>OX940902.1:23159690-24395523 GCA_954871355.1 Cabera pusaria
ACTGACCCTCGCAACATATAATGGACGCACGATTCGGCTGGATGATCATCTGGCGCAGCTCGAGGAGGAGCTGGGACACATAAGATGGCACATTCTGGGGTTATGTGAAGTGCGAAGACAGGGACAGGACATCTTATGTATTACAGAGAAGGAGACTAGCCATCCCAAGCCGGCGTCGGGTTTCTGGTCAACAAGGTTCTCAGTGACAACGTCGTAGAAATCTCCAGTGTGTCGACCAGGGTAGCGTACCTCATAATTAGGTTAACCAAGAGGTACAGCCTCAAGGTTATCCAGGTTTACGCACCGACCTCGGCACACTTGGACGAAGAGGTGGAGAGCAAGTATGAAGACATCTCTAGAGCTTTACATACCACCTCTAACGCTCACTACAACGTTGTCATGGGAGACTTTAACGCCAAAGTGGGAGTACAGACCTGCAGTGAATCGACAATAGGACCACACGGATTTGGCAGTAGGAATCACAGGGGGCAAATGCTTGTCAACTTTCTCGAGAAGAGGGGCTTTTCTTGATGAACTCGTTCTTCAAGCACTCTGGTTATCGACTTCAAAGCCGAGAGATTCCGATTGATGAAGTCCACGCTCCGACCAAACCTACTCCAAACCGTGGTTGGGTCTGAAACATTCCAATTAAAATTGGAAAATCGATTCGCTGCCTTGGAAACCACAGATGACGTAGACCAGAAACTCGAAGAAGTGGTGGAAATCCTCAGGGATGATGGGACGAAGTTTTGCGAGAGCAAGCGTACGGGCAAAAAGTCCAAACTTTCGGCAGAAACACTTCGACTAATGGAAGAGAGACGAACAGACCCTTTGTCAGCTTTGTCAATTAATCAGGTGCGCAACAAAACCATTAAGAAGCTAGTACGACAAGACCTCCGATCCTCTAACACGCTCTTGATTAAAGAATCAATTGAGCAGAATCGGGGGTCGAAAGTGTTCGCCCAGCCTCTGGGTAGAAGCCACCTCACAAAGCTGACAACGTCAACGGGGAACGTCGTCGCATCCAAGTCGGAGATTCTGTCAGAAGTTGAAGACTTCTACGGCAAGCTCTACGCATCGCATGCTTCAAGGCCCGTACCCGATACTGAGGATTGTAGAGCCACCTTGACCCGCCACTTCACAGAAGATCTGCCCGAAGTCAGCCGAGATGAGATCGTGATGGCCCTTAAACAGCTCAAAAATGGAAAGGCCCCAGGTGAAGACGGAATCACAACGGAGCTTCTAAAAGCTGGAGGAGCCCCAGCTGTAAGCCAGCTGCAACAGCTCTTCAATTCTGTTCTCTTCACTGGGAGAACTCCACAGGCATGGAACAGGAGCATGGTGGTTTTGTTTTTCAAAAAAGGAGACAAAACCCTCTTGAAAAACTACCGCCCGATTTCGCTTCTGAGCCATGTCTACAAACTGTTTTCAAGGGTCATCACGAACCGTCTTGCGCGAAGACTCGACGAGTTCCAACCTCCGGAACAGGCCGGATTTCGAAGCGGTTACAGCACCATGGACCACATCCACACAGTGCGGCAGATTGTACAGAAGACCGAAGAGTACAATCGGCCCCTGTGTTTAGCGTTGGTGGACTATGAGAAGGCCTTCGACTCAATCGAAACCTGGTCTGTTCTGGAGTCCTTGCAGCGTTGCCAAGTCGACTGGCGATATATCGAAGTGATGAGATGTCTGTATAATGCCGCAACGATGAGTGTACAAGTACAGAAACAGCGTACTAATCATATCCACCTGCGTCGAGGAGTGAGACAGGGGGACGTCATATCCCCGAAACTGTTCACTAACGCCTTGGAGGATATGTTTAAGACGCTGGACTGGAAAGATTGTGGCATCAACATCAACGGCAGGTACATCTCTCACTTACGATTCGCAGATGACATCGTCATTATGGCAGACACGCTGCAGGACTTACAGAGGATGTTGAATGGCCTAGCTGATTCTTCTCGTCGCATCGGTCTCCGGATGAATTAGGATAAAACCAAAGTCATGCACAACGAGCACGTTGTTCCGGAACCGATTGCCGTAGATAGAATCCCACTCGAAGTTGTCACTAAGTATGTTTACCTAGGGCAGACGCTCCAACTAGGCAAACATAACTTCGAAAAGGAAATCCAGAGAAGAATTCAGCTGGGCAGGGCAGCATTTGGAAAACTCCGTCGAGTCTTCTCGTCGCATATACCACAGTGCCTAAAGACAAAAGTCTTTAATCAGTGCGTCCTACCCGTCTTCACATACGGAGCCGAGGCGTGGACACTCACGGTTCGACTGGTCCACCAATTTAAAGTCGCTCAGCGAGCTATGGAAAGAGCTATGCTCGGTGTTTCTCTGCGGGATCGAATCCGGAACGAAGTAATTCGCCAGAGAACTAAAGTGATCGACATAGATCAACGGATTAGCAAGCTGAAGTGGCAGTGGGCTGGTCATATCTGCCGTAGGACCGATAACCGTTGGGGTAGACTGGTTCTAGAGTGGAGACCGCGAATCGGTAAACGTAGCGTAGGACGCCCTGTTACCAGGTGGAGCGACGACATTCGTAAAGCGGTGGGCAGTGACTGGAAACAAAGAGCCGAAGATCGGGCTCAGTGGCATGTCTTGGGAGAGGCCTATGTCCAGCAGTGGACTGATACCGGCTGATTATGATGATGATGATGAGGGGTTGAATTTCGAAAAAGCCTGAAACACGTATTTACTTATTTTTTTACTGAAGCATTTGTGTGAAGGTTAGGGTAGCTCCCCTATATGAGAAGTGGGGATGAATATTATTTTCATCGTCTACCCCATCGTGTGGGGTATCGTTGAATAGGTCTTTTAAAATGACTTAAGGGTTGCTAATACCATTTTTCGATTGAATGCTCCATTTACGAAATATTAAACTTTAAAGTGCACATTTTTGTTCCAGTAGGGCGTCCCCCCCTCCCCTCTAAAAGCTAAACTGCTCGCTTGAAAAATCTGGAAAAATTCGTGATAATAGCGCATTTCATGAACTTAAAAGGAAAATTATAGCGGTTATATAGGTTGTAAACTTTATACAGGTTACAGTTTTATAAACGTTATATAGGTTATAAGGAAAAGATAAGATAACTTTATTAGTTTAGCAGTAATAGTCGTTGAACTTGGGTGTTGGATAATTTTGTACCAAATACAAAATCCCTAGAATAAATCCTTTAAAGTGACAAAGACGGAGTACCTAGTTGCTTGTGTATAAAGGGTACAGACTTGCATTGAATAACAAGCTACTACGGAACCCTACACTACGCGTGGCCCGACACGCACTTGGCCGGTTATTGGTATATATTTTTACATAGTATAAATAAAAAAAAATCGCCCCTCTGTCTGTATGCTTAGATCTTTTAAACTGCGCAACGGATTTCAATGCAGTTTTCAGCAATATATAGAGTGATTCAATAGTAAGGTTTATAACACGGATTAAACGCGGGCAAAGCTGCGGGGTGCAGCTAGTTATGTATAAATCATTGATTGTTGTAGTGCAACAATAGTATAAGATCAAAATAAAATTTGTTTGATGGTACGAAAGCCTATGCATGCTTATCAGACACGAATTCATCATCATAATCAGCCAGTGACAGTCCACTGCTGGACGTGGGCCTCTCCCAAGATACGCCACTGAGCCCGATCTTCGGCTCTAGACACGAATTAACTGGTGTTTTTTTTACCGATACATTCCAAATTTGTTCACACTGAAACTTCGGTAGAGTCTGCAGTACTCAGTACACAGTTTCTCATCTATCAAGCGTAACTTTTCAACGCCGTTTTTTCATCCAACTATGCTAAAGAAATTTAAATTTATTGTCGAAAATTTCCCGATACTACGAGATTGTATTTAATATAAAAGGGAAGGAGTCGGCAGATCTGTCTTTGCGTACATTGACAAATAGAATCGCGGTTGCAAGTAGGACTACAGTGGAAAACTTTAACAGAATATGAACTTAAACATATTCGCAAAATCGATCGATTTTTATCAATCCCAATATTATAAATGCGAAAGTCAGTTTGTATATTTGTTTGTTTGTGACTTTTTTTGCAGTCAAACGTCTGGACCGATTCAGCAGAAATTTTGCACAGGGGTAGCCAGTAAACGAAATCGACTTCACATGCCGCGAGAGTCAAAGTACTGGCTAGTAAAAATCCTGTCATCAAAGTATACATTATATATAATTTGCTTATATTGTTTATCTCCATATCTCCAGGGATAATGATTAAATCTCAATAAAATTTGAATGGGACCAAACGGAAGGAATAATCTCTCAAATAAAAAAAGAATTTTTCAAATCGGTTAATATTTGACAGAGTTCTGAGGTAACAAACATAAAAAAAAGAAAAATATAAATAATAACACGAATTGAGAACCTCCTCCTTTTTGTGAAGTCGGTTAAAATGTGTATGAAATGCAACCTTGAAAATAGGTAACTGTCACCGAGTACAGTTTGCCAATCCGTTACGGACTCTATTCATGGCTTTTTACTCTTTCCCGGGTTTCTTTGCAGACTGTACCGAGCAGAGGTGTTTTTGCTGTCGCTACCTGAATTGAGTTTGCGAAGATTGATTCACGAGGTGCCGTTTTTACGTGGTTTTGTTTGCCGATTTATTTTTAGAGAAAATACGATTTATCTTGCAATTTTTCTGTTTGCTAATGCTTTTAGAGGGGAATAGTTGGCCATATTATATTTTAATCCTAAGTGGAATTGCGTCTATGGATATTTGTAAATGTCACAAAAAGTTTCAATAATATTTCACTCGATGTTTTTATGTGAGTTTTGGGTGTAGTAACTTGCCGAAAAGTGTTTTATTATCGACGTTTCTGAGATTATTTATTTATGCTTAATGGAATAATACACCATGTTTTTTTTATATTGATAAGAATTTCATTTTAATATAAGATGGCTAGATGAACTTGACCATATTAGCGAATACTAGTCCGTAACAACACAAGATAGAAAGGCATGGAAGTCATGGGGGGAGAACTTTCCTCAACAATGGGACATACATAGCTATGAATAATTAAATAAAAATATATTTATAATTTGACTACTGTCTAACCTTGATGATTAGGTGCCGATGCATTTTATATGGGATTGTGCTTGCCATGAAATGAAAGATATCAGTGAGACCAAATACTGGATTGGACTTTTGTCCATGTACCGCAGCTATCCCAAACTCGGCTTTCCAACTGGCTGGCAATGACTCCATGTACCGATGAGATTGTTTTTGTATATTCATTTAATAATACTTGAATTCAAAATTTATTTATTTTATTTATTTATTTATATTCCATAATAACACCTTTACAGCTTTGCCAAATCGATGCTATTGGTACTATATATAATATTACTAAATAGCTACTAATGAATCTTATCAACTATTTAAAATTTTCAATAGAAATTTGATGCGCTTCTGCGAATTGCGACAGGCTACATACAAATACTTATGTCTATATTCTTAGATATGATATTGATTAAACGTATGGTGCGCTACAGAGGAGCAAACTTAAGCAGATTAGTCCTACTTGAGGATACTTCTAGTAATTCTATTTTTCGACGAGCACCAATCACCGGCACCTTCAGCCGCAGCTCAGCCAGCACTTTCGGGTGGTGGATGACGCCTTTAAAACCACCCCCGTTCGATCTTATTCATAATCTGTTCATTGAGACCATTCTTATGAGCCCAAACTCGACATCTCTGCTGTAAGTTGGTGATTAAATGTGTGTGTGGTGGTAATTAAATCAAAATCGGTTGATCCATTTAGGCGCTACGATGCCACAGACAAACACTAGTCAAACTTATAACACCCCTTCTTTTTGCGTCGGGGGTTAAAAAACAATGTATGTTCGCACTCTGTTAATTTAATTTCCAACATCGATAGTAACAACCCGTCAAGTACAAGACGTCTCCCACGAACTCGATTATCAATTCGATATTCGAAACATCATCAGTATTCGAGATATCGGATTACAAGTAACGTCTAATATTCCTATTGGCGTGCTCTTATAACTCCGAACGAAAACCAACTTACCCACAACTTGTGTTAAGCCACTTTGACTCATAAGCTCAGCTAGTAAGAGGTCAGTAAGTGTGCACTGGAATTTGTCTGCGGGTTTCGTACTCAAGGGAAATTATGGAAATGGATATCGGTTCCGTAGTTGGCAGCTATTTTGTCAGATAAACGATATTTGTTTAGTTCGATTAGGGTATAGAGTTCTGTACCTGCCTGCAGACTATTGTCTAAGTTTGTTTGTCGATTCTTGCATCTAGCTGCAAGCTTGTTACATATTATTGCAATGAGATTTGTGATAACATTGTATGTACTGATATTTAGCGATATGAGTTCCTTACATCAAATGGCATTTGAAATTCGGTCTTCAAAATTTCGTCGTTTCGATTAGTGTCGCTTATGAGTGGGAAATACAAAAAGTACTTGTATTGTGTCGTATAAGAACTTAGTATAAAAGAAGAAATAAATGTTAAAAGGAGAGGGAGTGTATGTGTGTGTGTGTGGCAGTGGGAGATAGATGCGATAAATTCAAGATTATACAAAATTATATTATTTCACAATGCATCGACAGTTTTTAATAACATACTTCACAAATAAGTTTTTTTTAAATTATGTATGTTTGTTACCTCAGAACTCCGTCAAATCTTAATCGATTTGAATCATCCTTTTTTTTGTTTGAAATATTATGCCTCCCATTCCGCCCATTTCAATTTTATCGAGATTTGATAATTACCTCTGGAGATATGAAGATAAGCAATATAATCAAATTTGATACCTTGATGAAATGATTATGAGTAGTGAATAATTTCACGATCGTGGCATGTGAAGTCGGTTTTTTCCGTTTTATAAACGCTCTTAAATTATCCTATTTTATTAAGCAATTTTTTGTAGATTTTCCCTAGAGTGTTCTAAGTCCAGTGGTCCAGTTAAAAAATTACTGAAAGAATTTCAATACTGATAAAAAAGTAACTCATGGCAAAAACTTTTTGCCATAAGTTACCTTCTATTATATCATTTAGGGTCAGTTTCACCAGTGCCTGATAGCCCAATTAGGAACTTATCTGACTGATTTTTGACAACTTTGATATGGTGTCATCTGTCAGATCTGACACTTTATCAAGAACCGGTACAACTGGGCCTTACAATGATACTTTAAAACTAGTTGCCAACTGAACTATTCATCTAAATACATAAATATTAATGGTAATATTAATAATAATGGTAAATAAATAGTAAATAATGTGTTCCGTCAGCTATCCTCGAGAGCCAGTTCCCATTCCAGGTCTAGTGCGCTTACCATCTTTGACCGCATCATCACTTACCTACAGGTCAGATATTGGTCAAACGATAGGATATAAAAAAAATTATGAAAATGTATTGTTTTTAAACATAATCAACAAGTAATTTCAATATCCACAAGTAGCCTAATTTGAAACCGATTTTAAAAACAAAGACACAATAAAACCTAACAAAATATAAAAAAATAAATAGATGTTCAGACGTCGGCGGCTGCTGACAAGAGTAGTTCAGTGAAATGGCGGCGAAAGGATGGTGCGAGACGACGCGACGGCCAATTCATGCAAGCGTCTGACACGAAACAAAAACACCACGTCTCACACTTATAGGGACGGGACAAGGTCGTAATCATCGATAGATGTGTAATTGTAAAAATATCATAACCTTCATCGAGCACTATGCATCAGCAGCGCCGGCACGTTGCCGGCGACGGCTACGACTAGTTGGCGCCGCGCTTACGGCAAGCTTTACCGCGCTTACAGCAATGCATTGCAACCTGGGGATGATGTCAATGTAATAAGAATAATTTTGAATTAATAGCCGTATAAATTTAGCTTTGTAGAGCTCTCTTGTTTTGATGTAACCTTAGCCTTAGCTTGGCGCCGCTATTTAAAGACGTAAGCGCGTGGACGACTGGCCGCAAGCGTGAGTGTGTATCATCAGTTTCATCAAAAAGTTGCAATACGCCATCTATCTAACAAAAACATGTTATCAGTCGGATGGCCAAAATTCTATTGCCATATCCCCTCTATAATTGTCAATGGGACAACTACAGAAGCCGACTATTTACTGTACTTTTCTTTGAGATCAGTTCGTATAAAACCTTTAATAATTTCTATCTATTGGTTTAATTGGTTAGCCCAAGTATTAATTAACTATAAGTATTAAATTAAGTATTAGTTAACGAACACGTTGCCGGCTGACTTGTTTCCGAGTAGCTATAACTTGGGTCTCTTCAAGTCAAGAGTGAACAGGTATCTTCTAGGCAAGTATACTACACCTTCGATCTCATCGTCACTTTCCACCAAGTGAGATAGTGGTCAAATGCTTGCCTATCTACAATACAAAAAATAAAATACAGCAAGTATCCATCTAGATCTTAGTAGGTTAGATGATAACCTCGAAGTTTGTAAGAAACATCAAATTTTGCGAATTACGGTAGGTTTAAAACTAAGATAAGTTAAATCGATTATCGATAAAACTACGTCCCAGCACTATCTCGCAGCCCCAGCCACTCCCGACAGCGACTATTGTGTCGACCGGACATCGTCGCTTTTTGTACGCTTCAAATGAATTGGAAGATAACATATTAGCACATCCGCATCCGCGTCTGCGATCAACTTTATGAATTTTACGAACATTTTCCCAGTTTTATTGATACTTTGTAAAGTGGCACATGAAACTTTGAATTATATTGTTGTTAGAATAATGCTTATATATAAATAAGCCACACGTCACTGAGCATCTCTTAGAGCTCGAGGTACAAAAGTATAAAGAGTAATAAAAGGTGCGTACCACGGCTCTCCACTCAAGCTCTTATGCAAGCTTAATTTAATTAAAAATTAAGCAATTAAGCTTAATTAAATTAAGCAGCTTATGTGCGCTTCTCACAGTGGCCCTCCGGTGAAGGAAAAACATCGTTAAGAAACCAACAAAACCCCCGCATGGTGGTAGGACACTATCTAGTGTCCGCCTGGCCAGCTACCACCCTCAAGTTAGAAAATCTGTCACCAAACATCTAATGTGTTCCGGCAGCTATCCTTGAGAGCCAGTTCCCATTCTAGGCCTGGCGTGCTTACCATCTTCGACCGCATCATCACTTGCCAACAGGTGAGATAGTGGTCAAACGCTAGCCTATAACGTATAAAAAAAAAAGCTCACAGGACGACTACTTTTCGAGGCAGTTTCAGGTATCTGGCTACCAAATGCTGGAAGAACATTCTGCCACCCATTAGAGACCTGCCAAATGCTCATGGTTTTAAATTAAAACTCAAAAAGATGTTATACGATCACCAGATTGGAGAAAAAATTCTCTTGTATGATACCATTGCTTCATAAAATTCACATCCATGATCATAACTGTATACTCACTAATTCACAATCATAAAGCCTCATTATTTTATTATTTTATTTTAGTTATTTTTGTTTTTTGTGTTCACATTCGTTCTTTTCATATATCCGTTTTTAGGGTTCCGAACCCAAAGGGTACCAACGGAACCCTATTACTGAGACTCCGCTGTCCGTCTGTCTGTCTGTCTGTCTGTCCGTCAGTCACTAGGCTTTATCTCATGAACCGTGATAGTTAGACGGTTGAAATTTTCACAGATGATGTATTTCTGTTGCCGCTATAACAACAAATACTAAAAACAGAACAAACTTAAAAATTGAAGGAGGTCCCCATACAAAACACGTGTTTTTAATATAGCGCCATCTATGAACGATAGTTTAACTTATTAATAAATTATATTAATTACCTACCTTTGTGTTAACGTTCACTTAGTTGATGTTAGAAGTTCGTTAGATATTCGTTAGATGGCGTTGTAGTTAATAAGCATGTTTGGTATTGACACGGTAATGTAATATAATATAATACTTTTATATTTATACTGCGGTTCGGAACCCTCCGTGTGCAAACAAAAGTCTGACTCGCACTTGGCCAGTTTTATTACCATTAGTGCCTTGTTCATTATGTTACCTATTTATATTATTAGATATTCATATGCATTGTAATGCCTTTTGCTATTATGTGTGTTTATTGTATGGTGTTAGCCGTAAAGTGACGTCACTGACCGGCCCTACCGGAAGACCAGCGTTAGTTCTCACACTAACACTATGCTGAATTGGGGCCGATTGGTGACGTAGGTTACCAATAAACGTTTTTCATTTCATTTCATTACCTTTCAATCGATTTTTAGATTATAGTAATTTAAATCTAACCCCGACTGTTCTTTGTGTAATAAATCTGTTTATTGAGACCATTCTAATGAGCCCAAACACGACATCTCTATTGTAAGTTTGTGAGGAGTTGAGGTATCCTGCAGATCAGACAGGAGATGTCCCAGCATCAGGTTAATGCTACCATGTTCTTACAATATCGTTAAAGTAAGAGATACCTTCGAATAGACCAGACCTATTAAAGTTGTTTTTATCGTGACATCAACTAGAAAAGAGCAGATAGTCTTAAAATGGCTGAACGGATTGCCATTAATCAAAGCTAAGAACACTCTCGATTAGGACCTATCAAACAAAAAAAAAACGAAATTAAAATAGGTTCATCCGTTTGGGCGCTACAATGACACAGACAGACACACACATACATACACAGATACACACGTCAAACTTTTAACACCCCTTCTTTTTGTGTCGAGTTTAAAAAGGTTATTTATAACGGGATATGACAGGGAATTTGCATTTATTTTTTAATATTTAATTTTCACTGACAAAAAAATTAAATAATTTTCAAAAAAAAAAAAAAAATTGAAAAGTATGTTTAGTGTTAAGTTTAAATTTCCTTCGAATATTTTGCAATTTTAATTATGATATTTTAACCAATTGTTTAACTTATTATAACAGTTTAATTATTTCAGAACCAAGTTTGAGGTGTTTATCTCCATACCTCTAGAGATACTCATGAGGTCTCAATTAAATTTAAATGAAACGAAACTGTTCACTAACGCCTTGGAGGATATGTTTAAGACGCTGTACTGGAAAGATCGTGGCATTAACATCAACGGCAGGTACATCTCTCACTTACGAATCACAGATGACATCGTCATTATGGCAGAGACGCTGCAGGACCTACAAAGGATGTTGAATGGCCTAGCTGATTCTTCTCGTCGCATCGGTGAATCCGGAACGAAGTAATTCGCCAGAGAACTAAAGTTATCGACATAGCTCAACGGATTAGCAAGCTGAAGTGGCAGTGGGCTGGTCATATCTGCCGCAGGACTGATAACCGTTGGGGTAGACTTGTCCTAGAGTGGAGACCGCGAATCGGCAAACGTAGCGTAGGACGTCCTGTGACCAGGTGGACCGATGACATACGCAAAGCGGTGGGCAGTGACTGGAAGAGAAGAGCCGAAGATCGGGCTCAGTGGCGCATCTTGGGAGAGTCCTACGTCCAGCAGTGGACTGATACAGGCTGATGATGATGAAACTAAAATATTGAGAAATATACCCTTTTAACCAAATGGAAAAAAGCCCAAATTGGTTCAGGCGTTTTTGAGTAAATGGGGAACATAAATAAAAAGAGATTTAGTTGAATTGAGAACTTCCTCCCTATTTAACCAACTTCACAAAAAAGGAAGGTTCTCAATTCGTCGGAATCTTTTTTTTAATGTTCACCGATTACTCGAAGATGCCTAAACCGTTTTGGAAAATTCTTTTTTTTGTTTCAAAGGGTATGTGGTCCCATTTAATCTTAAATTATTTAAGTCTTTTAAAACACGTTAAGTTCCTATATAGTTGTCGTGACGTTATATTTATAGCTTAATGCGTTCCGTATAAACCTTTCTTTGGAATTCCAATGTGCTCATTACTGCGGATTACGTAATATCCCAGCAATTAGCGTCGCATCACGCCGCGACGCGAACGCCACTCGCTAGGTGCCAATTTGTCAGGATTATAGGCCATTTACTTTGCGTGTATTGTTTTTTTAAGGGCTACTAGTTATCTCTTTTATTATTAGCTTAATGTTGGATGCTTTGATTATCTTGATTTATAAGTCAAAATTGTAAAAGGTACATTATATTCCCAATGCTACCTTGCTACATCGTAGGTATCCTGCTACGAAACAGCGTAGCCATTGCTACGTTGCGCGTCGTAGCAACAAAATCCGTTTAGAAGTGGGTTAAGTGTCGGGTATCAGTCGCACTATTTATATGAAATTAGTATAGAAGTCTCCTAAAGACATTTTTTTAAATATCTAATAGGCTAGCGTTTGACCACTATCACACCTGATTGTAAGTGATGATGCGGTCGAAGATGGTAAGCACGCTAGGCCTGAATGGGAACTGGCGTCAAGACACATCCAAAACTGTTTAACAAGGAAGGAGAAACTTGTTACTTTAATACGCGATTTCCAGAAAAATTAGTCTAGAACGGTTATCTGTAGTAGAAATTCATATTGTATGTGTGTAAACATTTTTAATAAGTTACCACCAGAAATAAACAAAATAAGTAGTGCTTCTCACTTTAAACAAAAGTTACGATTGTGGCTTTTGGAAAAATGCTTCTATAGCGTACAAGAATATTATGACTGTCAGAGTCATAATATAAAAATAAAATTAAAATAATTATTTAATACTGTGGTAATTTAATGAATTTATTTGAATGTCGTAATTGCTATCGTTACATTTATTTTTTATATTTATTTATTAATGATCTTTCGACATTGTTATGTTTTAATTTAGTAGACTAATTCAAAATTAATTTTAGTATTATATTGCATGCCAGAAATGGTTGATATGTGTTTCCATAATTTTTAAAACCAGTGACATCTTGTATCCATATCATTGCAATAAATAATTGTATCATTGTATCATTGATAGTTGCCGGAACACATTAGATGTTTGGCGACAGATTTTCTAACTTGAGGGATGGTAGCTGGCCAGGCGGACACTAGATAGTTTCCTACCACCATGCGAAGGTTATTGGTTTCTTAACGATGATTTTTCATCCCGGAGGGCCACTGTGAAAAGCGCACATAAATTTTTCAATAGAAAAATCCATTGGTGCACGGAAATATGAACTCGGTACCTCTGGCATCAAAGCCAACCGTTCTCCCGATTACGCCACCGTTCCCTCAAATAAAATATAGTAATACAAAGATATAATAGTAATAGAATGTAGGATAATATAGGAATTTCCATAAGAATGTCTAGTGCGGTTTCTTTAGGTTTATTTAAAGAAAGAAAGAAAGAAAACTCATTTATTTTGCAACAACTCAACAACAGTACTTAACATTTCACTTATTTAAATATGAAACATAACATTTAAATGTAACATAGTGAGAAAATGACACAGCATTGTTGCAAAACAGGACCCAACTAGATCACGTCAAAGTAAACGCAGATTCATATCTTTGCTTTCCACCCGGCGAAATACTAGTCAAGCGCTAGCCTATTAGATATTGAAAAAAATTAAAAGCACCATCTAGTACGCATTATAGGTAACATGCATAAATCCGTACAAATCGGCGTTTAATTTAAAGCAGTGTTTTTCAACTTGTGGGTCGCGAACCCCCCGGGGGGTCGCGTAGCCTCTGTAAGGGGATCGTAGGGGGTCGCGAAGTATCAGTAAAAGAAAAAAAAAACAAGTTTTAAAATATACTTTTATTAGGAAAATATTAATTACAGAGCATTTGTAGGTGTTCAATTACAACACCTACAAATGCTCTTTAATTAAAGTGAGTGAAAGAGGGAGTGAGAGTGCCTATGATATACGTTTCTGAAGAAAAATATGTAATTTGATTCCTGTAGGCCACGCGAGTGAAGCCGCGGGCAGAATCTACTATTATTGAAAATACTGATTATAAAAAGTGCAGGTAGGGGGTTGTGAATTTTTTTTTTATACTAAGGAGGTCGCGTCGTTTAAAAGGTTGAAAACCACTGATTTAAAGTGATCGAGTTAACGCATTTAAAGAAATTAGAATTAGACTCCAGCCTCTGAGAGCACCTTGTTTTTAACCGCTAAAAAGTATTCTTTGCAGTCAAACTAAACATTTAGTGTCAGTCCACGATGTTTATTTCGCACAGCTATCTCGTAAAAAGGCTCCACAATGCACAAAGGCGATGCGGGTAGAATTGTTTTGTACTCCTACTGTAAAAGTGTAACTGCATAAAAGGCTATAGACATAACAGGTGTTTGGAAAAATGAGTTTTACAGCATGTTGTGTAATTTTACTTTCTGTTGCAGGTCTGTTAGTTTTGCAAGTCATATTTTTATACTTACAGGTAAGGTTTTGTCTCCATCTAGTCTTAAACGAGTTCTTGAGTGGAGATTGGGAATCAGAAACGTAGCATAAGACGCCTCAGACTAGGTAGAGTGATGATGTTTGTAAGGTGGCTGGCAAGAGCTGGATAAAAGTAGCCGAGGATCGTGCTCAGTGGCATGCAATTGGAGAAGCCTATGTCCAGCAGTGGACTTGTATTGGCTTTGACAAGACACCACTACATTTTCAACTAATTTTTAAACTTGTTGTGTTAACTAGCTGTGCCCCACGGCTTCACCCGTGTTAAAAGTATTCTATGTCCTATTCGACAATGAATAATTGCTTAACTTTTTTTGCAATTTTGAACATTTGCTGAAAATTACAGCGAAATCGAACAAGCGGTTGGACTGCTCTTAGAGAAAAGAGGTCTAAAGAGATCTTAACAAACATAACATAATATAAATACACAAACTGACTTTCATGTTTCCAAAATTGGTGTTAATTAATCTGGCAATTCAATCACTTGATATTATAAGTATTTGTTAGAGTTTTCCCTTTTCTAGCAGAAGAAGACAAAAATGATGCCTAAATTGTAACCATGCACGTGACCATACACTTATTCTAAGAAATAAAATGAGCCTAAATACGAGTATGTAACAAAAATCTATGAAGATACTACGTTTCAAATGTAAAACATATTCCCATTTCATAAGTTTCTTAATGAATAGGCCACCGCTTAAAAATTACACAAACAAATCACCATAATTTCTTCCAAAAATCTGCATAACAGTAAAGTTTCATACATATCCCATTACGCCAAAATTTTACCACTCAAGTTAACGAACCTTGGCCCGACATGTTTAAGCATTCACAGGACATTAAGGAACCCCAAAAATAATATAAAACGGTTGCTACGCTAATTAATTACGTACGGATCTCGCGGAGGTTGTATACCTACAGATAAACGAGCAACTTAAATCATAATTAAGAGTGGAAACTGCAGATTTACTTTTACTTTTTACTTTAAACCCAATTTTTTGTAAAGTGGTTATCAAATGTAATACAATAAATGCGATGATGTAATTTTTTATATTTTTTTAACCAACTTCACAAAAAATGAGGAGGTTTTTAATGCATGTTCAGCGATTACTCGAAGAAGTAATTTTTTTTGAAAGGGTACTTACTTCACATGCGGTCCCATTTAAATTTCATCTAGATATGTTCAGTATCTCCAGAGATATGGAGATAAACACATCGAACTTAGTACTGAAAATGAATAGCGCGACGTTCAAAGTCGGTTCTTTTAGTTTTTTAAACGATCTTAATTTATTTTAAAAAGCTTACTATCAATGTGGGTTGCACATTACTAGTAGTTTTGTTAACCCTTCAACTATGCAAAATATGCTTGTGTCTGGAGTGGGTTCACGTCAATAGTGCGATAGGTGGGGATCGAACTCACAACCTCTCGATCGCCATGCCAACTTCTTAGCCATTGGGCTATTGCCGCTTTTTAGTGAATTTGATTGATTGATGGTGAACACGCTAGGCCTAGAATGGTCTGACTCTCAAAGGCTGTGGGCTGCCGAAATATCATACTACCATCTTCGACCACATCTTCACTTACTAACAAGTGAGTTATAGATAGTGATCAAATGCCTTAAAAATAGATCTCCCACTATAAAAGCATCTCTCAGTGCATCCAATATCCTCGGGCTACTTGTACAGCGGTACAGTCCCAGCACACACTTCTACAATTATAATTTGTCGAGAGCACACGCTTGCTTCCATATGTTAACGCTTACATGGATAAGACATCCAAATATATTATGTAAATTATCTACCTATCTTGTAGTATGTATGTATTTAGTACTGACTAGCAGCGCCCTGCGGTTTCACCCGCGTAGTTCCCGTTTTTGAGAGAGTATAGGGATAAAATATAGCTTTTGTTATTTGCTGATAATGTAGCTTTCCATCAGTGAATGAAGTTTTGAAATCGATCCAGTGGTTTTTGAGTTAAATCGTAACAAACAAAAATAAAATCTTTCCTTTTTATAATATTAGTTTAATTGTTAAACACAATTCAAAATTTCCATTTCACACCAATGCATAATTGGGTAAAAAATGCAATCCACTAGTTTCGTCGTATCGATATATCGAACTGTGGCTTAATTGGCAGAGCACCTGGACATGTTATCCAGGAGGTTGCAGGTTCAAGTCCCGTCGTTATGATGAAATTTTGTATTGTGTTTAACAATATACAAAAAAAAAAAAAAAGTGTGTATCACTTCAAAGAATCATAATATTAGTTTAGATAATGAGAACGTGGAAAGAGCTAATAGCAAGATCAGCCCAAAAGAGAATGTGAGTAACATACAGTAACATATAGATCATACAATATAAGAGTTACTATCCGTTCTCAGTTATATAAGTAAAACTTAACATTTGAATAACTGTGTGCCTATAAATAAAGAATGTCAGAGTACGGAACAAATAATAGTACTACATGTCAGAGGTCAAATATATGTAACAATATCTATCAATATTCTAGTCGAGGGCCCAGTGGCACAGTGGGAGAGTGGAAGAAGTGGAAGACGACAGAATTTCAAATCATCGCCGTGCACCAATGGATTTTTATATCGAAACATGTATATACGCATTTCCCAGTGGCTTTCAGTGAAGAAAAACAGCGTCAAGAAACCCCTGGAATGGTAATACGACACTATCTAGTGTCCTCCTGGCCAGCTACTACCCTCCAGTAAGAAAATCTCTCGCCAAACATCTAAAGTGTGTTCCAGCAGCTGTCCTTGAGAGCCAGTTCACACTCTAAGCTTAGTGTGCTTCCATCCTCGACCGCATTATCACATACACTAAATAAAACTTACTTTTCTAAACTTAATTACTAACTTAATACTAAATCACACATCTTATAAAGTTTTGATTATAATTGTTTTAAAGAAAGGCCAAGTCAAAAGTACCTATAACCGGCGAGCATGTATGAAAGTGGAAGAAGTGAAAGAGGTAGCATGTGGTTGTCAGTCGTAGGATGTGCAAAGCAGTAGTATCTGCCTTCCCCAACGGTAAAAAGGCGTGATTTTATGTATGAATGACCGATTGGTGTGTCTTATCCACTCTAAGTTGTCTCGCGCAAACTGCATCGAAGATTTTATAATAAATCTCTGCTGAGACTAGAATATTGACAATACGCCGCTAGTGATGAGATATACTTCGAGCATTTACCAATGGAGATGTTAACGTTGTACATCCACAAACAATTTTTTCTGCCGTTACTTGCGGGGTCGAGGTAAACACGCATTGCACACACACAAATCAATCACTTTAACGATCCCGCACACTAGCTTGAAACACGCACACAGTATTAAAAATACAGCGTAGTTACGCACGCTCATATGGCCAATAATGGCTATATGGCCAGCAGAGGGGTACGCCTTGCATTGACATCTCCATTGGTAAATGCTCGAAGGAGGTATACGATGATTTACAGGACCATACCACAGAGCAGATAATAATACTACGTAACCATACTGTCCGGTCCAGAGTTATCTGAAAGAAATTGCGTTTACGGTAACACCGGCCGTTCAATATCCATACATTTTAATTATTTAAAAGGTTTTTGATATGCAGTTAAGAACATTTTCATTTTCTATTTTTAGCACTTTTCGAAAAACGGCAAAAATAATAGCAATCTCTTCCAGGTAACCTTTGGATTAAAATATTATTAAAAACGGGGTGCACCTAATTAAAATGAAAGCGAAGAAAAAGAAAGTAAGAATTTTATCCAATATAACATAAATATTATACCGACTTACCAACAATAAACATAGAAAAAACAAAACTCTTAACTTTACTCACCATCATCATTATCAGCCCACTGCTGGACATAGGCATAAAAATATGCAATAAAGGTAATAAACGTTCCTTTAATTAAAAATTAGTTAAGAGTTTGAGAGGATTTCAAAGATTTAAGAAGAGATTTATTTTAGTGTTCCATTTCGGTTTTTTGGAATAACTTTACGAAAAAAAAATGGTTTGATATGACCAATTCATTAAATGGGCTCTGATCAAATGAATAATTTAAGAGCGTTTCCAAAACAAAAGAAACCGACTTCAATTGCCACGCTAGTCATATTCAGTTGCAAGTTTGAGGTGTTCATCTCCATATCTCTAATCGGTGATCGGAGATACTAGTCAGATCTTGGTGAAATTACAATGGAGGTCGGGAAGTTTACTCTCTCAAACAAAAAAATATGTTTGAAGTGAAAACTTCTTCAGCGGCGTTATGAACTTTAAAAAAAATGTTAAACCCACGTCAGGACATCGCGTCAGGACGCGTGACCTGATCGAAAATTTGTAAGACGGAGGGAGAGTAGAAACTTTTTTGGGATGGTTAAAAAAAATGTTAAACCCACGTCAGGAGATCACGTCAGGACACGTGACCTAATCGAAAATTCGTAAGACGGAGGGAGAGTAGAAACTTTTTTGGGATGGGTAAAAATGTTAAACTATCGTCAGGACACGTGACCTGATCGAAAATTCGTAAGACGGAGAGAGAGTAGACCAAATGCACAGCGTTATTGTTCAAGTTTTCACTTCTGCCGGCACTCCCGGAGTAACGTGCAACCCGTTGTTTTTTTTAATCAACATCAATCAACACTTAACATTAATATTATAAATGCGAAAGTCAGTTTGTTTATTTGTTTGTTTGGGACTTCTTCGCGGTCTGGACCGATTTAGCTGAAATTTTGTACAGGGATGTTATGGACTAGGCTATAGAATACTTTTTGACGCGCGATGTCGCGAGGCACAGTTGGTTGGTTCATAAATGACGGAGTGCCGAGGTAAAAAACATAAAAAGTGAGTGTTTTCTTTTCGATATTCGATGTTTCAAAATAAATATTTGCAGCGATAACTGAATTTACGAATGTTTTTGGATGTTCAAAATGTATTCCTATTTTGCATATTACCTACGTAGCAAAAATATTGTACGTTGCATGGTAATTAAAATGGATAGGGAATTTGATGGCGTAATATTGTTGCTAAAATATTTTGTTTGCTTTATTTGCGAATTTTAAAGTTAACAAAACTGAATTTGTAAATTGTTAAACACAATCCAAAATTTCATCGTACCGACGGGACTTGAACCCGCAACCTCCGGAATAACATGTTCATTTACAAAAATATAAAGTGTGAAACACTTCAAAGAAACATAATATTTGATTTACGCAGTGCAACATCTCTCGTCGGATTTGAAAACTTTAATGATTTCTTCCGAATGATTAACTTACGTAATAAGTAGTCATAGATGGCGCCACCAATGCATAATTGGGTTAACAAATGCAATCCACTAATTTCGTCGTAACGATACTTCGCACCGTGGCTTAATTGGCAAAGTACCGGAACATGTTATTCCGGAGGTTGCGGGTTCAAGTCCCGTCGGTACGATGAAATTTTGGATTGTGTTTAACAATTTACAAAAACATAAAATGTGAAACACTTCAAAGAAACATAAAAATGAATTTATTTTATTTGATTGTTTAACGGCAGTGAAATACTAGTAGGATGTACTGACTAATTTACCTCACTTTTTTGGCTTTTCTTTCAATGGAATTTTGGTGTCAACGGAAAACGGTATGTATTTCAACATTGTGCTGTTTCCCTACGCTCGCACACATTCACCGGCACTTCATGGTTAATAATATTAACTCGCAGAGGACAACAAGTTTTAGAAAAAAATAATACAAGAGCACACACACTTTTCCACGTTCCCGCCAAAACTCATTTGAAGATCTCATTATTGAAATAGCAGTAATAACCGTAATACTTTAACTGTAAAGTAAAGATAGCAACTACCAGTTAAAAGTAAGTTAGTTATTGTAAACGGCGGTAAAACTTCGCAAACAACTAATTTAAACCGCATTAAAAACGATTTACTATCATTTTGTGCGGACGCAGACGGAGATGTCTCGATAAGCCGGCTCCAGTCCTTAACCGAAATCTTGAGTTTAAATTTATTTAAGCAATCTTGGCAAAAGCAGAATCGGGTTGAGGTATAGTCTTAATTAAGGAGCGGTAATTGACCCATAAATAGTGGTGAGGCGACGACCCGACGCACCCCACGACTTTGCTAGGGTTGTTGACAATGAAGGAATAGTCTTAGCAGTGCGATGCTCAACTGATAACCGTTGGGGTAGCTGTGTTATAGTGTTAAGACCAGGGTTTCGCTAGTAGGGAAGGTTGGACGTTGTGTAAGATGCCTTTCAGTAAGTTGACGCAAAGATGTACGCAGGGTGATGAAGAAGATGTTGAAAATAATTAGGGTAGTTTAAAAATTTAATACTATATACTAATAAAATGATCTATTGATTAAATAATAAAAAATAAATAAAAAAATAGTTTAAAAATTAAAACATTCGACTTCCATGCCCCGCGAGTCACTTTCAGTAGCAAGTTTGAAACGTTTATCATCATATCTCCGAAGATAGTTATCAGATGTCGATTAGATTACAGTGTTATTACCTTGGAAATGTACCGATTAAAAAGAATCATTCGAATCGGTTTACGATTGACGGAGTAATCGCGTAACATACATACAAAAAAAAAACATACATATGAATTGAAAACCTCCTCCTTTTCGGAAGTCGGTTGATGAAGAGCAGATGACCAACATTGACATACTTAAGAGAGGTATTGTGCGAGATGATTAGGTGGATATAGACGGGCTGATGGTGACGATGATAACAAACGTGACAAAGTCTCTAGACTCCATTCAATAATCATATTTTTTTTATGGTAAAAGGTAACAGGACAAGCACGACGCTCGCCTGATGGTAAGCGATGACGTCTACTTATTACAGATACAGCAGCATGCAACAATCTGTACCGCCAGAGTTTTGCATGTCACTGCACTGCGCCCGTTACGTTGAGACATAAAGATGTTGAGTCTCACATGCCCTGCAATTTCACTGGACACCTTGCCGTTTCAACCGAAAAACATTCCTATTTCACGGCTAAACATTAATTGGCAAAGTGGTGGTACCGCCCCAGGCGGACTAGCAGAAGTCCTACCACTACAAAAAGATATCGATATATATATATATATATATATATATCGATAGATCATATTTAAAAACTTCACGATACTAAAGGCAGGAATAAATTAAGGAAAAACTAAACTTGAAATAGTAGGCAGGCTTATGCATGTTATAGTAATATTTAGCTAAGGCAATGTTACAGTATCTTAGGAGAAAAGGAAAACATCCTGGCTGGTTATCTCTTGTTACATAAAGGAAAATCTCAATATGAAACGTAGTAAAAAAACCTTGTATTTTTTCCGTGGCAACCCTGCCTTCATGCCCGAGGATACATGTTGTGAAAACAAAATCTTATGTGCGCGGAAATTATTTCAGTTAGCGTTGTGCGGAAGCTAGCAGCGAGGGATAGCTTCGGAAAATATTGGAGGTCTTGTTTATTTCTGTTGCTGGCTTATACCTACATACCTCCAGTATACCTCTGTCTGCGTTGGGCCCCAGTTATGTAAGATAGCCTACGAATAAATAATAAATCAGGAAATGTAACTGCGTTAAAAAAAATAACCTAACAAAAGTCGTGTCCAAGCCGGAGGGGTTAAAAGTCGTGTCCAGCGCGTCATTAGTCTGACATTTGTCTTGTCTTGTTTGACTCAACTGTCATAACAGACATTGCGGCTCATGCGCGAACCAATCCCTGCTTTCGTTCCGAATTTAAATCAATCTCCAAGCCAAGCAATCTCGAAAGTGATTCTTATTTTGAAACTACGTTGTTATGGTTTGAAGGAGGGCCGGCTACTTTTGTGTGCAATTTGTTCTGAATTAGAATTACTGACTTATTATTTATTCGTAGAAGATAGCAAGCAAAAATCCGAGCTAGCGTGATGCCTGTTTTTGGCTTACAGACTACGAACGCTGTCATATTCGGATGTATAATATATCGGTGCGCTAGTTTGCAGAATAGGGGCCCTGGACTCAGATAAGGCTGTCCGTCATTTTTCTCGTGGATCTGCACTAGACTCAGACAGTCGTCGATTAACTTTTCCACTCATTTCTATTTATTGTGGTGTATATTATGTAAAAAAAATAAATTACCAAAGGCTTTAGTTACTGAAATACTACAAGTTTTTGAAACAAACTCGTGGAAAGAATATTAATGAATCTGAGGTTTTATGTTTACGATCTATTAAGGCGATATTTTTTACATTTAACCACGTCGAAATCATGATGAGTGTATCAATAAAAAGATATAAAAAGTATCATAAATGCTTCCAATAAATCCGGTATACCCGGAAAACAAGTGTATAAAATTAATCACCCAATTGTATCTCCAAATAAAAGCAAACACTGAACGATCGTCCGATAATACACAAATTACGACATGAAATCCTGTTAATAAAATAAACGAACGGGAACCGGATATTCGAGCCCTCCTTTGGGGCGGTACCAATAAATATGAAATATTCCATTCATATGCAATTTTTTATATCAATTAATAGCGCATTTTCGCGTATTATTCGAACGCCGGCACGCATATCATAAATTTTAAAATTAAGCCCATATCATTAATAACGGGAGAATCAAACGTAAACAAAGTATGCCAACATGGCATTGCATCGGACTGTACGTTGACTATGGTTTATATAATTTTATGGATATTCAATTATACTAACGCACGGTTCCTCGGACTAAAATGAACGTTATAATTAGGAAGAAAACGCTTCTAAAACTCTTTGCAAGTACAAATTGGGTTGCAAGAGGGATGATTTTAGTAGATTACTTTATTAATTTGACTAGCGTAGGTACATTTCATTTTAAATCCTGTTGAAATTCTATTAATAATCTAACGAAATTCCTACAGTTTTTCTTCCTTAGAACCAATTCCCTGGACCTAACGTGCTACTATACAAGTGATTCTCACCAACAAGTGAGATAGTACCGAAACTCTATCACCACCATTAACTGCCAATTTCCGTCCACGGCTGGATATGGGCCTCTCAAACGCTATAACTTATTTAAAATAGTCATTATAATAATTATAAAAGCACGATTTACAAAATATTGCGTTCACTATATTCGACCACGTTATTGCTTACCACCAGGCGAGATAGTGGTCATGCGCTAGCCTATATACATAATATATAAAAAAACTATATTTTAAGTATTATTTTACAACACATTCTTTTTTTTTTTTTAAAAAAGCAGTGGTGTAGTGGTAGACTGGTCGGCTTTGATGCCAGAGGCACCGAGTCCAATCCCCGCCGTGCACCAATTGATTTTTAAAATGTAAGTGTGTTTTTCACAGAGGCCCTCCGGTGAAGGTGAAACATCGTTAAGAAACCCCCAACCCCCGCATGGTGGTAGGACACTAACTAGTGTACGCCTGGCCAGCTACCACCATCGTGTTAGAAAATCTGTCACCAAAACATCTAATATTGTGTTCCGGCAGCTATCCTTGAGAGCCAGTTCCCATTCTAGGCCTAGCATGCTACCATCCTCGACTGCATCATCACTTACCCACAGGTGAGATAGTGGTCAAATGCTAGTCTATATAATATACAAAAATATTAAAAACAAATTAATTACAATGTACGAACTAGTGTATGTTTTATCCTAGAGGTTACAAGCTATACAAAATAAGCAATACATGTATTACAAGTAGGAACACTACTTTAATATTTACATCATAGAATTATGGTTTTATTTGTTATTTTCCATGATTGTTCATGAATGAATTACCTCCTATTACATCATCATGGTCACCGCACCCCAGTCTGGTAGGATCCTGTTTGCATACATAAATACGTTGTTTGATAAGCCGCGGTACTACAGCTGCTGAGTTATATCTTTATCCTAGCGAATTGAAACTTGCTTCATGCGCTCCTGTTTTAGTTTTAAACCTATTTTGGGGCTATACTGGTCCAGAGTTTAGTCGGGTAACTTTTGTTTATTATATTAGCCTTACTATAGCAAGTCCAAAATGTGGAGCTTATTATGATTGTGTAAAGACTTAATAATTCGATTGCTTTTAGTTAAATTTGTAAAAAAATGTATTGATTGGTATCTAGTTTATAGATTTTTTATACACTTGACAGACAAGCTCTTTACCGCTATATCACCTGATGTTAAGTGAAGTTGCGGTCTAAGATGGAATCAAGCTTGACTTATATTGGAAGTCGGCACTGCAGAGACGAGACCACAGAATTCATATCCTGCTACTTTACATTCTTAATTTATGGACGAAGCGCTGGATAGCTTTAGTCCAATCCGTAGAAAGAAAACGTTTTTGAACCCGTTGTCGTAAAGGATGACCTGATTTCTAAGCAAAAGTTCGCCGGTTCAAAATCTATCACGGGAGTTCGTCTACAGCTAGTACGTGCGTATTATATCGGTTTCTTGCCTGACTTTCCGGCTACCAAAAAGTAACTTACTATCTACCAAAAAGTACTACTATCAAGCGGAAAATTGTGTTCACCATCTTCGACCACACCATCGCTCACGGTAGTGAGCTGATGGTGTGGTCGAAGATGGTGGTACGCCTGGTAAGGCGACGCAGCGTGGTCAACGCTTGTCTATAAGATATATATGTATATATATATATATAAAAAAGAAACTACCCCAAATCCGTCTTTGGTACTAGCTGGCTCCGGCATTATGCAAAATCTCAGTGAATGGATTAGGGACATGCCTCTCCATATAACACTATCCCGTCAACCGTCGCCACGTGTAGGGTGGTCGAAGCTGTAGAGCGCTCGACATCGCGCCTTACTCGCAAGATTCTGATGAAGATTCTGATGGCTTCCGGAAAACTGAAACAGTTATCGATCATTAACTCCGCATCGCCACATTAAATACCTGTTTTATGCCTATAAAAAACTTAAGAATTAACGTAAGCTTATAATACTAAAACAGCGTTTTATAGTAAGGGTGCTGCTAATGTTTTCAGTTTGTACAGCTAAAGTAAAGGTGTACAAGTATATTTGCGAAGCTATACGCCGCGAGCCGACGCTGGCAATTAAAAACTGTTCAGTGTGTGTTTGACTTTGATCTGTGGGCCGGAAACTGTGTTCATTGGAGATCAATTAAATAACTTGAATTCATTTGCTGCTTTTTTATTAAAGAGTACGTTGTTTGTTGCTCTCGGTTTTTATTTACAGATTGAATGTTGTTATTTTTATGTTCGTTTATGTAAGCGCGCGGTGTTATATGTTTTATAATATATAACATTTAAAATCACCCCCGACCGATCTTATCTTATCTCATAATCTGTTCATTGAGACCATTCCGATGAGCCCGAATTTGACATCTCTACTGTAAGTTGGTAAGGAGTCGAGTATTCTGCAGATTCCAGGGTATGTCCCAGCGTCAAGTCAATGCTATCATGTTCTTACAATATCGTTGAAGAAGGGGATTCCAAATTCCGTATTGATCAGAGCTATGCAAGTTGATTTCATAGAGTCATCAAGCGTCGTCGTCAACAAGCTCATAGTCTTACAAGTAACAAAATTAAAATAATTGAATAAACACCCACGACACTTAAAAAAACAGTACTTTGGAAAATTAACATCATAACATCTATCTAAGAACAACCACTGATTAATTACGAACCGTTTAAAGACAAAATCAAACTAGTTTTAGAGAAAAATGGCAACATGGATTTGCACAAACAAATGTTTACTGCAGCGCCCCCTGGTGAGTTAACACCGTAACACCTATTTAAGAACATGCACCAATAAAACACAAACCCAAAACTGAAACTGCATCAAAATCGGACAATTAGTTTTGAAGAAAAATGGCAACATCGATTTGCACCAACAAATGATTAATGCAGCGCCCCCTGGTGAGTTGTCACCGTAACTCTTATCTTAAAACATCCACCAATTACACCCGAACCCATAACTGAAAACTGCATTAAAACCGGACTCGTAGTTTTGGAGAAAAATGGCAACATGGATTTGCACACACAAACAAACAAACAAACATCCTCTCACCCCAAACGCATATATATACAGTCTCCGTTCCGTCGAGGGTAAAAACGGTTGAACAGATTTCCTTGAATCAAAGCTATATCGATAGTAAATTTTAAACTTTCGCGATTTACACACAATTATATTGTAATACGGGACTTGTGTCTACCGTGGTCTGATTCAGTCAGTTCGTGACACGGTCAATGCAACTTGATCGAAACGTCGAGGTAAATAAAATTATGTTTTTAGCGCGATAAGTCCCGTATTACAATATAATTAAAGCTATATCGATCTATCAAACAAAAACAAAAAAACTAAATTAAAATCGGTTCATCCGTTTGGGCGCTACGATGCCACAGACAGACACAGACACACAGATAAACACGTCAAACTTATAAAACCCCTATTTTTGTGTCGGGGGTTAAAATAAAAATACATAATATAAGCACAATAACCCCAAGCCCAGTTTCCATCTCCACACAACCCTGCTGACCGTTATAACTGACCGGGTGACGTCACCTTACTTATCGCCATATTATGCCTACCAGGGAACATTATATTCTGCTACTGAATAAGTAGATTGTATCTTACGAACATTTGGATGTGGCATTTTTATTATACTCTATGCCTCGTATCGCCTTTGGCTTTGATAAGAAAAACTGATTACTATAGCTCGGCAGGCTATTCGAATAGGCGTTTTTATTCTTGCATTAATTAATAGTCTGATTGACCATCTTTTTTTCATTGGAATACAATAAAACGTATACGGAGCCAGTTCCTATTTAAGGCCTAGCGTGCTTACCATCTTCGTTCACTTGATTCACTTACCAACAGGTGAGATAGTGGTCAAACGCTAACCTATAAAATATAAAAAAAAAAAAAAAAAAAAAAACGTAATACGGCCAGTCTGGTGGTATTCATAGTGGTTAACGCAGCATATACATTTGATAATTTGCACTTAATCGCAAGTTGTGGAAAGAAGAGAAGATTTAAACGCGGGAGCATGAGTTTTAGAGTTATACAAAACAACTATCTAATACGGTAAATTAGTGATTGATAGATCAATAGCATTGTACTTGTTGCACACTCTGAACTAGAGTCGATAATAAGGATCTTTTATTACTATTTAACAACTATGCGCCAACCTACATTCTATGCATAATCTATGCAATAAATGATTTGATTATTTTTGAATATTTAATTCCTTACAAATTGTGCTACTACCCTCGACCGCATCATCACTTACCAACAGATGAGATAGTGGTCAAACGCTAGGATAACTGATCAAAAAAAAAAAATTCACAATATAATGCCACATCCAAAACCCTTCCCACATCTGTACATTTTCCCCGAACGCACCAAATATGTAGATGTGTGCTTATGATACGGAGAATAAAAATAGGGATGGTGTGAACACCGCTTAAATCATCCCCGTGATTTATAGCGGCCAGTGTGCTCGCGCCTTTACCCAAGTGGTTTCAGTTATGTACTGAATTCTGACTGAAATATCGTATGGCAGAGCATTTTCTAGATAGATAGATAGATAGATAAACTCTTTATTGTTTCACCTTCTTAAAACTAACTTACATAGTAAACTTAAGAATATTATTTTACAATGGGCGGTCTTATCGCTAATAGCGATCTCTTCCAGACAACATTAGGATGGAGAGGATAGGACATGTGACTACTGACGGGTGTATCTAACAACTCTAAACACTAATCACTTACATATATACCTATAAATAAACTTAACTATCATATATACATATATTTGACGGCATAATTGTTTGCAAGATTGATTTTATTATAGATTTTTTTTTGTTTTGGTGTTATGAGAACTGTTGGAACTGTTATTAGACAGTACATTATAATAATAAACTTTCTTTTATTGCTTGATTGGCAAGCGATTGACCCCTTAAATTCAAATTTTAAAACCACCTCCGACTGTTCTATGTATAATCTGTCCATTAAAGACCATTCCAATGAGCCCAAAATCGGCATCTGTGCTGTAAGTTGGCGAGGAGTTGAGTATTCTGCTGATTCCAGCAGATGTCCCAGCATCAGGTCAATTCTACCATGTTCTTATAATATGGCTGAAGTAAGACGATACCGAATTTCGAATTGATCTGGCCTATGAAAGTTGGTTTCATAGTGTCATAAACTAGAACACAACTCATAGTCTTCAAACGACTGAATGGATTTTCATGAATCAAAGCTAAGATTAGCACTCGATTAGGACATTTATCAAACTAAATAATATCGTTAATAAAAACTAAAAAAGAACCGACTTCAATGCCGCGCTATTCATTTTCAGTACCAATTTTGAGATGTTTATCTCAATATCTCTGGAGATTTACCAAACCTCGATAAAATTACCATGGTACCACACTTGGGATATCCCCTTTCGAACATAAAAGTATAATCAAAATCGGTTCATAAACGACGAAGATATCCGCAAACAAACATAAATATATATATATATATATATATGTATGTATATACATATATATATATATATACGGTCCAATTGAGAAACCTCCTCCTTTTTTTGAAGTCGGGTAAAAAAATCTAAATCAGAATTGGTTCATCCGTTTAGGCACTACGATGCCACAGACAGACACACACATACACAGATACACACATCAAATTTATAACACCCCTTCTCCTTGCGGAGGGTATTAAAAAACAATATCACCTTGTACCAAACGCAAATAGAATATAATTGTCTACCAACTCTTTTAACCCAACATACAATAAGTACAACAATAACTCGGCATTTCCCGGCTTAATTCCCGAATAACTTGCAGACACCGGTCCGTTTGACAAACGACTTATATCCAAGTGGGCCGCGATCCATCATTGTTGAGTGCACAACGATACACGCAGATACTAGTCCGTCTGGTAGATTAATCACCGTGTGTACCTTGCTTTACATCAACCTATTCAGGAGGCGACGTGATGCGATTTCTGTGAGCGATTTTTTGACCAACTTCAGAAAACGCTGAGTTGCTTAATTTTAGTCAATTTTTCTTCATATCTTAGACGCAAGCGTTTGACCCACAGTTTGACCGCTATATTTCCTGGTGGTAAGCGATGATGTGGACGAAGATGGTCAGGACTAGAATACTCTGACTGTAAAGGGATGTGTACTACCGGAACACCGTTAGGTTTATGGCGGCCGATTTTCTCTTTGATGTTGATGAGCTACTTTTTAAAGTTAAACTTGTTATGCGACTTCCAACAAGGTAGTGTTAAACGTTTAACGTTACCATGGAGGGGGTATGAAAGCATTGTTGCGTTAAACGTTTAACTTTTCATTTCCACATTAAGTACGAAGTTTCGCTTCTTCCGCACGGAGGGCACTCCACGCACTATTTTTTTTTTACCAAGTTTTCTAGGGTTCCGTAGTCAGGACTACGGAACCCTGGCTCTGGAGATGTCTTCGTACATACTTTCCACCTCTTCATCCAAGTGTGCCGAGGTCGGTGCGTAGACCTGGATAACCTTGAGGCTGTACCTCTTGGTTAACCTTATTATAAGGTACGCAACCCTGGTCGACACACTGGAGATTTCTACAACGTTGTCACTGAGAGCCTTGTTGACCAGAAACCCGACGCCGCCTTGGGATGGCTGGTCACCTTATCTGTAATACATAAGATGGCCTGATTCTAGAGTTATGGTGTCCTCTCCCTGTCTTCGGACTTCACATAACCCCAGAATATGCCATCTTATGTGTCCCAGCTCCTCCTCCAGCTGCGTCAGATGCTCATCCAGCCGAATCGTGCAACGTAGCGAGGGTCAGGACAAGGAACCCTTATAGTTTCGTCATGTCCGTCTGTCTGTCTGTCTGTCCGAGGTTTTGCTAAGAGACCGTTAATACTAGAAAGCTGTAATTTTGTATGGGTATGTTTTTATGGTAGCTCCCCTACATGAGAAGTGGGGATGAATTTTTTTTCGCCGTCTACATCGTGTGGGGTATCTTTGAATAGGTCTTTTAAAATGACTTAAGAGTTGCTAATAAAATTTTCCGATAGAATGCTCCGTTTACGAAATATTAAACTTTAAAGTGCAATTTTTTGTTCCAGTAGGGCGTCTCCCCCCCTCTAAAAGCTATACTGCTGGCTTAAAAAATCTGGAAAAATTCGTGATAATAGTGCATTTCATGAATTTTAAAAGAAAACTATAGCGGTTAAGATAACTTTATTAGTTAAGCAGTAATAGTCGTTGAACTTGGGTGTTGGATAATTTTGCACCAAATACAAAATTCTTAGAATAAATGCTTTAAAGTGACAAAGGCGAAGTACCTAGTACCTAGTGTTTATAACGGGTAAATACTTGCATTGAATAACGGGCTACTATGGAACCCTACACTGCGCGTGGCCCGACACGCACTTAGCCGGTTATACTTTTTTTAATATCTTATAGGCTAGCGTTTGACCACTATCTCACCCGTTGGTAAGTGATGATGCGGTCGAAGATGGTAAGCACGCTAGGCCTAGAATGCTTCTACCAACGGTGGAGAAACACCCGTTTTAGGATTCGAACCGGCGACCTCTCGCTTAGAAGTCAAACCATCTATCCTTTACGCCAACGGGGCTAGGATATTGCTGAATATTCCTTTACGCCGACGGGGCTAGGATATTGCTGAATATTGCTTTACGCCGACGGGGCTAGGATATTGCTGAATATTGCTTTACGCCAACGGGGCTAGGATATTGCTGAATATTGCTTTACGCCAACGGGGCTAGGATATTGCTGAATATTGCTTTACGCCGACGGGGCTAGGATATTGCTGAATATTGCTTTTCTTTTATCTACCGACTTCCAAAAAGGAGGAGGATCTCAATTCGTCTGTATGATTTTGTATGTATGTTACCCGCTTACTCCGTCATTTGCGAATCGATTCGAATGATTTTATTTTAAATCGGTAGGGAATATTTCCGAGTTATTCTCATTGTAATTTCATCGAGATCTGATAAGTATCTTCAGAGCTATGATGATAAACGTCTCAAATTTGCAACTGAAACTGACTCGCAGTGCATGGAAGCCGGTTGTTTTAGTTTTTAAACTTTCTTAATTATGTGTGTGTATGTTACGCGATAAACTATCATAATTATGTAGTTTCATTCGTTGTACCCTGAACAGGCAGCCTTATTGACGTGTATACAAAATTCGATTAAGGTTGTGTTCCCGCGTTTTTGCCAAGTTTCGGCGTTGAATCTAGGAAGCCGGACCACGCTCCATTTAGTGCTTCCAGCTAGATTATCAGATTGATGGACCTGGCTTGGAATACGTTTTTACATAGGAAATATGTGCTGTGCTGATGGACACTTCGCTTGATGAAGTTTTTGATAGAGTAGCGTTGGCCAGTTACGTTGATGAGTCGAAGTATTTTTAACAAAAAAGGATGTTGCTCTATGCTACTATTAGGCTACTATATATTGATATATAGTATTATATATATATATATATTGATAAATATTATGCGTATTCGCGGATAACTTCGTTGTGTATGAACCGATTTCGATGATTATTTTTTTATTGGAAAGGATCATCGAGTTATTTAATCTAGATCTGATAAGATTCTTTAAGGTACGGCCACACCGCGGCGTCCTGCGATCTGCGGGCGCGATCTCAGTACTTTTCAATTGTTTTCTGATCGCTTTTGGTGTGAACCAGTCGGTACAAATACTACTGCGCTATCTTATCGCCACCTAGATCGCGCACGCAGGACGCTGCGGTGTGTCCGTATCTTCAGAGATATGTCGATAAACGTCTCAATCTTGCAACGGAAACTGGCTCCCGCGGCTTATTGGTTCAGAGAAGAAGGCAAAATACGTGTCCAAATTAAGATATTTTATAGATCTTTTTTTTCATCAAACTTATGTAACTAATCCAAAAACTATTACGGCGCTTTTGTACAGAATGAAATGTAAAATTATATACGAGTATAAGAATCCCAGCTGCCATATTTGAACAGCAGTAGGTAGTAGTGTGAAAGTGTTGGTTTATAGGGTTCAGTACCCCGAAGGAAAAAAGGAACCCTAATAGGATTTACACTTTACTGTCCGTCTGTCAAGAGCCCTTTTTCTCAGGAATTAGTAGAGGTAAGACGTTGAAATTTATATCAATTACTTGGGTCGACAAATCTCTTATGGCTAAATCAAACTTGTAAGTAAACGCGATCAAAAGATATGACGGTTTATGTCGCATATTTTTCGATTTCACAAGGGAATTAAAACCTAGATATCCCGTTGACCTAGAATCATGAAATTGGTAAGAAGCAAGGTCCAGAAGCACTTATATAGGAATAAATCTGAAAACCGTAATATGTATATTAATACAAAATAAAAAAGTTAATTATTTATTACAAAGTTATTACTTGCGGTTGGTGCAATACATTTTCTATGGATTGAACTGTAAACTTAAGTTTATCCTTTAACCTAGTATGACATATTTGTACGAAAACCCAACTCGCACTTGCCTGTTTTTTTCCGAGGTACCGGCCTTAATGATCTGAAAACAGGTTTCGTCTCAAATGCCCGCTGCATTTACCAGAAAGCCGAACCTCCAACAGTGCCTGTGTGAAACGATATGTATGACGAAGTTCCCGACCGCAATTTTCGTGAAAACATCGCAGAGATCAAAATTCAGATTTAACGAGAACGAGTCGAGCTCATTACTTTAAACACGCCGGATCAAAAGACGGGTCTACACTGTTTATTTGTGAACACGACCTTACTTACACGGTGGAAAGTAGTATTCAAGATATTATAAAATATGAAGAAATGTTATGATTTCAATTCCAATTTTTAAAAATTTGCTTGCCTTTTAGACATAAAACCTGTCAAAGAAACGCTTAACTTAAAGTGTGGAGAGTATCATTTTGTTTGTTTTTAGGGTTCCGTACCCAAAGGCTACCAAAGGAACCCTAATACTGAGACTTCGCTGTCCATCCGCCCGTCCATCTGTCCGTCCGTCCGTCCATCCATCTGTCTGTCCACATTTCACAGGGCTGTATCTCCTTAACCGTAATAGGCAGGTACTTGAAATTTTCTCATAGTATGTATGACTATGGGGGATTCTACAAAAAATACTAAACAAAATAAAATTAAAAATTAAAGGGGTACTCCTCATACAAAAAACGTGTTGTTTCGGCGTTTTTTGCTAGAACTTATGAACCATACCAGATAGAGATTTGAAATCTTCACAAAGTATGTATTGCTATAGCCGCTATAACAACAAATACTAAAAAATGAATAAAGATAAAATTAAAAGGGGTCCCCATACATGAAACGTGTTTTTTCTGGCGTTAAGCACGATTTTACATACCGTAATAGATAGAGACTTGAAATTTGCTCATAGTGTACTTATATGAGAATTATTGCTATAAAATCAAAATATAATAATAAAACTGGCCAAGTGCGAGTCAGACTTTTGTCCCGCACACGGAGGGTTCCGAACATCTAACGAACTTCTAACACCAACTAAGTAAAATAACACTAAAGCTACTTCTTTTCGCCAATAGGTGTCGGGAAGAGTCATATTTTAAGTTGATTATCGATAAAGTTGATTATTGAAAACAAAAATAAAATATAATTTTCTGAAAATGAATCCTAGCTAGATTACTTGTACTATTCATTATTCTGTGGCTAGATCGATTTATCGCCCCCAAAATCCCCTGTATACTAAATTTTATTTAATCGTTGGAGCCGTTTCGAGATTCAGAGTCAGATTCCGAGATTAAGGTAAACACGATAGCGCCATCTATTAAGATTCAAGATGGCGCTATCGAAAAAAACAGGTTTTTTGTTCCTAGTATTTGTTGATATAGCGGCAACAAAAATACATCATCTGTGAAAATTTCAACCGTCTAAATATCACGGTTCATGAGATACAGCCTGGTGACAGACGGACAGACAGACAGACAGACAGACAGACAGACAGACAGACAGACAGACAGACAGACAGACAGACAGACAGACAGACAGACAGACAGACAGACAGACAGACAGACAGACAGACAGACAGACAGACAGACAGACAGACAGACAGACAAACAGACAGACAGACAGACAGACAGACAGACCGACAACGGAGTCTCAGTAATAGGGTTCCGTTGGGTTCGGAACCCTAAAAACTAAATTGAATTCCCTATACAAGAACTTAATTTTCATCCCATCTATTCGAAAAGTGATGGTTTGTTCCTCGATAAGTGCGCGCAAAATATGTCTTTCCGCCCTAGGGCGGGAAAGTAATTTTTAACTTTTGGCTTATGACTTCTTCTTTTATAGTGCCATGTCTAAGGCGGTTCAATAATAATATTGTACGGGAAATGTTACTGTCCTATTAAATAGAGAGTGCGCGACGTTAATTAAGTAAAAAAAATGCCGCAACGTTTGTACTATTCATTATTCTGTGGCAACATCAAATAGACGGGGAGTGGCACAATACACATATATTGTGGTGGCCAAACAAAAGAAAAATAAAACTGGCCAAGTGCGAGTCAGCATCGCGTCTCTTATCGCACACTTAAGGAGGGTTCCGTACAATACGAAACATAACAGAGTTTCAACCTCATATATTTGATTAATTGATATTACCAAGAATATTTGGTTTGGTCGCGATCTAGAAAGACGGGGCTTGTTTACTAGCGCCATCTATGTCATTTTGCCGAAACTAATTAGATAGATGGCGTTTAAAAACACGTTCTTTGTATGGGGATCCCCTTTAATTTTTAACTTTATTTTGTTTTTAGTATTTGTTGTTTTAGCGGCAACAGAAATACACCATCTGTGAAAATTTTAACTGTCTAACTATCACGGTTAATGAGCTATAGCCTAGTGACAGACGGACAGACAGACAGACAGACAGACAGACAGACGGACAGCGGAGTCTTAGTAATAGGGTCCCGTTTTACCCTTTGGGTACGGAACCCTAAAAAAGCGCTATAGTCTGGCCATAACTGCTGTACACTCCATGAGGTATGCGCGCGGCGAGACGGGGGGGACGCGGGTATGCGCGCGGCGAGACGGGGGGGACGCGCTCCGTCAGTCTGCCTCTGTTTCCCCGGCTCATATATATGTTTATATATGTAAATAATACAAACTTCACATTATAAAGAATACACTGTCTATACAGTACTTTTCATGGCAGGTCTTATAATTTTGATTGAATATTAACTATATAATCACTTTATCACTGACTTCCTAATATAAAATATCAATAAATATAAAATTTAAACAAAGAGATATTGTTAAACTTGTTAATAACCCATTGTCTTACTAGTATCAATTATCAGTCACATATAAACTGTATTGGCTAGCTTGAAAGTAAAGTACTCCTTCCTGGTTTGCAGAGACAATATCAGCCACAATGACTACCCGTAGAATGGATATTGAGGCCAAATTGAAGGCGGCTCTCCTGGAACTGAAAACTTGCAAGGACTCCAAAAAAGATTTGCTGCAAGAACTTCAGGATCATGAATCTGACATGGCAAAGATGTTGGAGAAGAACGCAGACCTCAAACACCAATTGGCCGAGTATGACATTGCTCTGGAAGACCTGAGAGACCAGCGTGACAGGCTTCTAGAAACAGTGGATGTACATGCACAAAACCAAGAACTATTCGAACGTACACTGACCTATATCCGGGATTTGGAGCAAGAGCTTTCATTTACAAAAGATAAACTAGAAGAAATGACGACATCTCCTGTATTGCAAAATAATACTAATCAAGACAACACTTTGGATCTATATACAGAGTTCATCGGCTCAGGTTCTACTAATGTCTCTATGAAGGGTTCCAATAAGATTAAAAAGTACATTAAGCATAAGAAAATCATTAGGAAAAATACGCATAAATTACAAAAAATTAACCATATGAAAAAAATTAATTTAAAGACTTGTAAGAAAAACATCGACTTAAGTAAAGAATTACAGCATTGCCTAGAGATGTTAGATCGCAGTAACAAAGAATTAATAGAATTTAAAGAAAAGGCTGAATTATTAAAACAAGAAATGTGCGTCTCAAAAGTTTTAATTGGGGTTCCTATCTGTGGTGTGCAGAGTGAATGCTACCAAGAGGATAGCAGCTCACCAAGTACAGCTAATACTGCAAGTTTACGTGCACAGACTGACTTGGTTAGGCAGGAAGTAGTGTCATCGTTACAGTGCACTGGTGCCTCCGAGGTGGACTCAGGCAGTCCTTTACAACTGCCGGAGCCTGCTAGAGAGACCATTGTGTTCAGCGATGAAATGGGAGTAGGTATGGGTAGCTTATTAGACAATAGATTGAACCAAAATGTTTATAACAATTGCTGCCCTAATTTATCAATTACAGATTTATGTAAAAAAATATGCAGCTTTCAGTATCACAAAAATTGTACTATTGTATTGCAGCTAGGTAATAGCACAAACGTTAAAAAAGCTGATATTAATATTCTAATTAAACTTTTGTCAGACATTGCCAGCAGAGGCATTAGTAAAATAATAGTTTGTTCATTCCCGTATCTTAAAACAAGTAGTTGCTCTTATAATGAGCATGCTCATAAATTGAACTTGGCACTGTACAATTTGACGTGTCGCTTCAGCGACTTTTTGTATTTTGAAACCAACAAATTTATTAGTAAAGTAATATTGACAAAGGATACTTTGTATCTCAATAAGACTAATAAGTCGACCATTGCTAAGTTATTAGCATACAATATTTATGACCCTGTTTTACATATTGTAACAGATCACAATGACGAGCCCCAACGTAGTGGTGTTACTATGCAGGGTAATTGTAGCGTAGTAGACTTAGTTAGTTTAAACTAATGTCTAAGACAATGGGGAGGCCTGACTCAATCAACATTTTTCATCAGAATATACAAGGTCTCTCCAGCAAAGCCTTAGAGTTAGAATTATTTCTCAATTATTATAAAGTTGACATAATGTGTATTACTGAACACTGGTTTGTGAAAGGTACTTTGTTACCAATATTAAAAAATTATACAATTGCCAGCACATTCATTAGACAAAAGGCAATTCGTGGTGGCTCACTAATATATGTAACTGAAAATTGTAACTTTAAAGAGCGTAAAGACATAGTAGCTTTGTCTGTGGAACGATGTGTTGAATTATCTTGTATAGAGCTGGGGCAACATATAGTCATCTGTGTATACAGACCTCCATCGGCTGATTATAAAATGTTTGAAACAATTATGGAAGAAGTAATGAGCAAAGTCTTCAACACCTCTAAATCTTTAATAGTTTGTGGCGATTTCAATGTTAATTTAATTGAGCAGTCTCCGCTCAGCGACAAATTAAAAAAATTATTTCTAAGCTTCAATCTGAAGCATCTTTTTAATCAGCCAACAAGAATCACTAGCTCGTCAGCTACCTGCTTGGACAATGTGTTCTGCAACTGTGAACCCGAAAAAATTGCAATTTTTGATAAACTTGGCTCGGACCATCTGGGACAAAGTGTCACTTTTTCATGTAAATTATCCATCAAAGGCCAAGAACATTTTTACAGGCCCATTACCACCAAACGGGTTGAACAGTTTGTGGATATCATTGACAAGCAATTAATGAACCTAAGATTTTCTGAGGATCCTGATGACCTATGCAGTGCTTTATTTCAAATGTTAGATGCAGAGTTCAATGATATTTTTAAAATTAAAATGGTTAGAAAGGGTGCGAAGGTTCGTTTCGATGACTGGGCAACTCCTGGTATTTATAAAAGTAGAAACAATTTGTATAACTTGTACTCACAAAAAACCATTAATTTACATAATACTAAATTCATAAATCACTTAAAATTGTATTCAAAAACTTTTAAAGTTGTTTGTCAGACAGCAAAATCACTGCATCTAAGTAGAAAAATTAAGCATGCCGATGACAAAATAAAATCAACATGGAAAGTCATTAATACAGAAACTGGAAAAATTAAGCAGAGGGACGGTAAAATTATGTTAAAAGTTAATAATAAATTAATCATAGATAATAATGATGTCGCTAACACATTTGTTGAGTACTTCTCACAAGTACCTATTATTACTACTCAGCCTTTAAACTCTTCCCCTAAGGATGCTTTTGTTTTACTATCGAAGTGTGTGAATGTATGCGACTCTATGTTTGAGTTCAGACACATAACTTCAATATCAATTATCAAAACTTTTAAAATGCTCAATCAAAAGAAAACCGAGGATCTGTGGGGTATGTCAACCAAAGTACTTAGTTATATTATTAATGCAATTAGCCCTCACTTAGCGTTTATTTTTAACAGATGCGTCGATGAAGGTGTCTTTCCTGATGTAATGAAAAAAAGTAAATTAATTCCCCTATACAAATCAGTGAACAAAAATGACCTTTCAAACTATAGACCAATCTCTATATTACCGGCGCTCAGTAAAGTTTTTGAAAAAGTTATATTAGACCAGCTTTTGGCACATTTTAATATTAATCATCTTTTAAATCACAAACAATATGGTTTCACTAAGGGGCGTTCTACTACTGATGCTGGAGTAGATCTTCTTAAACATATATTTGATGCCTGGGAGAAAGCACAAGATGCTATCGGCGTTTTCTGTGACTTATCTAAAGCGTTTGATTGCGTCTGTCACAAAACGCTAATTTGCAAATTAAAACACTACGGCGTTAACGGAAAAGCACTTGATCTGGTCTCATCCTACCTCAGTAATAGAATACAGATGGTTGAGGTCAATGGCGTCAGGTCATCTGGATCCCTCATAAAAATGGGAGTTCCGCAGGGATCGATCTTAGGACCATTTTTATTTCTAGTTTATATTAATGACTTGCCGTCTTTCGTGCAAAACTTATGTGACATTGTTTTGTTCGCGGATGATACATCCTTAATATTCAAAATAGATAGGATTGCGCCTGGATTTGACGATGTTAACAAATCAATCGCACAGGTTTTGAATTGGTTTACAACCAATAACTTATTACTGAACGCCAAAAAAACTAAATGTATTAAATACTCGCTGCCAAATGTAAGAAAGGGTGTCATTAATAGCAGGATATTAATAAACGATGTACCGATAGAATTTGTTGAATCCGCTACATTCTTGGGCATCACCCTGGATTCAAAACTACAATGGGGTTCTCAAATATCGGCTCTGGCAGGTAGATTGAGCTCCGCTGCATACGCAGTACGTAAAATCAGAAACTTGACTGACGAATCCACTGCTAGATTGGTTTACTTTAGCTACTTCCATAGTATAATGTCCTATGGCATTTTATTGTGGGGGAAAGCCGCCGAAATCCAATCTATATTTGTTTTACAAAAAAGAGCTATTCGATCTATATATACCATGAAGTCGCGAGACTCACTTCGTGAAAAATTTAAGGAGATTAAAATTCTCACAGTGGCATGTCAATATATATATGAAAATATTATGTATGTACGCAAAAATTTGAATGAGTATGATAAGAGGTCCGATGTACATAATTTCAATACAAGACACAAAAATAGATTAATTCTACCTCAATTCAGGTTGTGGAAAGTTAGTGGTTCTTTTCTGGGGAACTGTACACGATTTTATAATAAACTTCCTAAAGATATTGATCAACTGTCTATAAGCAGATTTAAAACCTTTGTAAAATCCAATTTAATGAAGAAATCGTACTATACAATAAATGACTATATGAATGACAAAAATGCTTGGCCTGAATGCCCCAAGCTCCAAGATATAATATAAATTGTATGATAATAGAATTACTTATTGTACATTAAACATTTATTTAATATGAATTAAAAAAAATGAATTAAAATAAGTGACAAGCCCCATAGAGTTTCTTGGTGTTTCTTCTCTGATGGGAGTACTTCCGAAACACCAGTAGATTCAACAGTCAATCAGTTTTCATCTTTTGTTTGCAGATCTAGGGTTGCCTGTTACGACGGTATTATGCGGCTGATAGTCGGACAATCAGTTCCATTCGGAACATGATTTGTACTGCAATTAGTCTGCGTTTTATTTATCTATTATGTTTCATTATTTCACAATTTTTTGGATAAAAATTGTCTGAAGTACTGAAACATGCACTGGGTTGCGGGTGCACGTAATGGTACGGTTGGCAACCCTACATTAATAAGGGGAATTAAACATGTGTTTTAAGTGTGACGTTCGACGTCTAGATGAAAGCTGAATGGCTCAATACCTTTGTTTTTTTTTTGTAAATTCAAAGCGTTATGTTTCTGTTATATCTATATTTTTTGTTGAATATGATCTATTTAATGTTATTTGACGTGTGTAAGTGCTAATTTTTAATTTGCCCATATACTGAATAAATGCTTTGACTTTGACTTTGACTTTGACATACCTCAGAGAGTGAACAGCAGTTATGGCCAGACTATAGAATTACTGGCATTTTTAGTCTGTGGTCACAGACTGTCATAATAACACATTTAACTACGGTGTAGGAAATACATACAGACATGGAGGTGCCGCGTTACATTTGCTTAAGTATGGATATAACTTTAAAAAAGTGCCTAGAAGTCATAATGGAACCTAATATGACTGCCATTAATTGTCCATTGGTCCATTGATGACCTTGATTGATACAATCCTAGCAATGGACCAATATACAATTAATGTCATACGTTTTAGGTTTAAATATGCACCTTTTTTTGTTGGTATTTCATGTACTTATGTATAATATGTCAATGAGTACGAGTAAAATGTTTATTGGGTGAAAACTGCAAAAGGTGCGAAGTTTTTATCGGAAACTGTATGTATTTATTGGTTTATTACGTTTGTTTATGTTGTCAGCGTCTTTTACAATATTATGCTCTTAAACTGCTATTTTAAAGAGCCTTTTTAGCCGACTTCAAAAAAAGGAGGAGGTTTCTCAATTCGACCGTATATATATATATATATTTTTAACGTTTGTTCGCTGATAACTTCGTCGTTTATGAACCGATTTTGATTATTGTTTTTTTGTTGGAAAGAAAATATCTCAAGTGTGGTACCATGTTAATTTTATCGAGGTCCGATTAGTATCTCCAGAGATATGGAGATAAACATCTCAAAATTGGTACTGAAAACTAATAACGCGGCATTGAAGTCGGTTTTTTTGTAGTTTTTTAAACGATATTATTATATCTACTCCCTTTTCTCATAGAGGGGGATGAAAGCAGAGTGTGAAATTCGGCTGCAATATTATTTTGGCGGAAGATTTACTCCTTAATGGTCGAAAGGTACTTTATGGTAGCAAGTCAGGCGGAACATCGATCTAATATGCTCCTTACCGTGCTAGGATTAAAACCGGTAACCACTCGCTTAGAAGTGAAGGCATCTATCCTTCACGCTATTACGGGTTTAACTAACGTTACCAGCCGTTGTTTGATTGTTGTTGTAATAGAACTCGGTACACATATACATGTACTCACTGTAGTTTCGACCTTATGCCCTGACTAACTTTACACTGTCTCTCTGTGATGTGACTTGGTTTCCCAGAGGCTAACGACTACACTTCCATATAATGACCAAAAAATCGCACGATAAGTGTAGTCAAGACTATCGTCTGTCGAAATCTCTTTCAGTCGTGTGCACACGCCTTAATATTCATAGCTTATTTTTGCTTCGTGCGAGCTAAGTTTTATTTCAACCGAAACTGCAATGAGGCTTTCAAAGCGAGCCTTTGAGTATGTTTTTTTCATTTGTTGTTCAGGATGTGAATGGGCCTAATATGCTATTTACCGCTTTATAGCAGACGCAGTATATTAACCTACATGTTTCGCTTCGCTTAAAGATGTAAGTACAAAATGTTTGAAGATATATGTAATACCAGTCCAAAAATCAACTGTGACTTGCCCAGAAACAAAATTTTCTTATTACTCAAAGTTTAAATTAAGTTAGGATAGAAAATTATTCTTACTTTTTATTCTATAGCAGCATAATGACAAAGCGTACAAATAACTAAAACGCGTGATACAACATTGAAAAGAGTTATCGTTAAAACCTATTTCTTTCAGATAGTCTTTGGTTCTACAGTATCGTAGCAAGATATCAACATTTGCAGGTTCAATTAAAGTAAGTACCTACCTAACTGACAAAATACGTAAAATAAGATAAATATACAGATATTTCAGCTTTTTCTGCTCTTTCAAATGGTATATTTGAAAAAAATTAGTCATAGTACCAATTTTATCTGAGCACTTTTACAATCTTCGTCAGAATTATGATGTAATTGTCATAGTACCTATTATGGGTGAGTGAAATTGGTGTATTTCTATTTCAGAATAAAATAAAATTTAAGTAACTTTATTGCGAAAAATGGCTTGTCTTGGTTTTACAGTATCGTAGCAAGATACTAACTGGTAAAATATTTTTGTTTAATTAAAAACGCATATGAAAACAAATTATAAACGTGCAATTAAATATTTATCTGCAGAGATAAACACAATAATATTTATCTACAGAGATAAACACAATAATTGAGAACGGCTGAACAGATTAGTCATATTATATTTTTATGTGTGTAATACACCAAATAAGATTGAAGTCCTTATTTGGTGTATATATATATATATATATAATATACATATAAAATCCATGGTCGCGCTGAGTTTCAAACAGCACTCACAGCCCATATATTTTAGGCGTGTTTTCCGTTGCTACGAACATCCTACACAGCTACGCTAGAAGCGCTACGACACAGCAAACGGCGACGCTTTGCATGCTCAGTAATATAAAGGCTTTACGACGCAATTCAACTTCAAATTCTACGATAATAACACACAGTTCTCTCATAAAAAGCCCCGGGCTTCGCGTAGATGACCAGACCCTTAACTCGAGGAGCGAGGTCGTAGGCTCACGATTACACGCAACAGTTAAGGGCTCTTCAGGGCGCCATGTGTGCGGTTAAAAACTGCGCCTCGGGCGCACTCGGGCTCTCTAGCTACGTAACAACTTGGACTGAGTGTTGGTACGTGCAGACTAGTGCAGTAAGCTATCGTATACGTGGCACGCTGAATATATATAGTAATATATAGTAACTTTGATAAAGATATTCTAGAATTCAATTTAAAGCGTTTAAAAGCATATTTGAAGTAAATATTGTCTTATATATGTTCATTGATGTACTAGTAATGTGGGTTGCACATTACTAGTAGTCTTGTTAACCCCTCCAGCTAAGCTAAATATGCTTGTGTCTGGAGTGTGTTCACGTCAATACTGCAATGGGTATATAGGAATCGAAATTACGACCTTTCGATCGCCAGGCCGACGTCTTAGCCAGTGGGCTATTACCGCTTTAATAACAGAGACAGATAAATGGTGAGGACGCTGTAACTTTATTTATAAAGGCAGTGTGATGGCCAGTGATGATACCGTGTAAAATAAGATGGAGTTGCGTTTGATTGGAAGTGGAAAATGGTGGTAAGATTAGGCGGTGGTTACATGAACTGCATCCTGGACCTGGACCTGTCTTTCGTCATACTTGCACTAAAAAGCTTAACTTATGCTTAGGTTTTTTTTATATCGTATGTGCTATATGATTCTGTCGAGCATGGTGGCTCGCTAAGCCTAAAATGGGAACTGGCTCTCGAGGATAGCTGCCGGAATATGTAAGATGTTTAACGACAGATTTTTCAACTTGGGAGCTGGTAGGTGGATTCTAGTCAGTGTCCTGCCACCACGGCGGGAGTTGGGGGTGAATCTCAATGGTCAAAAGTTAAAGCATTTGTTCAGTATATGGGCAAATTAATAATCTGCACTTACACGAGTCAAATCACATTAAATAGGATCATATCAATAATAGCAATTATTCTAAATATGTATAAAAACCAGAACTTATTGCATTATATTAAAAAAAAACAAGGTAATGAGTCATTCAGCTTTAACCAAACGTCGAACGTCTCAATTAAAAAAAAAAAATGTTCAAGTCCCCTGAATAATGAAGGGTTGCCAATCGTACTATTATGTGCACCCCCAATGCATGTTTCAGTACTTTAGACAATTTTGATCCATAAATTATTTCTTCACCACAGGGCCACTGTGAAATGCGCACATACATTTTTCTATAGATATAAACTGGCCAAGTGCAAGTCGGACTCGCACTAGCAGGGTTCCGTACCACACTACAGTATTTTATAAGATCGAGCAAAAAATACCACTATCATTTTTCGCCAGCAAAAAATAATAATTAATAAACATTTTATTTCTTATAACTCCATCTAACGTCTAACAAAGGTGTTAGGGATCGACATTTCAATATAACGCCATCTATGGGACGTTTACCTAACTAAACGTTCGTAGATGGCGTGAAATGCCGAAAGAAAACACGTTTCTTGTATGGGAACCCTGTATTAATTTTAACTTCATTCTGTTTTTAGTATTTGTTGTTATAGCGGCAACAGAAATACATCATCTGTGAAAATTTCAACTGTCTAACTGTCACGGTTCATGAGATACAGCCTGGTGACAGACGGACAGACAGACAGACAGACAGACAGACAGAGAGACAGACAGACAGATAGACAGACAGACAGACAGACAGAGAGACAGACAGACAGACAGACAGACAGACAGAGAGACAGACAGACAGACAGATAGACAGACAGACAGACAGACAGAGAGACAGACAGACAGACAGACAGACGGACAGCGGAGTCTTAGTAATAGGGTCCCGTTTTACCCTTTGGGTACGGAACCCTAAAAAAACCATTGCTGCAAGGATTTGCACCCACCCACTGCTGTCAAAGGCGACCATTCTTCCACTGCGCCTCTTGGACCTCAGGATCGGCGATATGTCTTTGTCAGGCAGGAAGAACTATGCCACAGACGAATACCAATATACACTTACTAAGTTGGAGAAATAGAAGCTTCAGACTTCATACGTTATTTTGCGTCGTCGGTTAACTAAATTAACATTTTTAGATTTATCTCAAAAGCAAAGCGTTTCCAAGGAAAATTATTTGGCAATTACCGTTAAATTATATTTTTGGTTCGTTAAAAGTGATTTATTTGCGAAAATTGGAGCAATAAAGATTTGCCAATTAAATGTTTGATCTACGGTTTGTAGGTGCGGGGAATTCTATTACCTACAGTTCTTGTATTTCTATTTATAAACAATATTTTTTAAGAATAGCTAACTATGTCGCGCGGTGTTGCCCGCGGTTTTGCGGATCATTTAAAAAACTAAATAATCAACTTCACATGCCGAGGTAATTAGTAATTTTCAATAGCAAGTTTGAGGTATATCTTCATATCTCAGGAGGTACTCATCAGATCTCGAAGAATTTACAATGGAACTACCTTAGGAGTGTGTTCTTTTGAATAAAAAAATAATTTTGGTAATCGGTCCACAATTGACAGAGGTAAACATCGTCATTATCAACCTGTATAAGTCCACTGCTGGACATACGCTCCTATAGCACTCATTGAGCTGGATCTTCGGCTGTCCGAAAAGGAAAGTATATGATAATAATAAGGAAAAGGATAGCCGACTGTAGGTGGATTGACGTTATTTGCAAGGACTACCTTGCAAATAACGTCAATCCACCTAGCTGAACATACATACAAAAAAAAAACAGGAGCAAATAAATCATTTCATTTCAAACATACATTAGAGACGAACTGAGAACCACCTACTTTTTAAAGTCGGTAAAAAGAAAAAATCTACTGAACAAGACTAGCTCGGACACAACCGCTCATAGATTATCAATTTTACATTCAACTCACAAGATTAACCCAACAATAGTTGTCATATAAAAATCTTAAAGTTACCACAGACCAAAAATTGAACTTCACGAAGGAAACGGGATAGAAATACCGGATAGTGTCGTGAAAGCATTAGGACCATACCATTATTATCGATTTCACATTTTTTTCGATCTTTATTCGAGTTATCGTGGTATCTAATGCGACCGTTATATTCTATTCGCTCATAAAATATAACATTTTACAATTTAAGCTGTCACTATAGAGGTTTGACATGCCATAGTGCGGTTACGGTCGATCTGAGGTAATTATATCGATTGTTTATTCGCAGATGTATCGATAACGGTTAATTTTGTGACGTACCGTTTTTTGGGTCAGGCACGTTATTGTGTTTCGTTAATTTGATGGGTCACGATAAGATGAATTACTGTATTGTGATACGAAACATCCTGGGACATTTATTTGGATATTTTTAGCGCCGATTGTTGTTTTACGTAACTACTGAGTATTCATGTACCATGGAAGTAATGTATTACAGTAGAATGTTATTTTTTCATTATTGAAACCTAACTGCTTTATTTATGTAGCTCATCATATAAAATGTGGTAGGAGGTGGTAGGGGCATTTTAGATCGATATTCTGCGTGATTTGCTACCAAAAAGTAGCTTACCACCATCAAGGAGAAAGTCTTATGGTGCTCCGGCAGCACACACCCCTTGAAAGTCAAAGTATTATACGCCTGACACCTTCGACCGCGTCATCACTTACCACCAGGTGAGATAGTGGTCAAACGCTAGCCTATTATATATAAAAAAATGCCTTGAGATAAATTTTGTTTGTTAAGTATGTTTTTGTTTTTTATAGTATCAGTACTTACACAATTAACTATTTTTATATAAAGTGTATAGCTATAACATTTCTTTTATTTGATAATACCTCAATATGTATGAATGAGACATAATTTACTAGCTTCAGAAATAGAATCGCCAACAGTAATTAGCAATTTTTGTACTGTAATTGCTAAATTTCGATTTAATAAAAACCGTCTACCACTTGCAGAGATTAATACCAATTGGTAATAAAACCGTCTCAGTGTACAGTTACCGTCCCCATTAGTATGCACCACCACACCTCAGTATTTCAGCTCAAGTCGAATGGAAACTATTACTTTTAGCCTTAAGACCCACACGAGAGTAAAACCGCCGGGTAGAGGTGGGAAACGTTTAGTAATCGATAGTTGTTAGTTTTATTCGATTGTTAGTTAGGTTCGAATGGTATTCGAAATTAGAATTATTTAGTTTAATATAATTTATGATCCTTTAAAAAACTAAAAGAACCGACTTCAAACGTCGCGCGCTGGTCAAATTAGCCAGTAGACGTAGTAACTATTATATAATCTGTGCCAGTAGTTAGTAGTATATCGTCGAGATAAATAAATGCATCGTAATACAAATGTTGATATATTAAAGGTTTCGTTAAAATATAAATGGGACCACTTGGAAAGGAAACCATTAGAAACAAAAAAAGAATTTTCCAAATCGGTTCAGGCATCGAGTAATCGGTGAACATACATAAAAAAATACGATTCCGACGAATTGAGAACCTCCTTTTTTTTGTGAAGTCGGTAAAAAAGGTTTGAATGCGAATTCCTTTAGGTGCAAGCGAAGCAGAAGGGATGTAAAAGAGGGCGCGGACATGGCGTCTTTTATTTGACTTTACAAAGTGGAAGTCTCGTGATGCAAATCATATAGGAAGCAGGACGTGTTATAAATAATAAATAAATAAATCATTTATTGATCAATAAGAGGCAGGTAAATATAACAAATTTGGTAACCTGGCACCTAAACTAGGCTCGAGACCCGTATGATAGGTTCCAGGCCTCTTCCGTCTGTTTACAGTGGTAAGTGCCTATTGGTAAGTACAGTTAACTTAATTAATTACATTTGTATGAATTTTAAAAAGTTAGAAATGGAAGTTAGTATAGACGCGGCTTCCTAAGTCTCACCTACGAGTACGTCTTCCATCTCTTTTGTCTGGCTTTTGCCTTTTTTTACAAAACTACGGCGAAGCAAAATACGCACACTACACTACACTTGTAAGTTGTGGAACGAGCTGCCGTCCGCTGTTTTCTCGCAGAGCTACTACATGGAGTCCTTCAAAAGGGGCGTTAAAATAATCTTGACAGGTCGGCAACGCGTGAGTGACACCTCTAGTGTTGCAAGTGTTCATAGGCGACGGTGACCACTCCCCATCAGGTGGGCCGTCTGCTTGTTTGCTATCTACATCATAAAAAATAAACTGGCCAATTGCAAGTCGGACTCGCACTCGTAGGGTTCTGTACCACACTACAGTATTTTATAAGATCGAGCAAAAAATACCACTATCATATTTCGCCAGCTAAAAATAATAATATATAAACATTTTATTTCTTATAACGCCATCTAACGTCTAACAAAGGTGTTAGGGATCGACATTTCAATATAACGCCATCTATGGGACGTTTACCTTACTAAGCGTTCATGGATGGCGTGAAATGCCGAAAAAAACACGTTTCTTGTATGGGGACCCTCTATTATTTTTAACTTTATTCTGTTTTTAGTATTTGTTGTTATAGCGGCAACAGAAATACATCATCTGTGAAAATTTCAACTGTCTAACTATCACGGTTCATGAGATACAGCCTGGTGACAGACGGACAGACAGACAGACGGACAGCGGTGTCTTAGTAATAGGGTCTCATTTTACACTTTGGGTACGGAACCCTAAAAAAGAGTGGTATTTTTTACATTCTATGCAAAGCAATATCGCACTAAGTTGTTCTAAAGAATTAAGCGTAATCGAGTATTTGTGTCTTATAATAACTTTGTCCGCTCTTGGGAGATGCTTTAAGGGCTGAAACATATTTTTTTCTCGTTCTCTTTAGCTAAGTAAGACTGTGTAAGAAAGGTTTCATGGTCTGCAAAAACAAACAACATTTTGATGAACAATGGGTACAGACAGATATGGTTTTGAGTAAATCGGCAGATATTTAGTGATTTGCCCTCTTTTTAACCGACTTCAAAAAAAGGAGGATGTGTCTCAATTCGACCGAATATATATATACTTTTTTTTTAATGTTTGTTCGCGTATAACTTCGTCGTTTATGAACCGATTATGATTATTCTTTTTTTGTTCGAAAGAAGATATCTCAAGTGTGGTACCATGGTAATTTTATCGAGGTCTGATAAGTATCTCTGGAGATCTCTGGAGATCTCAGGAGATATTGAGACAAACATCTCAAAATTGGTACTGAAAATGAATAGCGCGGCATTGAAGTCGGTTCTTTTTAGTTTTTAAACGATATTATATCTATGCGATGTAGAATAAAGCAGTCGACGCGACGAAGCTGCGTAAGCATTTTCTAAGTAGTTAATATTTATTGACGTCAGTAAAATTGTCTTACGTTGAGTAAATAATATAAGTATACATTATCATTTATATTTGGCAACCTTGCATACTTTGTTACTTGTATTATAAAATTGGACTGTGGCTAAACTTAGAACAAGTCGGTAGTTTCTTAGACTGAAACATTTTTTACGTTTATTTTTACCCGACTACGCGAAAGCTAAAAGGATTATGTTTTAAGCACTGTATTGAATAAACTACAACCAACAAGTCGTTAATTTCTTAGACTGAAACATTTTTAACGTTTATTTTTACCCGACTACGCGAAAGCTAAAAGTATTTAGTATTTATATTGTATTGAATAAACTACCACCAATAAGTCGGTAATTTCTTAGACTGGTAATTTCTTATTTTTACCCGACTACGCGAAAGCTTAAAGTATTTAGTATTTATATTGTATTGAATAAACTACCACCAATAAGTCGGTAATTTCTTAGACTGAAACATATTTTACGTTTATTTGTACCACGAAAACTAAAAGGATTATGTTTTAGGCACTGTATTGCCTAAACTACCACCAACAAGTCGGTAATTTCTTAGACTGAAACATTTTTAACGTTTATTTTTACCCGACTACGCAAAAGCTAAAAGGATTATGTTTTAAGCACTGTATTGAATAAACTACCACCAACAAGTCGTTAATTTCTTAGACTGAAACATTTTAAACGTTTATTTTTACCCGACTACGCGAAAGCTAAAAGGATTATGTTTTAAGCATTGTATTGAATAAATTACCACCAACAAGTCGGTAATTTCTTAGACTGAAACATTTTTTACGTTTATTTGTACCACGAAAACTAAAAGGATTATGTTTTAGGCACTGTATTGCCTAAACTACCACCAACAAGTCAGTAATTTCTTAGACTGAAACATTTTTAACGTTTATTTTTACCCGACTACGCGAAAGCTAAAAGGATTATGTTTTAAGCACTGTATTGAATAAACTAACACCAACAAGTCGGTAATTTCTTAGACTGAAACATTTTTTATGTTTATTTTTACCCGACTACGCGAAAGCTAAAAGGATTATGTTTTAAGCACTGTATTGAATAAACTACCACCAACAAGTCGGTAATTTCTTAGACTGAAACATTTTTTATGTTTATTTTTACCCGACTACGCGAAAGCTAAAAGGATTATGTTTTAGGCACTGTATTGCCTAAACTACCACCATTATGGAAAAAATGTGTGCCGCCATAACCTTAAGGTGTTCTGGCAGCACGAAGCCCTTGAGAGTCAGAGTATTCCAGGCCTAGCGTGTTCACCATCTTTAACCACATTATCGCTTACTACCAGGCGAAATAGTGGTCAAACGCTAGCCTTTTTTTTTTTCTAATATCTTATAGGCTAGCGTTTGACCACTATCTCACCTGTTGGTAAGTGATGATGTGGTCAGAGATGGTAAGCACGCTAGGCCTAGAATGGGAACTGGCTCTCAAGGATAGCTGCTGGAACACATTAGATGAGGGTGGTAGCTGGCCAGGCGGACACTAGATAATGTCCTACCACCATGCGGGGGTTGTTGGTTTCTTAACGATGTTTTTCCTTCACCGGAGGGCCACTGTGAAAAGCGCACATACATTTTTCGACAGAAAAATCCATTGGTGCACGGCGGTTTGAACTCGGTACCACGGCATTAAAGCCGACCGTTCTCCCGATCACGCCACCGGGCCCTCAAGCCTATAAGATATACACAAAAAAGTGTGGTGTGGTTTTATAAAACCACAATGCAAGTGATTTTTTTTAATGTGTAGCTATTTATTGTAGCTAGTTACCATGGATGATAGATAGAAGCTATCCATCCTCCGTGTTAGCTGACAGCAGTTGACATGACACATAACAAATATGGCGGTGGAAGCGTCCACCAATCACAGCTAAACATGTCATACATCATATTATACACCAATCAGCACCGGCTGTAATGCGACATGCATGTCGGCTGTAATGCGACATGCATGTTGGATGGACCAAACATTTGAGGCGCTGTTATAAAAGTTTAACTTTAAAAAATCTTTAAGAATATTGTCTACAGAATATTGTCTATCTCAGTTCACATTTTTACATATCTCAAGTCTCGGGTGAATTAGTAGATCGTTGTCGGTCGATGACTGCGCCAATATTACGGACGGTGTATTCGTTGGAACGACCTCGAACGACGAGCATCGCATTTGGCAAACTCATTTTGAATGGACATGCACTTTTTTATTATACTAATAGAATACCCACGGCTGTTTTAATTTTTCTGCAAAGCTGAAGTTTTCGAAGTAATAAGCTGATTTTTTTGAAAAAAAAAATTTAATCTAGTGAGGATACAATTTGAATGGTCTTTCATGACATTACTTATCTGTCCATTTAATAATTCAAAATTTATGAGCAGTCTAATCGCCAAAAGTGCCTTAACCGGCTTCACAAAAAAGGAGGAGGATCAATTCATTTTATTCTCTATTCGTGGGATTTAAAAAAATATATATATGTATATTACACCGCCTAAATCGCGCACGCAGGACGCTGCGGTGTGTCCGTACCTTAAGTACCATCATCGTCATCAGAAATCGATTCTAAAACCGATAGTTGTTGGAACATCACTAGCGATTTGTCGTCGGCAACAGATACCAATTAAGCAGATTGCATTTATATGGGTACCACATAAATCAGGGATCCGTTGTGGCTTCGGAGACGGAGAGGGTGTGACGACAGATTGAATGAGTGAATGTAGAACGTACAAGATTTCATAACACGTTTCATAACATGAACTGACACCTTTTTATATAAAAGATACGTCACAAGCTATATATTATCTTCATTTTTTGGTTGAAATGCCTTTTTTTATATTATACTAGCTGCGCCCCGCGGCTTTGCCCGTGTTTAATCTTGGTTGTAAAACTTCCTCTTGAATCACTGTATCTAATTCTAAAATCGCATTAAAATCCGTAGCGTAGTTTAAAAGATTTTAGCGTACAGACAGTGAGAGAGATTTTATTTTATACTCTGCAAAGATAAGCTAGCGTTTGATCACTATCTTCATATCTCTGACTCTCAAGGGCTGTGTGCTGCCGAAACACCGTAAGGTTATGGCGGCAGATGTTATTCTTGATAGTGGCAAGCTATTTTTGGCAGCAAGACAGGCGAAAGATTGGTTTAATATGCTTCTATCATCTATGGAAGAACACCCGTGGCAGGATTTGATCCGGCCTCCTCTCACTTCAAAGTCAAGCCATCTTTTAAACTAAAATCCATCAAACCGTGTAGGCTACAGAGCGTGCCAAAGAAATATATATCAATCAATATTAAAAATGCGAAAGTCAGTTTGTTTATTTGGGATTTCTTCACGGCCAAACGGCTGGGGACCGCCTAAATTTTGTACAGAGATAACCAGTACTATGGATTAAGCTATATATTAGTTTTTAACGCGGGCGAAGCCGCGGGGCACATCTAGTACATACATAAAGTCTTCTTCTGGCGAAATCGGGTAGTGAGATATTTACGCCGTATCCATGGCCCAACACCCCCACTTAGCAATATGTCTTCGGTTGATTTAGTTTAACATAATCAACGTGTCTCGCAGACGTGCAGTAGTTCCCCTCTGGTCGTCGTTTTGCTCGCACTGTACCTGAATAAAGCTTGTTAATCTAGATTCTAGTAGTGACTTACGTGAATCTACTGCAGTCTCAACATATTCCTAATAACAATTAAGAACATATTATTGTTTTATTATACAGGGTTACAGGAGAAGTCGTGCTAGATCCGTGAAGGGCGTGGAGTACCCGTCATTTCTGACTTATTTCTCTATGAAACACCCCACCCTAAACTTTACCCTTTTCGAGATATACGTTTTTTTTTTCTTAGAAAATTGTCAATTTTTAGGCTACTACATTGATTTGTGTTTTTTTTACGTGTCTTATTATTATTGTTGTTGCATTTTACTTGTGTAATAAGATGCTTTAACGCGTTAATAATCAAAATAGTGCATAAGTTAGTTGAATAGACCGTAGTAGACAAGTGAAAGTTAAGAAATTAAAAAAAATATTAGCAAGTTTATTTTTCTCTAAGGAATATCTAAAAAAAATATTATGACACTTGTTCGGCAGATGTTTTTTTTAAATATCTACGATTCATCAGCTATCCAACGAGGTATAACAATCTAGGGTTTGTATTACATTTCGTGGAAAAAAGTAGTTTTATAGGCGACAGTGTAGAAGATAATTTACCATAAAAAGTAAAATAAAACAATAGGTAAAGCATGAAATGTCATCTGCCGAACAAGTGCCGTAATATTTTTTTTAGATATTCCTTAGAGAAAAATAAACTTGCTAATATTTTTTTTTAATTTCTTAACTTTCACTTGTCTACTACGGTCTATTCACCTAACTTATGCACTATTTTGATTATTAACGCGTTAAAGCATCTTATTACACAAGTAAAAATGCAACAACAATAATAATGAGACACGTAAAAAAAACACAAATCAATGTAGTAGCCTAAAAATCGGCAATAAAAAAAAAAAGTCGTATATCTCGAAAAGGGTTAAGTTTAGGGTGGGGTGTTTCATAGAGAAATAAGTCAGAAATGACGGGTACTCCACGCCCTTCACGGATCTAGCACGACTTCTCCTGTAACCCAGTATTATTCTTATATTATTTTTCTTTTATAATAATATTTTTACGCCGTAAAGAATAGATGGCTTTGCTTCTAAGCGAGACGTTGCTGCTTCAAATCCTAGCACGTGTGTTCTTCCACGGCTGGTAAGAGCATACTTATATCGATGTTCCGCCTGACTTGCTATCAAAAAGTAGCTTAACACCAAAAAGGAAAAAATCTGCGGTCATAACATTATGCTGTTCCAGCAGCACACAGCCCTTGAGAGTATTCTAGGCCTAGCGTGTTCACCATCTCCGACCACATCATTGCTGATACCAGGCGATATAGTGGTCAAGCCCTATAAGATATTATAAAAAATAAGAGAAGCAAGACCCTCACTTGTTGGTTAAGCTCTGGATTACAAAAATTTTGGACGACACACGATCTAGATTTATATCTGTATGTCAAGTCCCTGAAATAAGTAGTACGTAAAACTATGTAAAATTATAAATATAGTCGATTAAAAAAAAAAAACAACGGGTTGCACTCTGGGAGTGCTGGCGGAAAACTTGAACATTAACGTTGTGCAATTGATCTACACTCCCTCCGTCTTACGATCTTTCGATCAGGTAACGTGTCCTGACGCGAGCTTAATATTTTTTACCCATCCCAAAAAAAGTTTCTACTCTCCCTCCGTCTTTCGAAGTTTCGATCAGGTCACGAGTCCTGACGCGAGTTTAACATTTTTTTACCCATCTCTAAAAGTTCACAACGCTGCTAAAGAAGTTTTCACTTAAAAACTCTATTCCCCGTCTCACCTCTCTACGTAAATTAAAGGTGGAAGATAGATACCTATATGTCTGTCACTCATTACTGCTGCAGAGCCTGCACGGATCTCTGCCAAAATATACCCTTTGTTTTGAACGAAAATCGAAAAAAAATCTACCGTTCATTAGGGAAGGGTGTAACTTACACCGGGGTAGCGCGGAGCGGGTATTGCCATGTTGCTCGAAATTATGTCGACACTGCGAATTTACATTCACATGTTTGCAGTAAATTTTTTGAGAGCGCATCAAGTTGGGTACTTGTGTTCGGTGAGGCTAGACAGAAATGCTGCAGCTGTAGGTAATTTCTGGGTACTAAATTGATGATTTCCGGTATTTTTCAGTCATGGTTTAAACTTCATACATACACAACCTTAATAATCGATTTAAGGGTGTACTATTTCCATACAAGAGTTTAAATCGAAAAAAAAAATATTTGCGCTTTTCACAGGGGCTCTCCGGTGAAGGAAAAACATCGTTAAGAAACCAACAATCCCCGCATGGTGGTAGGACACTATCTAGCACTGACTATCGAGTATCGGCCTGACCACCCTCAGGCTAGAAAATCTGTCGCCACAACAACTAATGTGTTCCGGCAGCTATCCTTGAGAGCCAGTTCCCATTCTAGGCCAAGCGTGCTTACCATCGTCGACCGCATCATCACTTACCAACAGGTGAAACAGTGGTCAGACGCTAGCTTATAAGATATAAAAAAATGCACAAATATGAGTAAATGAAGCAAACACTTGCACTGAAATCACATCTATTGGTCTGATATAAAACATTTCAGTTAAATCGGTCCAGCCGTTTGACAGTGAAGAAGTCCCAAACAAACAGATGTACGGACTGACTTTCGCATTTATAATATTGTAGTTGATTATAACACAGAAGAAATAATCTTCTAATATATAAAATTCTCGTGTCACAGTTTTCGTTGCCATACTCCTCCGAAACAACTTGACCGATTTTGATGAAATTTTTTGTGCTTATCCGGTATCTATGAGAATCAGCCAACATCTATTTTTCATCCCCCTAAATGTTAGGGGTAGTCCACCCCTAAATTTTTAATTTTATTTTTTGGACAAAATTTTTAATTTATATTTTTTTATGATACAACATACAAAAATACATACAATCCTCAATTTTCACCCTTCTACGATCAACCCTTATTTTTTAATAGCCATTTTAGTTATTTAATCATTTTTCCTCCATACATACTTACAATAAGTAAGCTATTTTTTGTCTACACTAGAAATTACTACGAAATTATTTATATGGCAAAACAACGTTTGCCGGGTCAGCTAGTAGTATTATACTTACTACTATTTACTGGCTGCGCACCACGCCCCACGGGCAAAGCCTTCCTGTCCATATGCAGTTTCAGCTTTATCTTTTAGTGGTCTAACGCTAGCCTATAAGTAAAAATAAAACTGGCCAAGTGCGAGTCAGCATCGCGTCTCTTATCGCACACTTAGGGAGGGTTCCGTACAATACGAAACATAACAGAGTTTCAACCTTCTATATTTGATTAATAGATATTACCAAGAATATTTTGTTTGGTCGCGATCTAGAAAGACGGGGCTCGTTTACTAGAGCCATCTATGTCATTTTGCCGAAACTAATAAGATAGATGGCGTTTAAAAACACGTTTTTTGTATGGGGGCCCCCTTTAATTTTTAACTTTATTTTGTTTTTAGTATTTGTTGTTCTAGCGGCACAAGAAATACACCATCTGTGAACATTTCAACTGTCTAACTATCACGGTTAATGAGCTATAGCCTGGTGACAGACGGACAGACAGACAGACAGACAGACAGACAGACAAACGGACAGCGGAGTCTTAGTAATAGGGTCCCGTTTTACCCTTTGGGTACGGAACCCTAAAAACCGGTACAGTGCGAGTTAACTCGCGCACCGAGGCTTCCGTACAAACTTGTCAAAACAAACTTAACTTTTCAGTTCGGTCCCTAGAACGATGCCTAGACACTGTTAATGCAGAAACCGCAAATAATAAGTTTGTAATCGTATGTTTTTGTCATTAATCATATTTATGGTTTTCAGACGTTTTCCTGATCTTGCTTCTTGCCAAATTTCATGATTAAATGTCAACGGGATGTACTCTTTTCTCCCTTTTTAGGATTCCATACCCAAAGGGTAAAACGGGACCCTATTACTAAGACTCCGCTCTCCATCTGTCTGTCTGTTTGTCTGACTGTCTGTCTGTCCGTCTGTCACCACGCTGTATCTCAGAAACCGTGATAGTTAGACAGTTGAAATTTTCACAGATGATGTATTTCTGTTGCCGCTATAACAACAAATACTAAAAACAGATTAAAGTTAATAATAATACAAGCCACGTCTTTTTTTCGGCTTTTGAATGTAGCGCCATCTATGATCGCTTAGTTAGGTAAACGTCGCATAGATGGCGTTATATTGAAATGTCGATCACTAATACCTTTGTTAGACGTTAGATGGCGTTATAAGAAATAAAATGTTTAATAATAATTATTGTTTGCTGGCGAAAAATGATAGTGGTATTTTTTGCTCGATCTTATAAAATACTGTAGTGTGGTACGGAACCCTACGAGAGCGAGTCCGACTTGCACTTGGCCAGTTTATTTTGATTTCCATGTGAAATCGCAAAGTATGCAAAAAAATATGACTTGCTTAGTTATCTTTTGATCGCGTTAACTTACAATATTAATTTTTTTTACAGCTGGAAGATACCGTATACTCGAGTATTTAATATAAGTTTCAATAATTAATATCTCTAAGCGTTTCTGAAAAATAGGGTCTTGACAGACGAACAGACAGACAGACAGACGGACAACAAAATGTTCATATAAGGTTTCCTTTTTTCTTTTGAGGTACGGAACCCTAAAAATAAAAACATCTGTTATGTAAAAAATATACAAGCTGACTTTCGCATATATATTATTGGTGTTGATGGTTTCTTGGTTCTAATCGGTAACTTAAATATTATTTATACGATACTAACCTGCGACTTCGTTCAAGTACACCAAGAATTTAGTAGCCTATGTTCATCCTGATGATATAAAGAATCTCGTTGTTAGATTTCAGTAAGATCGGATCGTCCGTTTAGGCGTAATTAGGTAACAAACAGACAGAGTGACAGAGTTACAAACGTTTTTATAATATTACTAGCTGTGCCCGCGACTTCGTCCGCGTGGAATAGTATCTTTGGATAGCATTAACTAATAAGACACATACGTATCCCAACTACACCGCGCCGTACCACGCCACGCTAATCTCCCCTTCCCTCCGCCCCTCATATACCTCCCCCTTCCCCCTCACTTCCACCTCACCCCCCCTCTCCTCTCCTTCCCCTCACTTCCACATCCCCTCCACTCCAGCTCTCTTCCCCTCCCTCCCCTCCCCCTCACAAGGTTTGAATGTCATATTTATTTACATCGAAACAACAGCCTAAAAAACAAATTTCAAGCCTCTAGCTTTAAAAAAATATTACGATACTTCCATACAACTTTTCATCCCCCCTTTCAACCCCTTACAACCCTTTTTTCGCATTAAAAATATGCCTATGTCCTTTCTCAGGCTCTAGACTATCTGTGTACCAAATTTCCTTTAAATCGGTTCAGTAGTTTTGGCGTGAAAGCGAAACAAACAAACAGACAGATAGACAGAGTTACTTTCGCATTTATAATATTATTATAGAATAAAACCAGAGATGGCGCTAGCGTAGATTTTAATAGCTCTCCTTCAAATATTGCCTAAATGTATGAGATCCTGCATCGCGCAAACGATATTTTCCGTGATATTGAAACTGATGCACTTACTTCGCGATTAAAAGTCTCAAGAGTTGAACTGGTTTAAAAAGTTTCCTCTTTATAATATTAGTCTGGATATGTACATATATAAAATATGGATGGATGGATGGAAGTATGAATATGGATGTATTGTAACCTTGACTATTTTATTAAGTACTAGCTGACCCTGCAAACGTTGTTTTGCTAAAACCCAAATATCTTACGGAACCCTATTTTTTTCCAAAATAAAATTTAGCCTATGTTACTCGTGGATACTGTGGCTTTCGAATGGTAAAAGAATTTTTAAAAACGGTCCAGTAGTTTTTGAGCCTATTCATTACAAGCAAACAAACAAAGTTTTCCTCTTTATAAAATTATATATATAATATAATATTATAAAGGGAGAACATTTGTATTTTTGTATGTTTGTAATGATTTGGCTCAAAAACTACTGTACCGATTTAAAAATTCTTTCACTAATACATAGAATGGACTTTCGGAATGAAAATAGGCTATATATTATCCCGTTTAAATCAAAGGCACATTCGTGGAGACCTAATTTGCAACCTAAGTCGGCAAAAAAACGGTCGATTGAACGAATTTTCATGAATCAAAGCTAAGAACACTCTCGATGAAGACATCTATGAAACAAAAAAAAAACGATCAAAAATAAAAACAAAATCGGTTCATCCGGTTAGGTGCTAAGATGCTACTGACAGACACACAGATACACACGTTAAGCGTATATTACCTCTACTTTTTGCGCCGGGGAACGCCGTAAGGTTAAGGCGGCAGATGTTCTCCTTGGTGGTAAGCTACTTTTTGGTAGATTTAATGATCCCACTACCACTGTACGAAAACTCATGATTCATGAATGCACATAAAACTTTCATTGGTAGGTATATAGCTAGGATTAGAACCAACGACCGTCGGGTCAGAATCAGGGTAACTATGCTTTACGCCAAAGGGCCGTCCGATATCACTACGTAAGTATTATATAATATACTAGCAGCCCGCCCCGGCTTCGCACGGGTAGAACATATATGCCTACAAAATGTGCATCAGTTTGTTGCATCGAATATAAAATATGAACATATTTAACAATCATCGTCATATTTCATCCAATTTACACAAAACCTTAACGAATTATGCACCTAAACCTTCCTCATAAACACTCTGGCTATTGGTGAAAACCGCATGATAATCCGTTCAGTAGCTATTGAGATTATTGCGAACAGACAGACAGACGCAGTGATGAACTTTGTTTTATAATACTTACGTATTGATATTGGACGGCCCTTTGGCGTAAAGGATAGTTACCCTGATTCTGACCCGACAGTCGTTGGTTCTAATCCTAGCTATATACCTACCAATGAAAGTTTTATGTGCATTCATGAATCATGAGTTTTCGAACAGTGGTAGTGGAATCATTAAATCTACCAAAAAGTAGCTTACCACCAAGGAGTACATCTGCCGCCGTAACCTTACGGCGTTCCCCGACGCAAAATGTAGGGGTAATATACGTTTAACGTGTGTATCTGTGTGTCTGTCTGTAGCATCTTAGCACCTAACCGGATGAACCGATTTTGTTTTTATTATTGATAGTTTTTTTTTTGTTTGATAGATGTCCTCATCGAGAGTTTTCTTAGCTTTGATTCATGAAAATTCGTTCAATCGTTATAAAATTATGAGCTTTTTTCTAGTTAATTGCGCTATGAAATCAACTTTCATAGGTCTGATCACTTCGAAAATCTTCTTCTTCAACGATATTCTAAGAACATGGAAGCCTCCTGGACTCTACAGAATACTCAAATCCTCACCAACTTACAGCTCAGATTTTAAATGTCATGTTTAGAGTCATTGGAAAAAGCTATTATATACATAGATCAGTCGGGGTGGTTTAAAATATTATATTATATTATTATATATATAGATGAATATTATTTTATACAATAGATCATATTATTATACTATATTGACTTCAAATTGATTGTGATCGGTGGGGATCTACAGCATAGCTAAGCTTATAATAATATTTTCCTAGTAACTATGACCTAATCTGTGGTTTCACTGCAAATATTTTATTAATTTTGCGATGCGTGTTTGTGAAATTCGTGATATCTTCTAGAGTTTTCATTTGAATTATATACTGTAAAGGACAATTTTAATCTATAATATGTGGCCAAGCTAATTAACGTAATTATTTGGATAAGGATTAATACTATATACTTGAAAATAGCCTTGGAAGTTATGTAATATTTTTTAACAAAAATGTTATGTTTAAAATGGTTACTGTGAGTCAACCTTAAGAGATAGACATATGCTGTCGCGGACTTTTTTGTAGGTATTATTAAGTTGTACAACTCTTGCATAAAAATATTCTTCTATCTATTTTCAATTAAGCAGCGTTCGTCAGAAACGTGTTTTTTCGACCGTTTATTTGCCGACTTAGGTTGCAAATTAGGTCTCCACGAATGTACCTTTGATTTAAACGGGATAATATATAGCCTATTTTCATTCCGAAAGTCCATTCTATGTATTAGTGAAAGAATTTTTTAAATCGGTTCAGTAGTTTTTGAGCTTACTCATTACAAACATACAAAAATACAAAAATACAAATGTTCTCTCTTTATAATATTAGTATAGATATATAGTATAGACAATAAAGCTCATTCTATACTAACATAATAACATCTGCTAAGAATCTCAAAACTCATTAACATCTCAGTTATTTAAATATAAACTTTGAAAAATGTCGGCAAATTAAGAATAAACCCCGTGGCATTTTTAATTTGTACTTGAAGTAAAAACCTGAGCGTACACGGAGCCGCCAACATAAAAAAAGACATTTTGTTTTGACACAACGAGGGTCGGACAGGCCGCTGATTGAAATGAGAAATATTTTACTGTTTCTAAAAACGGCCTAATGTGCCGGAATGAACGGACTTCACTCAATAATTGCTGTTTTTCCGACTTCCAAAAAGGAAGAGGTTCTCAATTCGTCGGTATGTTTTTTTTTTGGTATGTATGTAACGCGATTACTCCGTCAATTGTGAACCGATTCGAATGATTCTTTTTTTAATTGGTAGGGTACATTTTCAAGATGCTCCCATTGTAGTTTTATCGAGATCTGATAAGTATCTCTAGAGATATAGCGATAAACGTCTCAAACTTGCTACTGAAATTGACTCACGCGGCATGGAAGTCGGTTGTTTTAGTTTTTAAACTATCTTAATTATTGATGTATAAAGAACATAAAACAGCATTTTTTTCATATTGCCTGGTGATAAGCGATGATGTGGTCGAGAATGGTTAACACGCTAGACCTAGGAATTCTAACTCTCAAGGACTGCGTACTGCCATAACACCGTTAGGTTATGGCAACAGCTTTTCTCCCTGATGGTGTAAGCTTGGTAGCAAGTCAGGCGGAACATCGATATAATATGCTCTTACCACCTGTGGAAGTATGCTCCAGTGGAATATAATAGTTTAGTGTTAAAAATAAAACTAAGAAAGTTTGGTTATAAATATGGATACACCTTACTCTCCTTGTCCTTTTCCTAGAATATAATAAAGTTTGCAGAAACTGTAACGTAGTACTGAATCCTTGCATTATCCTTGGCTTCTGGCTAAAGGACCAAGGCCAAGGTCTACGATCCAACCGAGCTTTGAAACATTTTGCTATTGGCTGGGCAAAGAGTAAGTAGGTATCTACAGAAGCGACATACCTACAACTTGGTGAAAAAAAATATTGTCAAAATTTTAAAGTTATTCTGCAACCATAAAGTTTATGGCGATCGTGAATTTTGAACGAAATAAGGCGTGTTAAAATAATTTCTTCTGCGATGCAGGGCCTTTTACAACGGACTTATATGTTTTGTTTATAATATTAGCAGCTAACAAAAGAAGGAAGATGCTCACATAAAACAATGACATCGGCCTGTAGGGCCGGCAGAGATATTGTGGTACGCGAAAACCTGCATTTCCAGAATGATGCGTCTGATGCGGGGTACATACAGGGCAGAACAAAAACGAATGAATGGCGAATAGAAGAATGAAAGAAGACGCATCATTAACATGAGTATAGCTCTCTCTCTCCTTCTATTCAGCGTTCATTTATGTTCGTTCGACCGACTGTGTACTCCACATCACTAAGAAAATTAACTGGTTTAGATCAAATCGCACTCGCACTCGTAGGGTTCCGTACCACACTACTATATTTCATAAGATAAGCAAAGGAGATACAGCCCTGTGAAAAGCGGACAGACGGACGGACGGTCAGTGAAGTCTCAGTAAAAACTGTCCCAGATTACCCATCTAGATGTTGAGTCTCATCTCACACGCCCTTGTGAGGGACGTAAATGTGTTATCTGTATAAATAATCTTTGAGTAAGAAGTGGGTAGAAAGCACCCAGCAGGCAAATTAGCCTTGTCGGTCGAGGCCGCGGTCAGCGTTTCATTCTTCAAGGAAATGCAAGTGATTCACAAATTACGTCATATCCTCGCATGCTCCAGTATATATTTCAGGGTTAAATAAAGCTTGATAACGACTTCCCTTGTAAGTCTTGCTAGCCTTGAAAAAGTATTAAGGATAAGGGTAAACCGTACAACTGCTTTATTTCAAGATATTGTTACTATTTCAAAGCTATTTTATTCAAGTAATTCCAGTGAACTGATACATCAATTAGTAAGTAAAATACTTAGAAGTAATAATATACCATAATATCGTTTTAAAAAACGGGATATTTGTCCAAGTATCTTACCAAATGAAAGCATAGCTTGTTAATCGCGATATATAAAGTATTTCAATTGAACTTAGTGGTAATAATGTGTTAGTGTTTTGCTGTAATAAAACCTGCATGGTGCGTCTCACTGAGCGGGTGGCGCCTCTGGCGGTCAAAATAGAAGACAGAGCTAGGAACTCTGTGGTTATAGAGAAAAGAGCGGGAGATTAGTATTGTCTTAGAGCGAAAATAAATGCTTGTTTATAAATTGTAATACAGATTTTTATTAAATGTTAATATGTTTTAATGCAGCCCCATTGGTAGCACTGTAGATATGTGTAGAACGTCGTAACAAAATAGTAGCGTAAACAGTAAAATTAAAAATAAAAAAGATAAAGATAATTAAGATAGTTTAAAAACTAAAAAAGTGGTCAAGTGCGAGTCGGACTCGTACTATTTGGAGGGTTCCGCAATACAGTGAAGTATTTTAAAACTATCATTTTTCGCCAGCAAAAAAATAACTTTGTTTTCAGAGTGTTTGTATGAAAAACAAAGTTATATTTTTATTTTTGAAAATGTGCTATACCCCAAAAACTACTGTCTATATTTTGTTCAAACCAATTTTCGTTAAAAGTACTAAATAAGTTCTACAGCATATATTTTTTTACACTGTTTAGCACTAAGTGTCTTTGCTTTCTTCAAGCGAAAGACTTTGAGAAAAAAAAGTTTTAGGAACCTGAATGTCATTTTTATATATAGACCTATATAGGTTTGATGAAAAAAATAGTTCAGTTTTATGTATGGGGAGCCCCCCTTAATCTTTAAATTTTGTATTTTTTATAAATATCGTAAAGCGGTTTACAAAATACACTTAGCTACCAAGGTTCAACTGTGTAGTCCTAATAGTATCGGAGTAAAGTGGCAGTGACATACGGACGGACGGACAGACAGACACAACGAATCTATAGGGGTTCTGTATTTTGCCATTCGGCGACTTAACCCTAAAAAACGATTTTACACCCGTCGCGTCACGCCATGCCATCGCGCGAGTCTGTTTCAGTAGCAATTAAGTTTGAGATGTTTGTGTCTCTCGAGATACTTATCAAATCTAGATAAAATTTACATGGGACCACCTCGAAGATGAACTCTACCCATGGCAAAAATAATCTTTCAAATCGGTTCTCAAGTGGAGAAGTAATCATAACAATCATACAAAAAAACATACAGACGAATTTGAAAACAGCCGCCTTATTGGAAGTCGGTTAAAAACCAGATCAATAGGGCAAACTTCGAGAGTATAATAACAATATCATTGAACTACTCTACTAGATACACTAGCGAACAAAAAACTAAATATCCAAACTGGCCCATGTGTCATCCACACTTTACAGCACCTCTTTGAAGTCGATAAATACATCCTCAACAATTACAAGTACTATTAAGTATTCTGTAATACTTACATAAAAGACTTCAAAAAACTTTCTATGTATCTAAGCGTCCGCTAACATATTTGAAAATCAATTTCACAGGTCAAAATTACGAGAATTCCTTTCTAAAGAGAATATCAAATAATATTCCAGGGATTATCAGGAAATAGCCCTTTTTATCCTTAAAGGTCGAGAGGTCGAATATTGCTAATTCCAAAGCCTTCCCTTGAGCCCAAAGGGCCTCGCAAAATATCAAGTTGCTGGTCCCTTAGGGCTCCATAGATGCTTCTCGGATCACATGCGGTTGATGAAAAAGGATTAGTAAAGGAGTGCAAAGGTTCGTGGCGAAGTGATCACTTTACGAGGACGGTTGGACTGATATTCAGGATTTTGTCATGTGATATTTTATTTTACTGGCTTCCTGGTTTTGCGTTGTTATGGGAGTCGAGTACCAAATTATTTTATCTTAACCGCTTTGAGATATATGTCACAATGTGTATTTATCAACCTACTTCCAAAAAGGAAGAGATTCTGAACTTGTCTGTATGTTTTTTTATATGTATGTTACGCGATTACGCCATCAATTGTAAACCTTTTTGAATGATTATTTTTGTCACAGGTAGGTTTCATCTCCAAAGTGGTTCCATTTAAATTTAATCGAGATCTGATAAGTATCTGTAGAGATATGATGTTAAACGTCTCAAACTTGCTACTGAAACTGACTCGCGCGGCGTGGAAGTCGGTTGTTTTAGTTTTTAAACCATCCATCATTTAACACACAGATTCCTCTTGAAAATATACAGGTTTTTAATTCAGTGTGTGCTAGAGAAATTTTCAAATTAAATACTTTCGTTTTTTTATGATATAAGGTAAGAAGACAATCACGAAGCTCGCCTGATGGTTAGCGAAAACGTATTCGTATTACAGATACAGTGGCATGCAAAATTCTGGATAGCCAGATTTTTGCATGTCACTGCACTGCGCCTGTTACCTCAAAACATAAAGATATTAAGTCTCACATGTCCTGTAATTTCACTGGACACATTGCCATTCAAACCGAAAAACATTTCTATTTCACGACTGAATTAATTGGAAAAGTGGTGGTACCACCTCAGGCGAACTATCAGAAGTCCTACCATTACAAAAAGAGTTGCTATAAATACTCAAAATAAATCGTATTTGAAATAGGTTTTTTACGAAGTAAATGTCTGACTAATATCAAATTGTATAACTTTAATTTTGAGTCACATGTTAATACTGATTTGGAGCACACAATCATAATAAAATTAAGTTATAACCTGTGCAGTATGATTGTAAAACTATCAACATCAATTGATGTCGCATTCACAAAAGTATTAAATTGCCTGCACAAAATTAAATAATGTACGTACTAAAACTGCGTACAACGTACTAAAACTGCGTTCACTATAGGCAATTAAAATTTGAATTTTCATGATTTGTCACATATGTAATTGCTATTTATGCATACCAACTACCCGTATACCAAATTTTTTATACATCACTAGCTACCCGCCCGCCGGCTTCGCTCGGGTAGAGCATATATGCCTACGTTTTTTGCATCAGCTTGTTGTTTCGACAATGAATCAACATATTCAGCAAAAATCGTCATAATTTAACGAATTAACATACAATAACATGCTTTAGCGAATTATACACTTAAACCTTACTTACGAATCACTCTGTCTATTGGTGAAAACCGCGTGTGTGAAAATCTGTTTATGAGTTTATATTTTTTTTATATCTTATAGGCTAGCGTTTGACCACTATCTCACCTGTTCGTAAGTGATGATGTGGTCGAAGATGGCAAGCACGCTAGGCTAGAATGGGAACTGGCTCTCAAGGATAGCTGCCGGATGTTTGGCGACAGATTTTCTAACTTGAAGGTAGTAGCTGGCCAGACGGACACTAGATAGTGTCCTACCACCATGCGGGGGTTGTTGGATTCTTAACGATGTTGTTCCTTCATCGGAGGGCCACTGTGAAAAGCGCACATAAGTTTTTGATCGAAAATTCCATTGGTGCACGGCCGGGTTTGAACGATATTGATTTTGTTTTATAATATGTTGTGATACGAGGTAATAGGACATGCAAGACCTGCACCTGATGGTAAATGATGATATAGGATTATAACATAATGAGGCACGCAACGTGGATTGTCTATTCGATTCTAGCACTGCGCCCTGTTACCCTGATTTATATTAATTACAAAATTGTTTGATAATATTAATCATCAATACTTTAAAACAATGTTTGAATTTAAAACACTCAATGCTATCCAGCTTTCCAGTAATCTTCAAAATACCCATCCATTTAATAATAATAAAATACTTCAAGCCTCAGCGAAACCACAAAAGGCGCCTAATAATCAAAACGAAAACATTCCTTAATCCGTCCAAACAGCAAACTATTATAGTCCTTATTATTGTTCTATTAAGCCCTGGAGTCGCTGAATGTTTCGCAGTTTCCTCACTTCGCCGACCAGTCATAAAGACCTGTGAAAAATCGTTAGGGGTGTTCTGGAAGTGAGGAAATGGAGAGGTCAAACGTGACTGGACGCGGTATGAAAACAAAGGAAGGATTGTAAGAAAATCCCGCTCGAGTCTCGTACCTTGCATTCGCTTTACCAAATTACTGAAATTTCATTCAGCTTGCGGACGCTGAGAGATGAGGACGGATCTATGAGGCGGGATAATGGGTGGGGTGGATGTGGTATTTGTGTTATAGTCTTTATTTCTCCATGTCAATATTAAACTTCTGATCTGTTACAACTATTGCTCACAGATGTCTTGGATATCAGTTCAGCAAATTTAATCGATTTTTCACAAATGGTGCATACCATCGACTTTAGCCGCTTAGGAAGCATTTAATTGGAGTTGAGAAAAACAATGACATGCCTTACTGAGAACAGTCTTTCTCCGTTAATACAATATTTAGGAATCCGCAAATTGCAGTGAAGTGGCAAATCCTAATAGTATGTAGCGAGGTTACTACAAATATTACTGACATTCCCAAATGACCATATTAAAGACGACCAGAGAGCTAGAAAAAATACCGCATCTCCACGTTCCCACACCCGTGGCTCTTGTGTAGGAATTTAGCCAGTTTTATAAAAGCGAAGCGAGCGAAATGAGCTTAGCGGCGGATCGCGCAGAGTGCTGGCTACTTAGCACCGGCCCGGGCACGGTTACGTCTGTACTCGACTGTACTAAGTGTACCTCAGCGTACCAAACTGTACCAAAGTATACCTCGGTGTACCAAAGTATACCAAGTGTACGGAGTATAGCGTAATACAGCTTAGTTTCGACGATAATTAGAATTGGGAATGTTGAGCTGGGCTTTGGGACTGCATACAGGAGAGTCTTAACTAATTAACGTCTAAACTGTCAGAGCAAACATGTGTCTGATGGTCGAATTCATGAAGATTTTAACGAACGCATAGCAGTAGATTTTACACCAGTTATAATTGTATTGGTTTGAAAAACGCTGTGCGTTTGTGAGTACTGTGAGGCCTCATTCAATCAATCAATCAATATTATCTTAGTGTTATTTGTGAATACAGGGGTAACATATAGGGGGGTTAAAATATGAGTTTAGTCATTTAGTTCTGACTGTTTTCTCACTCAGGCTTGTGCTGCGTATTAATCTTTTATTTATAGGGTTAATTAACGAAAAACCTTTGTAAATGTATCACTTCTATTACATTAATTTAATTCGTCGGAACCTTTTTTACAAGCTTTTATTTAACTTGCAATGTATGAATAGAATAGAATATATTTATTGTCATAAATTGTACATTTTATATTATTATAACTAGTATAACTATAAATGATTAATTTATGGACTCGTCATATTACAATCGTTCGTTTTGCAATTTTTAATAAATAAATTACGATAGTCGCTCATTAAAAATTCTTTGACGTTGTATAATGTTTTTGATAACAAAAGTTTTTTGGCATTAGAACAAAATAAATTATATGTTTTTGCAAATTTAACAGATTCAGGTAGTTTATTATAGATGCTAATTCCCATGGCATCAGGTAATTTTTTGGCCAGTTTTAACCTTTTCGGGATAGGCACTAAAATATTTTTGTTTCTTACATTACGAATAGATATTTGTCCACGAGTTTCAAACTTTTCTAAATTGTTTCTGACATATTTTAATATTTTAAAGATGTATAATGATACTGATGTTAAAATTTCAAGATTCTTAAAATGAGTTCTGCATGATTCTTTATACTCGGCTTTCACTAAAACTCTGATAGCACTTTTTTGCATTTTCAGTATACGATCATCATCTGTACAATTTCCCCATAGAATAACTCCATATGACATAATTGAGTGTATATATGCATAGTATACTTCTTTTAGGTGCGATTCAGATACAGTGGGTCCTAGCTGTTTCAAAGCATAGATTCCCCTAGCCATTTTTGTGCAAGTCGTGTTTATATGTTCCTTCCATGATAATGCTGCTATCTCAAATCCTAATAGTTTAGCTTGATTTGTACAATTCCGAGTGTTTCCATTAAAAATAAATTTAGAGATTGTTTGTTGATTCGGAGATACCGCGTTAAAAATTACAATATTTGTTTTGTTTTCATTTAATTTCAAGCCATTTATGGTAAACCACTCACTCAACATTTTCATATTTTCTCTAATATTATTGTACAGATTATTTATGTCTTCATCGGCTACTATGATAGAGGTGTCATCTGCATATTGAATAATATCTCCTTTTAATTTTAAATGTGTGAGATCTGTGAGATGTGTGAGAGAATATGTGAGATGTAATAAAGTAGTTATTTATGTAGTTCGGTATCTCATTTTCTTGTATTTTTAATTTTGTTTCTTGATTTATAAGTTCCCAATTCCACTCTTTGATATTCTTGTTTGTATCTTCTTTGATTATTTGCCACACTTCTTTTTTTGGGTTATTTGATTTATTAATACGATTTTCTACATATTCACGTTTTTTCATTAGTATTTGTTCATTTCTGTGTTTCCTTTTGTTATCTATTATATGCAATTCAGCTATTTGAGGATATTGTCTCTGAAACTCAAATAAATCACTGATATCCCTCTGCAGTTTCATAAGTTCTTCACACATCCATGCATTGTTTCTTTTAGTCTTTACCTTAGTTTTAGTTTTAGGAAAAAATAAATTAAAATTCCATATCATTCTATTTATAAATCTATTAGGAGTGTTATTATTGTATTCATTAAATATATTATCCCAATCATACGAAAGCATAGCGTTGCAAAAATATGTAATCTTTTCATTGCTGAAAATGCGTTTTTCTATTTCTATACATCTAGGTTTGATTGCCACTTAATAGTTTAATTTAACTAGTTGAGCATCGTGATCAGATATACCTGTAATGTACGAGTATGTATGTATGTCACTATGTATGTTCGGGTGGAATCTTGGAAGCTAAATTAACCCACTTTCCGATGTCCGATTGGACTCAAATTTGGTGTACTTATGTATCTTTGGTGACAATACAATGATATGGTACCATGGAGCTGGTCTGATGATGGAGACGGAAGGTGGCCACGGCATCTCTGCGATAAAACAACATAACCCCACCGAGTTTGGGCTCGATTGATTCGTCTTGAAGAGAACTTTTCACTTAGATGATATCCAGGGTCTGATGATGAAGCTGGAAGGTGGCCACGGCATCTCTGTCATAAATCAACGTAACTCTACCGAGTTTGGGCTCGATTGATTCATCTTGAAGAGAACTTTACACCTAGATGATATTTAGCGACTGGCGATGAAGCTGGAAGGTGGCACGGCATCTCTGTGATAAAATAACGTAACCTCAGTGAATTTGGGCTCAAATGATTCGTCTTGAGGAGCACTTTACACTTAAATGATAGCCAGGATCTGATGATGAAGCTATAAGGTGGCCATGGCATTTCTGTTATATAGCAACATAGCCCCACCTAGTCGATTGATTTTCCTTGAAGAGCACTTTACCCATAATCACATCAAATATCCGTGGAATATTTTAAAACATCATGCCTTCTCTTAAATACTTAGGTAGTAGGTAGGTAGGTAGTTGGTATCTATACCTACCAACTAATAAATTATTTTTCAAAAAAAATCAAACCGACTTCATACCACAAACAGGCACTCAAAAGCGAAAAATAAATTACTTAATATAATTATTATAAGCGCTACCCACTTATCTATTTGAAGTCGGTGCCAGCCAAGTCTATTGGATCATCATCATCAGCCTGTATCAGTCCACTGCTGGACGTAGGCCTCTCCCAAGATGCACCATTGAGACTATTGGATAGTAGATAGATACTATGTATGTAGTAGTAGCAGTAGTTAGTAGGTAGATACATGAAGGTAGCATCTATCTACTACCTATTAGACTTGGCTGGCACCGACTTCAAATAGATAAGTGGGTAGCGTTTATAATAATTATATTAAGTAATTTATTTTTCGCTTTTGAGTGCCTGTTTGTGGTGATGAAGTCGGTTTTTTTTTTGAAAAATAATTTATTTTACCCTTTTTAGTGCAAAACAAGTTTTAATTAAATTACATGTCTGGGCCGTTATACACTGACGGATATATACTTTGTAAAAATTTCAAGTATGTACCTATTATGGTTAAGAAGATACAGATCTGTAAAGTGCGCACATATAGAAACACGGACGGACGGACGGCAACGGACGGACAACAAAGTCTCAGAAAGTGTTCATTTGGTACCCTTCGTGTTCGGAACCCTAAAAAATTGACTTTAAATGCCGCGCTATTGAAAATATTCACTATATTCATAATGATGTCATCAAGGTATCAAAGGACAATGTCCAAAATGGCCCTGTGCAATAAAAGCATCTGACACATACGATAATTAATTGTCTATTTTATTACAATAATTCCAAATACTTATATAACACGGACTAGATGTATTCCAAAATGAAAATTAAAAAGTATTATTTGCGATTATTAACATTAATTGCCGCCATATGGCCGACAGGCCGACAGATACTACTGAATCACTCTACTACGTTATAAGAGTTGGCACTTCCCTACATTGTTGATACCTACCCGAATTATGAAAGCACTGTGTAGCCAACGTAACAACGGAACGTATTATTTACTTAGTAACTATTATATAATCTGTGGTATTATGCTTATAATTTTTTTTTGCAGTGTTGGTTGGTACAAAGTACGTTCATAATTCTGAGTTATTTAATTATGAATGCAGTGTCGCGGGACTGATATGACAGCCATCTTCGCCAAACGTCATGTTATGTCAAAAAATATTAACTAACTTTGCACCCTAACAAGACTTTGCCCGGTAAAACATTCCTGTGAAGACTAATTCTCCCCACCTTTGTTTCTATCTCGCTCACAGTAACCGTAAAAATATCTGTCAAAAACTAAAATCAACGTGAAGAAAGATGTAAAAACATTATTCAAGGTCATATTTTTAGGGTTCCGTACCTCAAAAGGTAAAAAAAGGAACCCTTATAAGATCACTTTCTTGTCCGTCTGTCTGTCTGTCTGTCCGTCTGTCCGTGTGTCACCACCGATTTTCTCAGAAACGGGTGGACTTAGCAAGTTGACATTTATACCAGATACAGAAGTCTATAGTCATTATTAGGTGTATAAAAATCAAGGTCCTGAGTCAACATGATAAAAAGATATGGGCAAATTTAGATTTCCGCGAAAACTTGTAAGTACCAAAATTTACCTTAATTTTCAACTTTTTTTATTTTTCGGAATTTGACTTTACTTGTGCTGTAAGACCTTGCTTTTTTTGACCAAAATTGACAATTCTATTTTTCATGAAATTTGGCAAAAAGCAAGGTCTTATAGCACAAATAAAGGAAACATTCTAAAAAATAAAAAATGTTGACAATTAAAGGGTATCCCCATACATACATAGTGAACGGCAATCAAGGTAGGCCTCTGAGTTATATGGGCGCTCATACAATTTAGAGGTCTAGCCTAATTGGTACCAACCAACGTTGGTACGGAAGCCTCGGTGTCGCGAGTCCAACTCGACTTTGCCGGTCTTTATTTAGTCTTCTAAAGTATATGCAATAGCAACCTCGATTGTGTATAATCTTCTTGGGACTTTTCTTCTAAAATCAGTACATTCTCCTATGTTTGAGGTATTTATCTCCATATCTCTGGAGATACTAATCAGATCTCGGTAAAATTAAAATGGGACCACCTCGGAAACGTACCCTACCTATTAAAAAAAGAATCATTTGAATACGTTCACAATTGACGGAGTAATCGCGTAACATAAAAAAAAAACATACAGACGAATTGAGAACCTCCTCCTTTTTTGTGAAGTCGGTTAAAAAGTTAAAAATAAATTATAAGTAAAAAATATTTTGAGCCTGAGAAAAATATAATAGAAACAGCATTACTGCTATTACACATATAAAAATATAGGTCACGGTTTTATTGAAATATGCCGCTAAGACGTACCCCTCCATCCACTCCGGAACCAAACCTCCTGGCATCAATAACTACGACGGGGCCTAAAGAGCTTGCTGTCGAGAAACCCTGCTTCAGTACAAATCAGGATGAACAACCCTCAGAACAAATTAACCGACAAGGTAAAAGGAAATTTGAGGGCGAAAGCGATGATGATGATAGCGAAAATCGTACGATGATTGCAGAGATGCGTATCCTGTTTAAAAATTTCTCAACCGAGCAAGACAAGAAACTAAACACCTTTCAAAAATCAATCGAAAAGTCAATTAACACCAAGATTGACTCCCTTCAATCAGAACTTACGGATATTTCTAAAAGTTTCGAGTTCATTGCTTCAAGACAGGACACTTTCACTGAGGAAATAGCGCAACTTAGAACTGAACGGGATAATGACAAAAAATATATAAATTCACTGGAGGAACAGATTGATTACCTAAATCGACGATCCCGTTATACGTGCATAGAGATACGAAACGTCCCTAAGCTTGACCCATCAAAACCGACTGAAACTAAACCGCAACTAAGCGACGCTGTAGTCCAGTTGGGACAAGCCTTGAACACAGGTATTCAACAATCTGATATTAAAGACATCTACAGACTTAAAACGAAAAAAGACTCTGACAGACCTGTAGTTGTAGAATTTACCACGGCCATTAAGAAAGAAGAAGTCCTCAGTGCGGTTAAGAAATTTAATAAGGGGAAGAAAACCGATGAAAAGTTGAACACATCACATATGAAGATTAAAGGGCCAAATAAACCAGTTTATGCAATTGTTGACGGCGAAAACTAAGATGCTGTTTCACTTGGCAAGAGATTTTGCTAAGTCGCAGAACTACGCCTACTGCTGGACCTCAAACGGTGTTGTCTACCTACGCAAAAGAGAAACCTCACCTCTAATCCGAGTAGACAAGGAAGACGACCTCGATAGACTGTGGGCCAATAAATGACTAGCCTCGAAATACTGCGTTCAAGCCTTTTACCTACTATTATTATATCTTAAGTTATTAGGTTATTCAATATATAGTTGTTTTGTCTTACACCTACATAGCATTCTACTCAAATATTATATAGTCAAACACACACTAATATTATCTACACATTGCACATTACACAATACAAATCGATACTCATATCAAACTTGCACACACTCTATCATTCATACATTCATAAATACATATCACATATATAATACTCATAATATTCAAATACATAAAAAAATATGTTTCTATAATTACCAGCGTTATAGACATATATATGAAGCTTTTTGTTTATTTCTGAGCTACATTGCGTCAGCGCATATACATTTTATAGCATGCTTTCACCATAAAGATCCTGAGCTATATAACAATTTCATGATTTCAAATAAGGAAATCAGTAACTATATGAATTTGTGTCAATGTTTGAAAACAAAGTTTAATTATGGATAACGTAGTTTACGACATTACAAAAAACTTAGATACCATACATGTTTTTGAGTCTCATACATGTGAACCAGAAGATTGCTGCACTTTTATAAATTCTAATAAAAAATCATTTAAAATTATTGCTCAAAATATAAGAAGTCTGTCGTGCAATTACGATGGTTTCTCAGCTCTCCTACAACGAATTGTAGTTGAGCCGAATGTAATCGTCCTCACGGAATGTTGGCTGTCTTGTCATCCGATAATACCCCAGCTCGATAATTATAACAGTGTAATCTCAACTCGACTATACAACCAAAATGATGGGCTTGTTATATATACCAAATGCAATCTAAATTGTAATAGTTTTGAACCCAATTTCAATGAAGCAAACTGCATTATTACGACTATCAAAAATAGTACCGCTATAATTGCCATTTATAGACCTCCATCGTTCCAAAGTATAGACAGATTTCTAGAATCCTTGGACAACATTTTAACTACACTAGATAAATATAACAATATTATAATAATCGGTGACATTAATATAGATATTAAACCAAATTCCTTGTACAAATATACTAATAACTACCTTGATCTTATATCTTCCCATGGTCTCTTGCCAACTCACACTCTACCGACTCGCTTTGATAATTGCTTAGACCACGTACTGCTTAAATCTAATCATGACTCTATTACCTTGGTGATAACAAATAGCGTCACTGATCACAATACTATTCTTTTTTCATTAAATACTAAACATATGATTGATAAAAATTGTACTTATTACAAGAAACTTGATTACCAAGGTATCACACAACAGCTAAAAATAACTGACTTTTCAAATATTATGGCTTCTCAAGACTGCGACGAGGCAGCATGGCTCCTCGTCAATATGGTATCGGGTATAATAATAAAATACACAACTACAGTGCCAGTGTCTCGACGGAAAGCCCCTATAAAACCTTGGATTACCCCTGGATTGGTGCGATGCATGAGAAATCGGGACAGAATGCACAAAAAACTAAAAAAGGATATGGATAATGAAATTTTAAAAGTTACATACACTAGATACAGGAACTATTTAACAAGATTACTCCGTAAACTTAAACAACAATTTGAACGCTCGGAAATTAGAAAAGCTAAAAATGCCAAAGAATTATGGGCCGTAATTAACAAAATAACCTGTCGTAAAACTAAAAGAGTAAACACGCAAGAATTGACAAATTTATCATCTACCCCTCTGGAAGCAGCAAATTTAATAAATCAGTACTTTTCTTCTGTTGGCAGCACCTTAGCACAAAATATTATTACACCTTCTTCAAACCTTGTCAGGCCTTGTGATAATACTTCCTCGGTTTCTTATTCTAAATCTTTTTTACTACTAGATTCCGACATTTATGAAATAATTTCAATAATAAATTCCTTGAAAACAAGTAACACTGCTGACATCAACACCAATCAACACCAATCAACACCAATCAACACCAATATTATAAATGCGAAAGTCAGTTTGTTTATTTGTTTGTTTGTTTGTTTGGGACTTCTTCACGGTCAAACGGCTTGACGGATTTGGCTGAAATTTTGTACAAAGATAGTACATAGGGCAGAATAGGATATAGGATACTTTTTTTTTGGCTATCGAGTCAGGGGGTCCAGATATTTTTAATTGAATTTTGTAAATATGAGACTTCTTCTCGAATAAATGGCTTGACCGATTTGCCTGAACTTTTGTATGAATACATGTCATAGGGTAGAATAGGATATAAAATACTTTTTTTTTGGCTGTCGAGTCAGGAGGTCCAAATATTTTTAATTGAATTTTGTAAATATAAGACTTCTTCTCAAATAAACGGCTTAACCGATTTGCCTGAAATTTAGTATGAATACATGTCTTAGAGCAGAATAGGATTTGAGAAACTTTTTTTCTGGCTGTCGAGTCAGGGGGTCCAGATATTTTAAATTGAATTTTGTAAATATAAAACCTCTTCTTGAATAAACGACTTGACCGATTTGCCTGAAATGTTGTATATAGACAGTTCATAGGGTTGAATAAGATATAGGACCCTGTTTTTTTGGCTGTCGAGTCAGGGGGTCCAAATATTTTTAACTGAATTTTGTAAATATAAGACTTCTTCTCGAATAAATGGCTACACCGATTTGCCTGAAATGTTGCATGAATACGTGTCATAGGGCAGAATAGGATATAGGATACTTTTTTTTTGGCTGTCGAGTCAGGGGGTCCGGATATTTTAAATTGAATTTTGTAAATATAAAACCTCTTCTCGAATAAACGACTTGATCGATTTGCCTGAAATGTTGTATATAGACAGTTCATAGGGTAGAATAAGATATAGGACCCTGTTTTTTTGGCTGTCGAGTCAGGGGGTCCAAATATTTTTAACTGAATTTTGTAAATATAAGACTTCTTCTCGAATAAATGGCTACACCGATTTGCCTGAAATGTTGCATGAATACGTGTCATAGGGCAGAATAGGATACAGGATACTTTTTTTTTGGCTGTCGAGTCAGGGAGTCCGGATATTTTAAATTGAATTTTGTAAATATAAAACCTTTTCTCGAATAAACGGCTTGACCAATTTGCCTGCAATGTTGTATACAGACAGTTCATAGGGTAGAATAGGATATAGGATCTTTTTTTTTTGGCTGTCGAGTCAGGGGGTCCGGATATTTTAAATTGAATTTTGTAAATACAAAACTTCTTCTCAAATATACGGCTTAACCGATTTGCCTGAAATTTAGTATGAATACATGTCTTAAAGCAGAATAGGATTAAGGATACTTTTTTTCTGGCTGTCGAGTCAGGGGGTCCAGATATATTAAATTGAATTTTGTAAATATAAGACCTCTTATCGAATAAACGGCTTGACCGATCCGCTGAAATGTTGTATAAAGACAGTTCATAGGAAAGAATAGGATATCGGATACTTTTTTCCGGCTGTCGAGTCTAGGTGCCCAGTTTTGCAAATGTGTGGCCTACTCTCGGTCAAACGGGTTAACCTTTTTAGCTGAAATTTTGTACACAGACAGTCAATAAGACATGGAAGGACAATGAATAAATTTTTTTGGTTGGCAATTTCGGGTGTCTAGATTTTTATTATGGAATTTTGTGAATGTGTGGCCTCTTTTCAGCCAGACGGCTTGACCGATTCAGATGAAATTTTGTACAAAGAATAATAGTATAGTATATAATAGGGCATAAAAGGGCAGGGAATACTTTTTTCGGCAATTAAGTGTGGGTGCCTTTATTTTTTGTTAACTTTACATAGAGTTTGCATAATCATAAAAGTTTGACCTTAGGTCCATCTATAATGACTAAACTTAAGATGTGTCCTAATAAGGCCACAAAACTGTCAGGGTCATTATAAGCCATCAAAATTTACGCGATGGCTTTGCTTGCCCAACGTGTTTTATCTGCTTTGTGGGAAGTAATTCAGAAACATTCGTGTTAACAGCCACATTTAACCTTAGGGTCATAGGTGTTGACTTAGTAGGTCATCAAAACTAAAACTGTCATAAAAAGCCGTAAAAATTTTTCGCGCTCGCTGCCCTCGCGCAAACATTTGTTTTGTCTACTTTGTAGGTAATATTTCAGCATTTTTTGTATTTTAATAGCCACATGCATCAAATCGAGTCATAGATTAAAACAGTACAGCCTTCAATAACGATAAAGATTATTAACCATAATAATCATAATGATTATTAACTTTAAAATAAGTATCAAGTTTAACCTTAGGGTCATCGATGTTGACTTAGTAGGTCATAACAACTTTCTGGGTCATAAAAAGTTTAAAAAAATTTTCGCGCTCGCGCTAGCACTTCTTTTATTAACTTTGTAGGTAATATTTCAACATTTTGTGTTATTTTTAATAGCCAACCACATGCATCAAAACGAGTTTATAAATTGAAACAGTACAACCTTCAATAATCATAATGATTAATAACATTAAAATAAGTGGATATCAAGTTTAACCTTTGTGTCATCAGTGTTGACTTATTACGTCATAAAAACTGTCTGGGTCATAAAAAGTCGTAAAAAATTTTCGCGCTCGCTTCGCTCGCGCAGTGATAGCGCCCGCTGTGCTCGCACAAGATTTGTTATATCTACTTTGTAGAAAACGATTCAGCAACTTTTGTATTTTTATAGCCACATGCATCAAAACGAGTCATAGATTGAAACAGTACAACCTTCTATAATGATAAAGATTATTAACCTTAAAATAAGTGGATATCAAGTTTAACCTTAGGGTTATCGGTGTTGACTTAGTAGTTCATAAAAGCTGTAAAGGTCATAAAAGGTCGTAAAAAATTTTCGCGCTCGCTTCGCTCGCGCAAGCATTTGTTTTGTCTTCTTTATTGGTAATATTTCAGTAACTTTTATATATTAATAATCACATGCATCAAAACGAGTCATACATTAAAACAGTACAACCTTCAATAATCATTATTGTTGTTAACCTTATAATAAATGGATATGAAGTTTAACCTTTGTGTTATCGGTGTTGACATAGAAGGTCATTAAAACTGTCAGGGTCAATAAAAGTAGTAAAAATATTTCGCGCTCGCTTCGTTCGCGCAGTAATGGCGCTAGCTCCGCTCGCGCAAGCATTTGTTATATCTACTTTGTAGAAAACATTTCAGCAACTTTTGTATTTTAATAGCCACATGCATCAAAACGAGTCATAGATTAAAACAGTACAGCCTTCAATAACGATTAAGATTATTAACCTTAAAATAAGTGGATATCAAGTTTAACCTAAGGGTTATCGGTAATGACTTAGTAGGTCATAAAAGCTGTCAGGATCATAAAAGGTCGTCTACATTTTTCGCGCTCGCTTCGCTCGCGCAGTAATAGCGCTCGCTGCGCTCGCGCAAGCATTTGTTTTACCTACTTTGCAGGTAACATTTCAGCAAGTTTTGTTTTTTAATAGCCACATGCATCAAAACGAGTCATAAATTAAACAGTACAACCTTCAATAATCAAAATGATTATTAACTTTAAAATAAGTATCAAGTTTAACCTTAGGGTCATCGATGTTGACTAAGTAGGTCATAACAAATGTCTGGGTCGTAAAAAGTTGTAAAAAAATTTCGCGCTTGCGCTAGCACTTCTTTTATTAACTTTGTAGGTATATATTTCAACATTTTTTGTATTTAATAATAATAGCCAGCCACATGCATCAAAACGAGTTTATAAATTGAAACAGTGCAACCTTCAATAATCATAATGATTATTAACATAAAAATAAGTGGATATCAAGTTTTACATTTGTGTCATCAGTGTTGACTTATTACGTCATAAAAACTGTCAGGGTCATAAAAAGTCGTTAACATTTTTCGCGCTCGCTGCGCTCGCGCTGTGTTAGAGCCCGCTATGCTCGCGCAAGCATTTGTTATATCTTCTTTGTAGAAAACATAGCCACATGCATCATAACGAGTCATAGATTAAAACAGTACAACCTTCAATAATGATAAAGATTATTAACCTTAAAATAAGTGGATATCAAGTTGTTAAACTTAGGGTTATCGGTGTTGACTTAGTTGGTCATAAAAGCTGTCAGGGTCATAAAAGGTCGTAAAAAATTTTCTTTGTTAAATGTTGTATATTTATAACCACATGCATCAAAACGAGTAATAAATTAAAACCTTCGAGCATTTACCAATGGAGATGTTAACGTTGTAATCCGCAAACATTTTTTTCTGCCGATACTTACGGGGGACGAGGTAAACACGCATTGCACACACACAAATCACACTAACTTGAAACACGCACACAGTATTAAAAATACAGCGTAGTTACGCACGCTCATATGGCCAAAAATGGCTATATGGCCAGCAAAGGGGAACGCCTTGCTTTAACTTCTCAATTGGTAAATGCTCGAAGATTAAAACAGTTCAACCTTCAATAATCATAATAATTATTAATCTTAAAATTAGTGGATATCAAGTTTAACCTTTGTGGTATCGGTGTTAGGAGGTCATAAAAACTGTCAGGACCATAAAAAGTCGTAAACATTTTTCACCATCGCTTCGCTCGCGCATTGATAGCGCTAGCTACGCTCGCGCAAGCATTTGTCTTATCTTCTTTGTAGGTAATATTTTATCATTTTATGTATTTAAATAGCCACATGCATCAAAACGAGTTTATAATTTTAAACAGTTCAACCTTCAATAATTATAATCATTATTTTACCTTAAAATAAGTGGATATCAAGTTAAACCCTAGGGTTATCGGTGTTGACATAGTAGGTCATAAAAACTGTCAGGGTCATAAAAGATCATAAAAAAAATTTGCGCTCGCTTCGCTTGCGCAGTAATAACGCTATATAGCATATAATAGCGTGTTTTAACAGCCTCATACATTAGACTGACTCAAATACTTAAACAGCAAAACTTGGTAAACCTTGCTTAGGTTTACCAAGTAATGATTAATGACTTTAACAATAGACGATATCGAGTTCGACCTAAGAGTCATCTACAGTGACTTGATTGTTAGGTTATAAAACTGTCAGGGTCATAAAAAGTCATAAAAAATGTTTGCTCGCGCAGCTATTTACCATAATTTCTTTGTAAGAAATGTATCAGGAACTTTTGTGTTGAGTCAAACAATTAAACAGCACAACTGATGATGAAATGTTGAATGAAGATGATGAACTGAAAAATGATTAATGACTTTAACAATAGAGGATATTAAGTTCGACTTTGGGGTCATCTATGGTGACTTGGGCTAAGAGATTATTGATCTAGACCTCAAAGGTCATAAAGACACAATAACGCGGGCGAAGCCGCGGGTAACAGCTAGTTGATAACATAACTTCAAATATCTTGAAACAAAATAAAGAGATCTTCTCTGGATTAATACTACATATTTGTAATTTATCATTACAATCACATAGTTTTCCAAAAGCTCTTAAAAGATCGCTAGTTATACCTGTACATAAAGGCGGTGCAAAAAATATCATCAGCAACTTTAGACCTATTTCCATTTTGCCAGTGTTTTCTAAAATTCTTGAACGAATATTGAATAATAGACTAGTTAAATATCTGGAAGATCATCACATTTACTCATCACAACAATTTGGATTTAGAAAAAATAAATCGACGGCTGATGCTGTGGGCGAACTGACTGATTATGTAGTCAGGAGCTTGGACGAAGGCGACAAATGTCTCGCAATATTTATAGATCTCGCAAAGGCATTTGATACCGTATCAATCCCACTACTAGTCTACAAGCTTGAAAAATTAGGTATCCGCGGATCACAACTCCAACTATTTACCAATTACTTAACAGAAAGAGAACAATCAGTTAGGCTAGATGGGGCGTTAAGTAAACCTGAAAATGTGACACACGGGGTACCTCAGGGAAGTATTCTCGGTCCTACCCTCTTCCTAGCATTTATTAACGACCTATGCAATATTAAAATCCCAAACGGCAAAATTGTCACTTTTGCGGACGACACGGCGTTAGTATTTCGGGGAGGGAGTTGGGAAAATGTATTCTTATGTGCGCAGAAAGGATTTGATTTAGTTAACTTATGGCTATTAGATAATCTCCTTACCCTCAATGCAGATAAGACAAAAGTCCTTACCTTTTCCCTTACCAAAAATTCTCAACCACCTAAAACTGACAGATTTATTATTAAATCTCATTCTTTTATTAATGAGTATGAATGTTCTAACAATCTATGTACTTGTCACTGTTTGGAAAGGGTATATTCCATCAAGTATTTAGGCATTATTCTGGATAGTCAATTAAAATTCAATAGTCATATTAAAATGTTAACAGGTAAAATAAGAAAGCTAATCGCAATTTTTTAAAACATTAGACACGTTGCAGATAGCAATGTTCTTAAAACTACTTATTTTGCTCTTTGCCAATCATTAATACAATACTGCATAGACTCATGGGGTGGAGCCGCTAAAACCTTGTTGCTGACTTTGGAAAGAGCTCAGCGAGCTATTCTCAAAGTTAGTAATTTTCTTCCTTATCGATACCCCACTTCTAAACTTTATCAAGAGATTGGTGTCCTTTCAGTAAGGCAGATATTCGTCCTAAGGCTATTAATTAAACAACATAAACTTGCATTGCTTAAACCTGAAAAATCCCGTCGCAGAAGATGTAAATTTAATATATTTCCGGTGTTCATACATAAAACTCAATTTGCAAAAAGATTTAAATGTTTCTTGGGTGGTTACATCTATAATAAGCTATCTAAAATTGAAACCATTAAAGACCTTAACTACTACAAATTCAAAATAAGGGTCACAAACATCCTCAAGAGATACACCTATGATGAAACTGAAAACCTACTATCAGTGCTAAGATGAAAAGTAGATTTCGTAAAATATAAATATAAATGATAAACTTTTAATAATAAATGATAGAAATACAAGCATACATAAATCACTCACACACACACAACACACACACACACACACACACACACACACACACACACACACACACACACGTACACACACACAACACACACAAATCACACACACACACACTCGCTTAGTTAAATCTTACCAAATAATCAAGTTATTTAACCTAATTGTTTAATGTTAACATTTCATAGTAATACTACTTACAAATAAGCACGAAACGGTCATAACGTACGCTTAGAATATTGTCACTATAATGGGGGTGAACATACCTCTGCAATACAGGCTTCTAGTCTAGCGCAGAGATATGTAGCTTTAGCAATCATATTAATATAATGTTTAATAATCCTAATGTATTTATACTAAATTGTGCTAGCTAAATAATTGTCATCATAATGCTTATGAAATAAATAAATTATGAATTATGAAAATTATGAAATTTTAAAAAACTAGCTTTTATCTGGGATAATGAACTAAAATATTAAAAATAAATTCTAGTAAGTATTTGGCGTGTAGGTACTTACCTATATTTTTAAAGGCTTGAGGCACTGAAGCTTAGTAATGACCTAGCCTGTAAAATGGGTAGTGCTTCAAGCTTTTAAGAATATAGGTAAGTACCTACACGCCAAATACTTACTAGAATTTATTTTTAATATTTTAGTTCATTGTCCCAGATAAAAGCTTGTTTTTAAAAATATGTTTTACTTATAATTTATTGTTTGTTCAGCGATTACTCGAAGATGCCTGAACCGATTTGCAAAATTCTTTTTTGTTTCAAACGGTACCCTTCCCAGGTGGTCCCATTTACATTTTAACGACATCGGTCGAGCCGTTTTTAACCGACTTCCAAAAAGAAAGAGGTTCTCAATTCGTCTATATGTTTTTTTTTCTTCTTTTTTATGTGTGTATGTTACGCGATTACTCCTTCAAATGTGAAACGATTCGAATGATTCTTTTCGTTAATTGTAATCGGTAGGGTACGTTTCCGAGGTAGTCCCATTGTAATTTTATCGAGATCTGATAAGTATCTCCAGAGATATGACGATAAACGTATCAAACTTGCTACTGAATTTGACTCGCGGGGCATTGAAGTCGGTTGTTTTATTTTTTGACCTATCTTAATTATTAATATATCAACATTTTTATTACGATGAATTAGTATACTTTGATGACATGATGGCTACTTTGACTAGCGCGACGTTTGAAGTCGGTTCTTTTAGTTTTTTAAACGATCCTAAATTATAGTTTTTAAGCTGTCTTAATTATGATATTGTAGAATATATTCATTTGCATTCATATAATTCGCAAAGCGGTGGGCAGTGACTGGAAACAAAGAGCCGAAGATCGGGCTCAGTGGCATGACTTGGGAGAGGCCTATGTCCAGCAGTGGAAAGATACCGGCTGATTATGATGATGAAGATAATATCTAAGTACTCTGAACTTATCTCTAAACTAATCTTTAGTAAGTTATGCAAGCTGTACTAGCTTTTGGCAACGGCTTCGTCCGCTCGGACTGCAATAGAATAGGTGACTGGGATAGCCGGGGCTTGAAATAGATATTCTTGTACTTAACTGACTATGAGAATGTTAGTTTAGCCAAAGTTAGTAGGTTTAACCTTGCTTCTGATATATTCGTACGCTATAATTATTTGAATTTGATGCAGATTATACTAAAGAATAAGCAGCTAGAGCAAATGATTTACTAGGGGTCTGCTGCAGCTATCAATCATCAATCCCAATCAAACCCAATCATCAGCAATCCCGTCTCGACTGAACTATTATTAGCCTGAACTATTTATTATTATTATTTTTATTTTTCTATTTATTTATTATTATTATTCTTTGTTGTGTTATAGTTATTGCTAGTCTAATTCATTGAAATCTTTATCTTACAGTGTATTTTATATTATTATTATTATATATGTATATGTTTTTAAGTAGTGTATGGTATGATAATATGTTAATATTATGTAAGTAAGTATATTTATTAATTTTAGAGTTTATATCGGTACACCACCGTCCTTCACAGTCTCGTAATTTTCTTCTTTACTATTTCGGTTGTCTGGAAGAAATCGCTTTAAGCGATAAGACCGCCCTTTGCATTACTTATATTTTGTTGTGAATTGTAAATTGTTTCTGTTTTTTTGTTTGGTGTGCAAATAAAGAGTTTTATCTATCTATCTATCTATTATTCTACAAAATCGACAAGAATATAATAATACTACAATGCGAGTATCAATGTATTATCTGTTACACACGCACTTAAGAAGATTTCTAACTGCAACTAGATAATCACTTAATCTCAGTCTAAATAGTTGATTTGCAGCAGATCATGCATAGTCTTAATGTATCAGGTAATCTAATCTAGAAAATTAACTACCCGGACCTAGGTTAGCTATTCTCATTTCAATTGGAAGCGTAATTTAACTTAACTAACGTAATTTAAATTTTACTTTCACTTTAGTAATTTTTAATTTGGAATATAAATTGATTCGGGAGCTATTATTGCAGAAGCGATGCCGATGAGACTTACTGTTTTTGAATTGAATTTTCAAATGTTTCCGATCTGAAAACATTGTGAATTGCAAAGATTGTAATCGATGATGACCCAGTTTCTGAATCCAAATTTATTTTTGAATGATTGTGAATAGCCCTTCTGATCTGCAATCGATATCAGACATATATATATATATATATATATATATATAGAATAGTTTTCTGAAACAAACGCTCTTGAAATAATGAAAAAAATTAAACATTCTCTTGAAATTGTTGCATTTGCGATGTATTTTAATGGGTAATCGATATATGCATGTAAGTCTCGTGGTCGCATGGGCGCGGTTTTTTTTAAACGGCAGGGGGTTTGAGGGGCAATGAGCTTTGTCATTGATATCGCAGAATGGACTCTGCGGTTATGTGAGACTTTGCTGACATGGGTCCATGTCAGATTGACTAAAAACCCCCATCCTCCGTTCATCCTGCTGCTATTGCTATTGCAATCAAGTTAGAAAATCTGTCGCCAAACATCTAATGTGTTCCGGCAGCTATCCTTGAGAGCCAGTTCACATTCTAGGCCTAGCATGCTTACCATCTTCGACCGCATCATCACTTACCAACAGGTGATATAGTGGTCAAACGTTAGCCTATGTGACATAAAAAAAAAGTGTGTGTACTTATGTACACGCGTTAGAAGTTATACTTCTGTGGCGTATGGAAAAAAATAACTAAAATGCAGTAGTGATTAACGATAAATATTAAAATTAATCAAAAAGATTTATTTAAATAAAAAAAGTTTTATCAACGTAAAAATATGACGTCAAATATGACGTTCTTACGAAATGACATATACAACTTGAACATAGTCATGCCACCTAGAACTAACTTCACGGTGTAGAATTTAGGTGGCGGTGTGCGCGCGCATCGTACCACCTAGAACTAACTTCACGATGTTAAATTTAGGTGTCGGTGTGCGCGCGCATCGTAAAAATTTACTCTCATCATTTTTCTCTATCGCGCCAAAAGAAGTATAACTTCAATAAGCAAGCACCTTTTACTCTTATGTAGGGTTTTTGTTTTGTATTTTCCTTGTAAATATCGCACGGGCGCTAACAGTGTTAAGCTAAATTTTTTTTAATGTATGTTTTACTATGGTATCCTTTTAGGGTTCCGTAGTCATGACAAGGAATCCTTATAGTTTCGTCATGTCCGTCTGTCTGTCTGTCCGAGGTTTTGCTAAGAGACCGTTAATACTAGAAAGCTGTAAAGAAGCGCTAATTTTGTGGAGGTATGTATATATTACGCCGACAAAGTGTTGAAATAAAATCGTGAAATATATTTTTTTTAGGGTAGCTCCCCTATATGAGAAGTGGGGATGATTTTTTTTCATCGTCTATCCCATCGTGTGGGATATCGTTGAATAGGTCTTTTTAAAATGACTTAAGAGTTGCTAATACCATTTTTCGACTGAATGCTCCATTTACGAAATATTAAACTTTAAAGAGCAAATTTTTGTTCCAGTAGGGCGTCCCCCCTCCCCCCCTCTAAAAGCTAAACTGCTGGCTTGAAAAATCTGGAAAAAATCGTGATAATAGCGCATTTCATGATCTTTAAAGGAAAACTATAGTGGTTGAGATAACTTTATTAGTTTAGCAGTAATAGTCGTTGAACTTGGGTGTTAGATAATTTTGTACCAAATACAAAATCCTTAGAATAAATCCTTTAAACTGACAAAGACGGAGTACCTAGTTGCTCATATATAACGGGTAAAGACTTGTATTGAATAATAGGCTACTACGGAACCCTACACTGTGCGTGGACCGACACGCACTTGGCCGGTTATTTTAAAATATCTTATAGGCTAGCGTTTGATTACTTTCTCACCTGTTGATAAGTGATGATGCGGTCGAAGATGCAGTAAGCTAGAATGCTGCTAGCGGAACACATTAGATGTTTTGGCGACAGATTTTCTAACTTGAGGGTGGTAGCTGGCCAGGCGGACACTAGATAGTTTCCTTGTTTTACCTTCACCGGAGGGCCACTGTGAAAAGCGAACGTAAATTTTTTGATAGAATAATCCATGGGTGCACGATGGAGTTTGAACTCGGTACCTCTGGCATCAAAGCCGACTGTTCTACTTCTTACACTACCGGGCCTTCAAATCTGTTACGGTTAGAAGTTATCGTTCCTATTAGGTTTAGAAGACATTGGGATTGTTACGCTATGTGGAATGAACTCATATTTTACTTTCGTAATCTGGTTGCATTTTAATTTTCACAAAAGCGTGATTCATGCTCGGAAGGCATGACACAAAATTAACTTCAGGAACGACAGTTAAAGTGTTTGACTGCCCTGAATAAAAAAGAGCATGTTAATTGTCATGTTACCTCTTACCCCTTACCACCTATTATCTCTTTATGGTTATTAGTGGACACAATAATACACACTACGTAATAATTTTGAGGATCTATTTCTTATGGTTAAGAAGATACAGCCTGTGACAGACGGACGGACCGAGGCTTGGACAGCGGAGTCTAAGTAACATTGGCACCTTTTGGTTACCGATACTTCCTATAAACCTAAAATCATGCTCCAGAGTACTTATGCTATTTATTAACCGACTTCAAAAAAAAAGAGGAGGTTTCTCAATTCGACCGTATATGTTTTTTTTTGTTTTATTTTTATGTTTGTTCGCGGATAGCTTCGTCTTTTATGAACCGATTTTGATTAATTTTTTTTTGTTGGAAAGGAGATATCCCAAATGTGGTACCATAGTAATTTTATCGAGGTCTGATGAGCATCTCCGGAGATATGGAGATAAACACCTCAAAATTGGTACTGAAAATTAATAGCGTGGCATTGAAGTCGGTTCTTTTTAGTTTTTTAAACGATCTTATAAACGTACTATTAGGACAACGTTGTCATTGTCTCTATATAATATCGTTTAAAAACTAAAAAACAACCGACTTCAATGCCGCGCTATTCATTTTCAGTACCAATTTTGAGATAAATTGTTAAACACAATCCAAAATTTCATCGTACCGACGGGACTTGAACCCGCAACCTCCGGAATGACATGTTCCGGTGCTTTACCAATTAAGCCACGGTGCGAAGTATCGTTACGACGAAATTAGTGGATTGCATTTGTTAACCCAATTATGCATTGGTGGCAATTTTGAGATGTTTATCTCAATATCTCTGGAGATACTTATCATACCTCGATAAAATTACCATGGTACTACACTTGGGATATCTCCTTTCGAACAAAAAAAGAATAATCGAAATCGGTTCATAAACGACAAAGTTATCCGCGAACAAACATAAAAAAAAAATACGGTCGAATTGAGAAACCTCCTCCTTTTTTTGAAGTCGGTTAAAAATATGATGATTACAAAAATAATAGTTGCATCATACGAGTATATCTTATAGCACCACAATTTTGTTCATCCATTCTAGTTAAAAAACAATTTCAAGACCAAGTCTTAGTAAACTTCTTATATCCTTGAAACATTTCACTGAGCAGGAAATTTATTATAAAATAATATGAAAGTTGTTAAACAATTTGCCGCCCCTGGGAAGCACCTCGGAAAAACTATAAGCAAATCGTGGAGTTGCCAACTATTGAACTGTCTGTGGACGACAAGGTACGGTAGCAAAGAATATACAATACGGTAGTATGGGTGATCATATCACAAGCTTTTAACTTTCATTTTGACCGATTTTCAAAAGAAGGAAAAACTTAAGATTAGATTTCCATGCCGCGCGATTCGCTTTCAATTGCAAGTTTGAGACGTGTATCGACATATCTCTGAAGATACGAACGATAATTGATAAAATTACATTTTTACAATGGGATGGGATTTTTACCTTGGGATATCTCCTATCCAACAAAAAAAGAATCATCAAAATCGGTTCATAAACAACGAAGTTCACAGTGGTCCTCCGGTGAAGGAAAACATCGTTAAGAAACCAACAACCCCCGCATGGTGGTAGGACACTATCTAGTGTCCGCCTGGCCAGCTACCACCGTCAAGTTAGAAAATCTGTCACCAAACATCTAATGTGTTCCGGCAGCCATCCTTGAGAGCCAGTTCCCATTCTAGGCCTAGCGTGCTTACCATCTTCGACCGCATCATCACTTACCAACAGGTGAGATATAGTGGTCAAACGCTAGCCTATAAAGTATAAAAAAAAAAAAGTTATCCGCGAACACACATAAAAAATATATACGGTCGAATTGCCTTTGAATTGAATTATGCTGAGGTGGGGCCAATTAGTGACACTTTTGTCAAAATTTTGTACCTTTTTATATGTAATCGAAAAGTGTCATTAATAAACTTTTGCACTTTCACTTTCACCTTTTATTGAGAAACCTCCTCCTTTTTTGTAGTCGTTTAAAAACAAATTGGTAATTTATATGAATATTTAATATTTTGTTAGATAAAGTTATCCGAAGGATAGTCCCATATAAATGGTATCAAGGTGCTATGGTAAACTCTAGAGATACGTAACGAAACACCTCAGAACACCAAATGAAAATCGCGTGAAGTCAATTTACCTTTTCACGGATAATAGGGTGGACTGATTTGAGTGAGACTTTGCATATATATAGACTCAGTTTGTTCGAATAGCACATAATATACTAATTATAACGTGGATACGTGGATACCACGTGGCGTAGCTAGTACTGATAAATGTATTTTTAGGTCCGTAATTTTAAATTAAATTATTTTCGTATAATGTATTAAATCTGAATAATATAAAATGATAGTGAACCACTCCTTATCATCATCATCATTTTGCATCAGATACTCGCAAGGGCATAGGCTTGCCCAAATTTAATTAAAAAGAAAACAATAGTTTGCGGGTAATCCCAACTTCTGCACCTATCCGTCCATATAGTGTTGCCATACCTGCCGTTGACAGTTACATGCGGTAACTTTTCTTTGTGCGCAAGTTGGCTCGTTACGATCCAAAGTTCTGGGTTGCCAGTGTTGCCACTATGCGCCGGTATCGGAAACTTTTTATTGGGAACAAAAAATGTGTGGAGGTGGAAGTTATTCGGCTGATTAATTTGTTTGGTAACAAGCTGGCAATACTGGCAGTATGGAGTAGAAACCGGCGGTAACTATGCAGAGACTATCAAGATTGGATAGATAGTCTATAAATATACACTATACATTTTTTTGACTTACATTTAGTTGACTGGCGATATATGGAAGTGATGAGATGTCTGTATAATGCCGCAACAATGACTACATGTTCAGAACCAGCGCACTAAACGTATCCACATGCTTCAAGGAGTGAGACAGCGGGACGTCATATCCCCGAAACTGTTCACTAACGCCTCGGAGGATATGTTTAAGAAGCTGGACTGGAAAGATCAACATCAACGGCAAGTATATCTCCTACTTACGATACCATTCGCAGTTGACACTGTCGCTGCGATCGTAACCGCCTCCACAAGAGACAAACTAGAACATAAGCTCAATGACGTAGCTGACGACCTAAACCGATGGTTTAATGTAAACGGACTAATTTTGAATATCAAAAAGACCCACTTTATGGTATTTGATTTGGCCGGCCGACGACATAAAACACTTTGCGTGACAGTGGGCGATATAGCAATAGATCAGGTAGACCAAACTACTTTCTTAGGTTTTCAGCTCGATAGTGGCCTGACTTGGGAGAACCACATCGACAAACTCTGCGAAAAGTTGGGGCGTGCCTGTTTTGCTCTCTGGCGGATATCCGCAGTCCTACCCACCGAAATGGTTCGGTGTTGCTATTTCGCATCAGTGCACTCGCTCATTCAGTACGGCATCGAGCTCTGGGGACGCGCCGCCGACTGGGAGCGGGTCTTCAGGATGCAAAAAAGAGCTGTACGAGCGATGTTGCGAGTGCCCCAAGATACCCCCGCGATACCGATATTCCAGTCATGGAATATTCTCACCCTCCCATCGATGGTGGTGCTCCAAGCTGCTCTCTATGCCAGAGAACACCTAGAGGAATACCCCAAGTTTGGTGAGAACCACAACCACAGTATGAGGTACCCGCACCAGCTACGCGCGGTTTCGCACCGGCTAGCAAAGATGTCGAAGCAAGTGCATGTGATGGCGCCTACGGTGTACAACCGGCTGCCAGACGATATCGTGACCGCCACATCAATGAACTCCTTCAAGTATAAATTTAAAAAAGTGCTTATTGAGAAGGGGTTGTATACATATAATGATTTTTTTTTTTTTGAAAATAATTAATAATTTGTGATTTATATTTGATAATATTCGATTATACTTATATATTTTGTTAACTCATTGTACTGTTGTACAATGCAGCTTTAGACCTGTAACAAGTGTTATGAAAATAAATGACTATGACTATGACTATGACTATGCTTGGAATCTTGAAGCTGATTTTCCATCAGATGGAATCAGAACGTGGACATCGTCATTATGGCAGAGACGCTGCAGGGCCTACAAAGGATGTTGAATGGCCTAGCTGATGCTTTTCGTCGCATAAGTCTCCGTATGAATTTGGATAAAACAAAAGTCATGTACAACGAGCACATTGTACCGGGACCGATTGCCGTTAATGGGATCCCACTCGAAGCTGTAACGCATTATGTTTACCTAGGGCACGTTTCAAGTTCGTTCCAACTAGGCAAACAAAACTTTGAGAAGGAAATCTAGATAAGAATTGCCTATACCGCAGTGCCTAAAGACAAAAGTAAGTCTTTAATCAGTGCGTCTTACCCGTGATGACATACGGAGCCGAGACGTGGACACCCACAGCTCGACTGGTCCACCAATTTAAAGTCACTCATCGAGCTATAGAGAGAGCTATGCTCGGTGTTTCTTTGCGGGATCAAATCCGTAACGAAGTAATTCACCAGATACTAAAGTAGTCGACATAGCTCAATGGATTAGCAAACTGAAGTGGCAGTGGGCTAGCCATATCTGCCGCAGAACTGATAACCGTTGGGGTAGACTGTTTCTAGAGTTGAGACCTCGAATCAGCAAACTTAGCGTAGGACGCCCTGTCACATATTATATAATAGTTACAACCCCTGTGACCAGGGGTGGAAGTCTCTACATTGATAGCGATGCGTCTTTTCATCGCAAACGTCTGCTAGAATGAGATGCAGCTAGACAGTTGTTACCTGCATCTCTTTTCGTATCGACAATTATCGCTCGAAATTCATCGCTATGCATGTAGAGACTACCGGCCCAGGTGGAGCGACGACATTCGCAAAGCGGTGGGCAGTAGACTGAAAAAGAAGAGCCGAAGATTGGGCTGAGCCCAATCTTTTGCAGTCGACTTCTTTTTCAATCCATAGCACATCTTGGAAGAAGCCTACGTCCAGCAGTGGACTGACACAGCTGATGATGATGATACATTTTTATTTCTGTCTGATAGGTTAGCGTTTGACCACTATCTCGCCTGGTGGTAAGCGACGATGTAGTGAAGACGCTAGGTCTATAATGGTATGTCTCTCAAGGGCTGTGTGCTGCCGAAATACCGTATGATTGTGTCTAGAGATTTTTTTCTTGATTGTTGTAAGTTTTAGATTTAGATACTCGTATTTATAGTGAGATTGAATAATTATTACAAACTACCGACTATTATATTCACTACTGTTTGTTGTCGACCTAGGTTTCGTGCGTGTCCGATCTTGATCGATGCGATCTTGCTGCGACATTAAATAGTAGTGTTATTAAGGTACGGACACACCGCGGCGTTCTGCGATCTGCGGGCGCGATCTCAGTACATTTCAATTGTTTTCTGATCGCGTTTGGTGTGAACCAGTCGATACAAATACTACCGCGCTATCTAATCGCCGCATAGTTACTACCCCTTAACTATGGTAGCACGTCAGGCGGAACATCGATATAATGCTTCTACCACCTGTGGACATAATTATCATATACTCCTAGTCATACTACGTCGTCGCTTACTATCATCTATAGGTAATAAAAAAAAAACTGGCCAAGTGCAAGTCGGACTCGCACTCGTAGGGTTCCGTAACACAGTTAAGTATTCCATTACTATGATTTTTCGCAACTACAAAATTAACTTTGTTTTTCATAGTGTTTGTATGAAAAACAAAGTTATCTTTGCGGTCGCCATATCTCCAAAACTGCTGACTGTATCTCGTTCAAACCAATTTTCGTTGTTAGTTTTTATTGAAAGCTAAATCTCCTCCCAGCCAAACTGTCTTAATTTTTGCTGAGTGGCTAAAAATGTGTGAGGTCTAGCGTTATCATGATGAAAAACCTCACCCCTTCTGTTGATTAATTCTGGCCGCTTTCTCTCAACTTCTCGCTTTAATCTCATCAGTTGTTCACAGTAGAGTTCAGAATCGATGGTCCTGCCTGGTGGTAACAGCTCATAATGAATAATGCCCTTCCAATCCCAGCACACACACAGCATCACCTTGTTGCGAGTTAACCCGGGTTTCTTTCAGTGAGGTACCCAAATATCGTGCTTTTTTTTGTACCCAGTTTTTTTTCAAATGCGCCAAATCTATGTTGTGGTTAATTCTTAGTTCTTCAGCTACGTCGTAACTACTGATATGCCGATCTTGCTCCACTTTTTCAAAAATGGCATCCATTTTATCCGTAATAGGGCGACTAGAGCGAGGTGCATCTTTGACATCTACATTTTCGGATTGAAAACGCTTAAACCAAATTTGTGCTACTCTCACAGACACTGCACTAGCTGTGGCACTAGGTCCATAAACATCGCAAAGTTTTTTCGCGGCTTGCGTTGCATTTTTACCTTTTTTGTAGTAAAATTTTAAAATGTATCGAATTTCTTCATTAGATTCACTCATCTTCACAGTACGAAACACAAATGAAAATCACACATTTTCCTAATTTGAATATGGAATTATCTCCTTTAAAATTTAAACTTTTAATGATATCAAAACCAGCCAGATACAAATAGTCTATAGCCAGAGAGATTTTATTACAAGTTCATACTTACTATAATGCGAAAAGACTTTCCCCAACCTAATATATGAGTTTTTTAGCCTATGATCAGTCCAATTTTTCCGAAAGACCATGAAATACAAACCTTACTGATTACACATCAAAGCCCATATCGTAGAAGTGATTGCCAGCCAATATCAGCAAAGTATAGAGCCACCTCTAATCAAAGCGGTCAGCATGTTATGTTCATAAGTTGACGAAGTTTCTGGAACTTTCTCTGTAATTTCGCTGACGATTGACTCTGCAATCATGTCGGAATACCGAGAACTTTTTAAACGCCGCAGTCATATTTCAGTTGTTTATGATTGCGAAAACAATTTTTATTTTTAACCCCAACGAAAAAAGAAGGAGTGTTATTTGTTTGACGTGTGTGGCAAAGTAGCTTCCAAAGGGGGAGATTTAGTTTTTTTGATTGGAAGGTGACTTCATTCAAAATATTAACTTTGACTTGGTGCTGGGATAATATATCTTAGATATTCATAGTCTCACCAATTTACAGCAGATGTCGTGTTTAGAGATTTGTACTCACTATACCTCTTCTTCATGATGATGATGATGATGATGATGATGATGATACCTCTGGTGTCAAAGCCGATCGTTCTCACAATGCACCACTAGGCCACTTCTATTTAATATCTACGCTTTAAGAGACATGGCCTTACACAGATGAAGAATACCAGCTGCGACAATCACAACGACATGTATTAACAGTATCACCATTACTGTCATCATCATCGCTATCTGCCTTTGCACTGCCAGCAACACCGGGCACACAAACTCATCCACAGCTTTCATCATCATAGTCATTTTCACCATCAGTAATAACACCCTCACCACTGGAAGCGTTATGCCAGCGACCCAAAGCCGTAGAAAGACTTTTTTTTAAAAAAATACTTTATAGGCTAGCGTTTTGACCACTATCTCACCTGTTGGTAAGTGATGATGCGGTCGAAGATGGTAAGCACGCTAGGCCTAGAATGGGAACTGGCTCTCAAGGATAGCTGCCGCAACACATTAGATGTTTGGTGACAGATTTTCTAACTTGAGGGTGGCAGCTGGCCAGGCGGACACTAGATAGTGTCCTACCACCATGCGGGGGTTGTTGGTTTCTTAACGATGTTTTCCTTCACCGGAGGGCCACTGTGAGAAGCGCACATAATTTTTTCGATAGAAAAATCCATTGGTGCACGGCGGTTTGAACTCGGTACCACGGCATCAAAGCCGACCGTTCTCCCGAATACGCCACCGGGCCCTCAAAAGTGCTACGCTTCATTAAGGAGCTGGGGTGGCTTGGGTGATCGCTGACAGGGGGAAATGCACAATACACACCAAGCGGGACGTCAGTGCAGGTCTTAACGCCCTCATCATGAATTACAAGAGACATGGCATTGAATTCCATAAAAGTAGATTCAATAATTAAGATAGTTTAATAACTAAAACAACCGACTGCCATGCCCCGCGAGTCAATTTCAGTAGCAAGTTTGAGACGTTTAACGTCATATCTCTGAAGATACTTATTAGATCTCGATGAAATTATAATAGGATCATATCAGAAATGTACCCTACCGATTAAAAAAAAAACCATTGGAATCGGTTTACGATTATTGACGAAGTAATCACGTAACATAGATTAAAAAAAAACACACAGACGAATTGAGAACCTCCTCCTTTTAGGAAGACGGTTGATAAAAATTAGGTAACCACACGCAATAATCAGAAATAAGGTACTAAGTAAGCACTAGTTTATCGGCAAACGTAGCGTAGGACGTCCTGTGACCAGGGGCCTTTTTCAGTATGACCATTTTAAAGTCTTACCGTGCCGTGTTACGTTATCTCCGCGTTATGGTATTCTCTATGCCAATTAAAACGCGATAGGGTAAGGTTATGAGCGCGTTTTAAGCTGTCAAAATATCGTGACATATGAGGACGTGTAACGCGCGCGTTTTGTATAATTTAACTATCGTGTGGCATACAGAATACAATTTTTCAATAACGTGACGTGGCGCGTTAAGGAACGCGTTACCTCATTGGTCATACTGAATAAGGCCCCAGGGGTGGAAGTCTCTACATTGATAGCGATGCGTCTTGTCATCGCAAACGTCTGCTAGAATGAGATGCAGCTAGACAGTTGTTACCTGCATCTCTTTTCGTATCGACGATTATCGATCGAAATTCATCGCTATCAATGTAGAGACTTCCAGCCCAGGTGAAGCGACGACATTCGCAAAGCGGTGAGCAGTGACTGGAAAAGAAGAGCCGAAGATCGGGCTCAGTGGCGCATCTTGGGAGAGGCCTACGTCCAGCAGTGGACTGACACCGGCTGATAATGATGATGATGAAGCACTAGTTTTATTTTTTTGATCATGTATTACTGTGTCACATGTATTACTGGTTCAGCCATGATACATGACCCCAGATCCTCAGCAACACTGACCAGAAGGGAGTTGGAACCTCCACGCAAGCGGCTTATCAGGGATGCAGTTTTTTTACGTAAATGGTGGAACCGGTGGTGGAAATGGACCGTAGACCCAAGTATTTAGTATAAGTGTCAACTTGATACCTAGTTCCCGCTGCGCACCAATGGATTTCTACCGAAAAAATTATGTGCGCTTTTCACAGTGGCCCTCCGGTGAAGGAAAAACATCGTTAAGAAACCAACAAACCCCGCATGGTGGTAGGACACCATCTAGCGTCCGCCTGGCCAGCTACCACCCTCAAGTTAGAAAATCTGTCGCCAAACATCTAATGTGTTCCGGCAGCTATCCTTAACACGTTGAACGCCATGACGGACACCATATGTTCGACAGGATATTTTCCCCTGGGCCCACACCAATAAATCGAAAATCTTCAAAAAATCGCCAAGGTGTTTTTTTGCAAATATTGTCAGTAAAACCCTCAAAAATAACGGGTGACCTACGGAAACAGCGATTTACCAATTATTTTCCAAGATTTCAAGTGGCAGACACCAGTGTCCGTCGCGGCCTGCGAGAACGTCCAACCGTTTTTTCTTACGCGAACGCCGCGCGGGTCACGCTGTCGGCTCCCCCCGCGCTACACTGCCCGCACCCGCGACCCACACCGAGACGCTTCAATAATAAATCTTCAATAAAAAATAATGTCTAATTATTAAAGTTAATGTCAATTGAACGTTTGAAAATACTTACATTAGTATAGCCATAATATTTTTGGAAAAAACTTGTTGAAAAGCCTATAAATTCTAAGTCCTTTTGATTTTTTTTGTGCCAAGCGGCCTTATTGCACTGCGGGGCCGCGCGGGTTACTTGCCTGGGTAAAATCAGTCAACTGTCCGTTGGCTCCCTAGAGGCTTCTGAAGTGATCGAAGGTATGCGGACACATAATAATATAGTACTTGGCTTTGGCCCGTGCAAACTTACCTCCCAAGGTGGAGAGAATATGTAAGTAAAACATAACATAATAATAATAATAAATTTATTTATTTTCCAAAATGAGATATGTACAGAGGATGCATTAGAAAAATGTGTTACATTGTGTAATTAAACTAGCTGAAACATGTTAATTAACCAACGGCCCCACATTACGCCCCACACTAGGCCCCACACTAGGCACAAGGCCCGTGTCGTGGAAGCCTACGAATACGAAAGTTTTGAGATATTACATGGAGGCATCCTTAATTTAATTCCTTAATTACATTTTTAAATACATGTTTTATTGTTCGTATATTTTTGTAAATTGTTAAACACAATCCAAAATTTCATCGTACGGACGGGACTTGAACCCGCAACCTCCGGAATAACATGTTCCGGTGCTTTGCCAATTAAGCCACGTTGCGAAGTATCGTTACGTTATTTTTACATGTTATTCCGGAGGTTGCGGGTTCAAGTCCCGTCGGTACGATGAAATTTTGGATTGTGTTTAACAATTTACAAAAATATAAAGTGTGAAACACTTCAAAGAAACATAATATTTGTTCATATATGTTCGTATGTGCGAGTGAGTGTGAGTGTGAGTGAGAATGAGACTGTATGGGTACGAGTGCTGGTACTACTAATCAATTGTTCGTTCTGTGTCATCATAAGATTGTGTCAGAAGCCATTTGTGTACAATACGACGTGCCGTAACAGTGTTTTCTTCTTTTATGTTGCAAACCTTGTTAATTTTATTATAAATGTAAGTGGGTAGATAGTTCGGGTGACGTTTAGCGAAGGATGAGTTACTAGAGAGAATGCGAGAGGCACCTTAAAAACGCGTCTTTTAAGTATGCCTTCCCAAAAATCAGAACAGCGAATTTTTTTGTGAATTGAACAGACAGCTTTTATAATATACGAGTATAATTGTCGCACTGTTAGGACCTCAGCTTCTTGGTACAGAGCCCTTGTAGTAAATCTAAAAGGCTTGCACAACATCACCTTCAACACAGCTTTTTGAGCTCGCTCTAGTTCTATCATCACTGTTTTAGGCGCCCCACCCCATGCCAGATTGCAGTAAGATAGTATAGACTGGCAGAGAGCAGTGTAGACCATCGCGATAGTTCTTTTATCACAGGAGACTCTAAGTGCCTTCATTATATAAATTATCTTACGTACTCGTGCTGATAGTGTTTTTAATGTGTACTTTGAAACTAAGGACTTACTAGGACTAACGAGGAACTAAGTCGGTGTCCGACTTGGCCTCTTGGACCCAACATGATAGCAGTCACATGGTGACCGTCGCGGCCCACTGAACTAAACATGGTTTTTAGTATGGCGTTCAACGTGTTAAGAGCCAGTTGCCAGTTCCCATTCAAGCTATCTTCGATCACATCATCACTTACCAACAGTTGAGATAGTGGTCAAACGCTAGCCTATAAGATATTTAAAAAAAACATCTACGCGTTCTTGACATAAAGAGTCTTGACAGACGGACATACGGACGGACAGACAGATAGACAGACAGACGGACAAAGTGATCCTATAAGGGTTAAACCCTAAAAATCATCAACTCGCGCATCTGCGAACATCCCTGATACGCTACAATATCGCGGCAGCCCCGACAACATTCTGAAGCCATCGTTGTATTGGATGCGCAGAGCGTTAAAAGATCTTTTTGTATATTTGATCCACAGATCGCACGATATGACTAATTAGCTATTGTTCTGTAAACAAAACTGTACATTTGCACCCAACAAAATCTACCGGACCCGTATTATACAAAGGCTTCCAAAACTAGATTATCTTTTATCACACCCAATCCAATCCCCTTTCAAACGAAAGATAATTATAATAATTTCACAGTGCAATCCAGTCCACACGTTGCCGAAACAAAACACGCTGCAGTAGCAATATACAATAAATATTAGCAGGATTATATTGTACAATCATATTGCACAATACCAGCTGGTTCGTGATGAGCCGGAAGTGGACACCTCCTTAATTACATAATTAGGTATACGTAGTGTGTTGTCTCAACGTTGCCCCAGTAAGGCGGTGGTCCGAGTGTGAGTGGTTTGGAATTTTAATTTTTTGTGTCGCTCGTACTGTTGTCGCATTCGTATTTGGCGCCTTTAAAGGAAAGGAACGAGACGTCAGAACCAGACACAACGTCTAATGGGCGGAGGAGCTATCGTCGGAAGGCCGTGATGGTGGACGACGTTCAAAATTGATACACTTTGCTATGGAATGCCTTCGAGACTACATCTCCGGGACTTCAATATACTGCCAAAACATGAAAACACTGCCTAGAAATGTCGCAGGAGCGATATTATAAACCCGTATTATTATAAACCCTTGTCTCTTTTAGTATTTACTCTACAGAAGTACCTTTTTAATCTTTTCGAAAACAAGTTTGTCGACGTGCTTTTTACACGTTTTTTAGGGTTCCGTAGTCCTGACAAGAAGCCCTTATAGTTTCGTCATGTCCGTCCGTTTCGTCACGTCCCCCCCCTCCCCTAAAAGCTAAACTGATGGCTTGAAAAAGCAGGAAAAAATCGTGATAATAGCGCATTTTATGAATTTTAAAGGAAAACCATAGCGGATAAGATAACTTTATTAGTTTAGCAGTGATAGTCGTTAAACTTGGGTGTTAGATAATTTTGTACCAAATACAAAATCCTTAGAATAAATCCTTTAAAGTGACAAAGACGGAGTACCTAGTTGCTTGTTTATAACGGGTAAAGACTTGCATTGAATAACAGGCTACTACGGAACCCTACACTGCGCGTGGCCCGACACGCACTTGGCCGGTTATTATTATTCTCATTTAACTACTAACTTATGCTATAAAATCTAACCTACTTCCAATTCGACAATAGGCGTGACGAAAGATTTTGAAATCCTCTTCCGTAATGTGGGAACACAATTACTATTCACGAAAAAACCTTTATTTCGGTAATAAACTTAAGTTTAACGCAGTTTAAAGCAATTTTTCTTATATTTTTTCAATAGTGCGCGAAAATAGCTCACATGTGTCATGGCGTCGGCTGTGACGTCACGCTTAGGTTAATGACATATTACTTAGCGTAGTAACTGTTATATAATCTGTGACAATGGATACACATGGGTTTTCCAAAATTTAATAACATTTTCAAGAAAACCTCATATAAGAGGATCTAAGTGTAACATCATGCGCTGTGATTGGTGTTTCAATCAAAATGGCCGATTGCAGTATTTTATTTTATAGAAAATCTTAATAATCTCAATTTTTATATAAAACTTAACTTGCGTTTTAAATTATTTTAATATGTATTTTCCCCTAAAATCATTAAATCTTCGATTTTTTGATACTGACGTCATGCATATTGGAAGTAGGTTATATTTTACAACATTCATCAATTTTAAATTACCACCAGGCAAGCGTCGTGCTTGCCCTATTGCAAGTCGGACTCGCACTCGTAGGGTTCCGTACCACACCACAGTATTTTATAAGATCGAGCAAAAAATACCACTATCATTTTTCGCCAGCAAGAAATAATAATTAATAAACATATTATTTCTTATAACGCCATCTAACGTCTAATAAATGTATTAGGGATCGACATTTCAATATAACGCCAGCTATGCGACGTTTACCTAACTAAGCGTTCATAGATGGCGTTACATTAAAATGGCGAAAAATACACGTTTCTTGTATGGGGACCCTCTATTATTTTTTACTTTATTCTGTTGTTAGTATTTGTTGTTATAGCGGCAATAGAAATACATCATCTGTGAAAATTTCAACTGTCTAACTATCACGGTTCATGAGATACAGCCTGGTGACAGACGGACAGACAGACAGACAGACAGACGGATAGCGGAGTCTTAGTAATAGGGTCCCGTTTTACCCTTTGGGTACGGAACCCTAAAAAGGGGGTAGTGCAACTCTTCAGTGGCTAGTAGTAGATCCCTCGAGATTGCAATCATGTGATTAGTTTTGACTAGGCCAATAGTTGGGCTTTTAAACAGATTTTCTAACTTAAGGATGGTACCTGGCTAAGCGGACACTAGATGTCTCGTACCACTATGCGGGGTTGGGGGTTTCTTAACGATGTTTTTTATCCACATACATACGATTAATTTTACTATATAGCAAAGCGCTTCGTACGCATAAAAGGTATATATGTCGCAGGCAGATAGCTTAATTAGCCGTACCATCAACAGCCTAGCCTCTTTACTAAACAGCGCTGTTCAGCTAGATTCCAGAATGATCTCCAGCCATTTGATCAAACAGCTAGGCAAATGATTTGGATCGATGACATTTCATTACTTGTCTAGCCTGTTCATCAGTCTGACACTAGGGCAAATTCACTAAAGAACAGTGACCACCGCACCAGAAATATATGCGCTGTTTAGTAAAAAGACTAGGCTGTTGATTGAACGGCTAATTAAGCTATCTGCCTGCGACATATCCACCATATAACAATGATAATCGCTCCAACCCGCACCAAGCCCTTACCCACTCGCAATGCTTGTTAATGTTAATAGGGAATCTGAATTCAAGCGATCGCCCGGCTGACCGGACATCCGGGTATTACCCTATTTAATGCAATGCTAATTATTGTTATAGACCATGGCCACCCTGGGGTAACTTTACATGACCTTTGGGGTAAGGAGTTTGGTGGAAATGAGCTTTGAATGCGAAAGGATATTCATCCAAAGGTTGTCTGGAAGAGATCGCTTCGAGCGATAATACCGCCAATTGTACTACCTTAGTTAATCAAGTTTGATGATATTTTTGTTTTTCTATGCTAGTGTGAAGTGGTGTGCAAGAAAGAGTTTTTCTATTCCATTCTATATTCAGTGATTTTTAAAGATAAGCGCACTAAACTAGTTTGAGTGTTTCGACAGCTGTCATAAAGAGCCAGTTTCTAAAGTCAAAAGTCAAGGTCAAAGGTCAAGACTAGACCTAGCGTGTTACCATCCTCGACCACATTGTCTCTTAACTACAGGTGAGATAGTAAATATAAGATATACACACATTACACATAAGATGTTCGGAACAGTTTTTTCAACTTGAGATTAGTACGAGTTTGCCCAACACCTTATATCTTGTTAGCTTACTAGACCGGGGTTTCTAAACGATGTTTCGCTTCATAAGAGGGCCAATGTGAAATGATCATAGGGATATGAACCCGCTATCTCTGGCGTCAAAGCCTACCATTATCCCAATGCACCACCGGGCCCTAAAATGTCGCCTATCTACGCTTGGACAGTACTTACACGCATGTTAAACTAGATATACACAGGCTAAGGGTCATATAACAAGCTACAAAGCGTACATAAGGACGGACATATCAATTATCTTGGGCATTTAGCTAAATTATGAGCCATTACCGACGGTAATTAGTGGCAGATTATAGCGGCCCAGCGACCCAGTATTTATTGTTATAGAGATAAAGAATATAATTAGGTTCGAATAGGCTACGAAGTTTGTCGCAGTTACAGACTCTGTTCGCAGGGGGAGCTGATAACTGGAACGATATATTAGGTAATGCTACTTGCACTATCATTTATTGTGTAGTAATGCTTTGCTGGTAGTCTTGGACAAAAGTTAGTAGTTATCTAGCTAGAAATAATAAGTAATATAAGGATTTCAATGTAGTATTGATCATTATGTTGACCTACGTTAATAAATAAGAACGTTGTTGTTACGACTTTTATGCTGCCTTTATACGTTATAGCCTTTTATGCTATATACAGCTTAAACTGGCTATATATAATGCGGTATATTGTTATACGTACATACGGTCTTCAATCGCGAGTGAATAGTTATCTTCTAGGCATGCGTGCTAGATTTTGGACCACATCGTCACTAAACGTCAGGTGAGTTAGTGGTCCATAGCTTGCCTATTGAGCGAAAAAAAGAGTTGAAGCACTGAAATATTTAATAACTTTTTAATGTCAGCTGAGCCGCAGAGCACGTAAATACTACGTAGTATTATTATCTTTTCTATGTCAATACAGAGTTAATTAATAAAACGATAGCAGACCAAACGAGGCTATCGTGTGTAATTTTTCTGCTCAGGGTGCTATTGGACTACAAAGTCCGCGAAATGTCATTTGTATATTCTAAGTTCAGGATCATTTCAGGATTCAACCCAAACAGACATTATCGTAACGTTTGAAATTTCACTAAAAACTGTCACGCTTGACAGCTTTCATCAAGATATAGATGTATAGTTTAATCTCCATCTAGATACTTCTGTGTTCGTTGTAGTTTGTTCGGCCCATTCTGTACCCAGCATTCTAAGTAAGAATTTTGCATTCACTGCTGATTCAATCGACCATTATAAAATATCAAAGCCTATCGAGAGGTCGTGAGTTCGAATCCCATCCCACCCATTGCACTATTGACGTGAACCCACTCCAGACACAAGCATATTTAGCTTAGTTGGAGGGGTTAACAAGAATACTAGTAATGTGCAACCAACATTGCAAGTAATCTTAAAAATATATATATATATATATATATCGATGAAATATATATATATAAATATATATATCCAAAGCGAAAAAACCCAATTAGATCCGCCATTACGAAAACCACAGCAAAAAAGCCATTAAAACACAATCAAAATCGTCCCCATTATATTCTTATTAAACGTCTGTAATGAAAACGCCGGTTCTATAAATCACCAGAAATCTTCTTCTGAACAAAATGATTGTTCCCCGTTCTAGTGTGTTATCAATTTGGCAGTAATGGCCCAATTTGGATTCAGTTGGGACCTCCCAGATAATAAAATTCATCATGGAACGTTTCCCAGGGTAAAAATTAATATTCCGATGATGTAACTAAAAGCAGTGAGGGGATGCGGCGTCAGTTTTAAACGGGAAGCGTTTTTGCACTGCATAAAAATAAATAAAAACTAAAAATTAGTTTATTGTCAGAAAAAAAGTGACAACGGTTTTTAATAATAATATTATGTGTGATCCTCACGATACATTAAATAATCAAATAGAAAAAAGTGATCATAAATAATAATACATTCATTTTCATTTAAGTACAAAGCAATATGGTTTTGACAATCGGAGTGCACTCAGCACTTCTCTGTGGAGATGCGAAACTCCGCAGGGCTGATTTTTAGCTCTCCGTTGCTCGAACTTAGATTACGCAGTAACTATTATATAATCTTTAACGTAGATGTTTGACGAACTGAAGTTTGAGTTTTTACCTCTAAAAGTCAGTCTCTCAGTCTCAAAGCTCAGTCTCAAAAGTCATCTTTAGTGGTAAGACTTCCAACGACTAGTTTGCCTTTAGTGATAGGTATAAGGTAGAATAACTGACAGAGTGCTGTCAGTTATTCTACCGTAAATCTTTTCGGTAATATATGTAGGGCCAATTTCACAGGTTCCTGATGCCCCATTGGCAACTTATCTGATACTTTATCAGGAGCCAGTGGAACTGGCCCTTAATGTCTTTAAGTAATTTTAACCACCAGTCTTACTTGTCCTTTTACTTAATCACTTAAAAACACTTCTTTTTTATGTCATATAGGCTAGCGATTAAACACTATCTCACCGATTGATAAGTGATGAAACGGTCGAGGATGGGTACTGGCTCTCAAGGACAGCTGCCGGAATACATCAGTTACCAAACAGCTTTGGTGATTGATTTTCCAACTTGAGGGTGAAGCTGGTCAGGCGGACACTCGACAGTGTTCTACCACCATGCGGGGGCTTTCTGAGTGATGTTTTTGAAAATAAACTAATTTAGGCGCACTGGGGTAAAATTCAACTTAGCATCACGGTTCGAATAATAAATAACGCGTAAATTTTAATTGTCAATATTTCAATGTGAAGGAATTTTCACTTTTTACAAGCTTTTTACATCTACTTCAAGGCGAATTTATTTGTCCGTCACAAATCTTGCAATTGATTTTAGAGCAACTTCCAGGGGTTCGATTGAGCTGAAATTTGGCATACATGTGTAAATCGCGCGACAATGCAATATTATGATGACATGGTGCTGATCTGATGATGAAGCTGGAAGGTAGCCAAGAGAACTCCTAAACTACACATGTTATACCCGTCGCGTTTGGGCTCGTTGGATTTGTCTTGACTTATTCTGATGCTAGGTTATGTAAAAGCTTGTGTGGGTTTTTTTTTAATTATTACTTGTGAGCTTTCTACGCACTTCCGGTTTTTTCTTCACCGGAGGGCCACACTGTTAAATGGGCACATACATATTTTTCGATAGAAAAATCAATTTGTGCACAGTAGGTATTTGAACCCGCTGCCACCTCTGGCGACAAAGTCGACCATTCACCCACAGAGCCACTGGGCCCTCAAAATCTATCCAACCATGTGTTTATGTTTGTTATTCTTCACCCTAAAACTACTCAACTGATTGACCTGAAATTTGTTTTGTAGTACTTTTTATCCCGATATTCCCACGGGAACGATTTCTACGTAGGTAAAACCGTGGGGCACAGCTAGTGAACAGATATAATAGTCAAGTGCAAATCACCGCAAAAATATGATATTATTTAATACTTTTTCAACAAGCTACACTCTTATACCTTGCACTTAAGTCTGAGAACGGCTTCGATGAAATACTGCAAATTAAAATTGTTTAATGAATCAACTTTATAGCCCTGAAAGATTTGTTTTCGGTTAATTAAGACTACTTTCGAATTTCGCTTAATCACGCATTTTCATGTTGAGCTTACAGACTTTGTTAAATTTAAAGAAAGTACACACATCATGTATAATTTAATGAGGCTATCTGTAATACGTGGTATTCGATGATCAACGAAATAATAGCTACCTAAATAATCATTGTTTCGTTAATATGACACATTGAGCTTTAGGGCCGGCGAGCATGTATGAAGGGGCTCATGAAAGTGGAAGAAGCGAAAGAGGTATGTCAGGATCGTTGCGTGTGGAAAGAAGTAGTCTCTATCCCAACGGGAAAAAGGCGTCAATTTATGTATGAGCTTCATGGGCCGGACTTCAGTGACGCTGAGGCATATATTAAAAATGTAGTATAGTATATACAGCTTCGTTAAGCTGAGCTGAGGGTTGATGTACATTATCAATTACCAAAAACGATACCATCAACGATAGCACGAAATCATATTGTATGGCAGAGTCTAGGCTTAAGACTAGGTGTCTTGTTACGCTGATATTGACTGCTGACCCTTACAAATACACGAGTTCATTACACTCTTCAAACGCTGTATTGAAATGCCGACGAAGCGGAGACGTCAGCAACGCATAGGTTCTATATATATAACTGAATGCCATAATTATACGCGAGGACTGGACTGCGATAATTGCATTATCCAAGACATTTAGCATTCATCACACGCCCTATAATTACCTTAAACTTCCAAAAATATATAACCGTTTGTTTTTAATATCTTGTAAGTTAGCGTTTGACCACTATCGCCTGGTAGTAAGCGATGATGCGGTCGAAGATGTGAACACGCTAGACATAGAATACTCTGACTCTTGAAGGTTGTGTCCTGCCGGAATACGTGCTTCATAAGATGATGGTGGCAGATTTTCTCCTTGATGGTAGTAAGAATAGGAATGACGACAGTATCAAAAAATCGAAGATTTGATGATTTTAGGGGAAAATACATATTAAAACAATTTAAAACACTAATTTAGTTTTATATAAAACATTAAGATTATTAAGATTTTCAATAAAATAAAACATTAAAATACTGCAATCGGCCATTTTGATTGAAACACCAATCACAGCGCATGACGTCACGACTATGCCCTTTTATAAGGTTTTCTTGAAAATGTTTGGAATTGCATATGCAATACATTTTGGAAAACCTATGTGTATTCATCGCAGGACTGATAACCGTTGGGGCAGACTTGTCCTAGAGTGGAGACCGCGAATCGGCAAACGTAGCGTAGGACGTCCTGTGACCAGGTGGAGCGACGACATACGCAAAGCGGTGGGCAGTGACTGGAAGAGAAGAGCCGAAGATCGGGCTCAGTGGCGCATCTTGGGAGAGGCCTATGTCCAGCAGTGGACTGATACAGGCTGATGATGATGATGATGATGATGATGTGTATTCATTGTCACAGATTATATAATAGTTACTACGTTCAGTATGTCATTAACCTAAGCGTGACGTCACAGCCACGCCATGACACACATGTGAGCTGTTTTTGCGCACTATTGAAAAAATATTAGAAAAATTGCTTTAAACTTCATTAAACTTAAGTTAATTACCGAAATATAGGTTTTTTCGTGAATAGTAAATGTGTTCCCACATTACGGAAGAGGATTTCAGAATCTTTCGTCACGCCTATTATGCTTCCATCACTTGTGAACGAATACCCGTGCTAGGATGTGAACTGGTGACTTCTCGCAAAAAATTCAAGCCATCTATCCTTTAAGCCAACGGAGCTCTCATGAATTGTATATAGTTTTGCATCCCATCATACCCCAAGCAATAATTGCATAAGTATTCCACCTTAAATTATTCAACCTCCTTTACGAGCCACTAAAGAATGTTTAAATTAAAATAAAATTGAAATTCTCTCATAAACTCCGCTGAGTTGTTGGAAGCAGTAAAACTAGCTTATCCGAGCAAACCCGGGGCGCGTACGTGAGTCCATAAATTGTATCTAGTATGATTTAACTAGTGTTAGCACCTAGAGCGCCGCCATTTTTGTTTTATTATCGCCATTATGTTACCATCGCGATGAAAATGCAGAGCTTCGTGTGATTACTTACATATTCACGAGGCAATCTTTTGCTTATGAAATTCTAGATTGAAACAGTTTTTGGTATATTTACCGTAGTAGGTTTTTGGGTGGAAAATTGAACTTTCTTTTAGGTACAAAACTAGAGCTTTTGTAGTAAATTGTACGTGTAAAATTATGTGTATTAGAAAAAGTAGCGTAGGTAATTCACAACACAATGGATAATAAGCAAGCTGGTATTTTATTGCCGCTAAACAACTGAATTTCAGGATGTAAGCAAATGCTTTATTTTTAACCGACTTAAAAAAAAGGAGGAGGTTTCTCAATTCGACCATATATATTTTTTTATGTGTGTTAACGGATAACTTCGTCGCTGATGAACCGATTTTGATATTTTGTTATTGTTGGAAAGGAGATATCCCAAGAGTTGTAGCATGGTAATTTATGTCGATAAACGTCTCAAACTTGCTACTGAAACTGACTCGCGGGGCATGGAAGTCGGTTGTTTTATATATTGTTTATATATTTATTGTTTTGTAATTACGTATGTAGGTACTTCAAACTATGCCTCAAACAGTGCTTTAGACTTTTTTGTTTGTAACTATTATGGTTCAGGAGATACAGACTTGGTCAGACAGGCGGACAGACAGCATAGTTTAGTTTTTATACTAACCGACATTAACTCACGTTTATTTTTCAGACAGCGAAAGCGAAAAGTTTCAGTGATAGGGTGAAGGAACCCTTTGGGTACAGGACTATAAAAATCACACTAAAAAGGACACACTATCCATAGCTAAACCGCATATACTATATTCCTAGTCCCTGAAACTTTATTATAGACTTGAACAAGTCCTCTACCGTGCAGTACATTTCCATACATTTGCCATACATTCCGGCGTTCGGACATACATTACCGTGGGTATAATACTGCCATAACTAACTGTCCGGGCCACTGTCTACCCGCAAATCTGAATAAAGTTGCCGTAGCAGACAAAACCGCGGATTCTGATTTAGCTTCATGGCTGTTATAATAGTGTTTTCGGAGATTTTAAGCTGATTCATAGGTGTTGACTAGAGTTATATCAATTTAGATTTATAAGACCATTATGTTGTCTGTAAGTTGGTGTTTGAATAATTTTATGGTGCTAAGAATTGGGTGAGAATTTGCTTTAGTAAAACTCATGACTTCGTGAGCGCCCAGTACTATTATAGTCTGCGTCTGTCAATAGAGATAAGGATATCGATAAATGGCTACCTGTCAATGGTGAGTGTAAGCGCGAGCGAGATAGATACAGGGAAATGATTTATGGCCTCGACTCAGTTGATAACGCGCTGACTATAGATACATTTATCGCGATTTTCTGCATTAAATTAGTAAATTGTCTGATTTAGAAGAGAACGGACACAGAAACATATTGCACAAAAGTAAATTATGATTCCTTGAGTAGTGATGGCCCATAACCACGAAATTAAGTACCTATTTAGATGACTTCGCCAATCAATTCGTTTCAAATTCAATTGGCATTCTTTAAATAATATTCTAAACTTTAGAATCTAAGAAAAGAAAATCTTAAGGATGTATTCTATAACCTCGATGGTCCAACATGTGTTAATTCGGGGAGTGTTGCGAGCCACGAACTAAAGCTTTTTTTTACCACTATCTCGCCTGATGAGCTATGATGTAGTCGAAGATGGTGAACACGCTAGGCCTAGAATACTCTGATTCTCAAGAGCTGTGCGCTGCTGGAACACCGTAAGATTGTGGCGGGAAATCTTCTTCTTGACGGTGGTAACTACTTTTTGGTAGCAAGTCAGGCGGAACATCGTTATAATATGCTCCCATCCCCTGTGGAAAAAAATATCAAATAATAATCAACTAACGAACGAGTAGATAAGTTATATGTAAAATATATGGTGATTTTATCCCTATACAAGAAAGTTACTCAAACAGATAATTTAGGGAATACTTTGCGGCGACATCCAGCGACCCAATTATCCCTCAATTTAAAACCAAAGGGAACACAAAATTAAATCATTCCTCGAAAGAAAGGGAATGTTCTGACTATTTAAGGGCAGTTAATTTATCGCAAGGGACAAGATTTAACCAGATCTATTTGGGACTCAGGTGTGGGCTTAGGTACGTATGAAATGTATTGCGCGTGTTTTGTTTATTTGGAAAATCTGAGAGACCTTTAGCTTTATTGGATTATGTATTAGAGATACTTATTTGAGAGTAATTTAAAGGTTACGGCTCGACTAAATATCAGCTGAAAGCTTTGGATTCCACCAATAAACGAGCAAGGATGCTTATTGGCACAACTGAAACCACAAAATACAAGTATCAGAGCCTCGAGTATCGGCGTAGCGTTGCTAGTTTATCTGGGTTCTACAGGATATATTTCGGTGATTGTACGATAGAATTACACAATTTAATTCCTTTTTCCCCCTTTTACAATCGGACAACAAAGCAAACTAATAAACGACATCCATACATGGTGGATATCACAGCAATCCGCACTAAACGTTTTAGTTCTACTTTTATAATCTGAACCGCAAAAGAATGGAACACGTTGCCGGCTGACTTGTTTCCGAGTAGCTATAACTTGGGTCTCTTCAAGTCAAGAGTGAACAGGTATCTTCTAGGCAAGTATACTACACCTTCGATCTCATCGTCACTTTCCACCAAGTGAGATAGTGGTCAAATGCTTGCCTATCAGCAATTTAAAATAGCTCACGGACTTATCAATAAAAAAATAAGTTCCGGAAACCGAACAGCTTTTCGAATTATTGAGAATCAGGGGGTGATATCTGTATTATTTCGCTTATTTTCATCTGGTGATAACTTTGGATGCCTTGTCAATCAAAATAAACTTTTGCGCTAAGTGCCATTTACGTATCTGTACTTATGCATTTGGTTCTTTCTATTATGTACTAGCGCCCCGCTAACCGCTACTACTGCATATATACCTACAATTTTTGCATCAGCTTGTTTTTCGAGTATGAATTGTGCGTGTCTTTTCTCCGCTAAACGGAGCCCATTCCTACTGGCTCCTACTTTCCGGGATGTGTCCGTTCCGATAAGTAACAATCTCGAGCTTCTTGGCATCTCTTTGACACTAACTCTCAATTTCGGCTCTTATATTGAGTCTAGAGCCCAGCTAGCCTCAAAAAAGCTTGGCATTTTGGCTAAGGTGAGACGGTATTTCACACCGGGACAGTTGCTTAATCTTTACCAAGCACAAGTACATTCGTGTATGGAGTACTGTTCTCACCTTTGGGATGGTTCTGCCAAATACCAGCTGGAGACACTGGAAGCTATTGAGAGGAGATCCAAGATACTCATAAGCGACGACCTACTAGTAAACAAGTCCGCGCGTACATTCCAGAGTCTCGCGCATCGCCGCAAAGTCGCTTGCTTATCGGTTTTCTATCGAATACATTTCGGAGAGTGTGCAATGGAACTGCATGATTTGATTCTACCATCCCCATTTTATAATCGGACATCCAGAGACACTAAAAGGCGCCACCGATTTATGGTGGATATACCATCTACCCGAACGAAGCGATTTGCGACTGGTGACCGATACATTGCGTTTCATTGCACAAATTATACAAATAAGTACCACAGACTGGTGAAAAGCTAAGCTCTGCAATAACCCAACTATGCAAATTCACTTTAAAAGATCGAGCAAAGTGGCATGTCCAGGCAGAGACTTATAGATAGACTAGCTGTTACCCGCGGCTTCGCCCGCGTTATTTGAGTCTTTATGACCTTTGAGGTCAAGATCGATGATCTCTTAGGCCAAGTCACCATAGATGACCCTAAAGTCGAACTCAATATCCTCTATTGTTAAAGTCATTAATAATTTTGGTTAGGTATACAAAGTTGTGCTGTTTAAATGTTTGACTCAACACAAAAGTTCCTGAAACATTTCTTACAAAGAAAATAAGGTGAATAGCTGCGCGAACGCAGCGAGAGCTATCATTGCGCGAGCGAACATTTTTTATGACTTTTTATGACCCTGACAAATTTACGATCTAATAATCAACTCAATATAGATGACTCTTAGGTCGAACTCGATATCGTCTATTGTTAAAGTTATTAATAATTACTTGGTAAACCTAACCAAGATTTACCAAGTTTTGCTGTTTAAGTTTTTGAGTCAGTCTAATGTATGAGGCTGTTGAAACACGCTATTATACGCTATATAGCGTTATAACTGCGAAAAAAAATTACGACTTGTTATGACCCTGACAGTTTTTATGACCTACTAAGTCAACACCATTGACACTCAGGTAAAACGTTATATCCACTAATTTTAAGGTTAATAATTATTATGATTATTGAAGGTTGTACTGTTTAAATGTATGACTCGTTTTGATGCATGTGGTTATTAATATACAAAAGTTGCTTATATATTACCTTCAAAGTAGATAAAACAAATGCCCGCGCAATCGTAGCGAGCGGCGCTATCACAGAGCGTGCGAAGCAAGCGCGAAAAATTTTTACGACTTTTTATGACCTTCACAGTTTTTTAGTCAACACGCATGACATTAAGGTTAAACTTGATATCCACTTATTTTAAGGTTAATAATCATTGTGATTATTGAAGGTTGTACTGTTTTAATTTATGACTCGTGTTGATGCATGTGGCTATTAAAATACAAAAATTGCTGAAATATAACCTTCAAAGTAGATAGAATAAATAATTGCGCGAGCTTCGCGAGCGCTAAAATTTTTTACGACTTTTTATGACCCTGACAGTTTTTATGACCTACTAAGTCAACACTGATGACACTCAGGTTAAAGGCGATAATCACTTATTTTGAGGTTAATAATAATTATGGTTATTGAAGGTTGTACTGTTTCAATTTATGACTCGTTTTGATGCATGTGTCTATTAAAATACAAAATTTGCTGAAATATTAGTTTCAAAGTAGATAAAACAAATACTCGCGCGAGCGCAGCGAGCGCTATCACTGCGCGAGCGAAGCGAGCGAGCATTTTTTTAACGTCTTTTTATGAACCTGATAGTTTTTATGACCTACTAAGTCAACACCGATGACATAAGGGTGAAACTTGATATCCACTTAATTAAAGGTTAATAATAATTATGATTATTGAAGGTTGTTCTGTTTCAATTTATGACTCGTTTGATGCATGTGGCTATTAAAGTACAAAAGTTTCTGAAATATTATATTCAAAGTAGATAAAATAAATAATTGCGCGAGCTTCGCGAGCGCTAAAAATGTTTACTTCTTATGACCCTGACAGTTTTTATGACCTACTAAGTCAACACTGATGACACTCAGGTTAAAGTCGATAATTACTTATTTTAAGGTTAATAATCATTATGATTATTGAAAGTTGTACTGTTTTAATTTATGACTCGTTTTGATGCATGTGGCTATTAAAATACAAAATTTGCTGAAATATTAGTTTCAAAGTAGATAAAACAAATACTCGCGCGAGCGCAGCGAGCGCTATCACTGCGCGAGCGAAGCGAGCGAGCATTTTTTTAACGTCTTTTTATGAACCTGATAGTTTTTATGACCTACTAAGTCAACACCGATGACATAAGGGTGAAACTTGATATCCACTTAATTAAAGGTTAATAATAATTATGATTATTGAAGGTTGTTCTGTTTCAATTTATGACTCGTTTGATGCATGTGGCTATTAAAGTACAAAAGTTTCTGAAATATTATATTCAAAGTAGATAAAATAAATAATTGCGCGAGCTTCGCGAGCGCTAAAAATGTTTACTTTTTATGACCCTGACAGTTTTTATGACCTACTAAGTCAACACTGATGACACTCAGGTTAAAGGCGATAATCACTTATTTTGAGGTTAATAATAATTATGGTTATTGAAGGTTGTACTGTTTCAATTTATGACTCGTTTTGATGCATGTGTCTATTAAAATACAAAATTTGCTGAAATATTAGTTTCAAAGTAGATAAAACAAATACTCGCGCGAGCGCAGCGAGCGCTATCACTGCGCGAGCGAAGCGAGCGAGCATTTTTTTAACGTCTTTTTATGAACCTGATAGTTTTTATGACCTACTAAGTCAACACCGATGACATAAGGGTGAAACTTGATATCCACTTAATTAAAGGTTAATAATAATTATGATTATTGAAGGTTGTTCTGTTTCAATTTATGACTCGTTTGATGCATGTGGCTATTAAAGTACAAAAGTTTCTGAAATATTATATTCAAAGTAGATAAAATAAATAATTGCGCGAGCTTCGCGAGCGCTAAAAATGTTTACTTCTTATGACCCTGACAGTTTTTATGACCTACTAAGTCAACACTGATGACACTCAGGTTAAAGTCGATAATTACTTATTTTAAGGTTAATAATCATTATGATTATTGAAAGTTGTACTGTTTTAATTTATGACTCGTTTTGATGCATGTGGCTATTAAAATGCAAAAGTTTCTGAAATATTACATTCAAAGTAGATATTATTAATAAATGCGCGAGCTCTGCGAGCGCTAAAAATGTTTACTTTTTACGACCCTGACAGTTTTTATGACCTACCAAGTCAACACTGATGACACTCAGGTTAAAGTCGATAATCACTTATTTTAAGGTTAATAATCATTATGATTATGGAAGATTGTACAGTTTTAATTATTGACTCGTTTTGATGCATGTGGTTATTTATATACAAATTTGCTGAAATATTACCTTCAAAGATGATAAAATAAATGCTTGTGCGAGCGTAGCGAGCGCTATCACTGCGCGAGCGAACCGAACGCGGAAATTTTTTACAACTTTTTATGACCCTGACAGTTTTTATGACCTACTAAGTCAACACCGATGACATTAGGGATATATATGATATCCACTTAATTAAAGGTTAATAATAATTATGATTATTGAAGGTTGTTCTGTTTCAATTTATGCCTCGTTTTGATGCATGTGGCTATTAAAATACAAAAGTTTCTGAAATATTACATTCAAAGAAGATAAGATAAATAATTGCGCGAGCCTTGCGAGCGCTAATTTTTTTTACTTTTTATGACCCTGGCAGTTTTTATGACCTACTAAGTCAACACTGATGACACTCAGGTTAAAGTCAATAATCACTTATTTTAAGGTTAATAATCCTTATGATTATTGAAAGTTGTACTGTTTTAATTTATGACTCGTTTTGTTGCATGTGGCTATTAAAATGCAAATTACATTCAAAGTAGATAAAATAAATAATTGCGCGAGCTTCGCGAGCGCTAAAAATGTTTACGACTTTTTATGACCCTGACAGTTTTTATGACCTACAAAGTCAACACCAATGACATTAGGGTTAAATTTGATATCCACTCAATTTAAGGTTAATAGTCTTTGTACAAAATGTCATGTGAATCTGTCAAGCCTTTTGGCCGAAAAGAGGCCAAACATATACAAAATTCAACAATAAAAAACTGACAACCGGACTCGATTGTAAAAAAAGTAAAAAGTGCTCGGATAATAGACTCTACTCTTGGTCTATGTCTTATTGACTGTCTCTGTACAATTTTAGCTCAATCGGTCAACTCGTTTAACCGAGAAGAGGTCACACGTTTAAAAATTAAATAAAAAAAAATTAGTTACCCAAACTCAACTGTTAAAAAAAATATCCTTTGTCGTTCTGTGCCCTATTAACTGTATTTGTACAAAATTTGAGCTGAATCGGTCAAAACGATTGCCGCTAAGAGGCAACACATTATTCCATAATAAAATTATGGGCACCCGAAATTGCCAGCCAAAAAAAAGTATCCGTAAATGTCTTATTGACCGTCTGTGCACAACATTTCAGCTGAAATGGTTGACGCGTTTGACTGAGCGGAGGCCACACATTTACAAAGTTAAATAAAAAAAATCTGGACACCTGGACTCGACTGCCAGAAAAAAAGTATCCTATGTGCTTCTATGCCATAGGAGCTGTATATGTAGAAAATTTCAGCCGTATCGGTCAAGCCGTTTAGCTGATAAGTGGCCACACATACCCAAAATTCAATAAAAGAAACCTGGACACCCAGACTCGATAGCCAAAAAAAAGTATCCTATATCCTATTCTGCCCTATGAACTGTCTTTATACAACATGCCAGGCAAATTGGTTAAGCCGTTTATTCGAGAAGAGGACTTATATTTACATAATTCAATTAAAAATATTTGGACCCCCTGACTTGATAGCCAGAAAAAAAGTTTACTATATCCTATTCTGCCCTATGAACTGTCTTTACACAACATGTCAGGCAAATCGGTCAAGCCGTTTATTCGAGAAGCGGTCTGATATTTACAAAATTCAATTAAAAATATCTAGACCCCCTGACTCGACAGCCAGAAAAAAAGTATCCTATATCCTGTTCTGCCCTATGACATGTATCCACACAAAATTTCAGGCAAATCGGTCAAGCCGTTAATTCGAGAAGAAGTCTTATATTTACAAAATTCAATTAAAATATTTGGACTCCCTGACTTTATAGCAAGAAAAAAAGTTTTCTATATCCTATTCCGCCCTATGAACTGTCTTTACACAACATGTCAGGCAAATCGGTCAAGCCGTTTATTCGAGAAGAGGTCTGATATTTACAAAATTCAATTAAAAATATCTTGACCCCCTGACTCGACAGCCAGAAAAAAAGTATCCTATATTCTATTCTGCCCTATGACATGTATCCACACAAAATTTCAGGCAAATCAGTCAAGCCGTTTATTCGAGAAGAAGTCTTATATTTACAAAATTCAAATGAACATATTTGGACCCCCTGACTTGATAGCCAGAAAAAAAGTATCCTTTATCCTATTCTGCCCTATGAACTGTCTTTACACAACATGTCAGGCAAATCGGTCGAGCCGTTTATTCGAGAAGTGGTCTTATATTTACAAAATTCAATTAAAAATATCTTGACCCCCTGACTCGACAGCCAGAAAAAAAGTATCCTATATTCTATTCTGCCCTATGACATGTATCCACACAAAATTTCAGGCAAATCAGTCAAGCCGTTTATTCGAGAAGAAGTCTTATATTTACAAAATTCAAATGAACATATTTGGACCCCCTGACTTGATAGCCAGAAAAAAAGTATCCTTTATCCTATTCTGCCCTATGAACTGTCTTTACACAACATGTCAGGCAAATCGGTCGAGCCGTTTATTCGAGAAGTGGTCTTATATTTACAAAATTCAATTAAAAATATCTGGACCCCCTGACTCGATAGCCAGAAAAAAAGTATTCTTTATCCTATTCTGCCCTATGAACTGTCTTTATACAACATGTCAGTCAAATCAGTCAAGCCGTTTATTCGAGAAGATGTCTTATATTTACAAAATTCAATTAAAAATATCTGGACTCCCTGACTCGACAGCCAGAAAAAAAGTATCCTATATCCTAATCTGCCCTATGACATGTATTCACACAACATGTCAGGCAAATCGGTCAAGCCGTTTATTCGAGAAGATGTCTTATATTTACAAAATTCAATTAAAAATATCTGGACCCCCTGACTGGACAGCCAGAAAAAAAGTATTCTATATTGTATTCTGCCCTATGACATGTATTCACACAACAGTTCAGGCAAATCGGCCAAGCCGTTTATTCGAGAAGAAGTCTTATATTTACAAAATTCAATTAAAAATATTTGGACCCCCTGACTTGAGAGCCAAAAAAAAAGTTTTCTTTATCCTATTCTGCCCTATGAACTGTCTTTACACAACATGTCAGGCAAATCGGTCAAGCCGTTTATTCGAGAAGAGGTCTGATATTTACAAAATTCAATTAAAAATATCTGGACCCCCTGACTCGACAGCCAGAAAAAAAGAATCTTATATCCTATTCTGCCCTATGACATGTATCCACACAAAATTTCAGGCAAATCGGTCAAGCCGTTTATTCGAGAAGAAGTCTTATATTTACAAAATTCGATTAAACATATTTGGACCCCCTGACTTGATAGCCAGAAAAAAAGTTTTTATATCCTATTCTGCCCTATGAACTGTCTTTACACAACATGTCAGGCAAATCGGTCAAGCCGTTTATTCGAGAAGAGGTCGGATATTTACAAAATTCAATTAATTATATCTGGACCTCCTGACTCGATAGCCAAAAAAGAAGTATCCTATATCCTATTCTGCCCTATGTACTATCTTAGTACAAAATTTCAGCCAAATCGGTCAAGCTGTTTGACAGTGAAGAAGTCCCAAACAAACAAACAAATAAACAAACTGACTTTCGCATTTATAATATTGGTGTTGATTGGTGTTGATAGATGGAAAGATAGTAAGAGATAACAACATTAATACAATAAATTGTTAAACAAGTTCCAAAATTTCATCGTACCGACGGGACTTGAACCCGCAACCTCCGGAATAACATGTTCCGGTGCTTTGCCAATTTAGCCACAGGGCGAAGTATCGTTACGACGAAATTAGTGGATGAAATTTTGGATTGTGTTTAACAATTTACAAAAATATAAAGTGTGTAACTTCAAAGAAACATAATATGAATACAATAGTATGCTAACTTAATAGTTGATTATAAGTACCTAATTGCTAAATCCAGCTATAGTTTGATGCAGGCTGATGACAATGATTATGAATCGGTGCTTTACGTCAGTATCAATATTATCGGTCACAGAAAAGTCACAAGTGTAAAATGTTTATCACCCAAGAACGTCACACACTCGACCAAACCAAACAACTATAGTTGTTAGTATATGGTGATATAATATCACTAATGAGTAAGTACTCGTAGCATCAGATAGGTCGATGTAACTAATTCGACCAATTACCTACATCTTTAAGGCTTGGACTGCAGTCAATAAATAGTTAAATTTTTAGGGCTCTGTAGTCCTGACAAGGTACCCTTATAGTTTCGTCATGTCCGTCTGTCTGTTTGTCTGTCCGAGGTTTTGCTAAGAGACCGTTAATACTAGAAAGCTGAAATTTTGTGGGGATATGTATATAAATTACGCCGACAAAGTGCTGAAATAAATTTTGTGAAATTGTGAAAAAAAAATTTTTTAAGGTAGCTCCCCTGTATGATAAGTGGGGATGAATTTTGTTTTCATCGTCTACCCCATCATGTGGGGTGTCGTTGAATAGATCTTTTAAAATGACTTTAGTATTGCTAATATCATTTTTCGATTGAATGCTCCATTTACGAAATATTAAACTTTAAAGTGCAAATTTTTGTTCCAGTAGGGCGTCCCCCCCGCCCCCTCTAAAAGCTAAACTGCTGCCTTGAAAAATCTGGTATAATTTGTGATAATAGCGCATTTTATGAACTTTACAGGAAAACTATAGCGGTTAAGATAACTTTATTAGTTTAGCAGTAATAGTCGTTGAACTTGGGTGTTGGATAATTTTGTACCAAAATCCTTAGAATAAATCATTTAAAGTGACAAAGACGGAGTACCTAGTTGCTTGTTTATAACGGGTAGAGACTTGCATTGAATAACAGGCTACTACGGAACCCTACACTGCGCGTGGCCCGACACGCACTTGGCCGGTTATTTATATTATAATATCTGGTTTACCGAGCTGTGCTCGGTATTGTATGTATAATTTTTTGTTGTTAAATCGAGTTTTTTGGATTTCTTTTAGCTCATATAGATTTAAGACGGGAATTTAACGTGACTTATGCGTTATTTTGGCTCCTATTAATAGTTTTACTCACAAAAAAAGGAAACAAAAAAGGGAAAAATGGTCATCTCATCTTGTCTCGAACCAGGGACCTCCCGAACGCCATCCAATCGATCTTCCACCAAGCTATCAGTCGAAATTACCCTTTGTATTCTAATGATATTGTAGCAATTTTTCAATGCCTAAAAACACGAATAAAACAACATTTTCTGAAAATGAATCCTAGCTAGATCGATTCTATCTCCCGAATACGTAACGGTCGGCTTTGATGCCGTGGTACCGAGTTCAAACCCCGCCGTGCACCAATGGATTTTTCTATCGAAAAATGTATGTGCGATTTTCACAGTGGCCCTCCGTGAAAAGCACGCTCCGAAAGCTCCGGTGAAGAAAATCATCGTTAAAAAAATCAACAACCCCCGCATGGTGGTAGGACACTATCTAGTGTCCGCCGGGCCAGCTACCACCCTCAAGTTATAAAATCTGTCACCAAAACATCTAATGTGTTTCGGCAGCTATCTTTGAGAGCCAGTTCCCATTCTAGCCCTAGCGTGCTTATCATCTTCGACTGCATCATCACTTACTAACAGGTGAGATAGTGGTCAAACGCTAGACTATAAGATATAACAAAAAAGATTTATCGCCCCCGAAATCCCCTGTATACAAAATTTTATGAAAATATCTTATATATATATATATATATATATTTATGTACAAGAATTAGAATATTAGATTTATAAAATGTTCAAGTAGTAAAATCGTAAAATAATTTGTCTCAAATAAGTACTTTAAAATAAACTTCTAGCTAACACAATCACCTCACGTAACAATTTCAACTGAAGTAACTTAACATCGGTACCAATTTGACCCGTAACCAGTTCGGTACTAAAGTGTTTGAAAAACACAGACTGTCCCGGGTATCAGAGCAGATGCGATTAGATTGGAAAACATTCACTCAATTTCCTGCCCGAAAGGGGGCGCCGCCGAGCTCCCGTAGCTGGGTACTGGTAGCAACAACACGATAAAAGATAAAACTTTTAGCATCATCACTTACCACCAGGTGAGATAGTGGTCAAACAACAGCTTATATGATATAAATAAACTGGCCAAGTGCAAGTCGGACTCGCACTAGTAGGGTTCCGTACCACACTACAGTATTTTATAAGATCCAGCAAAAAATACCACTATCATTTTTCGCCAGAAAAAAATTATAATTAATAATCATTTTATTACTTATAACGCCATCTAACTTCTAACAAAGGTGTTAGGGATCGACATTTCAATATATCGCCATCTATGGGACGTTTACCTAACTAAGTGTTCATAGATGGCGTGAAATGCCGAACTAACACGTTTCATTTATGGGGACCCTCTATTATTTTTAACTTTATTCTGTTTCTAGTATTTGTTGTTATAGCGGCAACGGAAATACAGCCTGGTGATAGACGGACAGACAGACAGACAGACAGACAGACGGACAGCGGAGTCTTAGTAATAGGGTCCCGTTTTACCCTTTGAGTACGGAACCCTAAAAACAGTAAACCTCACGTGCCCGTATAAAAATTGAAATCCGTCCATATATAACACTACAGGAAACGTCACCCCCTTTCTCCCTTCCACTCGCCCTTCATGGAAATTTTTTCGCCACATCTTATGTAGACTAAAGTCCTTAGTGCCTTTCCTATTTGACGGATTTCACCGATGATAAATAACGCTACAGAAAACTTCTCCCCTCCCCCCCTTATTCAGTTTTTCTAATGTATAGGCCAGCGACACGTTGCCAATGGCAGAGGCAATGGGAGCTACAGTTTTTTGGTAGATCAGGTGGCTCTAATGAGTAAAATGGTCTTAATGACCATTTAATGTCAAGTCATACAATTTTTCTATATAATAATAATTACTAGCTAAAAGCCGACCTTTGTGAGGGCTCGCGTAGTTTTTCTCCCTGGTAATAATTTTTAAGAATGTTTTTAAGGCAGTTTTTTATATGAAATGGCGAATCTGCCTGATACTGGAAAAAAAATCTGCCAAACCACCAACCACTCCAGCAAATGCATAAAATTTGACATCATATTATTGAATTATGGCATAAAATAAGGCATAAAAATAAAGTTTACCTTCTCATTCAAACTTTTACAAAATTCCAACCCAATAAATGCATAATAGAAATGTTATACTTTAAATAGAAACAGAAAATTATCAAAATTCAATTTATATTTCAAAATTCATAAATATCTTTGAAATCTGCCACTATTTGGAATCGACAGCTTAATCTGCCAGAGTTAAAATGTAGGTCCCAAATCTGCCTAAATGGCAGAAATCTGCCATAGATGGCACACTGATACCAGACGTTATTTGGTTGACAGATGTAAATTCATTAAATTTCCAACAGATGGCGTTAGTAACAAAACATTATGTTTGCAGCGAAGTTAATTCTTTGATCTTCTAGCGGATGGCGTTAGTAGTAGTAATATTCTATCCTAGAAACAAAATTGTTAATCTTCATTGTTTTTAATGGCAATAATATGATATATTTTTGACTGATAACACTTCTGCATGTGAATTTAAATTACTATGTTAAAGCATACATCAATAGGCGTGATCGTTTTTCAGTAAAGTGTACCACAAAAAGTAAAGTGCTCAGGTTGTGGGATAGTGTTAGGGCTCGCTTCCCTCGCCCTGATTATTGTATGCCATTATGCAAATATATAGAATCCGATACCTAATCGTCAAAAATACTGTGTCCTACGATTTTTCGGAGTATAGGTAGCTCTGCACACGATAAGATACATAAACTGCCTACTGAAAAAAATGCATAATTACTTTTAAACTTCGTTAATATCTGTGATGTTTCTGCGAACAGTACCCACGGTTGCACGGCTGCAGTCTGACAAATCCACCGCGGTGAGTAGCCGATAGTAAGACGTATATATTTGCTGACGCTACCCCGTTCGCAATCTAAGGACCTACGTTTTTAAATTACTAAGCGTCGCTTCTGCTGACTCTACAATGTGATTTATTCGATTTGCTCCAGAAGATGTTTGGGTTTAATTGATTTTGGTTCATTTAGGTTGTAATTATGCGTTTTTTGTATACATCGTTAATTATAATCATTTTTACAAGCTGTTTCACGTTTCACCTGTCCCGATGTTTGTCATCATCATCATCAGCCTATACTTGTCCACTGCTGGACATAGGCCTCTCCAACTGCACGCCACTGAGCACGATCCTCGGCTACTCTCATCCAGCTCTTGCCAGCCACCTTGCGAACATCATCGCTCCACCTAGTCTGAGGGCGTCCTACGCTACGTTTGCCGATTCGCGGTCTCCACTCAAGAACTCGTTTACCCCAGCGGTTGTCGGTTCTACGGCTAATGTGGCCGGCCCATTGCCACTTCAGCTTACTAATTCGATGGGCTATGTCGATGACTTTAGTTCTCTGTCGGATCACCTCGTTTCGGATTCGATCCTTCAAAGAAACTCCGAGCATAGCCCTTTCCATAGCACGCTGAGCAACTTTAAATTTGTGGACCAGACCAACCGTGAGTGTCCACGTTTCGGCCCCGTATGTCATGACGGGTAGGACGCACTGATTGAAGACTTTCGTCTTGAGACATTGTGGGATTGGCGATGTGAAGACTCGACGTAGTTTCCCATATGCTGCCCAGCCCAGCTGTATCCTTCTATTGGCCTATTTCTCAAAGTTGTTTTTATCTAATTGCAGAGTTTGCCCGAGGTAAACATACTCCTTAACAACTACGAGAATACTGCCCTGTACCGCAATTGCTTCCGGATTTATATGGTCATTGAACATAACCTTGGTTTTACCCAAGTTCATCCGGAGACCAATGCGTTGAGAAGAGTCAGCTAGACCGTTCAGCATATCTTGCAACTCTGACAACGTTTTCGCCACGATGACAATGTCGTCCGCAAATCGCAAGTGTGAGAGGTACTCGCCGTTTATGTTAATACCACGTCCTTTCCAGTCCAGCGTCTTGAACATATCCTCCAATGCATTTGTGAACAATTTGGGGGATATAACATCCCCTTGTCTCACACCACGATGCATGAGGATAGCTTTAGACTGCTGGTTCTGCACTTGGACGGTCATGGTAGCGGCATTGTACAGACCTCTCAACACATTGATATATCGCCAATCGACTTGGCATCGCTGCAAAGATTCCAGAACAGACCTGCTAGGCTATTCTGTAAGCTATCTCGACAGCGGAATCCGCGGTGAGATTCAAATTTCGTACTACGAAATTCAATCGTATCACGTTCGTAATACGGTTGAATTTCGTAATACGAAATTCAAACCTCACCGCGGATTCCGCTGTCGAGATAGCTTACAGAATAGCCTAGCTGTTCGATCTTTGTTCGTCTCGATCGAGTCGAAGGCCTTCTTATAGTCCACAAACGCTAAGCACAGGGGCCGATTATACTCACTGGTCTTCTGTATAATCTGCCGCACTGTGTGAATGTGGTCTATGGTGCCGTATCCTCCTCGAAACCCGGCCTGTTCTAGTGGCTGGAATTCGTCGAGTCTTCTTGCAAGACGGTTCGTGATGACTCTTGAAAACAGCTTGTAGACGTGACTCAGGAACGAAATAGGTCGGTAATTCTTCAGAAGAGTTTTATCCTACCTTTCTTGAAGAACAACACGACAACACTCCTGCTCCACGCCTCTGGAGTTCTCTCATCAAAGAGGACAGTATTAAAGATTTGCTGGAGCTCCTTCATTACAGGTTGTCCACCAGCTTTCAGGAGCTCAGTAGTAATACCATCCTCTCCAGGGGCTTTCCATTGTTAAGCTGTTTAAGAGCCATCTCGATTTCGCCTAGGCTGACCTCTGGCAAGTCTTCGGTACAGTGGCGCGTCAATGTGGCTCTAGAATCCTCATTTTCGGGATCAGGTTGAGATGCATGCGAAGCGTAAAGCTGGCCATAGAAGTGTTCAATTTCCGAAAGAACCTCTGACTTGGAAGCAACGACCGTACCACCGGCTGTGGTCAACTTTGTCAGATGGCTTCTCCCAAGAGATTGGACAAACACTTTTGACCCCCGATTTTGCTCAATTGCTCGTTCGATAGAGCGAGTATTGGAATTTCGAAGGTCACGTCGTACGAGTTTGCCAATCTTCTTGTTTAGAGCATGCCTTTCTGACGAAGTGACTGGTGGCTCTTCGCGCCGTTCCTTTATTAGGTCGAGGGTTTCTTCCGAAAATTTTGACTTCCTGCCTGTACACTGTAGTTTGCAAAATCTCAGACCTTCTTCCCTGAGGATTCCAACCACATTTTCGAGGGCCTGGTTTAATTCAACGCTGTTTGTGGTTACCACGGCAGTAAATCGATTTTCCAGATTTGACTGGAAAGTTTCAGATCCCACTACGGTTTGGAGCAGGGTGGGTCGGAGCCTAGACTTCATCAAACGGACACGTTCAAGCTTGAAATTGATATTCAGAGAGCCTCGGACAAGTCGGTGATCGCTACCGGTATTAAACCTATTGATCACTGAAACGTCCCTGAATATACGCTTCTTGTCCGTTATGATGAAGTCAATCTCATTTTTTGTCATAGAGTCGGGGCTCCGCCATGTCCACTTCCTGTGGGACTTTTTCTTGAAGAAAGAATTCATTAAGAAAAGCCCCTCCTTTTCGAGGAAGTTGACAAGTATTTGCCCCCTATGATTCCTGCTGCCATAACCATGAGATCCTACTACCAATTCACTGCAATGCTGTACTCCCACTTTGGCGTTGAAGTCCCCCATGACAACGTTGTAGTGGGCCTTGGTGGTGAAGTGAAGGGCCTTCGATATATCCCCGAACATATCCTCCACTTCATCGTCCGAGTGAGTCGAGGTCGGTGCGTAAACCTGCACAACTTTGGGGCTATACCTCTCCGTCAGCTTAATTACAAGGTACGCGACCCTGCTCGACACACTCGAAACTTCTAAAACGTTGTCACAAAGGGCTCTATTTACCAGGAACCCTACGCCGCCCTGGGATTGCTGGTCTCCCTCTCGGAAGTACATCAGGTGGCCAGATTCAAGGGTTACGGTGTCCTCCCCCTCTCTTCGGACTTCGCATAACCCAAGAATATGCCACTTTATCTTTCCGAGTTCGTGCTCAAGTTGCGATGATGTTTGTCATCAAACCTTGCAAAGTATATTTGACCCACTTTCCGGTGTCTGATTGAGCTAAAATTTTGCATACATATGTAGATCAGATGTCAATGCAATGTTATGGTACCATCGAGCTGGTCTGATGATGGAGACGGATGGTGGCCATAGGAACTCTTTAACTACACATGTTATATCCATCGTGTTTGGGCTCGTTGAATTATTTGTCTTGACTTACTCTGGTCTTAGGTTATGTTAAAGCTTTTGTTTAAAAAGTTTTTTAAATATTACTTGATAACTGATAAGACATAAGTATCCTATATATATAGTATGATTTATGGTAAAAATTTCAGTTAACAGGTGAAATTGTAGTATGTGAAATGGTTATCAAAATTGAAATACTAATAGCTAGTATGCTCGGATAGGACAGGAAACTATTTGACATGGGCAAAGCCACGTGATCACAAGAGTTTACAGGATATTGACAAAGATAGTTTAAAAACTTAGGCTGAGTTGCACCATCTTACTTTAACTATGACAAACGTCAAAAATCTGCCAAAATCCATATAAAAACACTGGTTAATAGTCATAGTTACGGTTAAAGTAAGATGGTGCAACTCAGCCTTAAACAACCGACTTCCATGCCGCGCGAGTCAGTTTCAGTAGCAAATTTGAGACATTTATCGTCATAATATCTTTGGAGATACTTATCAGATTCAATTATTATCAATAATTTAATTGCCACTCCAAATATTAATGTAATATGTGAAGATCGCTTACAAAATGAAAAAAACCGACTTCAAATGCTTCAAAAGTCATTTTCAGTACTAAGTTTCATGTGATTTTCTCCATATATCTGGAGATACTTATCAGATCTCGGTGAAATTACAATGGGATTACCTTAGAAATGTACCCTAAAAAAAAGAATCCATCGAATCAGTTCACAATTGACGGAGTAATCACGTAACGTACTTACAAAAAACAAAAACATACAGACGAATTGATAACCTCCTCCTTTTTGAAGTCAGTTGAAAAAGATACATCTAGTAAATAAAGAAAAACGATTATATTTAATGAAAATGTAAAGAAAAACCCATTTCAATAATGAAAGAGAATGGCAAAGTAGTTTACTCGCATTCAGTAAATTGCTCTTAGGTTGCTCAAAGGCATTTTAAATTGAACTAATTATTTTTGTAAAATAATGTACAGTGCAATGTTAGTTAACAAGGCGTATGGAATAACTTGTAACTTGATTTTATAGCAAAAAATACATTACTAACTAATGAATGTATTCAATAGTACTAACTAACTTTTGAAACCTTTCAAATGACTTTCATAAGTGATTGTGTGTACTTAAAATTTTCATATCATATCAGTTAATTGGCACCTAATTTTAATATTTATTGACGAGAAAGTTGATTATGCATTGCTAATTAATAAAGATAACGGAAAAACATTTATAAGACAAGTGTGAATGGGCCAGCCGGTAGAGGCCGACCTAGGCGAACGTATCACGACCAGATCGGAGACGTTTTAAAGAAAGGCCAAGTCAAAAGTACTTATAACCGGCGAGCATGTACCAGTATGAAGGCGCTCATGAAAGTGGAAGAAACGTAAGAGGTATGTCAGGATCGTAGTATGTGGAAAGAAAGTCTCTGCCTACCCCAACGGGAAAGAGGCGTGATTTTGTGTATGTGTCATCATCATTATCAGCCGGTATCAGTCCACTGCTGGACATAGGCCTCCCCCAAGACACGCAACTGAGCCCGATCTTCGGCTCTTTGTTTCCAGTCACTGCCCACCGCTTTGCGAACGCTACGTTTGGCGATTCGCGGTCTCCACTCTATGTATGTATGTATTTAATGCTAAGTTAGTATATGAAGCCTTATAGTCTAAATCAGGCTGCTTTCTCATAACGACATCCATGTTAATAATGAAGCAAGTAATCTCGAGAAATTTTCGAGCATTTTCTAAACAAGCGTTGCTCATTACTTTTAATCAGGCGTCGTATTTTGAGTACCATTAGGTGCTTGCATAGGTTTTTTAATTTTAATCGTATACTTACATTCGAATTCGAACCGGTCATTCTAAATCTTAATAATGATTGATCCGTGAGCAAACTCGCATAGTTTGCTCACGGATCAGTGGGGCGAGGCAGTCTTTGGGAACTGCCGATAGAAGTTAAAACTAAGTAACTTGAGAATTGTATCGTCGAGATAAGTACATAGTATACATATAGCTATGTGGTCGGTGACGATGACGCGAGCTCGATGATTTTTGTTCTCCCAAAAAGTGTTCAACGCGCCTAAAGAAGATTTAAATTTAAAAAATAGAGGCGAATGAGAACCTCCTTTTCTGTGAAGTCGGTTACAGCTCCAGCACCTCTATCCCATTGGGATAGATGCTCTAGTAAATTACTTTTATTATTAGTAAGTGATTATTAAGATAACAGGATTATTAGGAATCTATCCTAGATTAATCGTATGATTTAATATTTTTTTACATAGATCTGACCACTATCTCACCTGATATTGAGTGATGATGCGGTCGGTGATGGAGCGTGCTTACCCAAAAAATATCTATTCACTCGCGATTTGAAGACCCTCATATTGTATTTTTCCGGAAACACAGACTCAGACAGGGCATTCCATTCCCTGGCAGTTCGCATGATGAACGAAGATGCAAATCGCATCGTTCGGGTAGATGGTATATCCACCGTAAATCGGTGGCGCCTTTTGGTGTCTCTGAATGTCCGATAATAAAATGAGGAAGGTGGAATCAAATTATACAGTTCCATAGCACACTCTCCGAAATATATGTAGGATTAGCTGATGCCCGCGAGTTCGTTCTCGTACATCAAGAATGTTAAGATCACTGTAAAGCTCTGCCAATTAACATTTGTGTAATTTGAGTTATTTAAGTCATGTGAAAAATCATTTTTTAACCGACTTCAAAAAAAGGAGGATTTTCTCAATTCGACCGTATATATATATATATATTTTAATGTTTGTTCGCGGATAACTTCGTCGTTTATGAACCGATTTCGATTATTCTTTTTTTGTTCGAAAGGAGATATCACAAGTGTGGTACCATGGTAATTTTATCGAGGTATGATAAGTATCTCCAGAGATATTGAGATAAACATCTCAAAATTGGTACTGAAAATGAATAGCGCGGCATTGAAGTCGGTTGTTTTTTAGTTTTTAAACGATATTATTGATTTTCGCAATAAGCAGCCTATTTATCATGCTATAAAGTATCTCGTTGTTAAAATTCAGTAAAATCGGATCGTCCGTTTAGGCGTGATTAGATAACAGACAGACAGAGTTACGAACGTTTTTTAGGGTTTCGTACCCAAAGGGTAAAATGGGACCCTATTACTAAGACTCCGCTGTGTTATTGATGGTGATGGTGACTCCGATGGTGTATTTCTGTTGCCGCTGGAACAACAAATACTAAAAACAAAATAAAGTAAAAAATTAAAGGGGGTCCCCATACAATGAACGTGTTTTTAAACGCCATCTATCTATTTAGTTTCGGCAAAATGACATAGATGGCGCTAGTAAACGAGCCCCGTCTTTCTAGATCGCGACAAACCAAATATTCTTGGTAATATCAATTAATCAAATATATGAGGTTGAAACTCTGTTATATTTCGTATTGTACGGAACCCTCCCTAAGTGTGCGATAAGAGACGCGATGCTGACTCGCACTTGGCCAGTTTATTTGATTTTCGCAATAAGCAGCCTATTTATCATGCTATATTGTATCTCGTTGTTAAAATTCAGTAAAATCGGATCGTCCGTTTAGGCGTGATTAGATAACAGACAGACAGAGTCACGAACGTTTTTTTATAATATTAGTCTGGATTCATCTAGGGGATAAGGGAGGACAAATAACGACTCAGTCCCAGCGCCCAGCCAACCTCCCGTGGTGCATCCTGCTGACCAACAACGGGCAGCAGCGTCACTGGTGCGAGGAGCTACGTCCTGCGATTGCCAACCCGCCTGCCCAGCGTGGCAATTAGGGCATATCCCTCTCAATGAGCCGAAGATCTGGCTCAGTGGCGTATCTTGGGAGAGGCCTACGTCCAGCAGTGGACTGACACTAGCTGATTATGACGAATCTAGGATAGATAACCTAGATTAATACAACACAGTAATTACGTACAAACAATACTATAGTATGTTTAAGGACTATTACCTATCTGGAATTCCTTCGAGCCCCGTACACTAATTTGTACCATCCATTATTCAGTGCGAGCAAGTACCAAAGTAATCGCGTGAAATCCTTCAAAACCGCTGCCTAAATTAAACATGATTAAATATGGCGTCGCACGAATCGCCACACCTAGCGCTATTATGAAAATGCATGATACATGACTATTGTGACCATAGTTTTCCTTTAGAAGGGTCTGCATGAATGAATGAATGAATGATAACTCTTTAATGTACACAATATATAAATAACAATATGAAAAGTCTTAAAATAGTACAATAGGCGGTTCTATCGCTTAAAGCGATCTCTACCAGACAACCTTTGGATGGAGTGGAGAGTATGAACATGTCAAGGGCTGAGTGTACATTTGAGTCGATTCCTTAAAGACACTAAGTTTTAGTCCACAGCGAATGAGGCCCGATATTTACAAAATTTGAGCTGGGCAGATATACTATGAGTAGAATTTTGTAACGCTGTGAAATTTTGAGAGCCCACTATCACACCTATGGTAAGTGATGATGCGGTCTATGATGGTAGCACGCTAGGCCTAGAATGGGAATTGGCTGCCGCAACACATTAAGTGTTTGGCGACAGATTAATTATTTTTAACAAAACACATATATTCGCACAAGCACACCCACACACATACACACGCTCGCACACACACAAATACACTCACACACATACAAATGTGCGAGCGCGCACACACGCATACATACACACATCATCTAATTAAGTTTTACTTATATTACCTTTACTATGTAAAATTCTTGAGCAACTAAACACCTGACCAACAAATATAAGGCTAACACGCCTGCCGACGGAGGAACACTGTCCCACAAGTCACAGTTTATAAACTAGTTTGTGGAACAGGGAACTATCACCATTGTAACGTACAGCCTATCTGTAAAAACTATTAGCAATAACATAAATTAAGCTACTGATATGTATGAGCTATTAGATGTAAGCAATAAATTATTATTATTATTCAATTTAACTCACGGGTCGTACACGCCCGGTCTTTTGGAGGGCATTGATGGAGCCGAAGCCAACATCAAGAGGCCCTTTACAAAGTTTACTTAGGTATTATTCATTGATGAGGAGGAGATATGGGAAACTATATTATAAAAAGATGGTACATTATATTATGAGACTATTGGGTGAGCTGATTAATGTCGGATTGCTGGTCTATGGGATGAGGTACGGCACCCGCCAATTATGCCTCATTACAAAATATTTAGGCGGGTGGTGACTTGCCACCCACTGAATGGACCCCCCATAAAGGCGGACCGTTATGTCGGCGCCGAGGGGCAACATTGGCGTGGATAGCTAAGGGTGTTGAGAGGTGTGCTGCACTTTCACTAAACGCTACTAGCGGCTTTATGCCTTTAACACTTCCACCCTGGAGCTTAGGTCTTAGCTCTTGCGATTCCCACCACCGGCCGGCCGGTCAAGGCAAGCCGGGTGTCAGAGGGTCTCATTTAGCCCTCACGGGATAGGGGTACGCGGTGTCGCCACTCACCGTCGGCTCGCCACAAAGCCGCCCCTGCGGGTTTTTTATTATTATTATGCTCGTATTTATTCTTTTTTCTTAAGTCTAGGTTTTTTTTACAATATAGATATCAAAACAACAATACAAAAATCATTATAAAATAAACAATACTATAAAAAAACCTAAACCTAGGGTGCCGCCGGTAGCGGGGCAGGGCCCAAGCTACCGGGGGTTAGTTACCGGGTTATTATTATTATTATTATATAGATTGTTCTTGAAGAACTTGTGCTTTTAGCAGGCCAGGCGGACGCTGGTTAGTATATTACCACCATGACGGTTTTGGGGGTTTCACCGGGGGGTTACTGTATAATGCGCACATAAATGTCTTGATAGTAAAATCAATTAGTGCATTGGTGCATCGCGGGGATCGAACACGCTATCTCTGTCGTCAAAGCCTCATATATTATGAAATACACACAGTGCAATACCTAAACAATAACACAATTTCTAATGTATAGATATTGACTGTCCCGTATATAACGGGACTCATGGCCACATTATCGAGAGACATATTATTAATTGTCGTTTGAACTATTAGACTTGCCATAAAAAATTAAATTCTTTTGTAGCATTTACCTTCTTTAATAAATAATACTTTGGTCACTTCAAAGAAGGTTTTTTTCTAAAGCCCTATCTAGTTAATACAGTCTTTGTGCAAAGCATTTATAATGGGGAATTAAATTTAAAATGGAACAAGTCGACCTTATGATAAGATATGCGCAAAATGTCTACTTGATTGAATATTAAGGATAGTTTATATAATTGTTTTCGCATGGTAGTAGGACACTATCTAGTGTCCGCCTGGCCAGCTACCACCCTCAAGTTAGAAAATCTGTCGCTAAACATCTAATGTGTTCCGGCAGCTATCCTTGAGAGCCAGTTCCCATTCTACGCCTAGCGTGCTTACCATCTTCCACCGCATCTCCGCAACTTAACAACAGGCGAGATAGTGGTCAAACGCTAGCCTATAAAATATAAAAAAAAACAACCGACTTCCATGCCGCGCGAGTCAGTTTCAGAAGCAAGTTTGAGACGTTTATCGCCATATCTCTGGAGATACTAATCAGATCTCGATGAAATTACAATAGGATCACTTTGAAAACGTACCCTACCAATAAAAATACCAATCATTCGAATCAGTTCACAATTGTCGGAATAATCGCGTAACATAAGTACAAAAAAATCATACTGACGAATTGAGAACCTCCTCCTTTTTGGATGTCGGTTGGTAAAATCTTCTTGTCTTATCAATTGATGTCGAATACAGACAATAACGAAATTATTATCTGCATGTTGAAATATCGCTTACACTTTTTAGGGTTCCGTATCCGTAGGCAAAAAACGGAACCCATTTTTGATAATTCTGCGACACAGGATATCCTAGTGCAGGATCTAGGGATTTCATTATTTGATAAGGCTGTAATGTTTCCCAGAAATAGACTAAGTTACGAAGCCTTGTAAATTTTGCTATTGCAATAATAAAACAATAAATTACTGAGGTTTTATATTTCCGTAAAGCTCACGCGTTTAGTAGCTGAATAAAGTCTGTCTTACGTTTACTTGTCTGGGATAATAGAATGAGAACGTGTAAGCCTATCATATCATCATGTCAACCCATGTCAAGTATGATTGTCATCAAACAGTAGGCCTTCTAGTCTACTCAGTTGTTTACTTAGTATGTAATTATAGTGGAGACTATGTTAACTTACCTTGAGAAAAAGCTTTGTATACAAGGTGTGGTTTTGCATTCTCGCCATATTTGCATAGTCGATTGTAACGGGTACCCTTAATCACTTAATAATATTATTAAAGTTCGCCCGTGAATTAATACCCGGATATTTGGTAAAATAATTTTGTGATTTTCAGAATCATCCTGGAGTAATATCAGATAATATCGTTTAATAATATCGTTTAAAAACTAAAAAACAACCGACTTCAATGCCGCGCTATTCATTTTCAGTACCAATTTTGAGATGTTTATCTCAATATCTCTGGAGATACTTATCATACCTCGATAAAATTACCATGGTACCACACTTGGGATATCTCCTTTCGAACAAAAAAAGAATAATCGAAATCGGTTCATAAACGACGAAGTTATCCGCGAACAAACAAAGAAAAAAAAAAAAAATATATATATACGGTCGAATTGAGAAACCTCCTCCTTTTTTTGAAGTCGGTTAAAAAACGCCATGTAATCTGCGCAGGGGCGTACACACATACGTAGATGATGTTATGACACTGACAGAGCGGCCAGCTGTGGCTGTGGCGGTCAGTGACGAGTACCGCCGCCGCTCTATCAGCTGGCTCTATCATTAAAATGATTTTTTTAACCGACAAAAAAAAAACGGAGGAGGTTATTAAGTCGACGCGTATATATATATATATATATTTTTCTGTATGACCACGCATAACTTTTAACAGAGTAGTCTGATATCGATAATTATTTTTTTATTGGAAATGGTATATACCCCAAGGAGGTTTTTTATTGATTCTTGTTCTATACATGGAGTAAACCTACCCCTGCAAATATGGCCAGAATGCAAAACCACACCTTGTATATGCTCGAATTGTGACTGTACTTACCTTTAAGTACAATACAATATTTTTTAAAATCTTTTTTATTGTATAATCTAGCGTTTGTCCATACCACTAGGTATGATATACTATGGTGGTAAGTGATTATGCGGTTGAAATTAGTGAATATACTAGGCCTAGAATACTCTGACTATCAAGGGCTGTATGCTTCTGGAACACCGTAAGGTTATGGCGGCAGATTTTCTCCTTGATAGTGTGGTAAGCTACTTTTTAGTAGAAAATCAGGCGGAAAATCGATATAATATGCTCCTTACTCCTAGGGACGAACACCCATGCTAGGATTTGAACTGGTGATCCCTCGTTTAGAGTTAGAAGTCAAAGCCGTCTATCCTTTACTTACGCAATCGGGGCTCTAAGACTGAAAGGACTTTGACGAAATATACGAACTACCGCCTAATAGGCAGTGGTAACCACATACCATCAGATGGACCGCCATCTTGATTTGCTGCTCAATGTACTAAAAATACCTATCTTTAAAAGATATATTACCTACTTAACTATAATATATATAATATAATGAATAATAATGTATATATATATATATATATATATATTAATATAATTAAAAAAAACACAATGAAAACATATATTCTTTAAAAAAATAGATTACCTACTTAACTATAACATTATACATTTTTCTACCTCGCGTGTCCGTATATTAAGTTTTCCTGAAATAATGATTTGTTTGTAATCAGATAAGGTCAGAAATAAACTCGTTCTGTGTTCACAAGTAAGGTACATACTGTGCATGGCTAACCGTGTTGTCAACCAATTTATGTGTTTGTTTAAAAGTGGATTAGTGACGTGCTTGCGTTATAATTGCTCGGTCTTGGCAACTTGTTATTTTATAAGATAAGATTATGACAAGTAAAAGATGTAAAGGGTGCGGCAGCGGATGCGGCAGAAACCCTCAAACGGAGGAAATATGCTGCCATTGGTGATAGCTACATTTTTCTTCCGTTTGGGGTCGAAACAATGGGTCCGTGGGGTCGAGATGCGCGGGGTTTTGTAAAGGAGCTGTCCAGACGCTTAATAGACGTCACTCGTGACCAAAGAGCTGGCGCTTACCTCGGCTAACGGATTAGCCTAGCAATTCAACGTTTTGGGAACGTTACCGGCAGACAGCTGCAACCTAGGTTCTGTTTTTAGGGTTCCGTACCCAAAGGGTAAAACGGGACCCTATTACTAAGACTCCGCTGTCCGTCTGTCTGTCTGTCTGTCCGTCTCTCACCAGGCTGTATCTCATGAGCCGGGATAGTTAAACTGTTGAAATTTTCACAGATGTATTACTGTTGCCGCTAAAAAAACAAATACTAAAAACAGAATAATGTTAAAAAAATTAAAAGGTCCCCATACAAGAAACGTGTTTTTTTCGGCATTTCAATGTAACGCCATCTAAGAACGCTTAGTTAGGTAAACGTCCCATAGATGGCGTTATATTGAAATGTCGATACCTAATACCTTTGTTAGACGTTAGATGGCGTTATAAGAAATAAAATGTTTATTAATTATTATTTCTTGCTGGCGAAAAATGATAGTGGTATTTTTTGCTCGATCTTATAAAATACTGTAGTGTGGTACGGAACCCTACGAGTGCGAGTCCGTTGCACTTGGCCAGTTTATTTATTTATAACTATTTAAATTTTTATTTATAACATTTCATTTATTCACAGTTCAAATAGTTTAATTTATTTTTAAGTTGTATATTTTTAAGTTGTATGTACCATTTGTAAATACTAGTACGAATAAATATTAATATTAAACTTAGTAAAAGATTATCATGATTTTTTAAGCCAACATTTTATTAAAAATTAAGTAATATTTAATTAATAATCATGTGATATTTTTAAAGTTTAAGTTTGATATTCAAATAATATTGTTCGTTTTTAATTCAATAGAGACGTTACACTTGTGAAACTATTGTGAGACTGCAAGCTAATCAAATAACAAACAGAAAATTATGTATTTTTGTAAGCTTCAAGCTGTCACAATTTGAACTTATAGTTATAAATATAAAAGTATGGGACTTATCGAGCTGAAACAGTAACGTTTACGACTCGTCGTTTCGTGACCACCATCAATGCAATGCAACTTGGTCGAAACGTCAAGTTAAATAAAATTAATGTTTTAACGCGATAAGTCCCGTATTTTAATATTTATAGCTATATTATATTTTACTTTTCTATATATAATTAATTTACTAGTAGATAAGATAATAATTAAGATGTCAAGGGAGCTTATAGACGAGCGACAGTTTATCAGCGTTTGCCACAGTGGTAGGTAAATGTTACCAACTCTCGGTGGGCAACACAGAACAGATAGAAAGATCTGTTCAGTTGTGGGTTAAAAGCACATGTTCTGTGGCAAAAAGCATTAACGTGCAAGTGAAAGAAAGAATAATTTAAGATCGTATATAAAACTAAAAGAACCGACTTCAAACGTCACGCTTGTCAAAGTAGCCTAGACTTTGTAACTATTATATAATCTGTGCCAGTAGTTAGTATGTCGTCCAGGTATGTAAATGTATCGTAATACAAATATTGATATATTAAAAACGGCTCGACCGATTTCGTTAACATTTAAATGGGACCACCTGGAAAGGGTACCGTTTGAAAAAAAAAAGAATTTTCTAAATCGGTTCAGGCTTCTTCGAGTAATCAGTGAACATACATTAAAAAAAAGTTTCCGACGAATTGAGAACCTCCTCCTTTTTTGTGATGTTGGTAAAAAAGAAACTGTATTTCTAATATTAATTTCACTATCACGATATAATTCTAGACGTGGCGTGTTTGCCATCTTTCACGACATCATTGATTACCACAAGGCAATATAGATATATGTATAGTCAATGAAAGCCTAACCTTTCAAAACATAGAATTTACAACACATACAGAACCGAGTACAGAAATAATCATCATAACGAAAACTTTTGTCCTGACCTGTAATAAAACCCTGCAATGTAGGCTAGAAAGCAGTGTCATTAATAAATAACAGTGCCGACAACTAGAAGCAACTCTACCGTGACTTTGACATGACTTGAAATATCCAAGACTAGAAATTTACCCCATCACTAAATACCACAGCTTGAGTCAACAGTGCATTTATTATTTAGCTCTGCAGCACGATATTTCCCTTTGTATCCTACTTAGTTATGTAATCAAGCCATTTTTCACTTATTAGAGGGTGGTTACATTGGTGACGTAATGAAATAACCGTTTTACTGATGTTTGACATTATAATGAGATAGCTTTATAAACGAAAATAACAACTAGTTTTTAACCGACTTCAAAAAAAGGAGGAGGTTTCTCAATTCGACCGTATATATATATATATATATATATTTTTTATGTTTGTTCGGGGATAACTTCGTCATTTATGCACCGATTTTGATTATTCTTTTTTTGTTCGAAAGGAGATATCCCAAGTGTGGTACCATGGTAATTTTATCGAGGTCTGATAAGTATCTCCAGAGATATTGAGATAAACATCTCAAAATTGGTACTGAAAATGAACATTGAAGTCGGTTCTTTTTAGTTTTTAAACGATATTATGTGCTTTGAGTTTGAGCTCCTATAAAATATTTTTCAGTAGGTATAATTTTTTTGAAGCTTACTAGCAATGAGGTTGCACATTACTAGTATTCTTGTTAACCCTCCAACTAAGCTAAATATGCTTGTGTCTGGAGTGGGTTCACGCCAATAGTGCAATGGGTGTGAATCGAACTCAGGACCTTTCGGTCGCCAAGCCGACGCTTTAGCCATTGGCTATTGTCGCTTTAATTATTTTCTCACAATCAATCACAATCTTTTTAATGATATCATGAAATTCAGCAGGAAATTCAATGAAGAGATTACAAAGTCAAATATTTAAAGCATTCAGTGTACATAGGCAGTTTAAAAAAATGCTCATATGATGATCATAACAATATTATTCCAAATAAAAAATAAGCATAACGCATAACTTAACGCGTTGAATAAAAAAAAACATATATATAAGCAATTTAGCTCTAATACAATCGATGATAACAGACTAATAAAAAAATGTGTCAGTGAAAATGTGTTCCTTAATTTACCTATAGCACCGACTAAATAGTAGTAATTCCCACTAATTAAGGCAAACACAGAAAATATTTAATACCTCAAAAATTACTAACATTTATAATACACATTCCAAACTTCCATATCGTTTTCCAATAGTAAATCACGGGCAACAATTTAACCAAACCGTGGCAGCCACACGAGAGGAAAACGAAAAAGCCGCCCTCGTCAACCGCCCGCCCAAATGAGTAATGCCTTTACGTGGTCAGCATTCGACTATGTAGACGTAATCAGGTAGGCTGTAGGGGCATTTTTATTAAATTCATCGATTTTTTTATCTCTTATTGGCTAGCTAATATTACTGCCAGGCGAGAGAGTGGTCGCTTGACCACGCCTGGTAGTAGCTGAAACGATAATGTGGTCGAAGATGGTGAAAATGCTAGCCCTAGAATATTTTGACTGGGTTGTGTGCTGCCGGAACACCGTAAGTATACGTGGTAGGCAATTTTTTCGGCAAGTCAGGCGGATTTAAAAAAAACAAAAAAAAAACATCATATATAAAACACTGTGACGCTTAGGACTTCGGTCTCGGGTCTACCGGGGAAAACTTGCCCATGACCCCCCACGACCCATCACAAAATGTTGTCGATCCGTCCACCAAACACCCTGTATAGATAAATTTGTCCCTGCTGATATGATGTTTAGTTTTCTCAACCGACTTCCAAAAAGACGAAGGTTCTCAATTCGTCTGTATGTTTTTTCTTTTTTTTTGTGTGTATGTTACGAGATTCTTTTTGTAATCGGTAGGGTACGTTTTCGAGGTGGTCCCATTGTTATTTCATCGAGATATGATTAGTATCTCCAGAGATATGACGATAAACGTCTCAAACTTGCTACTGAAATTGAGTCGACGGGATTGGAGGCCGGTTGTTTTAGTTTTTAAACTATATTATTTTACTTAATAGCCAGTCATAAATGCCGCCACCAATGCATAATTGGGTTAACAAATGCAATCAACTAATTTCGTCGTAACGATACATCGCACTGTGGCTTAATTGGCAGAGCACCTGAACATGTTATTCAGGAGGTTGCGGGTTCAAGTCCCGTCGGTACGATGACATTTTGGATTGTGTTTAACAATTTATAAAAATATAAAGTGTGTAACACTTCAAAGAAACATAATATTGTATGATTAATATATATTTTTTTTACTGAAGATATGCAAGCGTTTAACCACAAATCTTAATCTTATCTTAATTATTAAGAAACATAATTACATTACTCAGCCGGATGTACAAAACTTCACTTTTGAATTATACCAGTACATAATAAACAATGCTGTGGCGCACAAGCTGTTAAGTTATTTATTTTTAACCGACTTCACAAAAAAGAAGGAGGTTCTCAATTCGACGGTGTTTTTAAGTAATTTGTTTAGGAATTTATGCCTCCCATTTGGTCCCAATTAAAATTTGTCGAGATCTGATAATATTCTCCGGAGATACGGAGATAAACAATTTAAACAAATTTGTATACCTTGATGACATGATTATGACTTCTAGAGACTTTCACTATCGCGGCATGTAAAGTCGATTTTTTTTTTCGTTTTTACTAAACGATCTTAAGTGTGTTGAAATTTTCGGCAGACTTAAGTAGATTAGGATTTGATACACAACTGGGTTAAGTTTGAAGTAATAATCATATTATTGTAGTGGTAGGACTTCTGCTAGTCTGCCTGGGGTGGTATTACTACTTTGTCAAGTAATATAGCCTCGATATAGAAATGTTTTTCTGTTTTAATGGCTAAGTGTCCAGTGAAATTACAGGGCATGTTAGACTTAACATCTTTATGTCTCGAGGTAACAGGTGCAGTGCAGTGACATGTAAAATTCTGATGATCCAGAATTTAGCATGGTATGGTAGCCAGTGAATTATTCATGTATTATTAAAATTCTGGCTATCCAGAATTTTGCATGCTTCTATTACTGTAGGTAGACGTCATCGCATAAAATCAGGCGAGCGTCGTGCTTGTTTGTCGTCGTTTATACCATTTTTTTTGAGAAACCTGAGTTGAAATAAAAGCGAAAGTGAAAAAGCTTGTTTGTTTACACTTAGCATAATACAGTACAAAATAAAATCATTGAAGTAAAAAGTACAAAGCAAAGTGTCATCAAACGGCCCAACCTCATAAAGTCATAAACAGACTACAATCGTTTTTTTTTCACTAGACTGATGTAAAGGGCCCATATAACCGCTAGCACTAACATCCGAAGTCCGTCCCTGTTCTGCAGTGATATTTCACTGGTGTGTGGTAGTATTTAATAAATTTTTATGCTTTGGGCGGTTTTGAATGAGGGCTTTTATTGGCGAGGCGGTGGCGGCATCTTAATAGATGGACTGCATTGCAATTTATAGAAAAGGATTTTTCAAAAGTTTATTTTTTAGTGGAAATTGAGTATGAAAATTTCACGATGGCCGTTAGCTACTTTTTGGCAGCAAGTAAGGCAAAACATTGTAATAAAATGCTTCTAACATCTAAGACTACCTTTGTCTTTATAGGTTGAGATAAAGTATAACCGGACACACTCATTGATGTAAGAACTACAAATGACCGGACACTACAAAACAACCACAATATTACCAGAGGAATCCCTTCCCATATATTTAAATATGCTAAAATGCAATGTTCAGCAAAGTAGTCGCTACATATTTCACAACAAGATTACTCCTATTATAAATATCTACATAAACACATTCAGAACTTCACGAGAAACGCAATTCTAGTCCTCATAAAAGCAGACTACATCCTCTTTGGTATGCAGAGATGTGACAAGTAAAAGCGTATGCCAAAACTTCCCTACAGTATACCTACAGGTACAAAACAGTGTTGGTAATCATACACACACATAGGTGTGTTTCGAACTTGCACAACGTTAGCAAACCTTTAGCAAAGATTGGGGAATTATAGTTGTATAGATGCGACAGTCTCCATTCTAGACCTACGTGCGACCATTCTCGAGCATATCGTTACCTTCAACCAGTTACCATCAAGTGAGATACTGGTCAATCAAGCGATAGCCTACAGGCGTATACGCAATAATAAAAAAATCTAAGAGAAAGACTGTTGTTGATGTTGCACCGAATAATTAAGATAGTTTATAAACTAAAACAACCGACTTCCATGCCCCGCGAGTCAATTTCAGTAGCAAGTTTGAGACGTTTATCGTCATATCTCTGGAAAAAACTAATCAAATCTCAATGAAATTACAATAGGACCAACTCGAAAACGTACCCTACCCATTAAAAGAAGAATCATTCGAATCAGTTTACAATTGACGGAGTAATCGCGTAACATACATACAAAAAAAAACCTCCTTCTTTTTGGAGACAAAGATATTATCGCTAACCATTAGTCAAACATCTTGCTTGTCTCATTGTAATCACTTGTAAAACAAACTCCCCCGCTGCGTCTGTCTGTCTGTCTGTTCGCGATAAACTCAAAAATTACTGAACAGATTTTCATGGGGTTTCACCAATAGATAGAGAAATTCATGAGGAAGGATTAAATGGAAAGGATTAAATTCGTTAAGTTTTTGTAAAATTTTGTTGAAATATGGCGAAGATTGTTGAAGATGTTAATTCATACTCAACGCAACAAGCTGATGCAAAGAATGTAGGAATAGGCTAAATGCTCTACCCATGCGAAGCCGGGACTGGTCGCTAGTAAATTATAAAAAAGAATGTCAGTCTAACTTTAATTTCTATTGCCATCAATTGCTTACTGTGAAAAGTAAACTATTATAAAATGCCTCATAGCACCGACATTCAACAGTAGGCAAAAAAGTCCATTCTACATCAATATAAAGTTCACAGATCATCACATTTACATAATCTTTGCAGTTTCAGAGTAGACATAAGCCGATTACCTCACTCGTCTACCGCGAACTAAGCTTGGAGGGTAATGCAAAATTATTTAATAAATATTTGCAGCATCCGATGGGTACCTATTTTAGGAGTGAATTTGAATGTTAAATAATGGGGAGATTGGTCCTCCGTACCTATGTAAATCGATTGGCGGGTCAGGGTTGGGTCAGGGGAAACAAGGGGTGTTGATGTTCTTCTCAGAGCCTCTGACGCATTAGGGAAGATGATTGTGGCCGCTATTAAATAATGATACTTTTTAGAATTTCGTACCTTAAAAGGAAAAAAGGAACCCTTATTGGATCACTTTGTTGTTCGTCTGTCCGTCTGTCCGTCTGTCCGTCTGTTAAGACCCCTTTTTCTCAGCAACGCGTATAAATATCAAGTTGAAAATTATAATAATATATCAAATACGGTCTACGGTCTCTTTTTGCTGTGAAACAATAAAATTGTAAGTTAACGTGATCAAAAGATATGACCATTTATGTCGCATATTTTCGCATATTTTGCGATTTCACAAGGGAATCCAAACCTATAGGGTACTTCCCGTTCACCTAGAATCATGAAATTTGGCAAGAAGTAAGTTCTTCAAACACTTTCGGAAGCCTCGGTGGGCAAGTCCAACTAAACCCAAGGTTTTTTTTACCCGACTGCGTGACGCAAAGGAGAGGTAATGTTTATCAGTCTATATATGTATTTTGATAATTGGCACGTCAATAGATTCGCAATGCTAGCGCGAGTGTCAACGAAAACATAAAAAATTGAAAAATTCTAAATGGCGGATTTCAGACGCCAAAATTTAGGGTTCAAACAAATTTTTTTTTTCAAAACCTATCGAGTGGGGTATCGAATTAAAGGTCTTAAAATGGAGATTCAAAATATATTTATAACAAATAATGTATGATCGTACAAATCGAAAAAAAAAACTAATTTACATGCCGCGTTAGTCACTTTCAGTAACAAGTTTGCGGCGCTTATCTCTGAAGTTACTTATCAGATCTCAATAAAATTACAATTAGACCAAACGAAAATCATATTAAATCAAACAAAAAAATAATTTTCCAAATAGGTTCAGAATTGATGGAGTTCTGAGGTAACAAACAACCTCTTCCTTTTGGTATAGTCGTTTAATAGTACGGAACTTGCCGTCCTTTACTTAACTAAAAAGTGTAAAATTAAACATTAAATTAAAAAATCAAAAAACCCGTCTGCGCAAAAAGTGAAGTGTTAAAAAACGAACTGAAAAGAAAAAAACAAGTAAGTCTAGTAGTTTAGACTTCTGTTTAGGGATATCAAAAAACTATACCATTTAAATTCTTTCTCGGTCGATACACTCATAAAATAAATTATACATTGTTATATGGAATATAGAGACTTTAACAGTCGGGACACATTAATCCCTATTCGTTAAGCCATTAACGTGTCCCGACTGTTAAAGTCTCTATATTCCATATAACAATGTATAATTTATTTTATGAGTGTATCGACCGAGAAAGAATTTAAATGGTATAGTTTTTTGATATCCCTAAACATCCCTTTTTGCGCAGACGGGTTTTTAGATTTTTTAATTTTATGTTTTATTTACATCTTCTATCGTTTGACCACGTTTTTACTTTTGTTTTGTACACTTTTGTTTGACTTTCCGTCTGGTGGTAAGCGATGATGTAGTCGAAGATGTGAACACGCTAGGCCCAGATTCCTGTGACTCTCAAGGGCAGTGTGCTGACGGAACACCATTGACAGAATCAAAGAATTAAAGAATCAAAGCATTTATTCAGTATGTAGGCAGTATTAATATACGCACATATACACGTCAAAATCATAAATCATAACCAATTATCAAGTAAACATAGCAAAAATTTTAACCCTTTGAATTATTAAAAAAGAAACAAAAGTAATGAACCATTCAGCTGTCATCCAATCGTTTACGACAGAATATTTAAAAAAATAATAAAGTAGGTAAAACCAGCCATACATGTAACTGTGTGTTTCAGTACTTCAGACAATTTTTACATAAAAAAATAAAAAAGTGAAATAGTGAAACACAACTTAAAGAAACGCATACCGATCATAGCACATATCATGATCCGAATGGAACTGATAGTCCGTCTGTCAGCTGCATAATATTGTGTAACACGTATTGTTATGGCGGCAGATATTCTCCTTGAAGCTGGTAAGCTACTTTTCGATAGCAATTCAGGCGGAACATCCATATAACATGCTCCTCTTACATTTAGACAAACACCCGACCTGGGGTTTGAACCGGCGACCTCTGGTTTAGAAGTCAGACCATCTATCCTTTACGATTTATTATAATAAGTATTTAATTATCATCACTTACCAACAGGTGAGATAGTGGTCAAACGCTAGCCTATAAGTTAGTAAAAAAAAAGTATTTTCGGAGCATAATTTCTTTTCTTGTTCTGGGTCATCGATTATAAATAAAACTGGCCAAGTGCGAGTCAAACTTTTGTCTCGCACACGGAGGGTTCCGAACCGCAGTATAATAAAGTATAAGTATAATACTTTATTATATTACCGTGTCAATACCAAACATGCTTATTAACTACAACGCCATCTAACGAATATTTAACGAACTTCTAACACCAACTAAGTGAACTTTAACACAAAGGAAGGTAATTAATATTATTTATTAATAAGTTAAAAAATCGTTCACATAGATGGCGCTATAGTAAAAACACGTTTTTTGTATGGGGACCCCCTTTAATTTTTAACTTTGTTCTGTTTTTAGTATTTGTTGTTATAGCGGCAACAGAAATACATCATATGTGAAAATTTCAACCGTTTAACTATCACTTTTCTATGCTATCACGGTTCATGAGATTCATGAGAGCCTGGTCACAAACGGACAGACAGACAGACAGACAGACAGACAGACAGACAGACAGACAGACAGACAGACAGACAGACATACAGACAGACGGACAGCGGAGTCTCAGTAATAGGGTTCCGGTGGTACCCTTTGGGTTCGGAACCGTAAAAACCACCTCTCTTAACAGAATGTGTATTTCTGTTACAAAAACGGAACATAAACGAATAAATATCTCGAAACGGTTTAATGTTTTTTTGTATTTACGATATTGGCGTACAGTTCACTCAGGTGCGGAATACAATTTTAAAAACCATTTGTGTCAAAACTGCTTAACATCTTAATCCTATCACTTTATTTCGGCGCAGTTTAGGTTGTTACCGCTTATTTATTTACTATAGAACTTTGTCAAACTAAAATGTCTTCCTGTTTGCTTTAAAATTTCAAGACAAATGAAGAACATTTCACAGTGGCAAGGTCCTTGAACGTTCATATACGCGTTACACACTTGCAAAGATTCATCAAAAGCAAGCACACTCGGCATCAGTACAAAGATCAAAGGAGTCGTTTTAATTTTTTTGTTTGTCGTGTGATTTACACCATTGACGTGGAACCATTAATAAAATTTTGTTTTGCACGAATGTGGAGAGAGTTATGTACTGAAAATATGCAATGTTACACTTATTCTAAATTAAGTATTTTGCGGGTGGGAGTATTATGCTTTTTAGGGTTCCGTACCCAAAGGGTAAAACGGGACCCTATTACTAAGACTCCGCTGTTAGTCTGTCTGTCTGTCTGTCCGTCTGTCACCAGGCTGTATCTCATGAACCGTGATAGTTAGACAGTTGAAATTTTCACAGATTATGTATTTCTGTTGCCGCTATAACAACAAATACTAAAAACAGAATAAAATTAAAGATAATAGAGGGTCCCCATACAAGAAACGTGTTTTTTTTTGGCATTTCACGCCATCTATGAACGCTTAGTTAGGTAAACATCCCATAGATGGCGTTAATTGAAATGTCGTTCCCTAACACTTTTGTTAGACGTTAGGTAGCGTTATAAGAAATAAAATGTTTATAAATTATTATTTTTGCTGGCGAAAAACGATTGTGGTATTTTTGCTCGATCTTATAAAATACTGTAGTGTGGTACGGAACCCTACGAGTGCGAGTCCGACTTGCACTTGGCCAGTTTATTGTGATGTATGCAGATTTATAATTTAGTGAATATTTTTCTAAATTATAATCACGTATAATCAAGTACAGTGCCACAAGTATAACTTGGCGGTGGTGGTTTTTGGAACTAATTCTTTTAATTGAAACTGTGAGTTTGACGTTTGAGAGATTACCGCGACATTATTGTTGATAAATCTGCTACATTAAAATAGTTCAATAATGCCAAAAGTATTTAGAAGTGGTTTAAGAGAAACTGTTATCAAAGTACAAAGTAAATGCACAGTGGCGCACAGGCACGCCAAGTTATACTTGCCGGACTGTATTCTTATGTAAAGTTGATTACATACACTTTTGTGTAGATTGTCAGTCCTATTGGTCGCCCTGTAATAATTACCTGCAGCGATTCACAAACCATAATCCAATCTAGATAGACCCACAAATAATTGAAAAATACTCAGAAGGATTCCCAACCTACAGTTTGACCTCATATCCAGCATTTTTTGAACACTTACCGTGATCAACTAACCATGAAATTAAATTCAGACTTCTCGGAAACTATGTTGTATGTTTTGTACATTTTTCCTGCTCACCTTTTCTGATTTATATTTTTTGTAGATATTGTAATGTGTAATTATAGTAATTGATACGTTCAGACGTGTCGGAACATTGATTTGGTTCTATTGTTCTGCTAACAAGATGCGTTTTTGCTACTTAGTTTTGGATGTTTTAAGATCGGTTCACACCGAGACGTGACGCGACGCGGCGCGCTCTTTTCCACCGACTTCCAAAAAGGAGGAGATTCTCAATTCGTCTGTATGTTTTTTGTTGTTTTTAGGGTTCCGTACCTCAAAAGGTAATACATTATTTATTTTCTACTTTTTAGTTGAAAAATGGAATAATTTTTTATCGAATTAGTGTATTGTCATCGGTCCTCGATATATCTACAAAGTTTAAACGAAATCTGGCCGTTTAAAGTAGGTCCAAGTCGCGCCCAAAGAAGTCGGTTACAAACAAACAGGTGAAGCTAATAAAAAGCTAATAATAATAACCGGCCAAGTGCGTGTCGGGCCACGCGCAGTGTAGGCTTCCGTAGTAGCTTGTTATTCAATGTAAGTCTTTACCCGTTATACACAGGCAACGAGGTGGAGCTCCGTCTTTGGCATTTTAAAGGATTTATTCTAAGGATTTTGTATTTGGTACAAAATTATCCAACACCCAAGTTCAACGACTATTACTGCTAAACTAATAAAGTTATCTTAACCGCTAATATAATACGAATTTTCCCAGATTTTTCAAGCCAGCAGTTTAGCTTTTAGAGGGGGGGGACCCTACTGGAACAAAAATTTGCACTTTAAAGTTCCATATTTCGTAAATGGAGCATTCAATCGAAAAATGGTATTAGCAACCCTGTATAACTTTAAAATACCTATTCAACGATACCCCACACGATGGGGTACTCGACGAAAAAAAAATTCATCCCCACTTCTCATATAGGGGATCTACGCTAAAAAAAATATTTTTCAAAATTTTATTTTAGCTTTTTATCGGCGTAATTTATATACATACTCCCACAAAATTACAGCTTTCTAGTATTAACGGTCTCTTAGCAAAACCTCGGACAGACAGACAGACGGACATGACGAAACTATAAGGGTTCCTTGTCAGGACTACGGAACCCTAAAAAGGAACCCTTATAACATCAATTTACCTTAATTTTCAACTTTACCTTTACTTTTGCTGTAAGACCTTGCTTTTGACCAAAATTGACAATTCTAGGTCAACCGGAAGTATCCTGTAGGTTTTGGTGGAAAGTCTATAGGGTATAGGGTAGAGTAGGATAACCTAATATACTTCCTGTTGACCTAGAATCATGAAATTTGGCAAGAAGAAAGAAGTCTTACAGCAAAAATAAAAGAAAAATTCCATAAAATTAAAAATATTGAAAATTAAAGTTTTATTTTTTGTTTATATGTTACGCAATTACTTAGTCAATTTTGAACCTATACGAATGATTCTTTCAAAATAGTCCCATTGTAATTTCATAGAGATCTGATAAGTATCTCCAGAGATATGACGATAAACGTCTCAAACTTGCTACTGAAACTGACTCGCGTAGCATGGAAGTCGGTTATTTTAGGTATTAAACGATCTCAAATTATTAAGATAGTATTAAACGGAAAATAGATATTTATTTACTACATAAATATATACACAGTTTATTGTGATAATCCGGAAAAGCCATGCAGCTTTGCTCATTTAAATTAAAAATCTAAAAGCTGGTATTAATAAAATTTATAGGTGCTTACTGCAGAAATTTGCAAAACGAATTAAACCGCTATCGAAATTACTGCGCAGATCCAAATAGGTATCGTAATAATAATTACAAAGGAAAACCACATGAGTCACACTTTATAAATCAATCTTTTGAGGTCAAGTAAGTGAAGTATTTCCTGAAAACAATACGTTAGGTACACGCCGTTTAGGTGCGTATATTGTAGGTACATCTTTTTGTATGTGGGTCAATATAATTATTATGAAACCTTGTTCTGATTTATCATTAACCGTTTGTCCGTTAAACGTTTGTAACCGCCTGTTTTTTTTATGTTTGTTACAAGTATAAGAACTCCGTCATTTATTAACCCCTTTAGAAAATTTATCTTTTGTTTGAGATACTAAAAATACGACCACACCGCAGCGTCTTGCCGATCGCCGTAGATCGCGTTTGGTGTGCGCCCAGTCGGTATAAATACTACTATGCTATCTGATCGCCGCATAGATTGCGCATGCAGGATGCCACGGTGTGGTCGTACCTTTATGCTTCTCGTTTTACTATTCGTTAACTTTAACGTGATCGACTAAGTACCTAAATAAATCTAAAGAAAGTCGTACTAGCCACTCTTTACATACAATGTTTGACTGAAACACTCATCCACTACAGACTCTAAAAGTAACACTTTGTAGACTCTGACTGACTGTGTCCTTTGTTAAAGCAATATTTTATTAATGCACTTCACTGATAAGGTAATGATTCATGATGCACCTGGTATGGTCTAAACTCATCGATCATAATGTTTGCAGACCTGTCTCATGAATGTATGGTTGGCAGGCAAGTCGCTTTTGGTAAAGTAGAAAAACGGTACTAATAAAAAACAGGATAATAAGGAGTCAAAGGGGCCACGCCTACCTTTATTTAGGCACCCTGATTTAGTGTGGTGTAATACCGTTTAAGGTTTAACTCTTTTTTTCCCTAATAAAAGAAAAGTTCTCACACCTTTTATTTATTCTGGGAAAACCCAGTCGGGTACCACTCCGTTGTGGGGCCGACGAAGTGGGCTTTATCCGACTAAAATCTCAGGGTTTTCCGTCTCGACGCCTTGTGTCGGGGCTACGGGGTCGCTGTCGCATGCAACTCCAGCCCCGACGGCGTTTTTCCGTGAGGACCCGTCCTCAGAGGGGTTACTAAGCTTTCGCCCCTTCCCCTCGACACAATGCGCCAGATCACATTGCACATCGCAAACTCCTTCCTGGGGACCAAGCGAATGGACACTAGACAACCCCATGTCTAAAAGTCTAAAGATTGTTGAAAAAATGCTTGTAAGTCGTCTGAAATGGCATTTGCTTCCCAACTTTAGTACTCGCCAGTACGGTTTTATGCCCCAAAAGAGCACCGAAGACTCCCTCTATGACCTTTTACAACACATCGGACTAAAACTAGACCAGAAACGGATAGTAACGATGGTGTCTTTGGACATAGAGGGAGCCTTCGACAGCGCTTGGTGGCCGGCCATAAGAACCAGACTGGCTGAGGAAAGGTGTCCCATAAATATCCGGAGAGTAATGGATAGCTACCTCACTGACAGGACAGTAACCGTGAGGTACGCCGGGCAGAAGTACACTAAGACCACCAATAAGGGCTGTGTGCAGGGATCTATTGGTGGTCCAATTCTGTGGAATCTTTTCCTGGATCCATTACTCAAGGGACTAGAACAGCCCTAGAAGTACAACAGCAGGCTAATGCTGCTCTCGCGTATTTGCTGGAGTGGGGTGTCAAAAATAAGTTAAAATTCGCGCCACATAAAACTAAAGCGATGGTGATGACAAAAAAACTAAAGTATGACACCCCACTCCTGAAGATGGGCGAGGTAAGCATCGAAATGTCTAACAATATAAAGGTCCTGGGGCTCACGATAGATGCCAAGCTTACTTTTAATACGCACGTAACAAACGTGTGCAAAAAAGCCATACAAATCTTTAAGCATCTATCGAGAGCCGCCAGGATCAGCTGGGGACTTCACCCAGAAATTATACGCACTATCTACACGGCAGCAGTGGAGCCAGTTATGTTGTATGCCGCAAGTGCCTGGGCACCGGCAGCAAATAAGGTGGGGGTGATAAAACAGCTAAGCTCGGTTCAAAGAGGCTTTGCGCTGAAGATCACCAGAGCCTACCGCACCGTCTCACTCAATTCTGCACTGGTGTTGGCTGGGATGCTCCCACTCGATTTACGAATCAAAGAAGCAGCCGCTCTATACGAGGTCAAGAAGGGAATATCACAGTCAATACCAGAGGACATTGAGGTGGAAAAAAGAGTGTTGTGCACTGAGGTTCTTCACCCGGCGGAACATATGCGCATCGAGTTCGTTAAATTGGTAGACCAGCAAGACGTCGATGAACACTGCAACCAGACAGTGAAAATGTTCACTGACGGCAGCAAACTTGAGGGTCGAGTGGGCGCAGCACTGTCTATTTGGAATGATGCTGCCGAGATCAAGACCCTTAAGTTAAAACTCGCCTCACACTGCTCGGTCTACCAAGCCCAACTCTTTGCCATATGTAAATCCACCAGAGAAATTCTCAAGCGTCCTGAGAAAAGTTTTGGAATTTACAGCGACTCCAGATCCTCGTTGGAAACCGTAACCGACTATACTGCAACTCATCCCCTGGCCGTTGAGACCCGTAAAAACCTGCGTGAAATTAAAAACCAGAACAAAAATGCTTTCCTATTCTGGATAACTAAAATGGTCATATAATGGTAATCCTCTGCGATGGGTCATTTAAGTAGCCCCACCGCCAGCCACTTCGGCCGCAGAAGATAGGGAAAGCGGTGCTGCGTCATACTGACAGTCCTCTTCTTCTGCGGCCCCACCGCGTCCGCCACCAACGGTGGCGGCCGTCGGAGTCACGTAATGCAGGGGGAGCGGCGCACCGCGATACCGGCACCCTTTTCCCGCCGTGGCCGCTAGTCCTCAGCCGCGGTGCAGCCCATACTACACCGCAGCCCGCCTCAGTCGTAGTACCACCCATACAGCACTGTGACCTACCTCCTGTACCGCTCACAGCAAAGCTTTGCGGGAAAGCCTGGAGGAGCGGTCCCGCTGGGGCCAGCCTGCTCCTCTAGCCTGGTCTGGCCCCGGGTTTCTCTTAGCTTCACCGTGGTTGTCCAAGCCACGGTTACTGGAGCCCCCCCGCCACGTCAAGGCGGAAACCCCTCGGGGGGGGGGGGGGAAGTTCTCACACCTAGTTCTTCCCAGAGTAGTATAAGGTAGATCAGCTATTAGTAAATTAAGATATTGATGTGTGAACTACAAGATTTAGCCTTTTATTATATATGGTAACAGGACAAACACGACGCTCGCTTGATGGTGAGCGATGACGTCTAATTTTTACAGATACAGTGGCATGCAAAATTATAGTGAGCTAGAATTTTGCATGTCACTGCACCGCGCCTGTTACCTCGTGACATAAATATTTAAAGTCTCACGTGCCCTGTAATTTCACTGGACACTTTGCCATTCAAACAGATAAACATTACTATTTCACGGCTGAACTAACCGCCGTCCCAGGCGGACTAGCAGAAGTCCTCATCATAATAATCATCATCATCAGCCTATCTCTGTCTACTGCTGGACATAGGAGTCACTTATGGCATGCCACTGAGCTCTGTCTCAGCTCTTTGTTTCCATCCACTGCCAGCCAGTTTGCGTATATCATCGCTCCACCTAGCTGGAGGGCGTCCTACACTACGTTTACCGAGCCGTGGTCTCCACTCTAAAACACGTCTACCCCAGAAGTCCTACTACTACAACAATCAGTCATCAATCAGTTTCAAAAAAGGTGATTTTTAAGTAACTACCTATTAGAATTTGTCAGTTATTTGACAGTTTTGCGCCCTCATAAACCGCATCGTCCAGGTACAAGCAAGACGCTAGTCTGAGCATAAGTAATAAGGCCCTTTAGACAAAATCCAATTTCTGTTTTCATTCACGCTAACGCAGCTTGACAATGTGTGGGAATGACAACTTTGAAATCGAAAAATATTTATATTGCCTGCATGTTCTTTTCTAGGGTCCGTACCTCAAAAGGTAAAAAAAAAACCGGCCAAGTCGAGTTGGGCTCGCCCACCGAGGCTTCCGTACCAACGTCGGTTGTTACCAATTAAGCTAGACCTCTAAATTGTATGAGCGCTAATATAACTCAGAAGCCTATCTTAATTGGTGTAAACTATGTATATCTCGCAGGCAGATAGCTTAATTAGCCATTCAATTAAATTCCTGAATAATATCTAGCCGTAGCGTTTGTTACAATATTTAATAAATTGGCTGGCGAATGCTTAGGCCAGTCATATAATGTCTTAGTCTGACACTAAGGCAACACATTAGAAACAGTCACCACCACGTGACATATACATATGCATACATATATGTATATGCATATACATATATTTCTGATAACGCGCGGCCGCTATCGCGACTCCCCTCCTCGCTACGCTCGTCGGCGCACGTCACGCGGTGGTCACTGTTCCTAGGACATAATAAACAGGCTAGGTAAGTAATGAAACGTCATCGATCAAAGTAATTTGCCTGGCTGATGGTGAAACTTTGAACCCCTATTTCATCCCCCTAAGGTGTGAATTTTGGAAAATTATTTCTTAGTACTCCTTTACGTACTAAGACAAATATACCCTCTAAAATTCAAGTTTCTACGACCAGCGGTTTAGACTGTGCTTTGTCTGTCAGTCAGTCAGTATGTCAGGACAAAGATTCTTATAGTATTAGATAGATAAGCGTAAACTCACTTCGAGACACGTAATCATTTTTAGGGTTCCGAACCCAAAGGGTACCAACGGATCCCTATTACTGAGACTCCGCTGTCCTTCTGTCTGTCTGTCTGTCTATCTGTCTGTCCGTCTGTCTGTCTGTCCGTCTGTCACCAGGCTGTATCTCATGAACCGTGATAGTTAGACAGTTGAAATTTTCACAGATGATGTATTTCTATTGCCGCTTATGTATTGCCGCTATAACAACAAATACTAAGAACAGAACAAAGTTAAAAATTAAAGAAAAGTTAAAAAAAAGTTTTTTTTTACGATAGCGCAGCGCCACCTATCTAGTTGCTAAGATGGCGCTATCGTCTTTACCTTAATCTGAATCTCGGAAGCGGCTCCATTAAATAAAATTTAGTATACCTACAGGGGATTTCAGGGGCGATAAATCGATCTAGCTAGGAGTCATTTTCAGAAAATGTTGTTTTATTCGTGTTTTTAATAATCAACTTTATATTATTTATGAAAATCAACTTAAAATATGACTCTTCCCGACATCTGTTGGCGAGTAGAAGTACTGTATCAGTAAAACAGTTAGTTGCTCTCAATTAAAAATATAGTATTATTATTCGTCAATAGATGTCGGGAAGAGTCATATTTGTCTGTTTAAGTGGCAAAAAATTCCGAGCAAAGCTCGGTCAACCAGATATTTAATAATATTAATTACTACAATTACTATTACTACAATTACATTTACTACTATTACTACTATATAATACTATTCTACCTTTGTGTTAACGTTTACGTAGTTAGTGTTAGAAGTTCGTTAGAAATTCGATAGATGGCGTTCGGAACCCTCCGTGTGCGGGAAAAAGTCTGACTCGCACTTGGCCAGTTTTATTTAATAACCGGCCAAGTACGTGTCGGGCCACGCGCAGTGTAGGGTTCCGTAGTAGCCCGTTATTCAATGCAAGTCTTTACCCGTTATAAAAAAGCAACTAGGTACTTCGTCTTTGTCACTATAAAGGATTTATTCTAAGGATTTTGTATTTGGAACAAAATTATCCAACACCCAAGTTCAACGACTATTACTGCTAAACTAATAAAGGTATCTTCACCGCTATAGTTTACCTTTAAAGTTCATAAAATGCACTATTATCACGATATATTCCAGATTTTTCAAGCCAGCAGTTTAGCTTTTAGAGAGAGGGGGGGGGGGGGGGACGCCCTACTGGAACAAAAATGTTTAATATTTCGTTAATGGAGCATTCAATCGAAAAATTGTATGAGCAACCCTGAAGTCATTTTAAAAGACCTATTCAACGATTCCCCACACGATAGGGTAGACGACGAAAAAAAAATTCATCCCCACTCTAGTATTGACGGTCTCTTAGCAAAACCTCGGACAGACAGATAGACAGACGGACATGACGAAACTATAAGGGTTCCTTGTCATGTTCCTTTTGATAAGTATCTCCAGATATGTGAAGAAATATAAGCATCTGTAACTTGCTACTGAAAATGACCAGCGCGGCATTTAAAATCGATTTTTTTTTTTTGTAAATGATCTGAAAATATTATCTGCGCAAACATACATTATCATAACATTCATGATCTAGCGCTCAACACAAATAATCTTACTTTATCTCTTAATGATATCCTGGTACTTAAACAAAGCTCGACCGACTCAAGTGGAAAATTATCCCTTGCTCTATCTAGCTCAAACTGGTTATCGGAGCCCACAAATATTTGCAGTGGAGTTCAGTTTACCGCCAATAATGTGGAGGTAGAGATTTATTTTGCTGATCGCACCGAGCTAATTGCTACACCTCATTGCAGGCTGGTGCAAGTCACAAGAGTCAGGAAACAGAAAATTCAAGAAACAAGTGCAAGGTTAGCTGCTGAAAATAGTATTCTGCGATTACAAAAGCATAAAATAAATATGCTCTACGTCTGCAGTACAAAAACATGACTATGTTCTCGCCATGTTCGTTTATACATATCCTTATTACCTAAAAGTTGTCTCGAAGATATCGCTCTTAGAGATAAAACTGCCTCTTGTTACACTTATTATGTAAATTTATCACTTAAGTTTTATGAATTCATGTTCAGGGACACGTATAAAGGTACGGACAAACCGCAGCGTTCTGCGTGCGCGATCTAGACGGCGATCAGATAGCGCAGTAGTATTTTTTCCGACTGGTTCACACCAAACGCGATCAGAAAACCATTGAAAAGTACAGAGATCGCGCCCGCAGGACGCAGAACGCCGCGGTGTGGCCGTACCTTAAGACATAAGCTTCCACCACTTGTACTATCCAGCAAAAAATATATAAGTTTTAAATTAAAATGGGATAAACTGAGTGATTGTACTGTCTTTCTCATCTAGGTTAGATACGATTACATCTAAGACGTTATAATATCAGAAGAATATCTGATAATTTACCAGAATTCAGTAAAACTGGCCCATGCATTATTGAAAGTTTTATATCACGATTATAACGACGTCTATTCGTCATTTTCACTCAATTTAAACAATTCACTCTTTTTCTTTATAAATTCGCTACCTCTCCTCCCTTACGACTTAGAAAATTCAGTGAGTCACAAAACGCCCCGTTATCAAAAAGGCCCTTTGTAAACAAAGCGGACTAAAATGTGGTGCAATGGTCGGTAGTGGTCGACGGCATGCGATGAGCATCATGTTTGCACAGTTGTTTAGCGAGGGCACTGCATCGCACGGCAGCGGTGGGAACATTACGTTGGTATAGGTAGATGGGGTGGAAGTCTCTACATTAATAGCGATGCGTCTTGTCATCGCAAACGTCTGCTAGAATGAGATGCAGCTAGACAGTTGTTATCTGCATCTCTTTTCGTATCGACGATTATCGGTCGAAATTCATCGCATTTTACCACTTTAGACGCAATCTTTAAAATTATTTACTTTGAGAAAAAAATATTTTAGGAACATCAATGTTATTTTTAAAGATCTATCCATAGACCCCACACGTATAGCTTGAAGAAAACATTTTTTTTGTTCCAGTTCCATGTATGGGATGCCCCCCCCTTAAACTTTTGTATTTTTTATTTTTGTATAAAAATCGGAAAACGGTTTACAGAATACATCTACCTACCAAGTTTCAATTTTATTTTTCCGGGTTTCGTTTTTTGCCATTCGGCTACGGAACCCAAAAAAACGTACTGACGAATTGAGAATCTCTTTTTAGGATTTCGGTTGAAACCTGTATATGAAAAGCTGCTACCACTCTAGGCAGTACAGAAAATGTCTTACCACTGTCACAAAACAAATGATAGTCACAAATACCACTGTTAATTGTATGCAGAAAAGTTATAATTAGCCATTTTGAATATTTCTGCTTAGGTATTTAAAGTTACTGTGCCAAAAGCTAACCAAATTGCTGCAAAACATACCATAAATCCTGTCACAGTAATCTCATCACCGTGAAACTTGAGTTCACACAACTTCGCGTAAACTGGCCAAGTTTAAAATAGTCCAAAGTGTGTTACTCACTCCGTGACTCATGAATATTATTAGTGCTCAGTAAATGACAGCTGGCTTGAAGACTGATTGAGAAAATCCATTGCCACGGAACTGTTCTGTATGGTTTTTGGTTTGTACAAGTTTGAGAGATTTGGAAGTGATTTTGCTGAAATTGTATTCTATAATAAGATCGTTTACGGTGATGTGGCCGAAGATATTTTTTAAATATCTTATAGGCTAGCGATTGACCACTATCTCACCTGTTGGTATGTGATGATACGATCGAAGATGGTAGGTAAGCACGTTAGGCCTAGAATGGGAAATGGCTCTCAAGGATAGCTGCCGGAACACATTAGATGTTTGGCGACAGATTTTTTCTAACATGAGGGTGGCTGGTCAGGCGGACCCTAGATAGTGTCTTACCACCATGCGGGGGTTGTTGGGTTCTTAAACATCTTAAACATGTTTCCCTGGCAGGGATTGAAACGGTACCTCTGGCATCAAAGCCGACCATTCTCCCACTTACACCACCGGGCTCTCATAAGATGAACAATGGTGAAATCAATGAAAGATCTTGAACACGCTAGGCCTAGAATACTCTGACTCTCAAGGGCTGTGTGCTGCCGGAACACTGTAAGATTATTGCGGCAGAATTGCTCTTTGATGGTGGTAAGCTACTTTTTGGTAGCAAGTCAGGCGGAACATCGATACAATATGCTCCTACCACCTGGAGAATGATTGTTAAATAGAGATGAGATAGTGATCCAATGTTTAATTTCCAATAAAACCACAAAATAAACACTTTAGCCTCCCATGCGCCTGCAGTCGGGTAAAAACTAATAACACAAAGTTATTTAAATAGCTGCCAATAAATCTTACAGATCTCTAAAATAAAATTGTATTTCAAAACTTACTACAAAGGTGCGTAGAGTGTGAGTAAGCAGTGAAAACGCGGAAGACCTTGAATTGTCATTTTAATGGCAATGCGCAGGAGTCGCGTCGCTGTTTGCCAGGAGAATGGCTGACTCATGGCAGTTAGTGTCGTTTTAACCGGGTGATTAACACGAGTACTGAATCGAATATTATGAGTAATATGTAGTTAAGATATTGGTGACAGACAGACAAATATGCGAGGCTGGACATGGGCTGGACTGTAATATTAGTAGGTAATAAATCAATTCTGGGGATAATGTTCTGATAGAGAGATAGAAATCTGTCTTCAGCGCTTCTTTTGCTGTCACTGCTACGTAAAAAATAATCCTTCATATTTTTATATATTTTTAACTGACTTCAAAAAAAGAGGAGGTTTCTCAAATCGACCGTATTATATATATATATATATTTTTTTTTAATGTTTATTCGCGGATAACTTGGTCGTGATATCTCAAGTGTGATACCATGGTAATTTCATCGAGGTCTGATAAGTATCTCCAGAGATATTGACCTAAACATCTCAAAATTGGTACTGAAAATAAATAGCGCGGCATTGAAGTCGGTTCTTTTTTAGTTTTTAAACGATATTATTTTTAATGATATAAGGTAACAGGAAAAGCACGACAATCGCCTCTTGGTAAGCGTTGACGTCTACCTATTACAGATACAGCTACAGCATACAATTCTGGCTTACCAGAATTTTGCACGTCCCTGCACTGCGCCTGTTACCTTGGCACATAAAGATGTTAAGTCAGTCTTACATGCCCTGTTATTTCACTGAACACTTTACCAATCAAACCGAAAAACATTCCTATTTTACAGTTGAACTAATTGGCGAGGTGATGGTACCGCCCCAGGCGGACTAGCAGAAGTCATACCACAACAAAAACAGTATATAAATAGTAAAAAAAATATGCGGGGCAGTCTTTGCGGACTGCCGGTAGAAGTCAAAACTAAGTGACTTATGAATTGTATCGTCGAGCTATTAGATTATTGTTTTTAGGGTTCCGAACCCAAAGGGTACCAACGGAACCCTATTACTGAGACTCCGCTGTCCGTCTGTCTGTCTGTCTGTCTGTCCGTCTGTCACCAAGCTGTATCTCATGAACCGTGATAGTTAGAAAGTTGAAATTTTCACAGATGATGTATTTCTGTTGCCGCTATAACAACAAATACTAAAAACAGAATAAAGTAAAAGATAATAGAGGGTGAGGAAACGTGTTTTTTTCGGCATTTCACGCCATCTATGAACGCTTAGTTAGGTAAACGTCCCATAGATGGCGTTATATTGAAATTTCGATCCCTAACACCTTTGTTAGACGTTAGATGGCGTTATAAGAAATAAAATGTTTATTAATTATTATTTTTTGCTGGCGAAAAATGATAGTGGTATTTTTTGCTCGATCTTATAAAATACTGTAGTGTGGTACGGAACCCTACTAGTGCGAGTCCGACTTGCACTTGGCCAGTTTATTGAATTATACACAGTATACATATAGCTCTTGGAAAGCGTGAGGTGACGATAACGCGAGTTTCATGATTTTTGATGACCCAAAAAGTGCTCAACGCGCCTAAAGAAGATTTCACCTTAAAAATTAAACATTATCCAACCAATTAGTTTATTTGATTGAAACAAAATAATTCGTCGAGGTCAATAATTCTGAGCAACTATAATAGTTGGTTCAGTAAGGGACCAAATTATATAATCATTTTTTTTTATTTTGCCTTTGTGATAGGTTCTAATTTTTTGTCGCCCTTTAGTGTTTTATTTTACGTATTGGAATAAAATAATCTAAAATAAGAAATAATGAGCCATCTTATTACCGTACCAAGTGGGCAATTATTGATAAGTGCTCTCCAGTTAGATTTGACTAATAACAGACCAGACAGACAGATGGACGGACATGGCAAAACTATTCCCCTTACTTAGGTTTCTAAAAACCTTTTATATAGTTAAGGCCACTTGACCACTATCTCGCCTGGTGGAAAGCGATGATGTGGTCGAAAATGGTGAACACGTTAGGCCTAGAATACTCTGACTCTCAAGGGCTGTGTGCTACCAGAACACTGTAAGGTTATACGGCAGATTTTCTCCTTGATGGTGGAAAGCTACTTTTTGGTAGTAAGCCAGGCGGAACATCGATATAATATACTCCTACCACCTTTAAAATAAGAAACAAGAATTATTTAGTGATAGTTAGAAAGATTTACTGAGCTTCTGCCTTAACTTAATACATAACAAATGCTACAATGCCGTGAATGCGGTAAAGCTCAAAGGCACTCCGCCCTGCAATATTGGGCGGTGACAGTGCAAGAATAGACGGTTTGGTCTGCAGCTGTACGCTACCTACTTTGTGTACACGGAATTTTGTTATTTCAAATGGAAATTATTGGGTTCAAAAAAGCTGTTTTGTACAATTAGGTGACTTGGAGTTATTGTTAATTTTTTTTAAACGTATCATGCTATACATATCTTACATATTGTTAATTGCCATGCCAGCCATGCTATACATATTGTTAATTTTTTTTAAACGTATCATGCTAATACATATCTATTTAGAAACATAATAGGTACTAATAATTGTTTGTTTGTTTTATATTGTAATAACTATCTCTTAATTTGTTCATTTAAATGTAACCACGCAGTATTGTATTCTCTTTGATGTAACCGCGCGAAGGAGTCGTGTCTGGGAATCAGATTTTCTTGTCCAGGCACAGACACACCCTCTAAATACCTGCATTCTCCACTAATGTATTGCATAGTTGTAAGTTTATTAGTGTTTACGGATGCATTTTATTACCAAATAAATTGTTGATTGATTGATTCCTAAACCACATCGTCACTTACAGACAGATAGAGAGTCAACAAACTCTAGCTCACTAAATAAATATGATCATGCTTGAGTGGAATTCTTCAATGAATCAGTAATTCATAAGTTTAAAGTTTAAAACCGCAGGTTATATAACATAACCATGTATTTGTAATAGTATCGAAGTGACAGGATACTCAATTTCGAATTGATCAGACATAAGAAAGTTCTTCTCCGTTGGTTCATGGCCTCATCAACTGAAATGTTTGTTTATTTTTGTTTTAAGTTTTATTATATGGCTCCAAACGATTAGTGTATTTAGCCAGTATTAGGTATTAAAATTCTTCAAGTTTTTGTGAATTCAAGTCGTAAAGATCAATGTCATATTTCCGGTCAAGTTTAGTCCAAGTCATACCCTCGGTAAAGATGTGGACTTTACTGAAGATTTTCAGGGGAATTTTGGTGAGAACGCAAATATCGTGTTTTTCAGCATTGTGCTGATTCCCTACATTCGCACATATTCACCGGCACATTGGTTAATAATTCACATTTATTTCACATTAACTCGCGGACACACTTTTTTACGTTCCTGCCAAAAGTCCCTCACAATGTTAGTCTGTTCTGTTCTTTTTAGTATACAGCCAAAGTTCTGTCGATTGAACCAATTGTCTTAAATCAAAGCTAAGGACACTCTCGATGAACTCCTCCGGTAACCTACCAAACAAAAGAAAAACGAATTTAAAATCGGTTTACTACTTTGGGAGTTACGATGCTACAGACAGATACACAGCTTACACACACTTACATACACAGATGCACACGTCAAATGTATAACACCCCTCTATTTGTGTCGGGGGTTAAAACACAGCAGAAGTAAAGAGCGGCAATAAAATAAGGCACTCACTACGTGACATTTAAGTCTCATTTACATAATGCTACTATTCAACAACCATCTAAATTTAGATATCAGTGTCTTGACAGACAGACTAACTGACAGACGGAAAACTAAGTACTCCTTATAAGGGCTCCCGTTTTTTCCTTTTTAGATGAGGAACCCTAAAAACGTTATATGTATGACAGGTTTGACTGTTAAATGTAATTCTAAGTAATCTACAAACAAGCGGCTACTACATTTTAGATTAATTATTTTAAATTTTAGATTTTAAATTAATTATTTAATTAATTATTTAATTGGATTTTTCTATCGAAAAATGTATGTGCGCTTTTCACAGTGGCCCTCCGGTAAAGGAAAAATATCGTTAAGGGACCAACAACCCCCGCATGGTGGTAGGACACTATATAGTGTTCACCTGGCCAGCTATCACCCTCAAGTTAGAAAATCTGTCGCCAAACCTAATGTATTCCGGCAGCTATCCTAGAGCCAGTTCCCATTCTAGGCCTAGCATGTATACCATCTTCGACCGCATCATCACTTACCAACAGGTGAGATAGTGGTCAAACACTAGCCTATAAGATATTAAAAGAAATTGAGTTTATCATTATAAAACGTAACAATATGAAATAATTTAATTTTAAATCTTAGAGCGTCTAAAATGAATCCAGAAATGAGGACATAGATATTTCGTTTGATTTCTTTTTCAGCTCGACTTTATAGCTATGTAATTTACTTTTTGAAAACAGGTAAAATGTATATATTGACATTTTAAAAATACTCTTTATATGACAAGCTCCCTTATTTAAAGCAGAAACAGTAAGCATGCCATTTTGGCTTCACTCTCCTAAACATCACGAGCAAAAGAACATAGCGATGTATACAATACAAGCCAAACTAACCGCCACAGGGTTGCACGCTACAAGTTCTCGAGTGGACCGGCCAACTAAACAATTCTCCAGTGTTCACCGCCGTTGGCAACCCTGCCAAGCCTTAACTTACTCCTCGAACAATCCTCAAACAAAAAATTCAATCTACACTGAACCTTTCGCAATCAACTTAAGAGTACAAAACATTCTCAGCATCTGCAAATATAACATTGTTCGACAATGCTTGCGAGCGCTTACAAAACAAAACCTTGCAGAATTTTAAATCTTATCCCTTATACAAATAAGGGTAATCTAAGTGGGGGTAGATGCTAAAATATTTTGTTTTAGAGTTATATTCAAAACTGGACAGTGTTAATAGGAACAGTTCTTCGTAGAATTGTTATCATGCATTATTGTAAAGTTTTTGTAATGGAGCCAAATGGCTCTGAAGCAAAGTTTCAAAATTTGCACTCTATTGTAGACTATATTTTTTGAACGTTTTGCTCAGGTTCGGTAGTCTGTTCATAGCGTGCAGACTTAGCTTAGGTTTCTCTAAAAGTTGTGTGGAAATGGATGACTTGTTCAGTCAAAGGTACCGATTGTTTCTTTTAACACTTTGGTAGCTACAACATTCATAGGTCATGTCTGAGGCCTTCGACAGGGCTTCCTTCAGGAGTAAAAACTTCATAGGTATATTTTTGTTAACAGATATCGTCCCATGGCTAGGCCCCTAGGTCCCCCTCTCCCATCTTCTTTCAATTCTATCTGTCTTTTATAAGTTCGAGCCAACTCCATTCGAATGCGTCCAGGTAGTCCTGTCACCTCTAACGTGGACTACCTCTGCGCTTACGTCAGTCATCAGGTAAGATGGTAAGAGGTAGTACCCAGGGCGTGGCTATCTTTGTGTATCTATAAAGATGCATTTTTTATATAGTTTAGGCTGGCATTTGACCACTATCTCACCAGTTGGCAAGTGATGATGCAGTCGAGGATGTAAGCACGCTAGGCCTAGAATGGGAACTGGCTCTCAAGGACAGCTACCGAAGTAGGTATTAGATGTTTTAGCGAAATATTTTTCAACTCGTAGATTGGTAGCTGTCTGTGTGACACTAGACATTGTCCTATCATCAAGCCGGGGGTTTCGGGGTCTATGTTTTACCTCTACCTAAACAAAAGAAAAATAGAAAGATCACTTAAACTCAAAAAACAAAATACTGCTTTTGTTCCCGAAGTCCCAAAAACCAATACCATTTAATAACCTCATAATATTCAAAGAAAAATCACGTCTTTACCAAAATATTCAACCAGAAGCTGCGGAGCCAAATCTTTTCCCTTTAAGACCAGTATTTCACCTAAATTTCTTCGGAACACCTTCTATACATCAACTTTAGTTCCACCTCGTGATCTGTACTAACCTAAAAATATTTATATTTTACGACACGATTTTCATTTATCTTTTTGCTTGATATGCAAGCGTTTGACCATTATTTCACCTTGATATTAAGTGACAATGCGGTCAACGATGTAGCACGCTTACCTAGTAGATATCTGTTCAGAAATAAATAAAATTTAGAAATAGCGACAAGATAATTGTCTCGTTGCATTGGTTTGCTAAGTAAGTATCTAAAAAAGTGTTCGAAAAGTATCACCAATCGCCATGCGTCATTTTGGTTTTGTTGTTTAGCAATTTCAAGGCTTTTCTGCCACCTTCTACGCATATACGAGTATATTATATAAGACGAGTATAAGCGAGACAAGATGAGGGCAATAAGACGAGTGGGTCAGCCGGTATAGGCCGACCTAGGCGAACGTATCATGACAAGATCGGAGACGATTTAAAGAAAGGCCAAGTCAAAAGTACCTTTATCCGTAGGACTAATATCTTTTCTGTGCTATAGCCGATCATGTATGAAAGCGCTCATGAAAGTGGAAGAAGCGAAAGACGTATTTCAGGATCGTAGCATGTGGAAAGAAGTAGTCTATGCCTACCCCAGCGGGAAAAAGGCGTGATTTTATGTATGTATATTCTACTTACAGTAGTTATGAGGCCCTCATCTTTGCGTGTGTTACCAAGTATCTTACGTCCTTTTCTAACTTGTTAACTAGAGCACACCCCGGACACTCGCTAAATCTCCATACAAACTAGCGTTTTAACGACCGACACTGTGACACCGACACAGACACTACACACGGGTCGTTTTTCTATACGTGCATTTGGGTGCGTGATGTCTAAGGTTGTCGCCCGTAATCACCGTATCACAGCTTATATAATAGTTACTTCGTACATACGTACTACGTACTGACCGTATGAATATTTTTTTGTACACATGCCCAAAAAGCTTTTGACACTAAAAATATTAGTCGCTATTTCGTAAACCATCATCTCCAGGTCCAGTCGACTTGCATAGAACAAACTGCACCACAGTAACAATTTTTTATTCTGTATTGGGCGGCCAGCCAGAGCTGTACGAAACAATGTCGTGTGTCTTGCTCGCACGTTAGAGCGACATCAAGTAAAGAGAATATAAATACTACGTACCTACATCAAGTTCCTAATTGCTGTGTTATAAAAATGTTTAAACGTGAAAGTTTTTTTTAAATATTTTACAAATTAAGCGTTATTTACGCACGAGTATATATATCGTTGTTTCATTTATGAAAATGAATTCTAAAATACGAATATGTAGGTAGGTATACTAATATAATTAAGTGTTTATTATATACCTACGTAATAAGAACCTACGTAAATTTGAACCTCCAGTGTCTACTGGTCCCAACATAAATGTATGAAGTTGATGTTCTTCTCTCCGTGAGTAGTAATTGTTCTATAGTTGTACGCGTGTGGCGTCCTTGCTCAGCGCAGCTCCTCGACAGCTCCAGAGCGGTGGCGGGGTGAGGAAGCCCGGAATTGGTGGGGGGAACAGAGTGTCCGTTCTATACGTAGTATTATTATCTTTTCTATGACTAGAGGCTCTGTGAGCTCTGGACCTCGCGATTCTGTCTTTGTATAACTTAAAATTGAATAACACACCCCTGATCCCTTGAAGTTTATTGTAAGTTTATATTATAAGTTAAACTGACAAAAAATTGCGTTTTGTCACATTTTTGAACATTTTTCGAAAAGGCTTCAAGCCCGTATCATTTTGAAAATTTTCTAAAATCTGAATCGACGAAAAATCCATATAATTACTGAACCTGCTCACGAAATTTCACGGTCGGTAGAGAAATCGGTAGAGAAATACGATCTGCAGAGAAGAACAGACATCAGGACAAACATAATAAAGTATTTTTTGTAATATATAATGTACCCAAGTTGAAATGAAAACATTTGTTTCGCTCGGTCAGTTTTCTGCACCTCTGGGATAACTAGTACTTAAGATCGTTTAATAAAACTAAAAGCAGTGACTTCAAATGCCGCGGTATTAATTTTCGATACCAAGTTTGAGGTGTTTATCTCCATATCTCTCGAGATACTTATCAGATCTCAATGAAATTACTATCGTACCATCCTTGGGATATCTTTTTTGCAACAAAAAAATAATCATGAAAATCAGTTCATAAACGACGAAGTTAAATGGGAACACACATTAAAAAAAAATTATATATACTGTCGGATCGAATTAAGAAAACTCCTTTTTTTTAAGTCGGTTAAAATGCTATTCTGGCATTAAGTCCTCCGCGTAATATTTCATATGAAAAAGTATTTTGTAGTGGTAGGACTTTTGCTAGTCCGCCTGGGGCGGTACCACCACTTTGCCAATCAATTTTCAGCCGTGAAATAGGAATGTTTTTGGTTAAAATGGCAAGGTGTCCAGTGAAATTACAGGGCATATGAGACTCAACATCTTTATATCTCAAGGTAGCAGGCGCAGTGCAGTGACATGCAAGATTCTGGACTGCCAGAATGTTGCATGCCGCTGTATCTGTAATAGGTAGACGTCATCGCTTACCATCAGGCGAGCGTTGTGCTTGTCCTGTTACGTACCTTTTACCATACATAAAAAGTATAAATAAAAATCGTGTCCTATAAAAGCCCTAGACTTGCGGGTAACCACCTAGCTTCGCCAGCCGCACCCATCAATCTATGCTCTCCGCAATGAATGGACAGACTCCGTGCTCTGCGAAACATATTTTCCACCTACCCTCCATAATTTCAACCTTACTCCCCTGTAATAAAAGCCACATAAAGTGTACAATCGGAGTGGCAAAGGCAGACTATGACTAGAAATTGATTGTGGTACTTTTTAAAGGGCTTAATGAAAGAATTGAAACATATAGAAATGGCTTGCAAGTTTGGAGGGGTCAGACTGTCGATTCTTTTCCGTTAGCGGGAAGCGGAGTTGTTTGGGGCTTGCAATTGTACACTAGACGAATAATGACATGTTATATAGTACTGTCTTGGGGGAGACCTACGTCCAGCAGTGGACTGATACCGGCTGATAATGATGATGATGATGATATAGTACTGGCACAGAATACTAAATAGTACTGTACTAGGTGGAGCGATGATATTCGCAAGCTGGGGCCTTATTCAGTATGACCATTTTAAAGTCTTACCGTGCCGTGTTACGTTATCTCCGCGTTATAGTATTCTCTATGCCAATTAAAATGCGGTAGGGTAAGGTTATGAGCGCGTTTTGAGCTGTCAAAATATCGTGACATATGAGGACGTGTAACGGGCGCGTTTTGTATAATTTACCTATCGTGTGGCACACAGAATACAATTTTTCAATAACGTAACGTGGCGCGTTAAGGAACGCGTTATCTCATTGGTCTTACGGAATAAGGCCCCTGGCTGGCAGTGGTTGGAAACATTGAGCTGAAGATCGAGCTCACTGGCGTACCATAGGTGAGGCTTATGACCAGCAGTGGACTTTTACTCCAATAATGATGATGACGATAACTGGGTGCAACCTGTGGCTTTGCTAGGGTTAAAAACGCTATTGTAACCAGATGTATGGATATCAGAAAAAATATAAAGACAGGGCAAGCGGGTTCCTGTGCTATAGAAGTAAAAAACAAACATTATCCCTGTTTGATGTCCAGGTCTCCAGGTAATACAATATTAGAGTGCTACATTTCATCCAAATCCGTCCAACTGTTTTTGCGTGATTAAATAACAAGCATACACACTTTCACATTTATAGCAGTACTAGCTGTGCCCCGCGGCTTCGCCCGAGTTAAAAAGTATCTTATAGCTTAATCCATAGTAACTGGCTATCCCTATAAAATTATTTCAGCTAAATCAGTCCAGCCGTTATACCTCGAAGAAGTCCCAAACAAATAAACAAACTGAATTTCGCATTTATAATGGTGTTGGTAGTAGGATTTGATTTGATTAACATTGATTACAATATAATACATTGTAATTGCCATTTAGATTTGATTCACATTAAAGTATTATATATGGTTGAAAGAACTTACCTAAGTGAATTTCTACCGCTATTATACGAAATGTTCCATCCGAAGAGATTTAAATTACCATGTAGTCCGTCTTTCGTTGTATCGCATCGTCACACAGTTCAAAGCATACAAAAAAAAATATATATACTTTGTTCATTCGTTCATGTTCACTCGCTGAACGATACTGCGTCTGTGTTCATTCCTTAACTTCATTCGTTTTAGAGTAGTAGAAACTGATTGACCGGCGTCTGCATTCTGCAACATCTGGGTTAAAAGTTGTATAAACGGGTTGGGTGGGAGTTTAAATCTCTTCGGATGGCACATTTCGTATAATAGCGGTTGACTTAGGTTAGTTAGTTAGTTTCACTTAGGTAAGTTCTTTCAACCATATATTATACTTCAATGTTCCATCCTCGAGATTTAAATTACCATGTAGATGTTTAGCGCCTGTTGCAGAATAAAAACACTCCTCATATTATTTATTTACTCAGTAATTGATCAAAATTAAATTTTGATGATAACCTAATGCATGTGTGCATGCATAAATAAATAGATTTTCCTTTATTAGTAAGGAATTAAATCAATCATTAGGATTAGACACAAGAAAATAAAAAAATATTGCACAATGGCTGACCTCCGGAATGTAAAATTGGTCGTTATACGTTACCCATACAATTTGATTAGAACAGTATAATGACAGTTGTTCTTTTGATGACGTCAATAGAGACAATCAATTGGCAGCAAAGTAGAACCACGAGGCGTACTATAACAGGATAAATAATAGTACTATATAAGGTGTAGATAAAAACGTTCATATACTGCTGCAAAGCTGTAACATAGAGTAAGTTTACCTACACATTTAAAGATATTTAAGCCAAAATAAGGGATATCGCAGACAACGTCTGCATACTCAAACTTTCTATAGCATCAATAAATTTGAAATGCATTAATAAATAAAATGTAATATTATTCAATATTGTCATACTTGCACGCAGTCTGAGTACTTCAACTTACAATCTATCAGAAGATCTTTTAGAGTGAAATTGTATTCTGGACAATTAAATGATTAAATGTTTGACTTGATATATTGACATGGCAAGCATATTATCCAATTTATTTTGTCAAGGTAAATAGTTTTATAAAAATCAAGCAAAACATTGTCATTGAGTATAAAACAATGATCTAAGAATAATCATTTAATTCAAAAGTGATTGATGTTTAGAAACTTAAATACACCCTTACAATCGATTATCACAGCCAGTTTAATAATTAATATAAAATCATAAACTTATGATTTCTTTTTACTTATAACAGACTCCGTTTAAAAATTCAATTTTTACGAATTTTATTAGACGCTGATTCATCTCATAAGTTTTAAAAATTTTAGTACTGCATTATAATAATCTAATATAGCTGACAAAAAAAAAAAACTATCGATGTTATTACTAGTAGACTAATTATATCATCATTAATGTCTTGGTAAATACCGTACATATCTACGTTTATAACGATTTGTAGCTACCGGGTTATAAATGCAAGCAAGGGTAATGTTGAGCCTCAGTGGATTTGTGAAATAATATAAGAGGTTTTATAAATTATTTCAGAAAAAATATAGTTGTGAATACGTATCTGGCACAGGCTTATCCTGTGATACAATATGGAATATAGAATTTGCCATATTATGATTTTAAAAACTTTACGGAGCTCGATAATCGATATTTCTAAATTAAGAAGCACGATCATCAATCAACATGCATGAGAATTCCAATTAGACCTGTGATGACCTTTGGTGATCTGTGAATCACAGGTTGTGATACAGTAAATACTTCTCCATAAAATTGATTGCATCAAATTTCTACAACTATCGCGTAGTTAATTACTTCATTTAACTTTAAACATCATATGTATTGTTACAACATATAGCATAACATTTGTGAAGACACTTGAACATTGTTGTTGTTATTATTATAATTATTTATCTCTATTCACACGTCAAAATTAACGATGGGCCGTTGGCTATAATTTAATATTGCTGCGGCAAGACAAGAAGTAGTTAATTTGGTAACTTAGTAAACTCACGGATTCGTAAGTATATGAGTTTATTCTCGGTTACTAACGTTGAGCTTGTGTTAATTTAATTATGAAACATTGAGTGTATTCATCTCAAGACTTAAAAATTTGTGGAGGCAATGCATATTACATTTTCCATTCCAAATTATTTCTTATCAAATCATTGATCACACAGACGTGTTTACTACTTACTTGCTGCTTTTTGCAAGTTTTGTACTCTGAGTCTACGCACAAAATATTAAAAGGGGTAACAATAGTGTGTCCCTTTTTTTTTTTCATAATCGGAATAACTACTGACTTCATTAACGTAGCAAAATCAAGGTTGTACTGGAGCGCTTGAGGCCGTACATTAAGCTATTTAACCATACCATAATATTATGTATTGTTTCATATTGTACTATGATATTTTCATTGTAACAAAAGCCTTATTGGAACCATATCTGACGTATTAGTTAGTACACATTATTTTACAATGTTCATGTATGAGTGTGTGTTGTCTAGTTAAATCAGGCAACATAAATAGGCCTTCTTGAAGCCGATTATGGCTATGTAAAATTACTGCAACATTACCGGTAAGTAAATCTTACAATTTATGTTAACAATAGGAAGCGACACTAAACTATAAGCTTGTATACGCTCCATTGCTTTTGTGTGATAAATAATTTATAACGTTTAACACAAACTAATGTGTTGCGCAGAACAAGGTGACTTTTTAGGTTAACGTTTAACCATTCACGTTCGCCTACATTTGCAACCAAAATGTATTATTATTTTGCAATGTATTGTTGATGAGGGTAGGCATTATTATGCATAGTCAAAGATTATTAGTCTATTATTGCTCACTTAAATCTGTGTCCTTGGGCGAAAACTATAACGATTTCTGTCAATTTGAATATGAGGATGAATAATATCAATATGCTTAATAATCCATAAATATGCTTCAATTTTATACGATTTTTGTATTACGTTTGTATGGACAAGACGTTGTATGCCAGGACCTTTTTGGCCTTTTAGGCCTTCTCAGCTTGGTAACGCGCTGCCATTCAGCCACGGTCATTCAGGAACAGGTGAATTAAATGGAGCAATATTCCGTGGTACTTTAGACGATTCGGCATTTGCAGATTAATGTTGTTTGACATCGAGGTCGAAAAATGAAAGGTTGGTCGCACAGTCGTAGGTTTATTATTATATAAACGCACAACCTCTTGAAGATGTTAAGTTTGATAACAGTAGGCTGTATCAAGACTTAGTCATAAGACATAAGTCAACTAGGTCAGTGAAGCCAGGATATACCTTTGTTTGTGGTTTTTCTAGCCCTTTGTGCCAATAGCAAAAGAAAAATAATCACAAGATGACTCATTCTTTTTTAACCTGACTAAGGTGAAGCAAAAGGGAGGATTATGTTTCTGACCGGTTTATGTGTATTTAGTAATACAATGTAGTACAGTCTTACCCCAACGTTCAGAGATCACTGTAGGTGTTTTCAACCTCATCAATGAGAAAATTTCTTGACCGCTTTAAATCATTGCAAGATCTCATTTGGCACGACTGAAGAAGTTGGTTAGTTGACTCAAGTGTTGAATCTTCGACCAAGAGTTTAGCGGGGTTAGAGCCATGGTCAAGGTCTTTACCGAAATCGTATCGCATACACAGGCAATATAGGTACTATAACAGTGTCTAGACATATCTGGTTGAATTATTTTGTACCTTATGTTGTAGCCTTTCTTTTGCATAATGGCTTTCCCATGTACTATACGACACAGTACGAAGTACTTTCTAGGGTAGCATCGCGTACTACCACACTAAGAAGTATAAAAACATATGAACACTTTATTGCATACCAGACAAAACCTTTATCTAGGAAAAAATATAATAAGATTTATTTAACAATGGGCATGTCTTATCGTTTAGAGCAATATCTGGCAGTCAATCTTTGGGTAGACAGGAACTAGATTCATTATAATGTGGTTGGTTGCATACCATATAATCCGCTAAGAGGTTTAATGACATATACGGGTTCTTGTTCTTGTTCTTCTTCTTATGGCTTTTAAACGCTTGACGTTTTTCTGCCAGTGTTAAAAGTAGATTAAATTGATTACTTACCTGTAATTCCGCTATGACATAATGGTAGCAACATTATCGGCAATTATTATTGCCTATCTTCATGCTCGGACACCGTAGTGGAGCAAGTTTCTGATCTCTGGTTAAGATCTGTAGAATCCAAGAATCCAATAAGTCCCATGTAGATATATGCGACACAGGAGGTAGTTTACTTTCTGAGTAGCATCGCGTACTACTACATTAAGAAAGTATTAAATAAATTCCGGGATGATATCTCGTAGCACCACTTTTAGGAATTATTTTTGTTTATTGTCGGGATAATATCACGTATTACCACGTTAAGACAATAAGTAATTTACTTCAACACATTTTTTCTTTTTAAAAATGTGGGTGTAGGTAGATTTTGCTCGAAGCGGTATATTTTCCTCCGCATCCCAAAAATCCAGCGAAAGTTTCGTCTGATAACGTCGCAATCAGAACTTTCCAATCGTTTACCCATATTTAAGTATGAGAAACAAACACTAATTCACAAAACTTATAGCAAATACTTTTAAAACATTAAAATTGTAACAATTAAAATTGTGACATCTGGACGATGCTACACAAAAAATACGAATGAAGTTAAGGAATGAACACAGACGCAGTATCGTTCAGCGAGTGAACATGAACGAATGAACAAAGTATATATATTTTTTTTTGTATGCTTTGAACTGTGTGACGATGCGATACAACGATAGACGGACTACATGGTAATTTAAATCTCGAGGATGGAACATTGAAGTATAATATTGTATTTAAATTGTAGTGATGCCGAGCGCCTAAAACAAGAACGAAAGAGGGTAGTCCGTTTCGTTTGCTCGTAAAAATTACTTCGACCCGCAATCTACAGTTCATCCGTACAACAGAACCGAAATATCGAAAACTCATAAATTATAAAATAAACTGGCCAAGTGCAAATTGGACTCGCACGTAGGGTTCCGTACCACACTAAAGTATTTAATAAGATCGAGCAAAAACTACAACTTTTGCTCGTTTGATGAACGTTTAGGTAAACGTCCAGATGGCGTTATATTGAAATGCCGAAAAAAAAACACGTTTCTTGTACGGGGAACCCCTTATAATTTTGAACTTTATTCTGTTTTTAGGGTTCCGTACCAAAAACCCTATTACTAAGACTCCGCTGTCCGTCTGTCTGTCTGTCTGTCTGTCTGCCTGTCTGTCTGTCTGTCTGTCTGTCTGTCTGTCTGTCTGTCCGTCGGTCACCAGGCTATAGCTCATTTACCGTGATAGACAGTTGAAATTTTCACAGATGGTGTATTTCTGTTGCCGCTAGAACAACAAATACTAAAAACAAAATAAAGTTAAAAATTAAAGGGGGTCCCCATACAAAAAACGTGTTTTTAAACGCCATCTATCTAATTAGTTTCGGCAAAATGACATAGATGGCGCTAGTAAACGAGCCCCGTCTTTCTAGATCGCGACCAAACTAAATATTCTTGGTAATATCAATTAATCAAATATATGAGGTCGAAACTCTGTTATGTTTTTCATATTGTACGGAACCCTCCCTGAGTGTGCGATAAGAGACGCGATGCTGACTGGCACTTGGGCCAGTTTTATTAGTATTTGTTGCTAAAGCGGCAACAGAAATACATCTGTAAAAATTTCAACCGTCTTATTATCACGGTTCTTGATATACAGCCTGAAGACAGACGGACAGACGGACAGACAGACAGACAGATGGACAGCGGAGTCTTAGTAATAGGGTCCCTTTTGGTTCGGCCCTTTGGGTACGGAACCCTAAAAACAAGTTAACAATCCCGTTAATAGCTGTTCTACTAGATAATAGTGTCCGTAACCATGAAAACCTAAAATCTTATAATACAACTACTTACTTTACAATAATAAAAAAATTCATTGTATAATCAACACCAATATTATAAATGCGAAAGTCAGTTAGTTTATTTATTTGTTTGTTTGTTTGGGACTTCTTCACGGTCAAACGGCTTGACGGATTTGGCTGAAATTTTGTACAAAGATAGTACATAGGGCAGAATAGGATATAGGATACTTTTTTTTGGCTATCGAGTCAGGGGGTCCAGATATTTTTAATTGAATTTTGTAAATATGAGACTTCTTCTCGAATAAATGGCTTGACCGATTTGCCTGAACTTTTGTATGAATACATGTCATAGGGTAGAATAGGATATAAAATACTTTTTTTTTTGGCTGTCGAGTCAGGAGGTCCAAATATTTTTAATTGAATTTTGTAAATATAAGACTTCTTCTCAAATAAACGGCTTAACCGATTTGCCTGAAATTTAGTATGAATACATGTCTTAGAGCAGAATAGGATTTGAGAAACTTTTTTTCTGGCTGTCGAGTCAGGGGGTCCAGATATTTTAAATTGAATTTTGTAAATATAAAACCTCTTCTTGAATAAACGACTTGACCGATTTGCCTGAAATGTTGTATATAGACAGTTCATAGGGTTGAATAAGATATAGGACCCTGTTTTTTTGGCTGTCGAGTCAGGGGGTCCAAATATTTTAACTGAATTTTGTAAATATAAGACTTCTTCTCGAATAAATGGCTAGACCGATTTGCCTGAAATGTTGCATGAATACGTGTCATAGGGCAGAATAGGATATAGGATACTTTTTTTTTGGCTGTCGAGTCAAGGGGTCCGGATATTTTAAATTGAATTTTGTAAATATAAAACCTCTTCTCGAATAAACGACTTGATCGATTTGCCTGAAATGTTGTATATAGACAGTTCATAGGGTAGAATAAGATATAGGACCCTGTTTTTTTGGCTGTCGAGTCAGGGGGTCCAAATATTTTTAACTGAATTTTGTAAATATAAGACTTCTTCTCGAATAAATGGCTACACCGATTTGCCTGAAATGTTGCATGAATACGTGTCATAGGGCAGAATAGGATATAGGATACTTTTTTTTTGGCTGTCGAGTCAGGGAGTCCGGATATTTTAAATTGAATTTTGTAAATATAAAACCTTTTCTCGAATAAACGGCTTGACCGATTTGCCTGAAATATTGTATATAGACAGTTCATAGGGTTGAATAAGATATAGGACCCTGTTTTTTTGGCTGTCGAGTCAGGGGGTCCGGATATTTTAAATTGAATTTTGTAAATATAAAACTTCTTCTCAAATATACGGCTTAACCGATTTGCCTGAAATTTAGTATGAATACATGTCTTAGAGCAGAATAGGATTAAGGATACTTTTTTTCTGGCTGTCGAGTCAGGGGGTCCAGATATTTTAAATTGAATTTTGTAAATATAAGACCTCTTATCGAATAAACGGCTTGACCGATCCGCTGAAATGTTGTATAAAGACAGTTCATAGGAAAGAATAGGATATCGGATACTTTTTTCCGGCTGTCGAGTCTAGGTGCCCAGTTTTGCAAATGTGTGGCCTACTCTCGGTCAAACGGGTTAACCTTTTTAGCTGAAATTTTGTACACAGACAGTCAATAAGACATGGAAGGACAATGAATAAATTTTTTTGGTTGGCAGTTTCGGGTGTCTAGATTTTTATTATGGAATTTTGTGAATGTGTGGCTTCTTTTCAGCCAGACGGCTTGACCGATTCAGATGAAATTTTGTACAAAGAATAATAGTATAGTATATAATAGGGCATAAAAGGGCAGGGAATACTTTTTTCGGCAATTAAGTGTGGGTGCCTTTATTTTTTGTTAACTTTACATAGAGTTTGCATAATCATAAAACCTTAGGTCCATCTATAATGACTAAACTTAAGATGTGTCCTAATAAGGCCACAAAACTGTCAGGGTCATTATAAGCCATCAAAATTTACGCGATGGCTTTGCTTGCCCAACGTGTTTTATCTGCTTTGTGGGAAGTAATTCAGAAACATTCGTGTTAACAGCCACATTTAACCTTAGGGTCATAGGTGTTGACTTAGTAGGTCATCAAAACTAAAACTGTCATAAAAAGCCGTAAAAATTTTTCGCGCTCGCTGCCCTCGCGCAAACATTTGTTTTGTCTACTTTGTAGGTAATATTTCAGCATTTTTTGTATTTTAATAGCCACATGCATCAAATCGAGTCATATATTAAAACAGTACAGCCTTCAATAACGATAAAGATTATTAACCATAATAATCATAATGATTATTAACTTTAAAATAAGTATCAAGTTTAACCTTAGGGTCATCGATGTTGACTTAGTAGGTCATAACAACTTTCTGGGTCATAAAAAGTTTAAAAAAAATTTCGCGCTCGCGCTAGCACTTCTTTTATTAACTTTGTAGGTAATATTTCAACATTTTTTGTTATTTTTAATAGCCAACCACATGCATCAAAACGAGTTTATAAATTGAAACAGTACAACCTTCAATAATCATAATGATTAATAACATTAAAATAAGTGGATATCAAGTTTAACCTTTGTGTCATCAGTGTTGACTTATTACGTCATAAAAACTGTCTGGGTCATAAAAAGTCGTAAAAAATTTTCGCGCTCGCTTCGCTCGCGCAGTGATAGCGCCCGCTGTGCTCGCACAAGATTTGTTATATCTACTTTGTAGAAAACGATTCAGCAACTTTTGTATTTTAATAGCCACATGCATCAAAACGAGTCATAGATTGAAACAGTACAACCTTCTATAATGATAAAGATTATTAACCTTAAAATAAGTGGATATCAAGTTTAACCTTAGGGTTATCGGTGTTGACTTAGTAGGTCATAAAAGCTGTAAAGGTCATAAAAGGTCGTAAAAAAATTTCGCGCTCGCTTCGCTCGCGCAAGCATTTGTTTTGTCTTCTTTATTGGTAATATTTCAGTAACTTTTATATATTAATAACCACATGCATCAAAACGAGTCATACATTAAAACAGTACAACCTTCAATAATCATTATTGTTGTTAACCTTATAATAAATGGATATGAAGTTTAACCTTTGTGTTATCGGTGTTGACATAGAAGGTCATTAAAACTGTCAGGGTCAATAAAAGTAGTAAAAATATTTCGCGCTCGCTTCGTTTGCGCAGTAATGGCGCTCGCTCCGCTCGCGCAAGCATTTGTTATATCTACTTTGTAGAAAACATTTCAGCAACTTTTGTATTTTAATAGCCACATGCATCAAAACGAGTCATAGATTTAAACAGTACAGCCTTCAATAACGATTAAGATTATTAACCTTAAAATAAGTGGATATCAAGTTTAACCTAAGGGTTATCGGTAATGACTTAGTAGGTCATAAAAGCTGTCAGGATCATAAAAGGTCGTCTACATTTTTCGCGCTCACTTCGCTCGCGCAGTAATAGCGCTCGCTGCGCTCGCGCAAGCATTTGTTTTACCTACTTTGCAGGTAACATTTCAGCAAGTTTTGTATTTTAATAGCCACATGCATCAAAACGAGTCATAAATTAAACAGTACAACCTTCAATAATCAAAATGATTATTAACATAAAAATAAGTGGATATCAAGTTTTACCTTTGTGTCATCAGTGTTGACTTATTACGTCATAAAAACTGTCAGGGTCATAAAAAGTCGTTAACATTTTTCGCGCTCGCTGCGCTCGCGCTGTGTTAGAGCCCGCTATGCTCGCGCAAGCATTTGTTATATCTTCTTTGTAGAAAACATAGCCACATGCATCAAAACGAGTCATAGATTAAAACAGTACAACCTTCAATAATGATAAAGATTATTAACCTTAAAATAAGTGGATATCAAGTTTAACCTTAGGGTTATCGGTGTTGACTTAGTTGGTCATAAAAGCTGTCAGGGTCATAAAAGGTCGTAAAAAATTTTCGCGCTCGCTGCGCTCGCGCAAGCATTTGTTTTATCTTCTTTGTTGGTAATATTTCAGTAAATGTTGTATATTTATAACCACATGCATCAAAACGAGTAATCAATTAAAACCTTCGAGCATTTACCAATGGAGATGTTAACGTTGTAATCCGCAAACATTTTTTTCTGCCGATACTTACGGGGGACGAGGTAAACACGCATTGCACACACACAAATCACACTAACTTGAAACACGCACACAGTATTAAAAATACAGCGTAGTTACGCACGCTCATATGGCCAAAAATGGCTATATGGCCAGCAAAGGGGAACGCCTTGCTTTAACTTCTCAATTGGTAAATGCTCGAAGATTAAAACAGTACAACCTTCAATAATCATAATAATTATTAATCTTAAAATTAGTGGATATCAAGTTTAACCTTTGTGGTATCGGTGTTAGGAGGTCATAAAAACTGTCAGGACCATAAAAAGTCGTAAACATTTTTCACCATCGCTTCGCTCGCGCATTGATAGCGCTAGCTACGCTTGCGCAAGCATTTGTCTTATCTTCTTTGTAGGTAATATTTTATCATTTTATGTATTTAAATAGCCACATGCATCAAAACGAGTTTATAATTTTAAACAGTTCAACCTTCAATAATTATAATCATTATTTTACCTTAAAATAAGTGGATATCAAGTTAAACCCTAGGGTTATCGATGTTGACATAGTAGGTCATAAAAACTGTCAGGATCATAAAAGATCATAAAAAAAAATTGCGCTCGCTTCGCTTGCGCAGTAATAACGCTATATAGCATATAATAGCGTGTTTTAACAGCCTCATACATTAGACTGACTCAAATACTTAAACAGCAAAACTTGGTAAACCTTGCTTAGGTTTACCAAGTAATGATTAATGACTTTAACAATAGACGATATCGAGTTCGACCTAAGAGTCATCTACAGTGACTTGATTGTTAGGTAATAAAACTGTCAGGGTCATAAAAAGTCATAAAAAATGTTTGCTCGCGCAGCTATTTGCCATAATTTCTTTGTAAGAAATGTATCAGGAACTTTTGTGTTGAGTCAAACAATTAAACAGCACAACATCGTATACCTAACCAAAATGATTAATGACTTTAACAATAGAGGATTTTAAGTTCGACTTTGGGGTCATCTATGGTGACTTGGGCTAAGAGATTATTGATCTAGACCTCAAAGGTCATAAAGACACAATAACGCGGGCGAAGCCGCGGGTAACAGCTAGTAAATGTATAAATGTATCTGTTTTCTCTATAAGTAGTGCGCCATAATGCTTAGTGTATCTTATCATCACCCTGTTACTTGTTGAGTGGAGCCGTTCACGCGCTGCGACAGGAATCGAAGCAACAACGATTTTTAATATCACAGTGCATTTTAGCAGAGCGGCAACTTTAAATATTGCTGATATTTTGATAACTAATGTAGACATTGTCTATGGGCTCTATAGCGTCTAACATTAATGTTTTACGGTTTTTAAAATTATCCAATCTAGTAAGTAAAAGCAAAAAGACGATGGTGATGGATTTATCCAATCACTGCTGCGTAAATGTTGCATCGTGAAACTGATCTTCGTATACATCATTCAGAGTGATAGCACAAGTGATTGCGGACATACATTTATCGATAAAAATGTATTGGTTTACAGTGGGTTTGAATCTACTGCCTCCGGTTTTGCAAGCTGGAGCTAATGTTTTATGTGGCGTACTTTGTTGCTAGTTGCAAGAACATGGGGCAGGGCTGAATCAATGGTTCAATGAAGAAGTTAAAATTTTATCGATCACCGTGAACCATCTAGACATGTTAGTTTTGTCGAATGGTGGCAAAATGCCGGAGATATTAATAAACATTGGTGTCAGAGCTTTATTTTTAATCTAGCTTCTAACAAGCACATGTTTATTATCATAATGTTTGCTTTTATATTTTCTCGGCGAAGACCTAGCCCAAGCACTGGGTCAAATTGTAAACCAGCGCTGCGTGTGCAAGCAATTCCACACACCGCAGTTGCTGAATTTGATTCTGTTGCCTTTTTTTAAATATTTATTTTACTATTGTTGTTTTATTTTCATGATAAGCTATGTGTTAAATGGTTGTTTGACGCCCATACATACACAAAAAAACAAAATCCAGTGCATACTGTTATGTTAGAACCACTGACTTAAGCCTACTGATTTGTTACACTATGACGGCCCACTTCTTTAGTTCTGTCACGCGCCACCAGAGGTCGGTATGACAGGTACAGACTCCAAAAATTGAATTGATTTCTATCAGCGACGAGCTAAGACTGCGATTTTTCAGCTGATTCCTTTTTTTATTATTTCGTGGCAAGGGTAATTTTCTCAGGGTAGGTGACTCTCGGGGAATATTAATGGACGGGAACTGTGGCCTGTAACGGTTTTTTGTTTTATTTTATTACTGTTGATTTTAATAGGGATGTTCATCGATATAAAAAGGTAGATGCGGTACTTCCTCTTATGCCACGTACACATAATGGAACTAGAAACAGTTACATGAAAACACGAATTTCTAATGTCGAGCTTGATGTACATAAAGAACAGAGGAAGGGATAGTTGCTAATTATTTAAATAGATCTACGATAATTGCACATGTAATTCTGTCCGTGCTACACAGACGCCAGTTCGATTGTGACTAAAGTGAAATTAGGTTCGCAAACCTAATTCATGCGGTCCACATTAAGGGGTCACTTATCTCTATTTTTACCCGACTGCGCGACGCAAAGGAGAGGTAATGTGTTTATCAGTCTATATATGTATGTATGTATGTATGTATGTATGTATGTATGTATGTATGTTTGTTCCTTTGTGGCACACTAGAGACCAAACGCGTGGGCCGATTTTGATAATTGGCACGTCAATAGATTCGCCATGCTAGCGCGAGTGTCAACGAAAACATAAAAAATTGAAAATTTCAATATGGCAGATTTCAGACGCCAAAATTTGGGGATCAAAAAAAATTTTTTTTTTCAAAACCTATCGATTGGGGTATCCAATTAAAGGTCTTAAAATGGAGATTCAAAATATATTTATAACAAATAATTTATGATCGTACAAATCTAAAAAAAACGATTTTACATGCCGCGTTAGTCACTTTCAGTAACAAGTTTGCGGTGCTTATCTCTGAAGTTACTTATCAGATCTCAATAAAATTACAATGAGACCATACAAAAATCATATTAACTCAAACAAAAAAAGAATTTTTCAAATCGGTTAAGAATTGATGGAGTTCTGAGGTAACAAACAACCTCTTCCTTTTGGTATAGTCGTTTAATAGTACAACTGTAAAGTAAGTAAGCTTAAAAAGCAATACCCTTAAAAAGTTTATGTTGAATTTGACGACAAAGGTATCAAAAACAACGTCTCTGGAGTAGGAGTCCGAATCGAACCATCATGTACAGAATTCGACGCACTTCGTGGACAGGGTAAAATAGAGCGGAAAATGTTACCGTTGATATTATGTTGGGGTGTAACTGTCCATAAATTACAAGGAATAATTAATGGTATAGTTTTTTGATATCCTAAAACAGAAGTCTAAACTACTAGACTTACTTGTTTTTTTCTTTTCAGTTCGTTTTTTAACACTTCACTTTTTGCGCAGTCGGGTTTTTTGATTTTTTAATTGAATGTTTTATTTAATAATATATCGATGGGAATGTTGTATTTTTTTACTGATTTCATTAGCTTGACTTGTAAGTATGTGGGGTGAAGTTATTTATGTAACGGAATCTTTCAATGCAGTTTTTACCAACCTCATGATGTACGATTACTTGATGATTGGCACGCGTATCGTGGACTGACGACCATACAATAATTTTATAACTTTGGCCTAATAACTGGTCAGGCCAGCATCACCAATAAATAAAAATGTAATATTTAATAGGTGTACCTTTAATCAAAGTTTTCTTAATTATAACTAGGTATGTACTTATGATGCCGTTTTCAAAATTATATTTTAATGTTTAAAATCCAATTAACATACTTTAAAAATATTTTTTGGAGATATTTTTGATTATTTATACTAACTTCCCCCATTACTCAAAGACACCAGATTGATGGACCGATTTGGAAAATTCTTCTTTTGTTTGTAAGGGTATACTTTACAAGTGGTCCCATTGAAATTTCATCAAGATCTGATGATCATCTCCGGAGATATGGACATAACACCTCAAACTTGGTACTAAAACTGCGCTAGCGCGGCATTTAAAATCGGTTCTTTTAGTTTTTAGGGTTCCGTAGCTGAATGGCAAAAAACGGAACCCTTATAGATTCGCCATGTCTGTCTGTCTGTCTGTCTGTCTGTCCGTCTGTATGTCACAGCCATTTTATTCCGAAACTATTAGGACTACAAAATTGAAACTTGGTTGGTAGATGTATTCTGTAAGCCGTTATCCGATTTTTATACAAAAATAAAAAATATAAAAGTTTAAGGGGACATACATGGAACTCGAACAAAAAAAAAATTTCTTCAAACCTATACGTGTGGTGTGTCTATGGATAGGTCTTTAAAAATGACATTGAGGTTCCTAAAATATCTTTTTCTCAAAGTCAATCATTTAAAAGGTAGGCGCGTCTAAAGTGGTAAAATATGTGTCCCCCCACCTCTAACTTCTAAAGTAAGGGAGTGAAAAATCTAGAAAAATATATTCTGTAGATCTCAATAAAAACTTTCAACAAAAATTGGTTTGAACGAGATACAGTCAGCAGTTGTTGAGTTAAAGCGACCGCAAGTATAGTTCATAGTGTTTGTATGAAAAACAAAGTTATTTTTGTAGTTGCGAAAAATCATAGTTATAGAATAATCTACTGTGTTACGGAACCCTACGAGTGCGACTCTGACTTGCACTTGGCCAGTTTTTGATCTTAAATGATTATATTCCGTAAACGAATTGCACAGTGTCAAGATCTGAAAGGTACTACAAACATAAAGGTGTACATCATGTGTATAGTCATCCGGCTACGAACTTGCTTAATCAAAGCCATAGCGCAGCGTAGCTTAATCCGAGGGGCTCTGCTCAAATCACTGAAGTATAGCGTTCGTCTTGCCTTACAAGTTTGATACTGATAAGTCGAAGTAACCTCCGAAACACCTTGCCAAGTTAGAGCTCGTTCCCACTTGTCGGGTGTCGGGTTCGGATTTTAAGCAGGTGTCGGCGCCTCTCTTTACTCTAGTCTCTTGTCGAACCCGATCAAAGCAGTGTGCTTGCACAACCTGAGGCAGAGACGGGCGGAAGAAGGGGGAGCGGGGAGAGGGTTGTCGGCCCCGACATCCGACAAATGTGAACAGCGCCATACTTACTCATAGACGAGCGAGATCCGACACTATATTTTTACGGACGTCGAGAGCTGGCAAAACACCCGACATTTCTTGTCGAACAAACGGTGTCGGATAAGTGTGAGCAGCTTCATTTAAAATGTTCTGCCACTACTAAAGCAACCGATTTTCTGTCGGGCCCGACGTCCGATTAGTGGGAACGGGGTGTTATTCAACAAGATTAAGTCAACTCACGTCTGTAAATTGTCAAGAGTTCTTGTTATTTTCCCGACAGCTTGGATCGTGCCTTATCTGCCGCTGGATTGATTTGCAATTGTTACATTCAGAGGGGTGCTTGCAATGTTTGAATTAAATGCTTATTTGCATTTAGAGTGCTCCATGTTTTAAAAGGTGCTTGTCAAAATGACTTGCGCGTAATATTGTTTCAGGTAGCTGCACATTATGAAATGCTTAATGACATGCTCTTAAATCACTATACCTTGAGTTTTTTTAACTCCTGGCGGCAAAAGAAAAGGTGTTGTAAAATTGATGGATGGTATCAATCTACTCAAACAAGTAAATTTTACATAAATATGGCAAGTAAACATAATTGTTAAAACATGACCCTCTCTTTTGCTTCACCGCTATCAATTGAATCGAAAAGCATAAACAATGTCATTCTTTTCTTTCTTTCATCATATTTTATATTCGAAGCGCTTGCCTATTCATCATATACATAAAAAAAAAACTAAACAAAGATACCCAAGTTATAACCACATTTTGAGACGACCAGCATAATTCGAAGAAGAAATTTCGAGATTTTGAGGTTACTAAAAAGTATACATTCATAAATACCAACAATTTATTCAATGATTGTTATTAAACGTTCGTACAGCAATAATAATTCTTCTGTAACAATTTTCTCGAGTAAGTACTATAATTGTGGTGTCGCAAAAAGAGGGTGACCTGAGGCCCTATAATAGAAGTATAGAAGATATGATGACAGTAAGTAAACTTTGAAAATCTTATTAGTACTATATCTGTTTAAGAGTTATCATGGCACTTAGCACAAAATAATGTGCAAAGAGAAAAAGTAGGTGAGATGCAAAGAAAGAAAGAAAGAAAGAAATATAGAAAGAACTATTTTAGATCAAATTAGTTAAAGTTCTCTAGCTGTGTATTGGATTGAGCCGGTTTAAAATCAGCTTCTAGTCTCGAAATTAATAACAATAGCTTTGCGACTAATTTTCGTTGTCCAGAAAGAGATGCAGCTGCTCTAGACATTGCATCTTTGTATGATTGACAAAAAACGTAAGCAATGATACTATAAATTAGAAAATTCAAGCCCCTTTAAGGTACCTAACTGGGCTTCAAGAATGTTGCAGGTATCACAGAATACATAAAAAGTGTGCTGTGGTTTTATGAAACCATGATGCAAGTGAAACCAATTGACCAACTATGACAGCAGTTGACATGACACATTAGCATGTATACAAATATGGCTGTGAAAGCATCCACCAATCACAGCTAGACCTAAGTGTCGTACATCATATCTACCAATCAGCACCGGCTGTAATGCGACATGCGTTATATGGACGAAAAAGTTTGAGGCGATGTAATAAAAGTTTTAACTTTCGTAATAGCACAAGTACAAATCAAAGAATCGTCCAAGCTTCTCGTCCCTAAAAAGTATATTTTTGTATAAAATTGTATCTATTTTAATTATTTATATATTTATTTAAATGTGTTTTGATTGAATGTATGTTTCTGTAATATTATTTATTTTTGTAATTTTTTTCGTGTCCAATCCGCTTAGGTCCATCTGAAAATCAGCGTTCCGGTTAAAACCTGAACATATGTGCTGAGATGGTCCTGTTCAGCAGACACACACAAATAGCTTAAGTTTTATTATTTATGATTTTTTGTTTTATGTACTACTAGGTTTAAGTTTTTGTTTTTATTTAAATACCTACGTTTTTTAGTGTGTAGCTGAATAAATGCATTTCATTTCATTTCATTTCCCTACTGTCTGTACGTGTAGTAAGTCCCTACACGCTACCAGCTACATAAAGAGCGGTGACAGAGTAACGGCACGTGCCCGACACTTCTAAATGACGCCGTTCTATGTGTGCTGCCAAGTTGTATGCAGTACATTGCTGCATTTTTAACCGACTTCAAAAAAAGGAGGAGGTTTCTCAATTCGACCGTATATATATATATATTTTTTTTTTTTTTAATGTTTGTTCGCCGATAACTTCATCGTTTATGAACCGATTTCGATTATTCTTTTTTTGTTCGAAAGGAGATATCCCAAGTGTGGTACCATGGTAATTTTATCGAGGTATGATAAGTATCTCCAGAGATATTGAGATAAACATCTCAAAATTGGTACTGAAAATGAATAGCGCGGCATTGAAGTCGGTTGTTTTTTAGTTTTTAAACGATATTATGTCTATACGAATTCTAATCCTAGTTAGTACTCGAAACTGCGTTTTTAGGGCTCCTGAGTCGATTTCCTGTAACTGTTTTTTGAAGTAAATGTCTATGGGACCGTCCCGTCGGTACGATGAAATTTTAGATTGTGTTTAACAATTTACAAAAATATAAAGTGTGTAACATTTTAAAGAAACATAATATTAAATGTCTATGGCTGAGTTGCACCATCTTACTTTAACCGTAACTATAACTATTGATCGGTGTTTTTATATGAAGTTTGACATATTTTTGACGTTTGTTAATTCAAACAAAAAATTATTCTATTTCATGGATGAATAAATATATATAAAAAGTTGTTTAAAGAATGATATTAATACATAACGAATTTGGGCTTGAAATTCGACTGTCCTACCATTTACCATCATGGAGTTCCAGTCCTTACAGTCTCCATCATCTGGCCAGCTTGATGCTATCATTATTCCATTGTCACTGAAGATACGCAAGTAAAACAAATTTGAGTCCAATAGAACGATAGGAAGTAGGTTTAATTTAGCTTCTAAGATTTTATGCACGAAATATATAAAAGCTTTTAATAACAGACAAAGTTGCGGTACCATCTAGGCGGAATAGCAGAAGTCTTACCACATCCTACTAGTTAATATTAAAAGCGAAAGTTTGCATATATGTTTGTTACCTCTTCACGCTAAAACTAACCAACCGATTAAGCTGGAATTAGGTACGTAGATAGCCTAGATCCTGGAATAACACATAGGGTACCTTTTATCCCGGTATCCCCACGGAACAATGTCTACGCGGGTAAAACTGTGGGACACTGCTCGTTAAATATAAATGTAATAGCTATATCAAACATACTTTAGATAAAAGAAGATAAAAACTAAAACAACCGACTTCCATGCCCTGCGAGTCAATTTTAGTTCTGCGAGTAAGTTTGAGACGTTTATCGTTATATCTCTAAAGATATTTATCACAGCTCGTTGAAATTACATCGGAACCACCTCGAAAACGTACCCTATCGATTAAAAAAATAATCATTCGAATCGGTTCACAATTGACGGAGTAATCGCGTAACATACATACAAAAATAAAAGAAAAAATCAAAGACAAATTGAGAACCTCCTTCTTTTTCGAAGTCAGTTGAAAATATAAAGCAATGTATATCAAATAAAACAGAACGGTAGAAATGTTCACCGAGAGAAAGGTAGCTACTGCGATAATCTGTATCGAGAGGGACGCAGACGATCTAATAGCACGAGGCGCCTGTAACGGGACAATGATTGGTTAATATGTGTTTACACCTTCATTAACCGATCGAAAGCTGGCCCGACCTTACCTTGTACGAGCCACTTGTCTGGATTGACCGACTTTGAAGATGGTCACAAAGGAGGTACCTACTCAGTGCGTGTGTATACTGTTTTTTTTTTAAATATCTTATAGGCTAGCGTTTGACCACTATCTCACCTGTTGGTAGTGATGATGCGGTCTAGGATAGTAAACAAGGTAGCTGTAGAATGGGAACTGGCTCTGAAAGATAGCTGCCGGAACACATTATATGTTTCGCGACAGATTTTCTAACTTGAGGGTGGAAGTTGGCCAGGCGGACACTAGTTGAACTCCTTCTCTACCTCTGGCATCAAAGCCGACGGTTCTTCTACTTACACTACCGGGCCCTTAAGCCTGCTGATTTATTTTTGTACTTGCTGCGCCAAGTCCTTATCCACTATATTATATATTTCTGGGCAAAACTTCAGCCAATTTAAGATGAAATAGATGGAATTTGAATGTAGCCCAATCGCATTAATGCAACTGTGCCAACCCAATTTCTAAACCATATAAAATCAAGCCAGTACTCGGTAAATCGCTAGACGTCGGTGGGTAGTTTGAGCCACGGCCGAAACCTACCTCCAGTAGTATTCCACTTAGCATCCAGGGATCACGTATTCTTAGCCTACAGACGCAGTTAGAAAACAGTCAACAGATTCCATATTTTGTTAGTGACAATATTATCTAGTGATGATAGTGGAATATCCTGGGTATATGTTAGCAAAATACGATGATGCAACTCCTTAATCTGCCTCATTTCATATTTGTGAAGAAACATATGCTTTAAATTTTTAACAAAAAGTGAATATAGACCATACCATTAGCGTGATTAGAGGTGATGACAATTTTCTCACCAAAATTGATAATTAAAGAAAGCTCTCATAATAAGTCATAAAATTACCAAAAACTCACAATGATTTAGAGGAAAAGTCGCATAATGTGATATTTGCAAGAATTCAGCGAAGTGATAACTCAGTCCATCGTCAAAAATGTCGTGTTTCATTTTCCGCTCACATTTCATTTCGTTGGCACAAAAATAAGATAAATGGACATCTCCAAATTTACACCCACAATACAAGCAGTCAACTTCGAAAAAGTTCTCGTTTTTTAATGTGTTTTTAAAAAGAGACTGTTTTTATTTCTTAAGATACATTTTTGAGTTTTGATATAACCAAAATATCTTGCGGGATGTTGACGAACACATATACACACGGTTGATTTGACACAAGTAATTATGTCTATGTCACAAGTTTAATTAGCCGTTCAATCAACAGCCTAGCCTCTCAACTAGCGGCCTAAATGATATTCAGCCGTAGCGTTTGGTAAAATATTTAATAAACTGGCTTAGTCTAAAACTAAGGCAACACACTAGAGAACAGTGACCACCGCGTCACCAGAACCATAGCCATGGAGTTTAAATGAAGATATAAGACGACGACGAAGGTAGAAGACCTTCAAATGGCTGAATATCATTCGGGTCGTTAGTTGAACGGCGCTGTTTAGTAAAGAGCACAGAAATAGGAATTTAACCTTAACCTTATTATTATTAAACCTTAATTATTTCTTATTATTCCTATTTCTGTGGTAAAGAGGCTAGGCTCGATGATAGTTGGCTGCGACAACTATAATGTATTGGTTTGACTGACACTATGCATTTGCGAGCACTGTGTGACGTCATACTGTGTCTTGTGAATACGGGGAAACGATTTATTTCCGAATTAGTAGGTACTCGCTTGGAATATTATGTAGTTAGTGACTGATAGGCTTTGATCGAAAATCAAACACCGTCCAAATAATTTAAGATTGTTTACAAAACGGAAACAAACTTTAAATGCCGCGCTAGTCGTGGTACTGTTATTAGTTGACACTGGATTTGTTTAACTTTAACCAACGCTTTTTAGGGTTCCGTAGCCGAATGGCAAGGTGGGATTAGCGTGGCGTGGTACGGCGCGGTGTAGTTGGGATACGTATGTGTCTTATTAGTTAACGCTACCCAAAGACACTATTCCACGCGGACGAAGTCGCGGGCACAGTTACATGTAAAATCTAACACTTTATTTTATAGTAATAACTTTTGTACAGTTTTTGGGTTGCATATAAACTAAACATGAAAAATTCTGCCATCGCCACAGACACTGATGAATTTAAATAAAATTACCGTTTTGTACTTCACAGCCTACGTAAACACAAAGCATTTGACAAGAGACCTCCTTCCCGAAAGTCGGTAAACTGTATCTACCCTTTAAAGCTGTCATCATGGCCGTATATTCTCATTACCGTTCAAGAAACAAAGTGTATCGCTGAAGTCTGTCGGCGAATTAACATCATATTGCTGCGAACAACGAGCGCCGTAATTTGTACGGTATTTAGGTAAATATTTACGAGTTTATTTTGAAAGTGTATTAGGGCCTAAAGGGCCATTTAGATGGAAAGAGTATCTCGCGCGTTTCGTGGCGAGATATCGTACGTAACTATCACAAGCAATAATCGCCATAAGATTATCATATCATCATATTTATATTCAGGAAAGAACTATAATCTCACCTATGATTATGTCATACGAGATTTGCATGTAACTTATCGCTAAGCGATAAGTTACTGCTTACACTGCTAAATATATATTGAGTAAGAAGATTCTTGTTGACGAGTTCTCGACTTGTAACTCAATCTTTTTGAGCGCGAGATTTGTCATTCGAGTTTAATTTCAATCATCGCAAAAGTGGAAGAGCGAGTAGTGTTCACTTACGTTAATTGTATATTTGAGACGAGAAACTCTATCTGTATAAATAGCCCTTAATTCAGAAATTGCACCATATGTTGAATGTAGCTGTTGGAAGCTTTGTCTTGATGCAACTAGGGTACATTTTCGAGGTGGTCTCATTGTGATTTCATCGAGATCTGATAAGTATCTCCAGAAATGTGACATAAACGTCTCAAACTTGCTACCGAAATTGACTCGCGTGGCATGGAAGTGGGTTGTTTTAGTTTTTAAACAATGTTAATTATTTAATGCAAGAGATGCCCACGTGAGTGCTCACAGCCAGTAATAAAACATTATTAAAAAACATTACCTCGCTGAAAAGGCGCTCAAACAATTATATAGCCTAGCTTTCACAGCATAATGCTGAAATGAAATATTTAGAAAACAACGCTCATTTCCTCCATTGCTTTGCAGGATTAAAATTAACTGAAACAATAAAGCTCTCAAGCAACTCAGATGAATTTTAACCGAGCAGAAAATCAACAAACATTTTAATTACACTGAATCCACTTTTCAGCCTGTCTCTGCATAAATAAAAATAATGGATATAGTTCTGTTAAAGCTCCATAAAAAACTCCTTTATGTCGGCTAGTACAATCTCGCAATGAAAATACGATGCAACCGTGTCATAGTCTTTTTACACTGATATTACAAAGATATCATAAAATTGCTTATGAGTTTGTATAATGTAGTTAGTTTGTTTGTAGGAGTTGGACTATTGAAACGTTAATACATTTTTAAAGATTCTTGTACTATAAATCTACAGTATTTCTAAGTGCGATGTGTCCTGTTATTCACATAATTTAGGATCGTTTAAAAAACTGAAAGAACCGACTTCAAACGTCACGCTAGTAATAGTAGCCAATAGACGAAGTAACTATTATATAATCTGTGCCAGTAGTAAGTAGTAAATCGTCGAGATAAGTAAATGCATCGTAATACAATGATATATTAAAAACGGCTTAACCAAATTCGTTAAAATTACAATGGGACCACCTCGGAAACGTACCCTACCCATTAAAAAAAGAATCGTTCGAATCCGTTCACAATTGACGGAGTAATCACGTAACATACACACAAAAAAAAACATTCAGACGAATTGAGAACCTCCTCCTTTTTGTGAAGTTGGTTAAAAAGTAAGTTAGCATTTTTTATGACAACTATAGTACTTTTTTTTCAAGGTTTTGTAGGTTTTGTGGTTTTGTGTTGTTTTGTAGTATGTTTTGTGTTGTGAGTGTTTTTCGTTTCTAAACGATCTTAAATTATTTTTAACCGACTTCAAAAAAAGGAGGAGGTTTCTCAATTCGACCGTATTTTTTTTTTTTTTTTTTATGTTTGTTCGCGGATAACTTCGTCGTTTATGAACCGATTTCGATTATTCTTTTTTTGTTCGAAAGGAAATATCCCATGTGTGGTACCATGGTAATTTTATTGAGGTATGATAAGTATCTTCAGAGATATTGAGATAAACATCTCAAAATTGGTACTGAAAATGAATAGCGCGGCATTGAAGTCGGTTGTTTTTTAGTTTTTAAACGATATTATTCTAGTGTATCAATCTATTAACAAATATTAATAATGTTATATACCGGCTGCAATTGATGTAGGTACCTCTAGTCGAATTTTCTCAATCTAGGTTTCGACTTCCGAACGAATTCGTCGCTCTTCCTCAGCAGTGAGGTCACGCAGTAAGATCGTGATAATCACTTATATTCACTAATAGCATTCATTATTATGTGCTAATAGCCACTAAAAGCGTCGAATCTATAAAATAATAGGTAACTTTAAATGTATTGTGACAAAGTTGCATTGCAGTTTTTTCGCGATGATAGTACAGCTAAAGTGATAAAAACGCAAGCGGAAAGAGGAAATGCTAACTCAATGGAGTATATTAAATTAGCCTTTAGGCTTAATGGAGGCAGGGGAAAAAGGAAAATAATGTATGACAGAGGAAAATTTAAATTGCAATATCCGGTGACGGCGTAGTTATGTATTTTAAAGAGGTTCGAGTAATTTTATTGTCTCGTTATATTGCTTATATATTTTTTTATCGGAATTAAAGTTTTTATCGGAATTAAAGTTTAATGTCATAGTGCTTTTGTGTGATGCTAAAAAAATTATCAATATGATACAATATTAACAAAATATTAAATCGAAGTGAAGTCGGTTTCTTAGTTTTGTACAGACTTAAATAAACTGGCCAAGTGCAAGTCGGACTCGCACTCGTAGGGTTCCGTAACACAGTAGAGTATTCTATAACTTTGTTTTTCATAGTGTTTGTATGAAAATCAAATCTTTGCGGTCGCCATATCTCTAAAACTGCTGACTGTATCTCGTTCAAACCAATTTTTGTTGATAGTTTTTATTGAGATCTACAGCATATATTTTTTTTAGATTTTTCACTCCCATACTTTAAAAGTTAGAGGGGGGAGGACACACATTTTACCACTTTAGGCGCGCCTATCTTTCAAATGATTGACTTTGAGAAAAAATGATTTTAGAAACCTCAATATAATTTTTGAAGACCTATCCATAAACACCTCACACGTATAGGTTTGAAGAAAAAAAATTTTTTTTGTTTCAGTTCTATGTATGGGATGCCCCCCCTTGAACTTTTATATTTTTTATTTTTGTATAAAAATCGGAAAGCGGTTTACAGAATACATCTACCTACCAAGTTTCAATTCTGTAGTCGTAACAGTTTCGGAATAAAATGGCTGTGACATACGGACGGACAGACAGACAGACAGACAGACATGACGAATCTACAAGGGTTCCGTTTTTTGCCATTTGGCTACGGAACCCTAAAAAGGGGGTTTCTCAATTTGTCTGTAACTTCGTCGTTTAAGAACCGATTATGATGATTTTTTTTTTTAGAAAGAAGATAACCCAAGGCTGACACCATTGTAATTTCATGGAGATCTGATAAGTATCTTCAGAGATATGGAGATAAACATCTCCAACTTGGTACTAAAAATTAATAGCGCGGCATTTGAAGTCGGTTGTAAACGATTTTATTCAGTTGCAAGTTGTTTATCTCCACTTAATCAAACTTTTTTCACAATCTATAAATCAATACCTAGCTATAAATTTGTATTAACATAGTTGTATAGCATCATCGCACCTGTATTTGTGTCGAAACGAAATAAAACCCCGTCGAAGAGCGGATATACAATCGACAACCTTATCTTAACAATGTGGACTTCCTTGTAACGCAATACTTCACACTGGCCGGTGGAAACGCGGTAGAAACCAGAGACATAACTCTTAACTTACGGCAAAAGTTAATACATATAATGCATAATATTACCTTTATTGTAGCGTTCGATGAGTCAAGATTTAAAGATGCCTCGTTTAGAGGAGAAACCTTGTTTTTAGGGTTCCGTACCCAAAGGGTAATTCGGGACCCTATTACTAAGACTCCGCTGTCCGTCCGTCTGTCTGTCTGTCTGTCTGTCCGTCTGTCACCAGGCTGTATCTCATGAACCGTGATAGTTAGACAGTTGAAATTTTCACAGATGATGTATCTCTGTTGCCGCTATAACAACAAATACTAAAAACAAAATATAGTTAAAAATAATAGAGGGTCCCCATACAAGAAACGTGTTTTTTTCGGCATTGCACGCCATCTATGAACGCTTAGTTAGGTAAACGTCCCATAGATGGCGTTATATTGAAATGTCGATCCCTAACACCTTTGTTAGACGTTAGATGGCGTTATAAGAAATAAAATGTTTATAAATTATTATTTTTTGCTGGCGACAAATGATAATATTTATTAGGTATTTTTTGCTCGATCTTATAAAATACTGTAGTGTGGTACGGAACCCTACGAGTGCAAATCCGACTTGCACTTGGCCAGTTTATTATGATATAAGGTAACAGGACAAGTATGACGCTCGTCCGATGGTAAGCGATGACGTCTACCTATTACAGATATAGCAGTATGCAATTCACAGGCAGGCCACAATTTTGTCACTGCACTTCACCTGTTACCTTGAGACATAAAGATGTCTCACATGCCCTGTAACTTCACTGGACACCTTGCTATTTCAACCGAAAAACATTTCTATTTCAGGGCTGAAAATTAATTGGCAAATTAGTGGTACCGCCCAGGAGGACTAGCAGAAGTAAGTTTTTGTTAAGTTTGCGTTTTAGTTTATTCGAATTAAAGAAATGTTTTATCATATAATATTGTTAACTAAAATTTGTTCGCCTATGTGGCTCAAGCATGTGTGTTTCTCAATTATTTGTTAGTCTACCAGATTTCATGTATGCATATCTTAAATTTGTGTGCATACCTACTTGTACGTAGGTCACACTATAAGTTTTGCGTAACTTAAAAAAACAACATGTTATAACCAAAATATTATGTTTATTGCTTTTCAAAATACTCTCCTTTACATTTTAAACATTTTTAGGGTTCCGAACCCAAAGGGTACCAACGGAACCCTATTACTGAGACTCCGCTGTCCGTCTGTCTGTCTGTCTGTCTGTCTGTCTGTCTGTCTGTCTGTCTGTCTGCCTGTCTGTCCGTCTGTCACCAGGCTGTATCTCATGAACCGTGATAGTTAGACGGTTGAAATTTTCACAGATGATGTATTTCTGTTGCCGCTATAACAACAAATACTAAGAACAGAACAAAGTTAAAAATTGAAGAAAAGTTTAAAAAAAGTTTTTTACGATAGCTCTAGCATCAAAGATGGCGCGCTATCGTCTTTACCTTAATCTGAATATCGGAAGCGGCTCCAACGATTAAATAAAATTTAGTATACCTAGAGGGGATTTCGGGGGCGATAAATCGATCTAGCTAGGAGTCATTTTCAGAAAATGTTGTTTTATTTTTGTTTTCAATAATCAACTTTATTGATAATCAACATAAAATATGACTCATCCCGAAATCTATTGGCAAGTAGGTACTTCTACTTGCCAATAGATTTCGGTGTTTCAGTAAAGCAGTTAGTTGCTCTCAATTAAAAAAATAGTATTATTATTCGTCAATAGATGTCGGGAAGAGTCATATTAGTCTGTTTAAGTGGCAAAAAATACCGAGCAAAGCTCGGCCAACCAGATATTTAATAATATTAATTACTACAATTACTATTTAAAAGTGTAATTGGTATGGCGCCAACAGTCTTCAATAAAAATCCTAAATCTTTAAAGGACATGGACAATATTATGTTTAAAATAGGCTAAAACAAATTTTAAGTGACAAATTATAATCATTATTATTTTTTTCATGACATTGTGCTGTATCCTTTTAATTTTATAATTCAATTTAGTTTACAAGAATGACCAGTGTAATATGTATTTAAATTTGGATTATATGTAGTGAGTAAAGCAGCGCCATCTGCAAAGTTTGCACGCCTGTTAAGGCAAAACATGACGATCGTTTGAATATTTTGTCACAACTTTTTGTTATACGCATGTTTATGCAAATAAAATATCTTTATCTTTATCTTATCTTTATTACTACTATTATTTTTACTACTATATAATACTATTCTACCTTTGTGTTAACGTTTACTTAGTTGGTGTTAGAAGTTCGTTAGAAATTCGATAGATGGCGTTCGGAACCCTCCGTGTGCGGGACAAAAGTCTGAAACGCACTTGGCCAGTTTTATTTTATTCGATCGAACCATTTTTGAAGTTATACTTCTTTTGGCGCGATAGAGAAAAATGATGAGAGTGAATTTTTACGATGCGCGCGCACACCGACACCTAAATTTAACACCGTGAAGTTAGTTCTAGGTGGTACGATGCGCGCGCACACCGACACCTAAATTCTACACCGTGAAGTTAGTTCTAGGTGGTACGATGCGCGCGCACACCGACACCTAAATTCTACACCGTGAAGTTAGTTCTAGGTGGCATGACTATGTTCAAGTTGTATATGTCATATTTAACGTCATATTTTTACGTTAATAAAACCTTTTTTATTTAAATAAAATATTTTTGTTAATTTTAATATTTATCGTTAATCACTACTGCATTTTAGTTATTTTATTTGTTATTTCCATACGCCACAGAAGTATAACTTCTAACGCGTGTACATAAGTACACACACTCTTTTTTTTTTTAACAGGAGGACCACAGATCTGAAGGCATGTTTTCTACGTGCTGATTGAACGCTATCACTGCCTCTTCGGAGTTGGTAAAAGTGAAACCTCTCATAAAATCTTTGATTTTGGGGAACATACAGAAATTGCAAGGTGCTAGGTTGGGGCTATGCGCAGGGTGGGTGACGAGTTGTACTTTTTCGGAAGCTAAAAATGACTTTGTTGTGTTGGCCGTGTGTGAAGAAGCGTTGTAATAATGTAGGAGAACGCGGCTTTTTGGTTGTCTTTCGCGAACTTTTTCTAACACCCTGGGTAAACAAATGGTAAAATACCACTCGGCATTAACACTCTTTTGATCTTCAAGTGGAATTGTACAGATGAGCTCCGTAGCTGAGAAAAAAAACGCGATCTTTTTTTTACCAACGTTTCTCGCCTGCCTCACTTTTGTTGGCCTGTTCTCATTTTCAAACACCCATTCACAAGATTACTGTTTTTATTCGGGTTCAAATAAATAAATCCACGCTTCGTCTCTTGTAACAATGTCATAAACAGCATTAGAATGTCTGTGGTCGTACTTCAGTAGTATCTGTGAGCACCAACCCACGCGAGCCCGCTTCTGCTCCGCTGTCAGTTCATGAGGGATCCAACGACAACAAAGTTTCCGAACATTCAATTCTTCGTGTAAAATTTTCTGAATTTGGCTCATACCAATCCCCAATAGTCCTGGAATTGTCTCATAGGTAATCCGCGGGTTCTCTTCAATAAGCCGCTTCACAGTAGCCACATTATTTTCGTTGACGGCAGTTGAAGGCCACCCTTCACGAAATTTGTCATGTAAAGAAACTCGACCTCTCTCAAATTCAGCAAACCATCGCCTAACGGTGCTTAAAAAAGGGTGCTTCTCTCACAAAAACATTTTGAAGACGAGCGGCGAGAGAGAACTTTTAAAATCATAAAAAATCATCGCTCAAAATCTCAATTTTCGTTGCGTACGTAGAACTTTGATGTGTGATAAAAAACAATTGACAAATGATTTCCCGCCAATTGTTTTTTTTATCACTAAGAAGGTTGCAACGTTTAAAAAAATATGACATTTGAAATTCAAATAGTTCCGATTACCTAGAAGTGCAAAACTTTTAGTGTGCCCCATGTATTTGGACAAATACATGATCAACATGTATTGCTGGTTATACAGATTGTTCAAAACCTGAATCAACACATAGGCGAAGCCGCGGGACTCATCTATCTATACATATAAATATTTATTTCCAAGTAAGCGAAGTTTATGCACTGCATAAACTGCTTCACTTGTGCAAAAGCTCGCTATCTCTAACACCGTAGAAAACCCGACCTTTTTACATTAACATAGGGGAACTTTTTGCTTGTTTATGTGTACAGTTGGCAAATAAATTTGGCGGTAGCCGCTGACCGCTTCCTGTCGGGCTCGCTTTTTTGCCATTGGCCCGCTTTTATTTTAGTAGAGTCGACGTTGTGGGGCTTTCGTGAATCGGTGTCATCTAGAATTGCAGTTGTAAATAAATACCATCTGGAAAATTCTACGAATGACTGCATATTGTTATACGAGTTTTTGGATTAGTACCTTTCTTTCTTTATTATATATATTTTCAACCGACTTCCAAAAAGAAGGAGGTTCTCAATTCGTCTGTATGTTTTTTTATGTATGTATGGTACGCGATTACTCCGTCAATTTTGAACCGATTTGATAGATTATTTTTTTAATCGGTAGGGTACGTTTCTGAGGTTTTGCACTTGGCCAGTTTATTATTTAAAAGATGTATTTGTAGGATCTCGTTATGATGAAAGAAAGGTACTATTGCCAGATCAACGTGTAACTTGTGGTTAGCACAGTTGGCAAGGAATTCTAGTTTCTATGTAGTAAGCTCAACTTTGGACATAGTTCTAAAATTCCCTAGCTTGACGTAGCGATCTCTACGAGATCTCTACAAGTGCCTACGGATAAATATGATTTTACGCATGAATGCATATAAATATACAGAAGGGGAAAGGTTCATAACAGTTCCGGAAAAAAAAAGAATATTTGTTAGTACAGTTATAGCTGACAAACGTATCGACATCTTAAAAACACACCATTAAGAATACTTAATTAGAATTATTAGAATTAAAGTAAGCAGTTCAATTAGTTTTTTATTTTTCTAGGAACTGATATGCCCCCCATCTCCCCTCTCGCACCGTGCCCGCTTGATATCGACTTCAGGGACACACTGTATATGAAATATCTAGTTATAAAGGTTCACCACGCCTATAATTAAAGCAATTTAAATTTACCTAATTCATATCAAAACAATTATTTCACCATCCTCGATAAAGTTCTTTGCGACCGCGCATCTGGTGGCGATACGTGGACGATGTCTTCGCCATAATCACCAAGGCTTCACTGAGTTCTTTTACAACCCAACTGAACACGGTGCACAGCAGAATTCAGTTCACGGTAGAGGAAGAGCACGATGGAGTACTGCCGTTCTTAGACGTGAGAGTCATGCGAATGCCCGATGGAAGAGTGTCACACACTGTATACAGAAAACCCACACATACGGACCAGTATCTAAGAGCAGACTCCCACCACCACCACTCGCAGTTGGCCTCGGTGCCGAAATCGCTTATTAACCGTGCCCTCCAATTGTGCGACCCTCAGTACCTTAACGCTGAGCTGGAACATCTAAGACAGGTATTACAACGGAACGGATACAATTGGAGGCAATGCTGGCGATGGGTGAATGGCCCGGAGCGAGTGAGACCAACTGTTGTTGAACGGGTGCCTATATACTTACCGTTCGTGAAAGGGGTCACTGATAAAATTGGTGCCCTCCTACGACGTAAATACGACATAAGGACATTTTACCGCCCACCCGGACGACTTCAGCAATTTCTACGCTCGCCAAAGGACAAACAGCCACTATGCACACCAGGCGTGTATGAGATACCGTGTGATTGCGGCAAAAGCTATATCGGTGAAACCCGACGCAACATTGCTACGAGGCTGACTGAGCACATCAGAAGCGTAAAGAACTTGGACACCGACAGGTCGGCTGTGGCTGAACATTCGCAGGAAATCGGTCATTTCTTGAGATTTGACAAGGCTACCGTACTAGCGAAAGACAAATTTTTGGTACCGCGAAAAGTACGCGAAGCGATTGAAATCCAGCGTCATCCAAATTTCAACCGAGACCAAGGATGGAGTCTAGCCCCTGCGTGGAAACCAGTTCTGGCCATAAAACACAGTGATCGACAGGAATATGTGCCACAAGACACAGTCAGCGTCGTGTGCACGGGCCTTTATAATGCGGCGACGAGCGATGATGACTCACAATCGCCGGAGCCTGTGGCGACCGAGCCACTGTCCGCGCGTGCCGCGCGGGCACAGAGGCGTACGGCGCGGAGGGAAAGCAACGCGATAAACTCCGGCGACAGTGCGGGTGCAGCGCTCCGTGAGGGTACGCGCACTCACCCATGATTATGAGGCACCGATTGCCTCGAAACCGGTCGGACGTCTAACAGACAGTCGACCATTGCACGTGAGTCAAACCGTATAAATAATCAAAATGAATAATACTCACGTTTCTTTCAATAATGAAAAAGTTCCAAATCTTTCTCTCTGTCTCTCTTATTCCTCACAAGGGAAACTACCAAATACCCATCTGAGAACCCTTTAAGGTAAAGGGCTAGTAATTATAAGGCTTCTAATAGATATGCTCCATACTATTAGGGGCCCACAGAATAGGTTGATCGTTAGCATGGCCGTGGGGAATTAGTTCGAACATCAAATATCTGATTTAGAGATGGATACTTGTGGCATTAGCCGGACAAAATAACTTTAGAAATTAATTATTTTCCAGCAAACTCTTTTTTTTTAAATTACAGATAGGCAAGCATTTGACCACTATCTCACCTGGTGGAAAGTGACGATGTGATCGAGGGTGAAGCATGCTTGCTATTGCATCTATTGCATGTAATGCGCCACACTATGACTTCCGCTCCGCTGTCCGTCTGTCTGTCTGTCTGTCTGTCTGTCTGTCTGTCCGTCTGTCACCAGGCTGTATCTCATGAACCGTGATATTTAGACAGTTGACATTTTCACAGATTATGTATTTCTGTTGCCGCTATAACAACAAATATTAAAAACAGAATAAAGTTAAAAATAATAGAGGGTCCCCATACAAGAAACGTGTTTTTTTCGGCATTTTACGCCATCTATGAACGCTTAGTTAGGTAAACGTCCCATAGATGGCGTTATATTGAAATGTCGTAGAAGAACGAGAAAGAGCGACGAATCTGCTATGTATTGTAGAGAGTAACTTTATTTAAGAATACTTATAAAGGCTACGTAATTATAATTTTATTAATAATGTGTCTCTTTACTATTTTTTTTTGTGCCAGTGTCAACTAGTTTCTCCCATATTTCCGGATAGATATTCTTCAACAATCCGGCCAAATCTCTGACCATCATCTCTACCTATAGAACTATTTCACTTACGGTTTGGAAATTCAAGATGGTACATCAATGGCTGCGAATACGTTAAAACGTTAGAGTTGGTAACTGGCTCCCTTTGAGAGTTCCTTGTGTATTCAGATATCGAGACCCTAGTGCGATTTTCACTTACGGGATGGGAACGATATTTGAGCGTTATTTTGACGATATATGATATTTTTCTTGTCAAGGCGGAAAATCAGATTCGGTTTGTTTGGTATTTATTGATAACTCTACTGGTTTTGGTTTTGTTGGGAAGTATTTGATTTCTCTTTCGTATTTTGAGTGACAGTGATAAACGTTGTGTATATGTTTGTCGGACTGCAACGTTAGTTACCATATCGTGACGAAGAAATAAGCAATGGCTTGATGCAAAGTAAATCTTGGCAACGTATAGTTTTTTTTTTAAATGAATGGCTACTGATTTATCCTGCTATCACTGTTATCTAATTAATTTTAGCTGGAAATGCCATCTGAAATCTAGCTTTTGTCTCATTGTAAATAAATGTCAATAAAATAAAATCGCTTAAAAAAATGAGACGAAAGTTTGTTTCAATTGGAGACAATGAACACCTACAACAATTAAGATATTTTAAAAACTAAAATAACCGACTACCATGCACCGAGAGTCAATTTCAGTAGCAAGTTTGAGACGTTTATCGTCATATCTCTAGAGATACTTATCAGATCTTGATGAAATTACAATGGAAAAACCTCGGAAATGTACCCTTTCGAATTGGTTTACAATTAACGGAGTAATTGCGTAACATACATAAAAAAAACAACAACATACAGACGAATTGAGAACCTTCTTCTTTTTGCAAGTCAGTTGAAAAGAACTTTACATTTTATAGGTTTTATTGAGAACTAGCTGCACCCTGCGGCTTTACTCGCGTTTGTTTTATACTATCCTCTGTAAAATCGTTTCAAAACCATTCACCCTACTCGCTCAACTTACTCAAGCAAATAGTTGAACTGATATATAAATTCATTGAAAGTCAGCGGCTGCGATCCTCTTCCAAAGTTCGATTCAATTTAATGTAGTTACTGTTAATTCGACCATGGTGGGTAGGGAACAGTATTATGGTAAAGAATGGATACAGAGGGTCGTCATATACGTAGCTGGAATACAGGATCGTAGAAGGAATGTAAAAGTCAGTTTGTTTATTTGTTTAAGACTTCTTCACGGTCAAACGGCTGGACCAATTTAGCTGACATTTTGCAGAAGGATAGCGAATACTATGAATTAGGGTATAGGATACTATTTAACGCGGGTGAAGCCGTGGTGCAGAGCTAGTAGTTCATAATTTGAGGGCCCCGTAGGCGTAATGGTTAGATATGGATTGACTTCTAAGCGAAAGGTCGCCGGATCCAATTCTAGCAATGGTGTTCGTACACAGATGCTGGGAGCGTGTTATATCGATGTTCAGCCTGACTAGCTACCAAAAAGTAACTTACCACCACCAAGAAGAACATTCTGCCGCCATAACTCAGTGACGATAGAATCGTGCATTTCTGGAAATGAAAGATGTCAGTGAGATGACATAGTATGAAGCGCTGGCGGCTGGACAATCGATGTCAAGAAGCGATTCTCTGTCGGATTACCTCGCTCTCTGAAAGAAATTCCTAGCTTAGCTCGTGCCAATAATTACTGAGCGATTTTTATTGGACTTCAAAAAAAGGAGGTTTCAAAGTCAAAGTCAAAGCATTTATTCAGTATATGGGCAAATTAAAAATTTGCACTTACACTCGTTAAATTACATTAAATAAATCATATTCAATACCCATCTGAGTATATATATAAATATTAATGTTTCTCAATTCGACCGTATATATATATATATATATATATATATATTTGTTTGTTCGCGGATAATTTCGTCGTTTATGAACCGATTTTTATAATTTTTGAGGTTGAAAAGGAGATATTCCGAGGGTGGTACCACAGTAATTTCATAAAGATCTGATAAGTATCTCCAGAGATATGGAGATAAACACCTCAAACTTGGTACTGATAATTAAAAGCGCGGTGTTTGAAGTCGGTTCTTCTAATTTTTAAACGATCTTATGATTATATTATTATATAGACTAGATGAGATTTTTTTTACATTTTATAGGCTAGCGTTTGACCACTATCTCATCTGATGGTAGGTGATGATGTAGTCGAGGATGGTGAACACGAGTGCTGAATAGCTCGCTCTTATAATAGGCATGACGACAGTATCAAAAAATCGAAGATTTGATGATTTAAGGGGAAAATACATATTAAAACAATTTAAAACACTTGTTTAGTTTTATAAAAAAAAATTGAGATTATTAAGATTTTCAATAAAATAAAACATTAAAAAACTGCAATCGGCCATTTTGATTGAAACACCAATCACAGCGCATGACGTCACATCTATATCCTCTTATGAGGTTTTCTTGAAAATGTTATTACATTTTGGAAAACCCATGTATTCATTGTCACAGATTATATAATAGTTACTACGTTAAGTATTTCATTAACGTATGCGTGACGTCACAGCCGACGCCATGACATATGTGAGCTGTTTTTGCGCACTATTGAAAAAAATATTAGAAAAATTGCTTTAAACTTTATTAAACTTAAGTTAGTTACCGAAATATAGGTTTTTTCGTGAATAGTAAATGTGTTCCCACATTACGGAAGAGGATTTCAAAATCTTTCACGACTATTGCTGAGTGATTTTGATCAAATAATGTTGATGGTAATATTTTTGTACAGAGTTGTATCACTGTGTCTCCTTCCATCGGATATATTGCGTTACTTGAAGGTTATCAGTATAATTTATTAGGCCGCCCTTTGAGACGGGTAACGTATGCAAATTTCATTAATTGTGTTATTAGTTTGATGTGTATTGAGTACTCGGTATGCGGAGGATAATTGGTGACTTTTGTATTTATTTTCAATCTACATCCGAAAAGGAGGTTTGAATTCATCTGTATGTTTTCAACAGACTTCACAAAAAGAAGGAGGTTCTCAAATCGTCTGTGTGTGTGTTTTTTTTGTGTGTATGTTATGCGATTTCTCCGTCAATTGTGAACCGATTTGCATGACTATTTTTTTAATCAATAGGGTTTGTTTTTGAGGTAGTCCCATTGTAATTTCATCGAGATCTAATTAGTATCTCCAGAGATGTGACGATAAACGTCTCAAACTTGCTACTGAAATTGACTCGCGGGGCATGGAAGTCGGTTGTTTTGGTTTTTAAACTATCTTAATGATTATTATGTAAGCTTGTTTTGCGATTAAAATTATCGCCGAGCACATATTTGTGTTGTCAATGTAAAAGTCTTTCTACAGTGCTTACATTTTAATGAAAATTTTTTGCCGGGCGGGAGCGATGTTGGGCCAGTCGCAATTTTAATTTTTCCTTTACTAGTGCTGTAAGACCTTGCTTTTAACAAAAATTGACAATCAACCGGAAGTACCCTATAGGTTTTGGGTCGAAAACCTATAGGGACCCAGTCTTATAGCACAAATAAAGGAAAAAATCTAAAAAATAAAAAAAGTAAAAAATTAAAGGGATATATAATACATAGTAATGCCAACTAAGGTAGACCTCTGAGTTATATGAGCGCTGATACAATTTAGAGGTCAAGCTTAATTAGTACCATCCAACGTTGGCACGGAAGCCTCGGTGGGCGAGTCCAACTCGACTTGGCCGGTTTTTTTTTCAGGTGGAGTATATCTCTCCGGTGGTTTCATTATTTAATCAAAATGTCGAGGTAAATAAAATTCATGTTTTAGTGTGAAAAGTCCCTTATTTGAATATGTATAGCATATTTCTCATCGGCGGGTGTAGCAGCTAACTGCCACAATGATTGCCTACTACAATTTACCCATTTGCCACTAAGGAACAACTAGGAATGAAGATACGACCACACCGCGGCGTCCTGAGTCCGTGTGCGCGTTCGCGAACTGATTTTCAATCGTTTTCTGATCGCCGTAGATTGCCTTTGGTGTGAACCAGTCGGTACAAATACCACTACGCTATCTGATCGCCGTCTAGATTACTTACCTTTAGTTAAGCTAAGTCAATTACTTACCTGTAATCCAACACAAAACGCTCATCTAAATCCCTCAAACACTTAATTTTTCCCATCTATTATTAAACCTAAAACATCTTCAAGCCCCCAAAGACAACACATAAAGCTGCTTCCACGCAGTTTATAGTGTTTATAGTCACCCTCATTTCCCTGGCCATGCCTGTACCCACTTAATACGCAACGCCGGCTAAACACGCATCAACGGGCGAAGCACCACTAAAACGGGACACATAAAAAACCGCTGTAAAAGGATACCATTCGAAACAATAGGCCACATAATTATGCGGCGAAAACTCGTAAAAACTCGTAACTATCTGCTATCAAATATTTTGCACCTAGGGCCCCGGGGCTATAAAAAAGTTCTTGTAACCTCTTGATGAAATTTAATGTCCGTACAGGATGGGATATACCACAGAGATGGATATGGATAGACGTTGTAACTTTTAGGGCAATAAAGCGTGCTATTTTTTTTATATTTACTAGCTGACCCGGCAAACGTTGTTTTGCCATATAAATAATTAACTAATTAAATGACGATTGATCAGTTTTCGACCGGAGAGGAAAAATGATTAAATTACTAAAATGGCTATTAAAAAATAAGGGTTGATTGTAGAAGGGTGAAAATTGAGGATTGTATGTATTTTTGTATGTTGTATCATAAAAAAATAGAAATTAAAAATTTTGTCTAAAAAATAAAAAAAAAAAATTAGGGGTGGACTACCCCTAACATTTAGGGGGATGAAAAATAGATGTTGGCCGAATAGATACCGGATACACCGGCACAAAAAAATTCATCAAAATCGGTCAAGCCGTTTCGGAGGAGTATGGCAACGAAAACTGTGACACGAGAATTTTATATATTAGATAAGCTAGCGTTTGACCACTATCTCACCTGTTGGTAAGTGATGATGCGGTCGAAGTTGGTAAGCTAGCGTTTGACCACTATCTCACCTGTTGGTAAGTGATGATGCGATCGAAGATGGTAAGCATGCTAGGCCTGCAATGGGAACTGGCTCTAAAGGATAGTTGCCAGAACACATTAGATGTTTTGGCGACAGATTTTCTAACTTGAAGGTGGTAGCTGGCCAGGCGGACACTGGATAGTGTGTACCACCATGCAGGGGTTGTTTGATTCTTAACGATGTTGTTCCTTCACCGGAGGGCCACTTTAAAAAGCGCACATCATTTTTTCGATAGAAAAATTTTTGGTGCACGACGGGGATTGAACGCGGTACCTCTGTTGTGTGAATGTTCTGTGAATTCATAGGCACTATCATTTTTATTATTGTTTTATTAAAGTTACGCCGAAAATAATTGAAGAGTATTTTGTATTGTCTGATAGAATAGTATTTATAGAAAGACTAGCATGATCAGCCTAATATTGAAGCAAGTTAGACATTTTTTTTCTAAAACATTGACACGCAAGGTAGGCACACTTGCGGCATCTATATTCCAATCATATCTGTGGTTAATATGGAGAATGGAGATTGCAACGTTGTAGGTGAAGTAAGATGATTGAATTATGATCTGGTTGTGAGTTTACTAGTTAAACCAAAATATTGGTAGAAGGGAAATTAGCTCTTTTAATAAGTATCTAAGTAAGGTTAAATTCCAATGCGTATTCCACTTTGACCCTCCGCGGTAAAGGAAATCGTCGTCAAGAAGCCCCCAAGCTTAGAGACCTGGCGAGATACCATCTAAGATTTTGACAGGTGGTAGGAGCATATTATATCGATGTTCCGCCTGACTTACTACCAAAAAGTAGCTTACCGCCATCGAGGAGAAAATCTGCCGTCATAACTTTACGGTGTTCCAGCAGCACTCAGCCCTTGAGTCGGAGTATTCTAGGCTTAGCGTGTCATCGCTTACCACCAGGCAAGGATAAACGCTAGCCTGTAAGATGTAAAAAAAACTTAAAGGCGGTGGTTGAGATTTTCCAAATTGAGGAGAGCACTAGACAAGCAGAGAGTGTCCCATCACATAATACATTACAGATAAAATATAATAACACCACTACACACGCACGTACACACTCTCACACAAACACACACACACACACCACACTCACATACACACACACACACACGCACACACTCACACACGCACACACGCACACACGCACACACGCACACACGAACACACGCACTTATTTGCATCATTTGTATCATTTTTTTTCTATAATTACAATAGTAACATTTAGATTAAACATACAATTATGTAAGGTAACCAGATAAGTTAAACTACAATAGTTGTTTTACTGAGCTTTTAATATAAGTTTATATTTGTTCTAAATTTAGGGAAGGCACTGCTTTTTTGCAACACAGTTCTTAACTAAAGCAAAAAGCAGGGTTCGTATTTGTATGGAACTTGTTTTTCCTTGGAATAAGGCTAACTTAGCTGGAGAAATTATATAGGCGCTGGGCAAGCCAGTCCCATGTTCGTCAAGTCCTCCGCCGAGAATATTATAATTAACAAAACACTAAATAAACTAAAGAATATTATACCTTTTAACTTCTGGCAGGAGCTTAATGAGAGTTGCCGAAGATCATGCTCAGTGGCATTGGAGAGGCCTATGTCCAGCAGTGAGCTAACATAGATAGGCTGATGATGGTAAAAATGATGATAAACTCTAAACCTTTATTGGTCATTATTTTAGTTTAAACTTAGTTATTTATAGGAATATTAGTTAGTTATTAGTTATACCGCCATCATAGTCGCCACTCCTCTGCCCAGCGTGGCAATTAGGGCATATCCTTCCCAATGACCCGAAGATCGGACTCAGTGGCGTTTCCTGGGAGAGGCCTACGTCTAGCTGTGGACTAACAAAGACTGATTAGGATGATTAGTAATAAGAATATGTTTTCGTTGTTTATAATAGTAGTATCAGTGACCAACACTTGCATTTATTTGTCATGTATTTCTGCAAAAATATCGCCTTACGTGACTTACGCGATTTTGATATAGTGATTGACATATGTTTCAGCTGCATCCGGAAACCTTCATCTTGTATCGACATCACGTAAGTCACGTTAAATTCCCATTTATAATAATACCTAAATTCACAATTTGAATCCACCCTCGACTAATCTATGTATAATCTGTTAATTGAGACCATTCCAGTGAGCCCAAGCATGACGTCTCATCTGTATGAGGAGTTGAGTATTCTGCAGATTCCAAGAGATGTCCCATCATCAGGTCAATGCTACCACGTTCTTACAATATCATTCTACATTATCTTTTAGCATCGTCGACTAGAAAAGTGCTCTTAGTATAAAAGCGGCTAAACGAATTTTAATGAATCAAAGCTAAGAACACTCTCGATTAAGAACTTATCACACACAAAAATAACCAAATAAGAGTCGGTTCATTCGTTTGGGTGCTACGATGCCACAGACACACAGATACACACGTTAAACTTATATCACCTTTCTTTTTTGTCGGGGGTTAATAAATAACTTTAATATCTTGTTTATAGATAAGCTGAACTTCTACAGATATTATTTCAGTATTTATAAACGATTGCCGCTAAAGCCGCTACAGAGGTGAACTACGTCAATATATAACCTACGTTAATATGTACGTAAGCCTACAGCCATGTACTCTTAGCTATAAAGGAGCATAATACGTCGCGATAAATGAAACATGCCCGAAACCGGCGACAAAAGGTACTCGTAAAACAAACGGATTAGAGGGGGAGTAGGCCCGGGTGCAGACGCTAAGCTAGCGGTCGGTTGTCACTTGGATAGATGGATTAGCGATGACTTCTGCCTGTAACAGACACTGTGGCATGCAGAACTCTGGATTGGCCCTGCAATTCAATTAAGCGGCAATAGCCCAATGTCTATGGCTGTCGGCCTAGCGATCGAGAGGTAGTGACTTCGACTTTAGCACACTATCGACTTGAACCCACTCCAGACACAAGCATATTTAGCTTAGTTGGAGGGGTTAACAAGAATACTAGTAATGTGCAACCCACATTGAAAAACAATTCGACTGGACACTTTGCCACTCAAATCAGCCGGCTTTCAAAGATAGCTGCCGGAACACATTAGATGTTTAACAACAAAATTTCTAATTTTAGGGTGGTAGCTGACCAGGCGGATACTAGATAGTGTCATACCACCATGCGGGGGTTGGGGATGTTTTTTCTTCACCGGTTGGCAACTTAAAAAAGCGCACATAAAATGTTCGATAGAAATATCTATTGGTGCACGGCGGGATTGAACTCTGTACCTCTGGCGTCAAAACCGACCATTCTCTCACAACACTACTCGGCCCTCAAAAGAGAATACTCAGCTCCTCACTAACTTACTACAGAGATGACGAGTTTGGGCTCATTGGATCTGCCTCACTGAAAAGATTATACATAGATCTGTCGGAGGCGGTTTTAAATTTTGATTAAAGTATTAAATTATGTTACACTTTACTGGATTGGTTTTCTTGTTATACAGTTAGTGTATCTCTTATATAAAAATGAATGTTTGTCTATAGAATCGTAAACTATGCATTTGATCATGTGATGATCTTTAGCAAAGTTGTTGTGCATGAGCTAAAGAAGTTACGAACAATTTTCGACAGATGGCGCCACTGTCATTCCAATGTTAAATGGATAGGGAGTGAATGTAGGCACATAGATAAAGCAAGCTTTTCCAGGCAGGATGATGTCTGCCGGGACAGCTAGTAGTACATAAAAATATTCCTGCTATCCGCTGTATCTCTAGCTCCACACAATTTTCCCTAAACTTGCATCGGAACTATAACCCGCCTCGTAAAAACATTCCCGCGTGCATACATCACTAACGATGTCCAGACACATACAGATGGATGTGTGGGCTGGACACTGGACATGGAAAGCCACCTGTGGACAATATATACATAGACTGCTAATTACTATCTATCAAAGTAAACGGCCGCGGAATTAATGTTCATGATAATCTCAAAACTACGTACGTCTTGGTTTTGGTGTCTACGATCCAAATATCTGGTCATTTGTGCTGAGGCTGGTCTATTCCAGCACCTCATATTGTATTCCTTTTTTAACCGACTTCAAAATAAGGAGGAGGTTTCTCAATTCGACCGTATATATATAATTTTTTTTTTTATGTTTGTTCGCGGATAACTTCGTCGTTTATGAACCGATTTTGATTATTCTTTTTTTGTTCGAAAGGAGATATTCCAAGTGTGGTACCATAGTAATTTTATTGAGGTCTGATAAGTATCTCCAGAGATATTGAGATAAACATCTCAAAATTGGTACTGAAAATGAATAGCGCGGCATTGAAGTCGGTTCTTTTTTAGTTTATAAACGATATTATTGTTTTATTTAGTTAAGTTTTTTGTCAAAATGTCAAAGTTTATCATCTGTGTAACTTGAGGACGGCTGAATAAATGATTTTTCTTTCTGTCTTTCTTTACTATGTAAACGAATTTTAATGCGGTTTTCATTTATTAACAGAGTGATTTTGAGGAAGGTACAGGTGTATAAGGTTGTGCTGTGCTGTCAAGGTTTTGTGTAAATTGAACGATGATTGTTAAAGAGGTTAATTCATACTCGACGCAACAGGTCAAAGTCAAAGTCAAAGTCAAAGTCAAAGCATTTATTCAGTATATCAAAGTCAAAGTCAAAGTCAAAGCATTTATTCAGTATATGGGCAAATTAAAAATTAGCACTTACACCTTTTTTTTTTTTTTTTGACGTCAAATAACATTAAATAGATCATATTCAACAAAAAATATAGATATAACAGAAACATAACGCTTTGAATTTACAAAAAAAAAACAAAGGTATTGAGCCATTCAGCTTTCATCTAGACGTCGAACGTCACACTTAAAACACATGTTTAATTCCCCTTATTAATGTAGGGTTGCCAACCGTACCATTACGTGCACCCGCAACCCAGTGCATGTTTCAGTACTTCAGACAATTTTTATCCAAAAAATTGTGAAATAATGAAACATAATAGATAAATAAAACGCAGACTAATTGCAGTACAAATCATGTTCCGAATGGAACTGATTGTCCGACTATCACACGACAGGCTGCTTTAGCATAGATAAAGAAAAGTTTTAAAGGTACGGACAAACCGCAGCGTCCTGCGTGCGCGATCTAGGCGGCGATCAGATAGCGCAGTAGTATTTGTACCGACTCGCTCACACCAAACGCGATCAGAAATCAATTGCAAAAAACTGAGATCGCGCCACCAGATCGCAGGACGCCGCGGTGTGACCGTACCTTAAAACGTTGAGTCTAAGAATTTTAATAACATTGTCTACATGCTTATAGGTTGAGCATCATCATCATTATCAGCCTATTTCCGTCCACTGCTGGACATAGACCTCTCCTATGGCACTTAAATTAAGCAAAGTCTTCATTGAACATTGAACAGATTCTTGATCACACCTAAATGCAGAAATACGGTTTGTGTTTACCAAGATATGTAAGCCAGACTGACTCTAAACCAATTTACATATTGTTTTTATTACATCCCATTCCGAACTGGCTATGTCATATGAGAGCCCGGTGGTGTAGTGGGAGAATGGTCGCCTAACATCTAAAGTGTTCCGGCTGCTATCCTTGAGAGTCAGTTCCCATTCAAGGCCTAGCGTACTTACCATCTTCGACTGCATCATCACTTACCAACAGGTGAGATAGTGTCAAACTCTAGCCTACACAATAATAAAAAAAAAAAACTCTAGCAGCGCTTCGCGGTTTTACCCACGTAGTTCCCGTACCCGTGAAAATACGGGATTAAAATATAGTCTATTATATTTACTAATTATGTAACTTTCCATTAATGGAAAAAAAATTAAAATCGGTTCAGGCGTTTTTGAGTTAAATTGTAACAAACAAACAAACTTATAATAAAAAAAAATCTCTTTATAATATTAGTTTAGATCATAGTAGAACTCGACGATATCCATCTGTATACCCAAATCTATTAGACAAAACGATCAATAGAAGTCAATAGACCTTCTAAATAGGCTATCATCTCATAACATACTTGCGACTACTCACGCAGGAAAAAAAAAAGGTTAAGTACCCCTTAGCTTAGTTTGTAGCGCTTGCCGTAGATAGTTTACATTTACGGCTACGCTCGTAGATGGTTTACGTCATGTCTACGCCGTTACTTGGGGTAACGACGTTATGGGGTAGTTTTATAGATATAAAAATATTTATTCAGGTGGGATCTGCATATTTTTGTGGAATAGAGAGGGTAGATGGATAATAAAGCGTAATTTTATGAAGGTTTGAAATGGATTAAAATAGTGCTAGCTTTAAACTGTGGCTACCACTACGTAAAATACTATACAAGTCCGTTTCATCGGTAAACTTTTTTTCAGAGTGTGTGAATCAATCATTTTTAGGGTTCCGTACCCAAAGGGTAAAATGGGACCCTATTACTAAGACTCCGCTGTCCGTCTGTCTGTCTATCTGTCTCTCTGTCTGTCTGTCTGTCCGTCTGTCACCAGGCTATAGCTCATTAACCGTGATAGTTAGACATTTGAAATTTTCACAGATGGTGTATTTCTGTTGCCGCTAGAACAACAAATACTAAAATCAAAATAAAGTTAAAAATTAAAGAGGTCCCCATACAAAGAACGTGTTTTTAAACGCCATCTATCTAATTAGTTTCGGCAAAACGTCTTTCTAGATCGCGACCAAACCAAATATTCTTGGTAATATCAATTAATCAAATATATGAGATTGAAACTCTATTATGTTTCGTATTGTACGGAACCCTCCCTAAGTGTGCGATAAGAGACACGATGCTGACTCGCACTTGGCCAGTTTTATTCTACTTTTATCCTCTTCCTATCTATCTGTAGTAATTTCTGTATTACACCCATATCTTCCTCCACACAGTTCATCCACACTTCGGTCATCTTCTTCTTCAGTCTTCAAGTTTGGAGACGTCAGCGATAATTTGCTTACCTCGTCCAAATATTTTTCGGGTCCATCTTCTTACAACTTTCTTTTAAGAGGGAACGTAGGGTGCACTTTTCCATAAAAATATATTCCCCTGTTTTCTCCCTGGAAAATGCTTCCAGAGAAAAAATTGTTTCTACGAAAAATCAAGTTATGCTGTAGCTACGCCCCTATCATTTTCTTTTTTTGACCACCAATTTAAAAAAGATATATGACCCTTTGAAAATTTTAAAGAGTAGATAAAAAGGATTATATTTCTTTTTGCAATTGGTTGGTCAAAAAAGCATATGGTAGCAGACCTTTACAGCAGACCTTGATATTTTGTAGAAACAAATTTTGCACTAGAAGCTTTTTCAGGGAGGAAACGGGGGAATAAATACATTTGTATAAAAAAGTGCATCCCGCGTTCACTCTTAAGAATCGGACTAAAAGAGTTTCAGTATCTTTCCCCTCTACGCTATTGTATAGGAGCAAAAAGCATTGCCTTGAAATTACTTGGTAAACTGCGAGTACTTCTACAAACCTCACACACGCAAATCAGATTCCGGATAGCTTCCGGAAGCTACACTGCAACGTAAGACCTCTGAAGGTTCACTCCACCCTTACTGCCGGACAGTATAATTTGCGACGATTGCCGTTTCTCGCGGCCTCCATTCCATTTTCTCAGGATCAAAATGTTCGCGTAAGTTTTGGTACCGAAACTCGGGCCCTCCCATCAACTAATACGTTGTTTGGTGTAAGGTTGAAGCAGTAGGCGATTTGGAATTTTTTTTTTTCAGTTATTTATTATTCAGTTTTTTTGTATTAACAAGGATTTTAATCGAATTTACTTCATTTAAATATCAAAAGTATGTTGGTAGACGATGTAATTTTAAATATAAAACAATGTAATTTTAAATGAAAGTCGACAATCACACCTTTTTTGTCTCTGCATGGGTGAAAGAAACACCACTTTTTTAGTGCTGTTAAGTTATGTTTTGTACAGTTACGGACAATCAACTCATTACAGCGGGCAGTGAATATTTTTTTAGGTAAAATTTGTAGTGCATCTATATAATTTCTGTATTTTGTTGCTTTAAGAGCTCTAAAATTGTCTTACAGAGTAACTAAGTTTCCATATTGCATTCATGGATCAAATACAAAGAAGGGTTACCTGCGAAGCTTCTTACCACATAAATATTATTAATAAGCTTCTAACTATATTTTGCTACGCAATCAAATTGAATTTAGACATTTTCAACAATAAAGTGATATTTTAAACTGCCACAACATAATTTGCAATAAGGTCACACACAACTTCCGTTTGGCCATAGGTTTGGCTTCAAATATGCCTCCATCTATTAGTTGACTGCCCTTGTCTTTAAACGGGTAGTTGGTAATTATGGCAGCGTCCAATAAACTTACAATAAATTTATTGATGAAACTGTCATTACCTGATAAAACACCATTTTACTATGTTTATTTGTTTTTTCTAGTTTTGTTATATTGTGTTTGTAGACTTAAATAATCGGTTCTAGCGATCTATTCTATATTCTATTATTATAACACCACTGTATGTAATTACCTAGACCACAAGCCAATAAATCATTTCATAAAGATAAAAGGAATAGAGTCAAATTAGCCGCGAACGTCAAATTTATGCCCAGGTTTTCATTATCTCAGCTATAAATTTAAATACATCATAAAACTTAGTCGATAATATTTTGTGAAAAATAATTATTAAACTGTATGTTACTAATTACATCGCCTTTTTAGCACTAGTCTGCTCTTACCCACTTACGCCATAAGCGCGATTCCCGCTCATCGCTTATCCCTTAAAAACAAAATAACAGGGAATCCCTCTTACTAATGGGGCATGGTTGAGAGCGTCCGTGTTTACTTTTATTGTCAAGATAAATCTGTCTTAACTGTCCCGATAATCGCTACTAACTGCCCTACGGATAAATATGGCACTAGCTTTCTGAATAAAGCGCTAGTTTTGTAAATGTATCTGGGTTTATATTGTGGCGATATTAAATAAAATGATTTGTTAGGGAACTACGTGCCTCTTGTTATTACATGACTGCTTAAAAGAAGCGTCAAACTTTGAAGTGTATTTGTAATATATGTATGTATATCAATACTAATATCATAAGTGCGATAGTCAGTTTGTATATTTGTTTGTTTTTTACCTCTTCGCGGTCAAATGAATGAACTGGTTAAGCTGAAATTTAGCACACAAGGATAGAATCAAAGAATCAAAGAATCAAAGCATTTATTCAGTATGTAGGCAGTATAAATATACGCACATATACACGTCAAAATCATAAATCATAAAATAAATCATAACCAATTATCAAGTAAACATAGCAAAAGCAGAATTTAACGCTTTGAATTAGAAAAAAAAAGTAATGAACCATTCAGCTGTCATCCAATCGTTTACGTCAGAATATTTAAAAAAAATTAAAGTAGGTTAAAACCAACCATACATGTAAGTGTGTGTTTCAGTACTTCAGACAATTTTTATATAAAAAAAATAAAAAAGTGAAATAGTGATACACAACATAGAGAAACGCATACCGATCACAGTACATATCATGATCCAAATGGAACTGATAGTCCGTCTGTCAGCTGCATAATATTATTAGACAATAAGAGACATAATAAAATATATTGTAAAGCATATACAATACTATTTAATCTGAGCGACGTCGCGGGGCGCCGATAGCGCATTTTTTTGTGTCACATAATATCTTGTTAAGCGTTTGATCACCATGTCACCTGATGTTAAGTGAAGATGCAATCTACGACGTAGCTTGCTTGTATCTATTAAAAACATAAATTTTATTGACATAGGGCTAGTTTCACCGGTTCCCGATAATGCGTTAGATAGTCATCTGACACATGGCGCCATATACCTATTATATACATATTATAAATAAATAAAATAAAAAAATATATACAAGCTGTCAAAAATCTGTCAGATTTCTTCATATTAGCGCTATCAGGAACTCGTGAAGCTGGCCCATAGAGTTATATGCGTTGCTTCCACGTAAAAAAAGAAAACTTACTATCATAATATCATATGAATAGCTGCATACCAATGTTGTTTTTTTAAATACTCAAATACTTATTTATTAGTAAAAATAAAAAAAAAACATGACATTACTTAAAAATTAAATGTGATTATTATCGATGTTAAGGTACGACCACACCGCGGCGTCCTGCGTGCGCGATGACGCAGGACACCGCGGTGTGGTCGTACCTTAACATCGATAATAATCACATTTAATGTTTAAATAATGTCATGTTTTTTTTATCGTTTTAATTTAGGGCTGCATTTTGTTCTCTAGGGAGGGCATGTAGCGTGTTTACTAAGTATTAGTATCATGAAGCGACGGGCGGTTGATCAATTTATACTGTAATCATTTTTTATAGAGTAATTCAATGCAACCCCTGATATTAAGGTTAAATACGATTTGCACAGTTTTTGTACAGATTGGTGTGACTGAATTTAGTTGATCTGGTAAGATGGATTGGTAGAGCAAAAATTTGTGTTGTATGGTTGTACTCATTATAAAGGCAAAGTTGGCAAAGGGTACGTAGATCTACATTTTTAACCTATTTTTTATTGTCGTATCGAATTGGAACTTTGCATGAACTGCCTGAAAAATTCTCTGCCTGAGTCTGTATTTTCGATTAGATACAACAAATAAGATGGTTTAAAAAACTAAAAAGAACCGACTTCAATGCCGCGCTATTAATTTTCAGTACCAATTTTGAGGTGTTTATCTCCATATCTCTGGAGATACTTACCAGACCTCAATAAAATTACCACGGTACCACACTTGGGACATCTCGTTTCCAACAAAAAAAGAATAATTAAAATCGGTTCATAAACGACGAAGTTATCCGCGAACAAACATAAAAAAAAAAACATATATACGGTCGAATTCAGAAACCTCCTCCTTTTTTGAAGTCGGTTAAAAAGGTATCTTTTGGGTAAGCACGCTCCATCATCGACCGCATCGTCACTTAACATCAGGTGAGATAGTAGCCAAGCGCTACCCATTTTCGCATTAAAAAAAAAACTTTTATTTTAATAGGTTCTGATGACAAAACTATAATTGAGTATTTTGGAGCTGATCTGATGATGTAACCAGAAGGGAACTCTTCAGTTGCTTCTTGAAAACCTCTTTAGACTCATTTAAATCGTTTTGACTATGTCTAATACATTGGACTTAGTAACAATGGTATGATGATGGAGCCAAGAGTCTATTTTTAACCGACTTCAAAAAAAGGAGGAGGTTTCTTAATTCGACCGTATATGTATTTTTTTTTTTTGTTCGCTGATAACTTCATCGTTTATGAACCGATTTTTATTATTATTTTTTTGTTGGAAAGGAGATATCCCAAGTGTAGTACCATATTATGTTTATCGAGGTCTGATTAGTATCTCCAGAGATATGGAGATAAATATCTCAAAATTGGTACTGAAAACTAATAACGCGGCATTGAAGTCGGTTCTTTTTTAGTTTTTTAAACGATATTATTGATGTGAAGCTTCTTTAGGCGCAATGGAGTAAACGTGCAACGGAAATGACGTAGCGTCACGCTCCGAATGCAACGGACTGACAACCTTCTGTCTGTTTGTCTGTCTGTCTGTCTGTCTGTCTGTCTGTCTGTCTGTCTGTCTGTCCGTCCGTCTGTCACCAGGCTGTATCTCATGAACCGTGATAGTTAGACAGTTGAAATGTTCACAGATGATGTATTTCTGTTGCCGCTATAACAACAAATACTAAAAACAGAATAAAGTTAAAAATAATAGAGGGTACCCCATACAAGAAACGTGTTTTTTTCGGCAATTCACGCCATCTATGAACGCTTAGTTAGGTAAACGTCCCATAGATGACGTAATATTGAAATGTCGATCCCTAACACCTTTGTTAGACGTTAGATGGCGTTATAAGAAATAAAATGTTTATTAATTATTATTTTTTTTGTGGCGAAAAATTATAGTGGTATTTTTTGCTCGATATTATAAAATACTGTAGTGTGGTACGGAACCCTACTAGTGCGAGTCCGACTTGCACTTGGCCAGTTTATTATAATAAAAACGTGAAGGAAGATTCACTTCTAACGCTTAGCTTTCTACGCAGACATTTTAAACTGACCTCCAAAAAGGAGGAGGTTCTTAATTCATCTGTATGTTAGTGTATGTCTGTATGTATGTTACACGATTACTCCGTTAATTGCGAACTGATTCAAAGTATTCTTTAGGTAACAGTAGGGTACATTTCCGTGGTGGTTTCATTGTAATTTTATCGAGATCTGGTAGGTATCTTCAGAGATATGATGAGAAACGTCTCAAACTTGCTACTGAAACTGACTCGCGGGGCATAAAAGTCGGTTGTTCTAGTTTTTAAACTATCTTTACTATTTTATTTCAAGCGTGTTTTATTAGCTTTTTAAAACTATTATTTACCATACAGATATCATCACTGACCTTCGCATTTGGCATGATACCTATTAATTTTAGATCATTTAAAAAACTAAAAAAACTGACTTCGAACGTCGCGCTAGTCAAAGTAGCCAGTAGTGGTAGTAACTATTATATAATCTGTGCCAGTAGTTAGTAGTATGTCGTCGAGATAAGTAAATGCGTTGTAATATAAATGTTGATATATTAAAAACGGCTCGACCGATTTCGTTAAAATTTAAATGGGACTACTTGGGAAGGATACCTTTTGAATAAAAAAAAGAATTTTCCAAATCGGTTCAGGCATCTTCGAGTAATCGGTGCATATACATAACAAAAAGGTTTCCCATGAATTGAGAACCTCCTCCTTTTTTGTGAAGTCGGTTAAAAGCATAGTTTAGGAGTGCAAAAACTGCTGACTTTTATATTTTTATTGGTAGAGGTATAACCACGCTATATTTTAACTTTTCAAATCAGCCAACGCAGTTTGCTGTGAAAATTACAGCATGAAAGTTTAATTTTACGGCTCAAGTTTAAAATATATAAAATTTTCGATCATAAACTACATCTAGTTTTCACTCGTTCACTTAACTTAATCGTAACTTAAACGTTATGGTTAATGTTACGAGCTTAATGGCTGAGCAGACTGTGTGTTATCAAAAGTGAGTTTTAAGTTGTATTGCTTACTTAATGGAACTGGAATACTTAACTAAGTCTTAATAGCGCTTAGCGATCGATAAGTCTGATAGCACGTATCGTATACGTTAATTGTAGGCACTTTGATAATGTTGTATATCTAGAAAAAACAAAAAATACAAGTAATATTCATAAAAAAACCTTTTTAAACACAAGCTTTTACATAATATAGAGTAAGTCAAGACAAACCCAACGAGCCCAAACACGACGGGTATAACATGTGTAACAGTTTAGGAGTTCCTTTGGCCACCTTCCAGCTCCATCACCAGATCATCACCATGTCATCATATTACTGCATTGTTACGCGATTTACACATGCATGCAAAATTTCAGCTCAATCGAACCCCTGGAAGTCGCTCCAAAATCAATCGCAAGATTTGTGACGGACAAATAAATTCGCCGTGGTAAAGCTTGTAAAAAATATACGGTCGAATTGAGAAACCTCCTCCTTTTTTTTGAAGTTGGTTAAAAAAAGAAAGATCGTTAACAAAACGAAAAATTAACCGACTTCTAATACCGCGCTATAGTTATTTTCACTAGTAAGTTTGAGATATTTATCCCCTTACCTCTGGAGATACTCTCAGATCTCGATGAAATTACAAAGGGAGACCACCTTGGAAATGTATCCTACCAATTAAAAAAAGAATCATCGAATCGGTTCTCAATTGACGAAGTACATACATACAAAAATATAAAAGTACAGAATTGAGAACCTGCTCCTTTTTTGGAAGTCGGTTAAAAACTAAAACCCGACTACTGAAAAGTTACTCTCTAACTTTAGAAATGATTTCCAATTATTGGGTACATGCGAGCAAACCTTTTTTTACCTTTAAGTATCACTGTAAGTTCTCCGAATAAAATAAAATAAATAAAAGCCATGAGCAACAGCTAACAAACTACTTTAACATACATTGAACATGCCAACTTGCCCCATAGCTGGCAGCATAGAAACAGGATCAAACGCAACTCCCCCATCCCTAGTAAACCAATCACAAATTTCAATTACAACCACAACCATTCATCGAGGCTTTATGAAAATGGCGGGCGAAGCAATACGAATCCCACGTTAATCAGTAACGTATTTATTGAATGTATAGCAATTATCCGTTGCCGAATTTAATAATAAATTAATAATTGGTAACCGGAGGACTATACTAACTGTTGTATTGAATTTAATTACAGACACACTCGGTATATAAATAATTGGTGCGCGAATTATGGATTGTTTAACGAGGATTTTGTGACTTGAAAAATATGTTTTTTCGACTGTGAAACTATATTGTAAACTGTTTTTAGGGTTCAGTACCCAAAGGGTAAAACGGGACCATAATACTAAGACTCCGCTGTCCGTCTGTCTGTCTGTCTGTCTGTCTGTCCGTCCGTCTGTCACCAGGCTGTATCTCTTGAAGCGTGATAGTTAAACAGTTGACATTTTCACAGATGATGTATTTCTGTTGCCGCTATAACAACAAATACTAAAAACAGAATAAAGTTAAAAATAATAGAGGGTCCCCATACAAGAATCGTGTTTTTTTCGGCATTTCACGCCATCTATGAACGCTTAGTTAGATAAACGTCCCATAGATGGAGCTATATTTAAATGTCGATCCCTAACACCTTTGTTAGACGTTAGATGACGTTATAAGAAATAAAATATTTATTAATTATTATTTTTTGCTGGCGAAAAATGATGGTGGTATTTTTTGCTCGATCTTATAAAATACTGTAGTGTGGTACGGAACCCTACTAGTGCGAGTCCGACTTGCACTTGGCCAGTTTATTATTAATTGTGATACTCACTTGAAAATAAATGTGATGTCGATATAACAATCGATGAATTAACTTTTCATCATCATCATCAGTACAAACTAGTCCACAGCTGGACATAATCGTCAGTAGGGATGTTACGGAGGTGATTTTATCGGAACCGGAGAATTGAAATTTATTTTAAACGGAAACGAAATCGGAACCGGTGGTGAACCATGGTATGTTGGGGACAAATGAGTACCTATGTTAAGGCCGGGTCAGATAAATAAATAAAACAATGCTATAATTATTCGGAATAACCTCGCTTCAAATCAATCGGAACCGAAGCCGAAACTGGAGCTGAGAAATCAACCGAAAGTTTCGGTATATCGGAACCAAAGCCTGAACTCCGTAACAGCTCTAATCGTCAGCAACTCATATCCAGCACCTACCAGCCACCTTGCGAAGATCATCCATCGCTCCCCCTAGTCTGAGGGCGTCGTACGCTTTTGTTTAAATTTATTTTTAATACTGGATGGGTAAGCATTTGACTTCTATAGCACCTGATGTTAAGTGACGATGAGATCGACGGTGTAGCATGCTAACCTAGAAGATACCTGTACACTAGCGATTTGAAAACCCCGGGTTATAGTTACTGGGAAACACAGACACCGGCAAGGACTTCCGCTACGCTACGTTTGCCAATCTACGGTCTCCATTGAAGAACTCGTTTACCCCAACACTTGTCGGTTCTTCGGCTGAAATGTAACCTTTACCGGAAGCCTGTTGTACAACAAGATCTTAAACATTCTTTTTTCAATCATACTTAGCCAGAAAGAGGCAGATGCAACTATACGGACCTGAATCAGCATAAACTCTCCTCGGCAAAGTAAAATCAAAACGTAACTCAGCCGAAGAGACGAAGATAACTTATGGATGAAGATAATATCAATATCTCACTCTTTTTAGGGTTCCGTAGCCGAATGGCAAAAAACGGAACCCTTATAGATTCGTCATGTCTGTCTGTCTGTCTGTCTGTCTGTCCGTCCGTATGTCACAGCCATTTTATTCCAAAACTGTCAGGACTACAGAATTGAAACTTGGTAGGTAGATGTATTTTGTGAACCGCTTTCCGATTTTTATACAAAAACCAAAAAATATTATAATTTAAATATAATTTTTTATAAAATTTAAGGGGGGGGGGGGGGGGCATCCGATACATGGAACTGAAACAAAAAAATTTTTTTTCTTCAAACCTATACATGTGGCTTGCCCTTGGATAGGTCTAAAAAATTACATTGAGGTTCCTACAATCATTTTTTCTCAAAGTCAATCATTTGAAAGATAGGCGCGTCTAAAGTAGTAAAATGTGTGTCCCTCTAACTTTTAAAGTATTGGAGTGAAAAATCTAAAAAATATATTCAATAGATCTCAATAAAAACTAACAAAGAAAATTGGTTTGAACGAGATACAGTCAGCAGTTTTAGAGATATGGCGCACGCAAAGATAACTTTGTTTTTCATACAAACACTATGAAAAACAAAGTTAATTTTGTAGTTGCGAAAAATTACCAAGTGCAAGTCTGACTCGCACTATTAGGGTTCCGTACCACACTACAGTATTTTATAAGATCGAGCAAAACATACCACTATAATTTTTCGCCAGCAAAAAATAATAATTAATAAACATTTTATTTCTTATAACGCCATTTAACGTCTAACAAAGGTGTTAGGGATTGACATTTCAATATAACGCCATCTATGGGACGTTTACCTAACTAAGCGTTCATAGATGGCGTGAAATGCCGAAAAAAATACTTTTCTTGTATGGGGACCATCTATTATTTTTAACTTCATTCTGTTTTATTCATATGACAGACAGACGGACAGCGGAGTCTTAGTAATAGGGTCCCGTTTTATCTTTTGGGTACGGCACCCTAAAAATATTATAGATATAACAGAAATATACTTTAGCGCTTTGAATTTACAAAAAAAAACAAAGGTATTGAGCCATTCAGCTTTAATCTAGACGTCGAACGTCACACTTAAAACACATGTTTAATTCCCCTGATTAATATGGGGTTGCCAACCGTACTATTACGTGCACCCGCAACCCAGTGCCTGTTTGAGTACTCCAGATAATTTTTATCCAAAAAATTGTGAAATAATGTAACATAATAAATAAACAAAAGAAACATGTAAAGGTACGGCCACACCGTGGTGTCCTGCGATCTGCAGGCGCGATCTCAGTACTATTCAATTGTTTTCTGATCGCGTTTGGTGTAAACCAGTCGGTACAAATACTATTGCGCTATCTGATCTGATGCAGGACGCTGCGGTGTGTCCGTAACTTTAATGTTTTCTTTGTCGAAGAAAAACGATACCGTGTGGCTAAAATAAAAATAAAATATATAATATAATTAAGATAGTTAGATAGATAGAGTCAGTTTCAGTTGCAAGTTTGAGACGTTTATCGTCATATCTCTGGAGATACTTATCAGATCTCGATGAAATTACAATGTACCAACTCGAAACTGTACCCTACCGATTAAAAAACAGAATCATTCGAATAGGTTCACAATTACATAGCAATCGCGTAACATACGTACAAAAGAAAAACATACAGACGAATTGAGAACCTCCCCCTTTTTGGAAGTCGGTTGTAAATAATAAACATTTAAGGGCTCTTTTAAGGCCAAGAATTTGATGGCCATGTGGTTAAAATCACGTTGAGCTTCTACACAGTAATACTAGTAAACATATCGAAATGATCATGTAATCTGTAAATGAACAAATTCGTACATGTAACGATGTACGCAAATTCGAGTTTCGGAATCGACCAACATGTCACCAATCGGTTTTCCAATTAGGCGCATGATGTTTGCAAGTACATCATTTAGGAAGGAAATTTGGGCAGTTGTACTCAAAGCAGTATCGCAATTCTGGACTTTTTTAGGGTTCTGTACCCAAAGGGTAAAACGGGACCCTATTACTAAGACTCTGCTGTCCGTCTGTCTGTCTGTCTGTCTGTCCGTCTGTCACCAGGCTGTATCTCATGAACCGTGATAGTTAGACAGTTGAAATTTTCACAGATGATGTATTTCTGTTGCCGCTATAACAACAAATACCAAAAACAGAATAAAGTTAAAAATAATAGAGGGTCCCTATACAAGAAACGTTTTTTTTCGGCATTTCACGCCATCTATGAACGCTTAGTAAGGTAAAAGTCCCATAGATGGCGTTATATTGAAATGTCGATCCCTAACATCTTTGTTAGACGTTAGATGGCGTTATAAGAAATAAAATGTGTATTCATTATTATTTTTGCTGGCGAAAAATGATAGTGGTATTTTTTGCTCGATCTTATAAAATACTGTAGTGTGGTACGGAACCTTACTAGTGCGAGACCGACTTGCACTTGGCCAGTTTATTTTAATGTTGCCGGCCCAATACGAGGACTAATAAAAATAAATATATTCATACTTAGTAAAAGAGTGATCACGCAAAGTGCCACATTATAAATAATTGCCACTCTGCGCGTCTCTCTCTGCTCTGCCACATAACCTTACGGTGCTCCGGTAGCTCACAGCCCTTGAGAGTCACAGCATTCCAGGCCTAGCGTGTTCACTATCCTCGACCGCATCATCCTCATCACCAGGCGAGATGGTGGTTAAACGTTAGCCTATACCGTATATTAAATAAAACTGGCCAAGTGCGAGTCAGCACCGTGTCTCTTATCGCACACTTAGGCAGGGTTCCGTACAATACGAAACATAACAGTTTCAACCTCATATATTTGATTAATTGATATTACCAAGAATATTTGGTTTGGTCGCGATCTAGAAAGACGGGGCTCGTTTACGTTCATTTTGCTGATAGTAATTAGATAGATGGCGTTTAAAAACACGTTTTTTGTATGGGGACCCCCTTTAATTTTTAACTTTATTTTGTTTTTAGTATTTGTTGTTCTAGCGGCAACAGAAATACACCATCTGTGAAAATTTCAATTGTCTAATTATCATGGTTAATGAGCTATACCCTGGTGATAGACGGATAGACAGACAGACAGACAGAGAGACGGACAGCGGAGTCTTAGTAATAGGTTCCCGTTTTACCCTTTGGGTATGGAACCCTAAAAATTATCGTTTACAGAACGAAAAACCCGACTTCATCCGACATGCTACGCTAGGTATTTTCAGTTTGAGGAGTGTATCTCCATATGTGAACGGGAAGTATATACTTTCTTTAACAAAAAAGTAATTTTCTAAGTCGGTTATCAAATGACGGAGTTCTGTGTAACAAACATGAAACAAATCATTTGAGATCGTTTAAAAAACAAAAGAGCCGACTTCAAACGTCGCGCTAGTAGTTAAAGCCAGTAGTAAGTATCATCATGGAGGTAATTAAATGCATCGTAATACGAATGTTGATATATTAAAAATCGCTCGACTGATTTCGTTACAATTTAAATAGGAACACTAGGAAGAGATACCATTTGAAACTATAATATCGTTTAAAAACTAAAAAAAGAACCGACTTCAATGCCGCGCTATTCATTTTCAGTATCAATTTTGAGATGTTTATCTCAATATCTCTGGAGATACTTATCAGACCTCGATAAAATTACTATGGTACCACACTTGGGATATCTCCTTTCGAACAAAAAAGAATAATCAAAATCGGTTCATAAACGACGAAGTTATCCGCGAACAAACATTAAAAAAAAATATATACGGTCGAATTGAGAAACCTCCTCCTTTTTTTGAAGTCGGTTAAAAAAAAGAATTTTCCAAATCGGTTCAGGCATCTTCGAGTAATCGGTGAACGCACAAAAAAAAAAAAAAGATTCTGACGAATTGAGAACCTCCTCCTTTATTGTGAAGTCAGTTAAAAAGGAAATACAATATGTATGCTGCGGAACTTCGTAATTTGATTCCGTCATCCCTATTCTATAATCGGACATCCAGGGATACTAAGAGGCGCCACCGCTTCATGGTATATATACCATTTACGCGTACAAAGCGATTCGCCTCTTCTTTCATCATACGTACTGCTAAGGAATGGAATTCTCTGCCCGAGTCTGTGTTTCCGATTAGATACAACATAGGGGTCTTCAAGCCGCGAGTGAATAGGTATCATTCGGGTAAGCGCGCTACATCATCGACCGCATCGTCACTTAGCATCAGGTGAGATAGTGGTCAAGCGCTACCAATTTTCGCATAAAAAAAAATCACAAAGTTATCTGTTAGCAATATAGAAGAAAAAATAATCCATACAATTGTGCAATGGCAAGCAAGATCGTTTAAGGACCAAATGTCTGAGTGTACCTTCCACTCCACTTATCTCACCTAGACTTGAGGAATAGTGCTTGCAACACAAAACAAGTAAAATGGCTGCGCCGGCCAAAATTCAAGAGCCATGTCTATCCGGCAAATTTTCGAGCGAGAAATTTAAATATCGTATGTCGAGACTCCCGCTTTTGGCGGTAACCAGAGCGAGGTATACTACACTAAATGCCGAGACAAGGCTTTGATGTGGGAAAGATTGGGAGTGGATACGGTATTATTTCTATGATGGAGACTGGACTGAATGTTTTTTTTTATTTTGCGTCTCCAGTGTCTGACCTCTATCTAACCTGGGGCCTTATTCAGTATGACCATTTTAAAGTCTTACCGTGCCGTGTTACGTTATGTCCGCGTTATGGTATTCTCTATACCAATTAAAACGCGGTAGGGTAAGGTTATGAGCGCGTTTTGGGCTGTCAAAATATCGTGACATACGAGGACGTGTAACGCGCGCGTTTTGTATAATTTACCTATTGTGTGGCATACAGAATTCAATTTTTCAATAACGTGACGTGGCGCGTTAAGGAACGCGTTATCTCATTGGTCATACTGAATAAGGCCCCTGATGACAAGTGACGATGTTGTCGAGAATGGTAGCACGATATGCCAAGAAGGGGAACTGGCTCTCAAGCAGAGATGTCAGAATTCAACTTAATGTTTGTGCCACAGATTTTGCCAGCTTGAAGGTAGTAGCTAGTCAAGTGGATACTAAGCGGTGTCCTACCATCATTAAGGCTATTATAAGATTGATAAAAGCTTGTCCAACAAGTGCATTCTACTAGTTTACAAAAGCCGTTGTTTTTTAAGAGATAGTGGTTAAACGCTACCCTCATCATCATCTTCCTACCATTATCCCACTTAAGTGGGGTTGGTGCAACATGTTATTGTCTTTCATTTGGATTTATCCGCAGTCATTTCCTATTGGTGTATTTCATATTGGTGAAGTTCGCTACCCTATAGGATTTATAAAACATAAATCTTTCACTGGAGTGCAACTGTAAATGCGCCATAAAGTCCATAGAAACAGCACGACAGGTTTATGCCCACGACTTTTAGGTTAGAAGTCGAAGGAAGGGAACTCACAAAAACGCCACAGAGCCTTATAGTATATGCTGGTGCTCGCATATGACCATTCTATTTCACCTGATAATATGGTCTACAAAGGAGCACGCCTGTTTAGAAGAAATCTATTCACTGGTGACGTGAAGACCTTTGTTGTACAGTTTTATTTATTGCTTGGTGGTTCTTATGGTGAATGATGAAAGCAAAGCGCTTCGTGCTGGTAGATGGGCCCCATCATTATGATATCATCAATCGATTATTCAATCAATATCATTATCAGTGTAACGATCAAAAATATTTCTCAACTCAGCTCAGCGACAACATGCGTTATCTCTCAGAGAACGGAAATATGGAATACCAGATCCAAAGCTTCTCAGTTCGTTGTAGTCAGACGCTGTATATAGGTGCAGGCGGTGAGTGACCTTCGTCCGTGATATGCAATACGGATAGTCGGGTTAGTGTTCATTTTAATTCCTTGCCTACGTGGCTTGGGACTAAAACACCCGATTGGCTTATCATTTCCCATTATAAAGGTAAGGGGATTCCTTGTGGTAAGATTCTATTTGCCTATCTATAGTTACCTATTCGGTTTGGTTCTACTTTACACTAAAATATATGAAAGATTGATCGATTCCAAATGTTTTTGTATCATTAGCGATTGTGAAATGCAGAATTGGAGTCCTAATATCAATATCAGTCAAATATTATTCAGGAAAATTTTGGAAGTGAAAACTTCTTCTGAATACTTTATTATGTAGTATTAAATGGGACTGAGCCGTAATGCTCGGCTATGTAACGCGCGTTCGGGTTACGTTCGGGTAAAGTCGGCTTTTCCTCCGTACAAATCCGACAGATTACTTAGTAATTTAGTAGATAAAAACCTTAAACTTTTAAAAAAATATTAAATACTAGCAGTCCGCCCCGGCTTCGCACAGGTAGAACATATATGCCTACAAAATTTGCATCAGTTTGTTGCATCGAATATAAAATATGAACATATTTAACAATCATCGTCATATTTCATCCAATTTACACAAAACCTTAACGAAATATGCACCTAAACCTTCCTCATAAACACTGTGGCTATTGGTGAAAACCGCATGATAATCCGTTCAGTAGCTTTGAGTTCATTGCGAACAGACAGACAGACGCAGTGGATGGACTTTGTTTTATAATACTTACGTACTGATATTGGACGGCCCTTTGGCGTAAAGGATAGTTACCCTGATTCTGACCCGGCGGTCGTTGGTTCTAATCCTAGCTATATACCTACCAATGAAAGTTTTATGTGCATTCATGAATCATGAGTTTTCGTACAGTGGTAGTGGGATCATTAAATCTACCCAAAAGTAGCTTACCACCAAGGAAACATTTGCCGCCGTAACCTTACGCGTTCCCCGACGCAAAATGTAGGGGTAATATACGTTTAACGTGTGTATCTGTGTGTCTGTCTGTCATCTTAGCACGTAACCGGATGAACCAATTTTGTTTTTATTATTGATAGTTTTTTTTTGTTTGATAGATGTCTTCATCGAGAGTTTTCTTAGCTTTGATTCATGAAAATTCGTTCAATCGTTATAAAACTATGAGCTTTTTTCTAGTTAATTGCTATGAAATCAACTTTCATAGGTCTGATCAATTCGAAATTCTGCTTCTTCAACGATATTGTAAGAACATGGAAGCATTGACCTGATGTTGGAACATCTCCTGGACTCTACAGAATACTCAAATCCTCACCAACTTACAGATCAGATTTTAAATGTCGTGTTTAGAGTCATTGGAATGCTTTTATTGAAAAGCATACCTACGTCAAACACATAGATCAGTCGGGGTGGTTTAAAATATTATATTATTTTATATATAGATAAATATTATTTTATACAATAGATCATATTATTATACTAAATTGACTTCAAATTGATTGTGATCGGTGGGGATCTACAGCATAGCTAAACTTATAATAATATTTTCGTAGTAACTATGACCTAATCTGTGGTTTCACTGCAAATATTTTATTTATTTTGCGATACGTGTATGAGCAATTCGTGATATCTTTTAGAGCTTTCATTGGAATTATATACTGTAAAGGACAATTTTAATCTATAATATGTGGCCAAGCTAATTAACGTAATTATTTGGATAAGGATTTATACTATATACTTGAAAATAGCCCTGGAAGTTATGTAATATTTTTTAACAAAAAAATAAAGATTAAAATGGTTACTGTGAGTCAACCTTAAGAGACAGACATATGCTGTCGCGGACTTTTTAGTAGGTCTTATTAAGTTGTACAACTCTTGCATAGAAAATATTCTTCTATCTATTTTCAATTAAGCAGCGTTCGTAAGAAACGTGTTTTTTCGACCGTTTTTTTGCCGACTTAGGTTGCAAATTAGGTCTCCACGAATGTGCCTTTGATTTAAACGGGATAATATATAGCCTATTTTCATTCCGAAAATCCATTCTCTGTATTAGTGAAAGAATTTTTTAAATCGGTTCAGTAGTTTTTGAGCCAAATCATTACAAAAATACAAATGTTCTCTCTTTATAATATTAGTATAGATAATTATAGGCTAACGTTTAACTACTATCTCACCTGTTGGTAAGTGATGATGCGGTCGAAGATGGTAAGCACGTTAGGCCTAGAATGGCAACTGGCTCTCAAGGATAGCTGCTGGAACACATTAAATGTTTTGGCGACAGATTTTCTAACTTGAGGGTGGTAGCTGGCCAGGCGGACACTAGATAGTGTCCTATTACCATGGGTTAGGGGTTGTTGGTTTCTTAACGATGTTTTTCCTTCAACGGAGGACCACTGTGAAGTGCGCACATAATTTTTAACCGACTACGACGAAGCAAAAAGGAGGGTTATGTTTTTGACCTGTATTTGGGTATGTATCTATGTATGTATGTATGTATGTATGTATGTATGTATGTATGTATGTTTGTAGTATGTTCATCTGTTCCCTCGTAACGTCTAAACTACTTATCATAATTGAAAAAATGGTGTCGTTGGACGCGTCTTATTTGTCTGCTGGTTATGTGACGTCACAAAAAATTGAATGTGGCGCCCCCTTGAGGGTACGAAGTCCAGAAATAAAAAGAAATTTCACCCCACCCCATTGTGTGTGGTATCGTTGAATAGGGACTTTAAAATGAAGATAGGGTTTAGTATATCATATTTTTATGAGGCGTAGCGTTGGCGAGATATATCCCGCCGAAGTCAAGAAAACAAATTTTTACCCTACAGCGTCGCAAAAAAGCAGTTGGGAGGGTTATGTGTTTGTTGATCACTGTGTATGTATGTAAGTATCTTGACATGTATACATGTATACATCTATCCAAAAACTCCAAAATGCTTTAAATAAAAAATAAGTTCAAAAACGAAAACCCGACTACTGAAAAATCACTCTCTAAAAAGTATGAAACAAGAAAATATTCTCATCTGAGATCGCTAAGTACAAACTATTAAATATGTATCGTGTATTATACAAACAACTAAATTGTAATAAATATTTTATTGTATTTCATAAATATTCTTAGTGGTGCTCAGAGGATAGCCGTGGTCGTATGTCACCTACCGTAACAAAACAATACACTCTGCAAAGTAACACACGACCACGGGTATCCACTGAACACCAGTATGCACATATCGCATCCTTTTAAATTAGGGCAAAAATATGAAAAAGCAGGTATGGCAACATTTTGACACTTAAATCTTGAGGCAAGCTCCACAGATTAGTGGTAGTGCAGCTTGACGCAAGTGTCTCGATGTTCTCGATAACTGGTCTACAGCTAGACGTGGCTGTTTGCTGCAAGCCGCTTGTTTGTCAATAGGGCTGTCTATACCACGCTCCAGGTGTTTGAACACAATGTCATGTCCACTGGTGTTGCTACGTTTCCTTGGAGCTTCAGATGTGATGTTATGATATCCATATTTGTATACTTATATTATAAAAACTTTTGAACTCCTGTCTGTTTTTTATCTAATTACGCCTAAGCTGACAATCTGATCTTCCTGAAATTTAACAAGGAGATACTTTACCTATGGCATGAGGATAAACATAGGCTACAATTGGTGTACGGGAAAGAAGTCAGTATCAGGTATCAGTGACAATTACTGCCGGTAGACTTAACCCGGATCTAACCTAGAATCCGGTAATAAGGTTTAGGAAGATACGGTTATGTCATGTCATACAAATAAACAAGCAAATATAAATGCGAAAGTCAGAATGTATATTAGTTTGTTTGTTTGGGACTTCTTCACGATGAAACGGCCCGACTGATTTGGCTAACATTTTACACAGAGATAGCGAATTAGGACATTGCATATTTTTTAACGCGAGCGAAGCCGCGGGGTGCCGCTAGTATTGGTATACGATTGGCCGGTATTATTAAACGACACTCGTGCGTAGATTTACGCATAGAGGTGCGATTTAACTGATTAAATATAATAGATTTATTTATTTCATTCAATGTAGTGTACAATTGAGATGTTAAAATGTTTGGTTAGTCCGCCTATTTTGTCATAATACAAAGACGTATGAAATAATACTTATGTAACTAAAATAACATGTTGAATTAATTTATAAATACATTGATCTTTAAATTACATGTCAAAATCATCATCAATTCATCATCATAAAAAAATGGTTTCATTCTAAGCTATGGCTGCATATGTGCTTGAATGTAGACGGTTTATTCCCGTTTGTCCCCTTAATGTGGACAAACACGACAAGAAATTCACGCTGTCCTCTTGTATCGGCTAGACTGCTCGCATATAAAAGTATTCTATGTTTTAAAATTTGTTTGTTTACATTTTAGCACATGTTCGAAGACACTTCAATAACCTAGAAAAGCCAGAAATCATCCCAAAGTAGAGATTAAAATAAGACAAGCCACACACAACTAATGTAGGTAAGTAGGATCATAGAAAAAGATGGCATACAACTCCCTGTTTTCAAAACTACCTATGAGTAGGTAGTATAGAGTAATAAATAAATGAATGAAGGTAAAAATTCCAAGAAAGATCCCAGGCGCAGATAATATTTTTCCTTTCAAATATAGTTTTCAAAGAGTATATCCTCTTGGCAAATAGTTATAAATAAAATATCTAACTGAAATATTTAACTGTAATATTTAACCGAAACACTCAACTGAAATATTCAACCAAAACATTCAACATAAATATCTAACTGAAATATTAAAGTGAAACGAGTTGGGAGCGACGGAGTCGGCAGTCGCAGCGTCGTCGAGTGAAGGCAGCGACGCAGCAAGTCGGCGCCTGCACCAGGGACAACGACCCGCGATGCTCTGCCACCCACTGCACCCGTACACACCACGAGCTCCACTCCCAGCCACTGAAATATTTAACAGAAATATTTAACCGAAATATTTAACCGAAATATTTAACTGAAACATTTAACTAAAATACTTTAACCGAATATTTAACTGAAATTTTTAACCGAAATGTTTAACTGAAATGTTTTAACTGAAATATCCAACCGAATATTTAACCGAAATATTAAACCGAAATATCCAGTTATAAATATTTAAATACGGGACTTATCGCGCCTAAAACATAAATCTTATCTACTCGACGTTTCGACCAAGTTGCATTGATCGTGGTCACGAGACGACTGAATGTTGTGAGTGTCCGCACCGCTATTTATAGGAGAGATCGTTGCAAACTACCCTCAATTAATTTAATTTTTAATTTTTATCAGAGTTGCCATTGCGACACACAATACTGACAATATCGGCAGATTTTTGCTGCTTTGATCTTTGATTCGAACACTTGCTAATCACAGGGTTCCATGTTGCGGCCAACCTAAATCCATCCTCCCGGTTGAAATTGGGATGCTTCTTTATTTCTACCGCTTCACGCACAATACGGGAGTAATAGTAGCGGTCGGTCGAGAGGATCTTAGGGTCATGAAGTTCGATCCAGTGATTAGGTCCGGATTCCAGTAAGTGCTCGGCGATAGCAGATTTATTGACCTGGCAGTTTTTTACAGCTGCGATGTGTTCTTTGACCCTTTCTGCAATCGTACGCTTGGTCTGTCCGATGTACGATTTACCGCAGCTGCAATCGATTTTGTACACACCAGGTATCTGAAAAGGAATCACATCCTTCGGCGAACGGACCTGCGTTGATATCTTCGTTAGGGGAGTGAATACTGTCTTGATAGAGTATTTACGTAGTACAGTACCGATCTTGTCCGTCACTCCCTTCACGTATGGCATGAACGCTGCCTGCCGTTCAACGTCAGTGGTTCTCTCCTTATATCTGCGTCTAGAATGACCTCTTCCCGCCTTGTAGCCGTTTTTTATCAGAACCTCCTGAACATGTGCGATTTCTTCCTCTAGGTGTTCAGGGTCACAGAGGTCACGAGCTCTATCCATTAATGACCTGGCTACAGATCCCAGGTGACGGGGGTGATGGTGCGACGAGGCATTCAGATACCTATCAGTATGGGTCGCTTTCCTATAGACAGAATGTGATAATGAACCATCAGGTCTCACCATAACTTTGACATCAAGGAAAGGCAGTGTTTTGTTCGTTTCTAGCTCATAGGTAAACTTTATGTTGGTATGAATCGAATTCAGCTTCTTTGCCAGAGTGGCTACTGCCTGCTCATCACCCGTCATGATGCAGAAGACGTCATCAACGTACCGCTTCCACACCTTTACTGATGACGACTGTAGGTCTATGGCTTCTTCGATAAATTCCATCCAGATGTTGGCAAGGACAGGTGCCACTGGACTTCCCATGGCAACACCGTCCATCTGGAGGTAGTGCTGCCCACTGTATAGGAAATAGTTTCCTTCCAAACAGTTCCTCAACAGCACAAAAAAGTTTTCTGGAAGGTCATCACTGTACCTTGTCCTTATCACCTCGATGCACTCCTTCACTGGAACGTTGGTGAAAAGTGATTCTACATCGAAGCTCACCATGATGTCGTCTGGTTCCAGTACGAGTTAGATATTTTATTTATAACTATGTGTTCAAATCGCGAAAGTTTAAAGTTTACATCCTCTTGGCAACCCTGGGAATGTAGTCTAGGATTTTTACTTTTAATCTCACAAGTGTCTCGTGTTTGTCTTTTGTTTAACGACTCCACCCGACTGGAAACGGGACACTGCTCTAGCGACACTTCAGACACTCCTCTAATACACTTTTAAAGATAGATTTTAAATCGGTTTCACCTCTATAAACAGGTGAGATTGGATTTTTATTATTATTGCTGTCGTTTCCTTTTTCAAAGATATCTTGGGAAAAGTGAGATATTTTTGTTGTGGATTATGTTAGGAGATGATGTTTTATTCATGATCAGCTTGATCCAGCTGTTTTCCACTGGAGCAGTACCGAGTTCCAGCCAGCATAATGTTCAGTGCCAGTCAGAAGAAGTTTGAACTACGAGTTGGGACTTTTTTGTATCTTATGGGCTAGCGTTTGACCACTATCTTTCCTGTGGGTAAGTGTTGAGATGGTCCAGGTTGATAGCACGCTAGGCCTAGAACGGCACAGGAACCCGCTCAAAAGACAGCTGCCATGCGACAGATTTTCAAACTTGAGGGTGGTAGCTGGCCAGGCAGACACTACGAGTAGATAGTGTCTTACCACCATGCCGGTGGTTTATTAACGATGATTTTCCCTCGCGGGAGAACCTCTTATTATTTTTTTAATTTTGTTTTTTTATAAAAAGACAACTCTTCGCACTAGGATACCGTGTGTCACGGGGGACTTTACAAATACACAAATCACGGACCGAATTCCACCCAACTCAAATAATTGTCTGTGGATCACACGAAGAATTGCCCCGTGTTGTAAATTGAAACCACGATCGTGTGAGTGTGTCGTGGCATGCTAACGAGTTCACTAGGCCACCAGGGCCCCTAGACAAAATCCAATTTCCCGTTTCCATTCACGCTAACGCAAGTTCAAAATGTATCGGAATGACATTTTTGTTGCGGAAACATATATGTCATTCCATACATTTTGAACTTGCGTTAGCGTGAATGTAAACAAGAAATTGGATTTTGTCTAGGGGCCCTGGTCAGGCACAAATGCACACATCATTTTTCTATAGATAATCTTCCAAATTTTTTTCAAATCGGTAAATGAATGACGGATTTCTTAGTTAACAAAAAAAAATTATATAAAACCTGTGATAAAATTAATTTAATGTTTTATGTGACAAAATTATCACTAAATGTCATGTTCGATTTGTATTCCTTCACAAATTATTGCGAAATTATTTTAGTTCAGTCACTTTCGCCCTTCGTATTTACGATTTGAGATTACAAACACAGATTGAAATTAAATCTTATTGCTCATACAATAAAGATCATTTTGTGCAAAGATAATAAATGTACTTGACATTCGTAACTTTATGTGGACATTTTTATGCGACAGTGGAAATTAGTATTCGGAGGAATTTACTTATGTGCTTTAAATAATTTAATTTTGTTTTGTACTTGAAAGTGCAATATGCTTAATATATAGAAATTAATTTAAGCCATATGTATTGAATACAACATCAGAAAACTCATAGTTTTTATTTTAATTTAATAAATATGCTAATAAACCATTAGCATATATGTAATAAGTCATAAAGATTCATCAAGGTTTTTTGCACATTTTACAAATCAAGAAATTCTTACGATGCTTTTATTTATAAAATTATGTCTGTCTGAAAACGGCTTCTCATACAGTGTTTAATAATGAGATAGTTTAAGAAATTAAAACAACCGACTTCAAATGCCGCGCTATTAATTTTCAGTACTATGTTTGAGGTGTTTATCTCCATATCCTCTGGAGATGCTTATCAAACCTCGATGAAATTACCACAGTACTACACTCGGGATATCTACTTTCTAACAAAAAAAAAAAAAATCAATCGACGAAGTTATCCGCGAATAAATATAAATAAACTGGCCAAGTGCAAGTCGGACTCGCACTCGTAGGGTTCCGTACCACACTACAGTATTTTATAAGATCGAGCAAAAAATTCCACTATCATTTTTCGCCAGCAAAAAATAATAATTAATAAACATTTTGTTTCTTATAACACCATCTAACGTCTAACAAAGGTGTTATCGACATTTCAATATACCGCCATCTATGGGACGTTTACCTAACTAAGCGTTCATAGATGGCGTGAAATGCCGAAAAAAGCACGTTTCTTTTATGGGGACCCTCTATTATCTTTAACTGTATTCTGTTTTTAGTATTTGTTGTTATAGCGACAACAGAAATACATCATCCGTGAAAATTTCACCTGTCTAACTATCACGGTTCATGTGATACAGCCTGGTGATAGACGGACAGACAGACAGACAGACAGGCAGACAGACGGGCAGCGGAGTCTTAGTAATAGGGTCCCGTTTTACCCTTTGGGTACGGTAGAAGTGAAAACTTGAACACGTAATTTTTGAATATTTTGGAATGACACCTCGCGCAAGCGCCCTGCGCTTTGTCTTACGATTTCTTGATCAGGACACGTTACCTAACGCGAGTTTAACTTTTTTTACCCATTCCAAGAAAAGTGCACAACCCCGCTAAAGAAGTTTTCACTTCAAAAAATATATATACTGACGAATTGAAAAACCTCGTCCTTTTTGGAAGTCGGTAAAAATTGGCAATGTAGAGATAAAATGATTCCCTACCATTGAAGGTATAGACATAGAATAATTAATAGGATTCCGTAGTAGGTCTATGTTCCTTACCCACTTACGTCATGGAAACAGTGGAAATTAACCGAAAAATCAATATAATTGTTTTTTGATGTTAGGTGACGATATAATCGACGATGTAGCACATTTACCGAGCTTAGCTTAGAGAATATTTAAGAAATTTAGTGGGATATTTGGTCTTTTGTAGTTGGTGTAGTTTATTCTGTATAAACTACAAATTCGATTCTTCGACCAAATATCCCTGCATTTATAACTAAAATTGCATAAAATTGCATAATTGTTAAAGTGTTTTTGTGCAATTTTATATTATGTTTCTTTGAAGTGTCTCACTTCAAAGAAACATAATATAAAATTGCATAGTCATGCACTGTAAAGGCTCGGTCATCATAATAGATGAAGGTGATCGTTAGCGGACGGTGGCAAGTGGAGTGTGTAACAGATCGTCTGGACGGTGTCGGGGTGAACGGATAGTGTAGACAGCAGACTCTCGCCGGTGTGAGTGACCCCTTTGCACCCCACGGGTGGTGGGGGTGGCGAACTTACTACATAGGTTTTCTACTTTTGGATAATGTATCCGTCGCTTAATCGACTTCAAAAACGCAAAAGGATCTCATTTTGTTTGTTTTTGATGAATCAATCTTAAGTCAAAAGTTAAAGTCTTCAACAATCATCGTCAAATTTCAACCAATTTACTTACACAAAACATTAATGAATTTTACACTTAGGGCCGATTTCACCAGTGAATATAAACGCGATCAGGTCGACTTGAACTTGGTTTACGTGTATAACTGAGATTAAACCGGCATTTTGCATTTCACCACCACAAACTGAACGTGGTTACAGTTAAAACGAGTTCTAATTCTGAACTACCGATTTTGGGCGTTAAGCGCTCTTGATCCCGTTTACACTGTTTACAGCCACTGTCACTCGTATTTTGCGCGTTCGTTTCCGTGTCCGTGCATGGTTTATGAAGACAAGACGTCTTTTATTTCGTTATTAAAATTATAAATATTTTAATTCCTTGGGCTACATTTTAAAATTTGAAATTCACGATTCTGAACACAAAAATATATACCATGCACGGACACGGAAACGAATTTAGTAATATGAATTTATCAGTTTGACAATACCAAAACAATCTTATACGACATTTACGTTCCGTTGTGCGTAATAGCATAAAATCTTGGTTTTGGTAAACGCGATCAAATGGAGCCTGATGGGAGGTGGTGAAATCAAGTACGTACGTAAACCAAGAACAACATCGACGTTTGAACACGTTTTAGCAGAACTTAGTTCAATAGATCTCGATTAGTAGCATAAATGATGAAATCAACCCTTAAACCTTTCTTGTGAATCACTTTGTCTATTGGTGAAAACCGCAAGAAAATTCGTTCAGTAGGTCGTTTTTGAGTGTATCGCAATCAGACAGACAGGAACGACGGAGAACTTTGTTTTATAATATAATAGTGAAGTATTCTGTATAACTATCGACCAGATATCAAACTCACTAGCAGTATTCGGCAAATTTTCCGCCAGTGTGTCACGCACACCGACGAAACTTCCAGACAGACAAATGAATTCCCAAGTTCTCCAAACTAAGTTCCAGCAGCGCACTGATACATTTTGATCTTAGTATCATCTGCGAGCTAACATTTGGTGCTGATGTTGTAGGGTTAACTACTGATTGGGATATCTCTGAAGTTGCTAGAATGCGAGGATAAATTATTATTATTAAATATCGTTTACAATAACACCGGCCAAGTCGAGTTGGACTCGCCCACCGAAGCTTTCGTACCAGCTTTTTAAACTAGGTTAAAAGAACAACTTAACTTTGTTGTTCGGTCCATAGAAAATGTATTGCACCAACTGCAAATAATAATATTATAATAGTAAGTTCACCTTTTTAGGGTTCCATACCTCAAAAGGTAAAAAAAGAACCCTTATAAGATCACTTTCTTGTCCATCTGTCTGTCTGTCCGTCTGTCTGTCTGTCTGTCTATCCGTGTGTTACCATCGATTTTCTCAGGGACGGGTGGACCTAGCAAGTTGAAATGTATACTAAATACTGAGGTCTATTATGTGTATAAAATCAAGGTCCTGAGTCAACACGATAAAAAGATATAAGAAAATTAGAATTTCGCAAAAACTTGCAAGTACCAAAATTTACCTTAATTTTCATTTTATTCTTATTTTTCGGAATGTTTCCTTTACTTGTGCTCTAAGACCTTGCTTATAATCAAAATTGACAATTCTAGGTTAACCGGAAGTACCCTATAGGTTTGGGTACGAAAACCTATAGGGTACTTCCCGTTGACCTAGTATCATGAAATTTGGCAAGAAGCAAGGTCTTACAGAACAAATAAAGGAAAAATTCCAAAAAATCACTTACCAACCAAGGTGAGATAGTGGTCAAACTATTTAACATAAAAAATCTAGTAAAACCTAAAACTATAAGAAATCTCAACATACCTACTACACATGTACCTAATATCACCCTGCTCTAACATCATCTGTTGAAGTACGTTCGATTCCCAAGTAATTAGTTAATGAAAATGTAATATTATCAAGTTACGGCAACATGTGGGATTGAATCACGTTTCTAGAAGCTTCTCACTTTGAATCTTTGACTATGTTATTTAGGATAACGAGGTTAGTTGGATAACATTTTAGTTGAGTTATCTGTTTATTGAGATAATGATATTTGATGATGTTTTGTGGTGATAGGACTTCTGCTAGTCCGCCTGAGGCGGTACCACTACTTTGCTAATTTATTCAGGCGTTTAAATATATGATATTTTTAGGTTTAAATGGCTTAATCACTTGTCCAGTGAAATTATGAGACTTAACATTTGTCTCGAGGTAACAGGCGCAGTGCAATGACATGCGACATTTTGGCTATCCAGAATTTCCTATGCCGCTGTGTCTGTAACAGGTAGACGTCATCGCTTACCATCACGCGAGATAGTAGTCAAACGCTATCCTATAAGATTTAACTATAGCCCAATGGGTAAGGTGTTGTACTGGCGATCGAGAGGTCGTGAGTTCGATCCCCACCCATTGCACTATTGACGTGAACCCACTTAACTCAAGACACAAGCATTTATGTAGAGGGGTTAGAGGGGTCAACAACGCTACTAGTAATGTGCAATCAACATGCTAGTAAGCACAGCTAGTAAGCCTAAAAAAACGTCCTGCGGTAGATAGATAGATAGATAGATAAAATTCTTTATTGTACCACCTCTTAATATATCATAACAAACAGTAGTATACAAGTTAATTAGAGTGTTACAATGGGCGGCCTTATCGCTAATATAATTTCTTCCAGGCAACCTTTGGATGGAGAGGACTGTAAAACGTTTGTCGGAGGTGTTTGATAAAAAACATACCAAAATAACAAACTTAATATATTTACTTACTATCCAAATATAGTAACCTAGTCTACATAAACAATTTTCAAATGCCTACCCACTTAAACACACATATTATATACACCTGTTATTATAATTATATTGTAATACGGGACTTATCGCGCTAAAAACATAACATTATGATTGAGAGTAGTTTGAAACTACCCTCATTTGATCTTGATCGGAGTTGCCATTGCGACACACAATACTGACGACATGTGTCGCAATGGCAACTCCGATCAAGATCAAATGAGGGTAGTTTCAAACTACTCTCAATAAAAACAATGCTGATACCCACAACTTCAGTCTTCTCGTGACCACGGTCAATGCAACTTGATCGAAACGTCGAGGTAAATAAAATTATGGTTTTAGCGCGATAAGTCCCGTATTACAATATAATTATGTGTGTAAATCGCGAAAGTTTAAAATTTACCACCTGTTATTAGTATCATTACCAATTTGTATAAATTACATTTGTTTTTGTAACTGCTGACGCAGAAAATGAACTTTTACCTGCGCTTTAAATAGCATACATGAAAACAAAAAGCATTCAACAGGCATGAGTTAGATACTCATACCTCCTTCTACTATAAATTAATTCTAAAACACTGTCCTTTTGTCCTTTTACCAACAAAGCTGACCTCGAGGTATCGTATGACTAAATTGCACAATGCGTTTTACTCTATTTGCATAATTTTTCATTAATTTAAACTTGGCTCATCGTTGGAAAACTCCACTATCGCTCTTTGTTAGTGTCTTCCGCGTATCATGTACACATATATTATGGATATATTATATTCGTATAATAAAACATGTGTTTATGTCAGCTCAGCCTGATTCTCATTTCAATCGGACTCAGTCGAATTCGGAAGCTTCATTTTTAAATTTGAATATTGATAAATCCGTGAGCTATTGTTGCGGAAACGTTACCAATTAGAATCACTGATTTTTACGGTTCCGTAGCTGAATGACAAAAACGGAACCCTTATAGATTCGTCATGTATGTCTGTCTGTCTTAGTTAGTGTTAGTGTTAAAGTTATTTTTTTGGTGGCAAAAAATTATAGTAATAAAATACTCTATTGTGTCACGGAACCCTACAAGTGAGAGTCCTATTTGCCTACTAGGCCAGTTTTTATTTTGAATTGAAATATCAAAAGTAACCGATTGGAGCACTGTGAATAGCAAAAATCAAAGTCGAAGTAAAGGCAGTTTTCAAATCCGAATTAGCTTTCAAATGATTGAGAATAACCCTACAGGTCTGTAACTACGTAGAAACTAGAAAAGGTACTAATCTGAGGCGCGCTGCAATAATCTATTATGTGCTTTCACTCGAAGGGTTCTTTGAAATTACAAGTCGTATCATTTACATATTCGTTGTCGTTTTAGACTAATGGGAACAGTGCTTAATTCTGTTAATTCGGAGATTATTAGGGTTCCGAACCCAAAGGGTACCAACGGAACCCCATTACTGAGACTCCGCTGTCCGTCTGTCTGTCTGTCTGTCTGTCTGTCTGTCTGTCTGTCTGTCTGTCTGTCTGTCTGTCTGTCTGTCTGTCTGTCTGTCTGTCTGTCTGTCTGTCTGTCTGTCGGTCTGTCACCAGGCTGTGTCTCATGAACCGTGATAGTTAGACGGTTGAAATTTTCACAGATGATGTATTTCTGTTGCCGCTATAACAACAAATACTAAGAACAGAACAAAGTTAAATGTTAAAGGGTTTAAAACAAAAAACGTGTTTCATACGATACGATACGATACAAAATTAATTCACCTCGACGCAGCTAGATGGCAGCACAGGAAAAATTTGCACGCGTAAGCGTTTCATTTGTTAAAATTGTGGGCCTCGAACGATTTGTTTACTTAGTTAAGGTTTATTACCATATAAGTAGTGTACAGTATTAAATAATATATCTTCAATATTAGTACTTAATTAATAAGCTTCAATTAGCTAGAATAAGTAGAAAGTTAGTCGTACGAACAATCAGTCTTCCAGATATTAAATTAATTATATTAATTACCTTTGTGTTAATATTTACTTAGATGGTGTAAGAAATTAGTGGCGTTCGGACTTTGGAAAATCGGAACCCTACGTGTGCGTGACAACAGTCTGACTCGCACTTGGCAGTTTTATTAACCCTGCACATCTGTGTATGTGTACGTCTGCCTGTGGTATTGTAGCGCCCAAACGGATGAACCCATTTTGATTTAATTTTTTTGTTTGATATGTGTCCATATTGAGAGTGTTCTATATATATGATAATTAATGAAAATCAAATGAAATGAAATTGATCGAAATAAAATGTGTGAAATTCAGGGCTTGGTAGGTTCTCAACAAATTTTTTCCTTCACCGAAGGGTCTTTGTGTAATGTGCACATACATTTACTATTAGCTTACCATCAGCTAAGCATTTAGCTTATTATGTAACCTCCTATCAGAAAAAAAATATAATAAAAAACAAACTTACTTTCACACGTATAATATGAGTGTTGATTGTATGTGTGTATGATTCTGTTTGTCATTGCAACGACATCAGGACAAAGAGCTATGAAAGTCCGTGAATCATTCGCGGCCTAATTACGGTTGCAATTACTTTGTATTGTGCAGACACGCAGACGGACAAATTAGGGTTCGTTTAGGTAAATGTGGGAACGGATTAATCTGTGAAATTCTGGATAATGATGCGCTGTCGCCAAACTATGGTCATATTATGACTCAAAAACTTGGCAACTTCTTCTCATCTTGATTTTGCCATTAAAATCCATACCACAGATTAATCGCCACAGTCAAGCTTCATATAATTAGGGAAGTAGATAAGTTATATGGTTTCGGTAATCTGTCTATCATCATTCATCAGCATATTAGGCCACAGCTGGACATTGACCTTTCCAAGCACGGACTGAGCACAAACCTTTTTTTGACCCCTGACAAAAAAGATATCCTGTTACTTCAATAATATTGCTACAACACGGTAACCATGACCTCATATGATCAGTATATCCTAGAATGTGCCGAATACTCGAATCCTTACTAACCTACAGAAGAGAAGTGGTATTAAGGCTCGTTGGAATAGTCTCGATTATTATCTAAACTACATATACATGTCGCAGCTAACTAGCTTAATTTGCCGTTAAATCAAAAGCCTAGCCTCTTTACTTTCAACTAGCGGCCTGAATGATATTCAGCTGTAGCGTTTCTTAAAACATTTAATAAACTGGCTTAGTCTGACACTAAGGCAATACACTAGAGAACAGTGACCACCGCCTGACATGCGCCGACGAGCGTAGCGAGGAGGGAAGCTGCGGCAGCGTTCGCGCATCGCCAGAAGCCATAGCGTTTAAATGAAGGTACAGAAGAACTTTAAATGGCTGAATATCATTCAGGCCGCTAGTTGAACCGCGCTGTTTAGTAAAGAGGCTGTTGATTGAACGGCTAATTAATCTGGTTGGCTGCGACATACAGACAACATTTCATTTCGATACGACGATTAGAATTAGGTTAAAAAAGACGTCCTAAGATTTTATTACATTGCTTATATTCATCATCACCTCGAAGCTTCATCATCAGATCAGCTCATGATATAAATTGTGTTGTCATCCGAACTACATATGTAATACAAACATTATTTCATTTTGATACTACAATAATTAGAAGTAGGTTCAAATGGACTTCTAAGAATTTTATTACATTGCTTGACAGTTAGTTACACGTGAATTATGAATATGATAATTTAAAATCGTTTAAAAACTAAAGGAATCGACTTCAAACGTCGCGCTAGTTAAAGTAGCCAGCAGTTAGTAGCATGTCATCGAGGTATATAAATGCATCGTAATACAAATGTTGATATATTAAAAAGCGCTCAACCGATTTCGTTAAAATTTAAATGGGACCACCTGGGAAGGGTACCTTTAAAAAAAAAAGAATTTACCAAATCGGTTTAGGCATCTTCGAGTAATCGGTGTATATAGAAAAAATGATTCCGACGAATTGAGAACCTCCTCGTTTTTGTGAAGTCGGTTAAAAATTGAAGTATGCGCGTGTTAAAAAATAACAATTGCACTGATACATATGTTACCTAAGTATACATACTGAACCTTAGGTCGTATTAGGATGTACCTCGATGACTAGATCACTGACCTAGATTCTAACTGCGTAATATCATATTTTCAGTGTACGACATCGGCACCTGAATATTAGTCATAGATTGACTCATTACATTAATTATGATGTTTTAAGACGCAGTTAGTCAAAGTGATCAAAGCAAACATCGCTAGATTTTTTGAAGTTATAATTCTTGCGTTACGGAAAATTATGTGAGTGAAGCCGTGATGGACGATGCGATGCGCGCGCACTGCGACGGATATTTTTAAACTAGATTCTATTTGTCTAGCGGCTAATTATTGTCTAGTTACTAAACAATGAAGTTCGCCGCTAAATCTGAAGAGAGATTTGTCGACTATCTAACTTCATGGTAAAGTGTCCAAGTGACATTTATATAGATAACTGTGAATATCTGTTAAAAACATTTGTTTGTTTTTGTTAATATAAGTATACTTGGTAACAGATATTTTTATATATATATTTTACCTTTATCAATTAATTATTTAATATCTTTATTTTATTATATGTTTGTCGTTTATTTAATGTTATAGTGTAGGCATGCAGAATAAATTTTTTGGGGTTATTTTTGTGTTTTTATGACAAAAATGTAAAACTTCTTATGTCCCTCCGTACATAAGTAGGTACATATACAACACTGTATCTAAGTTTAAAACAAAACTATGTATAATTTTATAATTTAGTAGCAGTAAGTAGATTTGTTCCGGAACCGATTGCCGTAGATGGAATCCCACTCAAAGTTATCACTAAGTATGTTTACCTAAGGCAGACGCTCCAACTAGGTAAACATAACTTCGAGAAGGAAATCCAGAGAAGAATTCAGCTGGGCTGGCCAGCATTCGGGAAACTCCGTCGAGTCTTCTCGTCGCCAATACCGCAGTGTCTAAAGACAAAAGTCTTTAACCAGTGCGTCCTACCTGTAATGATATACGGAGCCGAGACGTGGACACTCACAGTCCGACTGGTCCACCAGTTTAACGTCGCTCAGCGAGTTATGGAGAGGGCTATGCTCAGTATTTCTCTGCGGGATCGAATCTGAAACGAAGTAATTCGCCAGAGAACTAAAGTTATCGACATAGCTCAACGGATTAGCAAGCTGAAGTGGCAGTGGGCTGGTCATATTTGCCGCAGGACTGATAACCGTTGAGGCGCCGTCGCGTTTCGTGCGGTGTTCCGCAGGGGTCGGTGCTGGGACCGCTTCTGTGGAACGTCGGCTACGACTGGGTGCTTCGCGGCACGCTTCCCACAAGTATGCGGGTTGCGTGCTACGCGGATGACACCCTAGTCGTGGCCAGGGGAAGGGACCTCAGGGAGGTGGTGCGGTCGGCCGCAGTGGGCACAACACTTGTGGTCGGCCGCATACGCGCCCTGGGGCTGGAGGTCGCCCTCTCCAAGACCGAGGCCCTACTGTTTCATGGGCCTCGGAGGGGACCCCCTCCAGGTACACGAGTATTGATCGACGGGGTCCCAGTCCGGGTTGGGACCCAGATGAAATATCTGGGCCTCATCCTGGACGGGAGGTGGGCTTTCGGGGCCCACTTTGCCGGCCTGGCCCCAAGAGTCGTGGGAGTTGCCGCCTCGTTGGGGAGACTGTTGCCAAATTTGGGTGGCCCAAGCGCCAATTGTCGTAGGCTATACTCCGGAGTCATCCGGAGTATGGCCATGTATGGGGCACCCGTCTGGGTGGACGCTCTCAGTCGTGGCAACAAAACCCTGCTGCGACGTCCGCAGCGGGTTGTAGCGACGAGGGCAATCCGCGGATACCGGACGGTGTCCTGGACGGCGGCGTGCGTGCTGGCCGGTGATCCCCCCTGGGAGCTCCAAGCGGAGATCCTCGCCGAAGTCTACCACTTCGTGGCAGCGAGGAGATCCCGAGGAGTGCCCCCAGCGTGGGAGGAGGTCGCATGCATGCGGAGGCAGGCGCAGGGCGCCCTGTTGCCGCGGTGGACGGAGGACCTGGCCCCACCGGTCCCTGGAAAGTGGACGGTGGATGCGGTCAGGCCGGGCCTTCGGAGGTGGGTGAGGCGTCGATTCGGGTCGCTGACCTTCCGATTGGTGCAGGTGCTTTCCGGGCATGGATGTTTCGGTAAGTACCTGCACCATATCGCGAGACGGGAGGTGACCCCTGCCTGCCACGAGTGTGGAGCGCCAGAGGATACGGCGCTCCACACGCTGGGGGTGTGTGCCGCATGAAGTCCGCAGCGGCACACGCTTTCAGCGGTCATAGGGCAGGATCTCTCTCTGCCGAGCGTGGTAAACGCCATGCTCGACAGCGAGAGATCGTGGCAGGCGGTGGTCTCCTTCTGCGAAGAGGTAATGACGCAGAAGGAGACCGCGGAGCGAGCCAGGGAGGACGACGCCTCTTCTAACCCAATCCGGCGCAGACGTACGGGGGGAAGGAGGAGGCGGTTTGCCCGCCTCCTCCCCCTTCACTCATAGTGGGGTCACTGGCCGAAGGTCGGGGGACTTTCGGCCGGCTTGCACGACCCCACATGTCTGAGGGGTGGCCTAGGTGAGCGAGGTCACCTCTCCTTGTGCCGGGGCCTGGATGTTTGATCCGGGCCTACCGCCGGGGCAAGATGGCGAATACTAGCGCGGCCCCATCTTGCCCCACCTCGGCGGAGGACTGCTCACCCCAGGTTATTCTGGGTATGCTGCCCTTGGCAGTGACTCCCACATAACCATCTCGCTCCCCCAGGCGAGTGGTATCCATAAAGGATTTTCCTGGGAAAAAAAAAAAAAAAAAAAAAAAAAAGGACTGATAACCGTTGGGGTAGACTTGTCCTAGAGTGGAGACCGCGAATCGGCAAACGTAGCGTAGGACGTCCTGTGACCAGGTGGAGTGACGACATACGCAAAGCGGTGGGCAGTGACTGGAAGAGAAGAGCCGAAGATCGGGCTCAGTGGCGCATCTTGGGAGAGGCCTACGTCCAGCAGTGAGCTGACACCGGCTGATGATGAAGTAGATTTGTACATTATCTCATGCTCTTACTACATACTTTTTGTAAATTTATCAAGACAAGGTCCCTACCCATTTTCATCGCGCAAAGCTATCAGTACTAATGTGTAATGCAGTAAAGTGAAATTGCTCTTTATGAGTACTAACATAGATGTAAGAACATTTAGAAGAGACATTGTTTTTTTTACAGAAAGCAGTAAACCTGAATTACTGCTTCGAAAGGGACGTTAGGAAAGTCGGAGTCATACAAAAACTAATAGTAAGTATTTACTGTAGTGAAATTTAGCGAAAGTAACTGTTTTAGGTTTACTGGCAATTTCGTGACCGGACTAGTTGGAGCTGATGGTATTTTTTATACTCAGGGTTAGTTACACAGATATTACTGACTATCTTTGTCCCGTGGTTTCACCCGCGTTTAAAATTATCCTATACCCTAATCTATACATAAAATTTCAGCTAAATCGGTCCAGCCCTATGAAGAAGTCCCAAACAAACAAATATACAAACTGACTTACGCATTTATAGTATTGGTGTTAAGACTAGCTGTGCCCCGCGGTAAAAAGTATTATATAGCTTAACCCATAATGCTGGATATCCCTACGCAAAACTTCATCTAAATCGGTCCAAGCATATTATGACCGTGAAGAAGTCCTAAACAAACAAATATACAAACTGACTTAAGTACGCATTTATATTGTTGCTGATTCTCGCTGTCCCGCTATCATCTCTGATGGGAGTATTTCTGAAAGTCTGGTAGACTCAGATTTGATGTGTTGACATGTATAAGTACTTATATTTTATATTACCTATACATATACAGAATAAATGCTTTTGACTTTAAAATTCTGACTTTCCATATCCATATAAAATATCCACCAGTTGCGGTGGTGTGTATTCTCAGATATTCTTGGCTGTATACTCAAAGCACGTACAGTCCGGCAAGTATAACTTGGCGTGCCTGTGCGCCACTGTGCTTTTACTTTGTACTTTGATAACAGTTTCTCTTAAACCACTTTTAATTATTTTTGGCATTATTGAACTATTTTAATGTAGCAGATTTATCAACAATAATGTCGCGGTAATCTCTCAAACGTCAAACTCACAGTTTCAATTAAAAGAATTAGTTCCAAAAACTACCACCGCCAAGTTATACCTGTGGCACTGTATTAGTACACATTATTTAATTTAGAAATGGAACTGGCTTAACAGCTAATAAAAGTGTTAATTTGGTATTCAATTAGCATAATATTATTAAAATGAAAAGTCACTTCCATCTTGTTTTAAGTACATTATCACGCAGTGTATTTACGAGTGAAACCAACATGCGCAGGAGTTTCCGTATTAAAACGAGCATCTCAAGGCTGCGTGTGTTTTGTTCATGAGCAGTTTATGACGGAGGTGCGTAATGTCTTTTTCACCAGGGGGGCTATTTTGGAAATTTCTTTCGGATGATTTTCGGTAGATCAAGTTTTTTTTGTGAGACTGATAAAAAATAAATCAAAACTGGCCAAGTGCGAGTCAGCATCGCGTCTCTTATCGCACACTTAGGGAGGGTTCCGTACAATACGAAACATAACAGAATTTCAACCTCATATATAGATTAATTGATATTACCAAGAATATTTGGTTTGGTCGCGATATAGAAAGACGGGGCTCGTTTACTAGCGCCATCCATGTCATTTTGCCGAAACTAATTAGATAGACGGCGTTTAAAAACACGTTTTTTGTATGGGGACCCCCTTTTATGTTTATCTTTATTTTGTTTTTAATATTTGTTGTTCTAGCGGCAACAGAAATACACCATCTGTGAAAATTTCAACTGTCTAACTATCACGGTTAATGAGCTATAGCCTGGTGACAGACGGACAGACACACAGACGGACAGACAGACTGACAGACAGACAGACAGACGGACAGCGGAGTCTTAGTAATAGGGTCCCGTTTTATCCTGTACGGAACCCTAAAAATTAAAAAGAAACAACTATAGATGCCACGCGAGTCATTTCTGATCGACCTATAAATAGATGAGATACTTTGATGCAAAGACATGTAACCAATTTTATTGACCTTTTAAATATATATATTCTCAGGTGCTCAATTCGTCGGAATTGTTTTTAATTTTAATTGTTTTATATATGTTCACCGCTTACTCGAAGATGACTGAACCGATTTGGAAAATTCTTTTTTAGTTACAAAGGGTACCCTTCCCAGGTGGTCCCATTAAATGTTAACGAAATCGGCTGAGCAGTTTTTAATATATCAACATTTGTATTACGATGCATTTACTTATCTTGACGACATACAACTAACTACTGGCACAGATTATATAATAGTTACTCGTGTACTGGCTACTTTGACTAGACTGACGAAGTCGGTTCTTTTAGTTTTTTAAACGATCTTAAATTATTTAATGGTATATCCATAGGAAATATGGAAAGAAACAACTCAAACAACAAATGTTGCGTGAGTCGGATGATTGGTATATTGAGGTACTTATCTCCATATGTCTTAAGATTGGAACTTTAAGAACCTTCGCTTGGGTATATCGAATATTATCTTATCAGTAACTAAGGATAACAAAGATTGAAAAATAATAGACATACATACATAATAACAAATCGTTGATGAAAGGATGATCCTTCATAATAAGAAAACTATTCACACAAATTAACCTTCTCCTTTTGTGAAGTAGGTCAAAAGTCGACCGAAACGTACAGAATCGCTTGCCTGGATCGGCCATGATGGTACATTAAATATGAATAACATTGTAAAGTGTGAATATAGATTGCCATAACGATCGCACTGATGGCTCGGTATACTCGATTTATTGCTTTACTGAATCGAGACTTCGATAAATACCACCATTAACGTTCTTCAACATGATTTTTTTACTAGATGCTGCCTGCAGCTTCTACCGCGTTGAAAAGATTTATATTTTTACCGACTTCAAAGAAGGAGGATGGTCTCAATTCGTGGGAATCTTTTATTTTTACCCACGACGGAATGGAGACTGTATATGCGTTTGGGGTGAGAGGATGTTTGTTTGTTTGTTTGTGTGTCCAAATCCATGTTGCAATTTTTTCTCCAAAACTACTAGTCTGATTTGATGCAGTTTTCGGTATGGGTTCGGGTGTAATTGTTGCATGCTTTGATATAGATGTTACGGTGACAACTTACCAGGAGGCGCTGAAGTAATCATTTGTTGGTGCAAATCGATGTTGCCATTTTTCTTCAAAACGACTAGTCCGATTTTGATGCAGTTTCAGTTATGGGTTTGTGTTTTATTGGTGCATGTTCTTAAATAGTTGTTACGGTTTCAACTCACCAGAGGGCGCTGCAGTAAACATTTGTTTGTGCAAATCCATGTTGCTTTTTTCTCCAAAACTAGTTCAATTTTGTCTTTAAACGGTTCGTAATTAATCAGTGGTGGTTCTTAGATAGATGTTATGATGCAGCTATACTCAACCTGCGGCCCGCGGGCCCTCAGAGCAAGAATTACTATAGTAATTATAGCTCTGTGCGCGGGCCGCATGTGGCCCGCCGGGCCTTTATTGGTGGCCCGCGTACAGTTAGAGATAATTGTAACTATTTTGAATTCCGCGCCCATTCGCGACGCGCAGGCGAAATAGTGCACGCACCGAGTAAAAAAATTATTGTTACTATCTTGTCTTTTTCCACTATTAAAGTTATTTTGAAAAACGTATTTTTTTTTCCTCCTAAATTATTTTTGCTTGTGGCCCGCGACATCATGACTAAACCGTGTTTGTGGCCCGTTTAAAAAAAAGTTGAGTACCACTGTTATGACGTTAATTTTCTAAAGAACATTGTCGTGGGTGTTTATTCAAAATTTTAATTTTGTTACTTGTTTATGTATGTTTCCCGATTACTCAAATACGCCTGGACCGATTTGGATTGGTTTTTTGTTTAACTGGTCGCGTGACTAAAATGTTTGATGAAGATTGCGCAATAGCATTCTATTAGGACGATGCCTTACACGTGCACCACTTTCTTACGCAAGCTGTATAGAATTCTTTGCAACAAGTTCACTAATTACTGGCAATTACTGAAGCCAATTTAAAAGCAGTACAGTAGTAATTCGCTTCATACTTAAATAGTCCACCAAAGCTTCCTTGAAGCCCTTTAAATAGTGCCCACAATAGATTGAAATTGCCTTCCTGTAAATCGGTTCACAATTACCGTCAAAGATTAGATTGATTATAGAAGCAACACTGATGACACCTTATTATGAAGTGTTACCTACTGTATATTATTTGCTTATACAATATTTTCTTTAAAGAAACAATGAAATATTTTCACAAGCTTTTATTTATTTTTAGCCTGTCTCGATGTTTGTGATCAAATGTTTGTCATCTAATCTTGCAAATTAAATTTTGTCCACTTCCCGATTACCGATTGATCCACAAAATTTGATCCACTTCCCGATTACCGATTGAGCTGAAATTTTGTATACATGTGTAAATTGCGTGACAGTGCAATATTATGATGTCATGGTGATCTGGAAGGTGGCCAAAGGAACTCCTAAACTACACATGCTGAACCCGTCGTGTTTAGGCTCGTTGGATTTGTCTTGACTTGCTCTGGTCCTAGGTTATGTAAAAGCTTGTGTTTGAAAAGGTTTTTTTTTAATATTACTTGTTATACATTTATCTTATACGATAGCGTTTGACTACAATCTCGGTCGCTGGTTCAAATCCTAGCACGGACGTTTGTGTACAGGTGGGAGGAGCACATTATATCGATGTTCCGCTTGACTAACTGCCAAAAAGTAGCTTATCAAGGAACAAATCTGCAGCCATAACCTTACGGTGTTCCGGCAGCACACAGCCCTTGAGAGTCAAACTATTCTAGGCCTAGCGTGTTCACCATCTTCGACCACATCGTCGCTTACCACCAGGCGAGATATTAGTAAAACGCTAGCCTATCAGCTGTGAAAAAATCGGTATTTCAGCGGGTGATGTAGTTTAAGATGAAATCGTGTTTGTCCGCAGGACAATTTCCGAACTCGGATGTCAATTAACAGAGGCGGGACAACTATGTTTGTCCAACAAAGTGCAATTATCTGAACAAGTCAAGAAGTTTGCTTACACGGAACATCAAGACACCGTAACTAGATTGACTGATTAGCCACATGTCTTTGCTCGGTGAGTGGTTTTAGCAATGGTCAATTATACAGATTTGGAATTTAAAAAATAGCAATAGCCCTGAGAAAATACTTTGTAATATAAATAACCAGTATTATAGATACATTTTTGTTTTTTGACTATTTGCGGGGTCTTGACGAATGACTCTTCTGCGTGCTACCTACTACTTATTCCTAGTGCCTAATAGTAACATAACCACAAGGAAAGGAAAATAACTCTATTGTTCTAAGCACAGAGATTATAATCGTTTAAATAGGCTATAGAGTTGTAAAGCGATAGAACGAACGGCCTGTGAAATGAAATCCTAATTTTATTATGAGAGAAACAGAGCAAAGGGACTCGTTGGGCTATCGGTTGTTAATCACCGTGTGGGAGCGTGGTGGTAGGTTATTGTCTGATGGTTGTTAGAAGTTAATATAAGGGCACAATGCTAAAATAAATTATAAGTAAAAAATATTTTTTAAAACAAGCTTTTATCTGGGACAATGGACTAAAATGTTAAAAATAAATTCTAGTAAGTATTTGGCGTGTAGGTACTTATCAAGCTTTTAAAAATATAGGTAAGTACCTACACGCCAAATACTTACTAGAATTTATTTTAAACATTTTAGTTCATTGTGCCAGATAAAAACTTGTTTTAAAAAATATTTTTTACTCATAATTTATTTTTAACTTTTTAGTAGGTAGGTGTAGATACCGACTACCTACCTACTACCTAAGTATTTAAGAGAACGCATGATGTTTTAAAATATTCCTCGGATATTTGATGTGATTATGGGTAAAGTGCTCTTCAAGGAAAATCAATCGACTCGGTGGGGCTATGTTGCTTTATAACAGAAATGCCATGGCCACCTTACAGCTTCATCATCAGATCCTGGCTATCATTTAAATGTAAAGTGCTCCTCAAGACGAAACATTTGAGCCCAAATTCACTGGGGTTACGTTATTTTATCACAGAGATGCCGTGGCCACCTTCCAGCTTCATCAACAGTCGCTAAATATCTAGGTGTAAAGTTCTCTTCAAGACGAATCAATCGAGCCTAAACTCGGTAGAGTTACGTTGTCTTATCACAAAGATGCCGTGGCCACCTTCCAGCTACATCATCAGACCCTGGATATCATCTAGGTGAAAAGTTATCTTCAAGACGAATCAATTGAGCCCAAATTCGGTAGGGTTATGTTGATTTATCACAGAGATACCGTGGCCACCTTCCAGCTTCATCATCAGACCCTGGATATCATCTAGGTGAAAAGTTCTCTTCAAGACGAATCAAACGAGCCCAAACTCGGTAGGGTTGTGTTGATTTAACACAGAGATGCCGTGGCCACCTTCCAGCTTCATCACCAGTCGCTAAATATTTAGGTGTAAAGTTCTCTTCAAGACGAATCAATCGAGCCTAAAATCGGTAGAGTTACGTTGTGTTATCACAAAGATGCCGTGGCCACCTTCCAGCTTCATCATCAGACCCTGGATATCATCTAGGCGTAAAGTTATCTTCAAGACAAATCAATCGAGTCCAAACTCGGTGGGGTTATGTTGTTGTATCACAGAGATGCCGTGGCCACTTTCCGTCTCCATCATCAGACCAGCTCCATGGTACCATATCATTGTATTGTCACCGAAGATACATAAGTACACCAAATTTGATGAGTCCAATCGGACATCGGAAAGTGGGTCTAATTTAGCTTCCAAGATTCCACCCGAACATACATAGTGACATTACATACATACATACATACATACATTGCAAGTTAAATAAAAGCTTGTAATAAATGTTATTGTGTTTTAATAATTTGTGTTCGGATAAGTATTAAAAAATATTTTTGATAAATTATTATCCTATGTACAAAATGAAAATGTATTTATTTTATACTAGCTGTACCCGCGACTTCGTCCGCGTGGAATAGTGTCTATGTGTAGCATTAACTAATAAGACACATACGTATCCCAAATACACCGCACCGCACCACGCCACCCCTCCCCTTCCCCTCACTTCCACCACCCGTCCCCTCACTCACCCTCCCCTCCCCTCCCATCACTTCCCCCACCCTCTCCCCTCTCCTCTTTTCCCCTGTCCTCCCCTCCCCTTTAAATCGGTTCAGTAGTTTAGGCGTGAAAGTGACACAGATAGACAGACAGATACTTTCGCATTTAACAGTAGTGACAAATAAAACCCAGAGATGGCGCTAGTGTAGATTTTTATTGCTCTCCTTTAAATATTGCCTAAATGTAAATTGTTAAACACAATCCAAAATTTCATTGTACCCACGGGACTCGAACGCGCACCCCCCGGATTACACGTCCAGGTGCTCTGCTAATTAAGCCACGGTTCGATCCATCGATACGACGAAATTAGTGGATTGCATTTATGCATTGGTGGCGCCATCTATGACTACTTATTACGTAAGTTAATCATTCGGAAGAAATCATTACAGTTTTCAAATCCGACGAGAGATGTTGCACTGCGTAAATCAAATATTATGTTTCTTTGAAGTGTCACACACTTTATATATTTGTAAATTGTTAAACACAATCCAAAATTTCATCGTACCGACGGGACTCAAACCCGCATCCCCCGAATCTCGAACCGTGGGATCGAATCGTGGCTTAATTGGCAGAGCACCTGGACGTGTAATCCGGGGGGTGCGGGTTCGAGTCCCGTCAGTATATTGCCTAAATATATGAGATCCTGCATCGCGCAAACGATATTTTTCGCGATATTGAAACTGATGCACTTGATGCGTGATTAAACATCTCGAAAGTTGAGCTCGTTTAAAAACGTTTTCTCTTTATAATATTAGTCTGGATTTTAATCTTCTCACTGCTGGGCCAACGCCTTTCTAGTAAAAAAATATACGGATCATTTATTATTCATATTTTTTATAGTTTATTGCTAATTGTGTTGTACGTCCGCAGATTTTGATACAAAAATGCATCCTGAAGAAAATTAGTTTTTCTAGAAATTTACGACCAAAACGCGACTTGAAATATGAAAGTAGAAAGTTGATTCGTAAACTAAGTGAGTATAATAATTTTATATGATTTACTCGCTATTAAAACAATAATACTCGAACACAAGTAACAATATTGTCAAATAAATATTCAAGTCTATTAGAAATAGTTACCAAACCAAATATGTACAATATCAATTAGAAGAAAAAGGACATCAAACATGTTCGAATATGGTCGGAGCAATTCCGATAAAAAAACCCGTGAGTGTACAACCGTTTTTAATACGCTTTTATTAGCTTCAGACGTATGTATGTTTGTATGTAACGGAATCTTTGAACATGATTTTAACCCCCTTCAAAACGTCGGATTAACTCGAAATTTGGCATACTTATTAAGGACCGATTACAATTCAATATTTTAAACATTTTGACCCGTTATCCTTACTAGTATTTTTTTAAAAATTCGTCTAAAAAATGAAAAATAAATAATAGTTTAAAAAAATTAAAAAAATACGCTTTTATAGAAAATCCAACTAAAAAATAGAAAATAAATTTTAATAAATTTGAATTAAAAATAGTGTAAGAAAAAATGATTTTATTGTAAAAAAAGCGTGGGGTGCTTTTCAGGATATTATCAAAATAACCCTTCTAGTCATATCTGTTCATAAAATATTTGGAACTATTGATACCATGCACCCCACGCTTTTTTTACAATAAAATCATTTTTTCTTACACTATTTTTAATTCAAATTTATTAAAATTTATTTTCTATTTTTTAGTTGGATTTTCTATAAAAGCGTATTTTTTTAGTTTTTTTAAACTATTATTTATTAATAATAATATCATGTGTGATCCTCACTATACATTTAATAATCAAATATCAATTAGGTTCTTAAACGCTTTAGGTAGGTACTCTCAAATGCTTTTATTTTATCCTAACAGCTACCTACCTCCCCGCGTCCGGTCATTGAACTAATACACCCATTAGCATTTTTGCAATGTCATAGAATAAGCTGTCTGCTGGCTCGTCTCGCCTTACAAACGCATTTTGTGCTTTGAATTGCACTTTATGTTTTGCATGTCGGACAAGGCATAATTTTTTCACAAAGTCGAAGATAGCACGCTAGGCCTAGAATGGGAACTAGCTCTCAAGGCCAGCAGCCAGAATATATATTAGATGTCTTTAAGAGGGTGTTTGTAGAGGGTGGTTTATTACCTCACCCTGTAGACATTATTTTATGAGTTGGGTAGTTCCACTGTCTTCATTGGCCAGAAGTCAAGGTCATCTTACTGTTGTCTACCATTTTCAGTTAAGAACGATTCCAACACCATCAGATGAGATAGTAGCAAAGGTAGCCAAATTTGTCAAATTTTATTATTATAGGTCAACGGGAAGTAAGTACCCTGTAGTATTCCCTTCTAAAATCGCAGAATATTTATTTATTTATTTTATTTATTTATTTATTTAAATATTATACTAGAGAGGCATTACAGTATTCCACCAAATCGCCTTTCCAGTTACCTGTTAAAGATAAAAAACACATTACACAGCTAAATTAACTAGAAAAAACAATACATTTCAACAAAAATGGAAACAACACAAAAAAAATACTAATAATAATAAAACTATTTGGGCAATCCGACTACCGACACAAAAATTAATATTGACTATATATGCAATATTAACGGTCATATCTTTTGATCGCGTCGACATACACGTTTAATTTTTCACAGCTGAAAGATACCATAGACCCAATTATTTGATATAAATTTCAACTTGATATCTTCAATAATATCGTTTAAAAACTAAAAAACAACCGACTTCAATGCCGCGCTATTCATTTTCAGTACCAATTTTGAGATGTTTATCTCAATATCTCTGGAGATACTTATCATACCTCGATAAAATTACCATGGTACCACACTTGGGATATCTCCTTTTGAACAAAAAAAGAATAATCGAAATCGGTTCATAAACGACGAAGTTATCCGCGAACAAACATTAAAAAAAAAAAAAAAAAAAAAAAAAAAATATACGGTCGAATTGAGAAACCTCCTCCTTTTTTTGAAGTCGGTTAAAAAAGTGACCCTTTAGGGGTTCCATGGCACCCTAAAAACTAACATTATTTATACATAATAGGATTTAAGACTTAGAATTACAAGTACCGTCGGTTATAGATATATCTCATTTACTTACACTATTAAAACCATATACAGCTAGGTAGTAATAAAATTACATTAATTTATAATAATTTTTATATTAAACTTATAACATTATCGTTGCAGGAAGTGATACTAAAGGCCGTGTCCTGTCGCCAGTGGTCCCGGAGTCTCAGACATGTTTATGTTTTTTATGTACCTTGGATAAACACAACAGTGTAAATAATTGAGAAGGTTATTTTTAGATAAGAAAACTTGTAAGACAGGCTTGTGAAATTAAGTACATAAATGTAAACAATTTTTTTTTAAATAAAAGGCCCAGTAGTGTATTGGAGTATGGTTGTTTTTTTTCTATCGAAAAATGTATGTGCGCTTTTCACAGTGGCCTTCCGTTAAAGGAAAAACATCGTTAAGAAACCCCCTCGCATAGTGGTAGGACACTATTTTGTGTCCGCCTGGTTTGCTACCACTCTTAAATATTATGTTTCTTTGAAGTGTTACACACTTTATATTATTGTAAATTGAACAAAATTTCATCGTACCGACGGGACTTGAGCCCGCAACCTCCTGGATAACATGTTCAGGTGCTTTGCCAATTAAGCCACAGTTCTATGTATCGTTACGACGAAATTAGTGGATTGCATTTTTTAACCCAATTATGCATTGGTGGCGCCATCTATGACTACTTATTACGTAAGTTGCGGGTTCAAGTCCCATCGGTACGATGAAATTTTGGATTGTGTTTAACAATGTACCACTCTTAAGTCGGAAAATATTCTTCACAGCTATTTAATATTACAGGAACAGAATACTTAATTGTTAAAGGCCAGATTCACCAATTCCAGATAGAACTATTATGCACTTACCTGAAAGATTTTTAATAACTTATTTAATTATGGCGTCATATTTCATATAGCTATCCCTCACTTTAACATGAACCAGTGGCCCCTAAGGGCCAGTTTCACCGGTTCCTGATAATGCGTTAGATAGTTACACACATAACGCCATATAAAAGCTGTCAAAATTCTGTCAGATTTCTTTATATCGTATCTGTACCAGAAGCTATCATGGTACTCTAGTCGCCGATCAGTCGATACCCGTAAGTGCGTACGACGGTTCTCCACTCAAGCTCACAGGACGACTACTTTTCGAGGCAGTTTCAGGTATCAGGCTACCAAGTGCTGGAACAACATTCCGCCACCCATTAGAGACCTGCCAAATGCTCATGGTTTTAAATTAAAACTCAAAAAGATGTTATACGATCACCAGATTGGAGAAGAAATTCTCCTGCATGATACCAGTGCTTTATAAGAATTACATCCATGATCATAACTGTATACTCACTATCATAAAGCCTCATTATTTTTTATATTTGTTTTATTTTAATAATTATAGTTTTATGTGTTTATATCCGCTCTTTTCATATACCTATCCGTTTTTATCATTAGTGCTTTACTCACTATGTTACCTATTTACATATTAGATATACGTACCTATGTTTAATAATGCCTTTTGCTATTGTGTTTATTGTATGGTGTTAGCCGTAAGGTGACGTCACCGACCGGCCCCACCGGAAGACCAGCGTTAGTTCTGATACTAACATTATGCTGAGTTGGGGCCGATTGGTGACGTATGTTACCAATAAACGTTTTTCATTTCATTTCATTTCATTATATAAGCGCTATCAGGAACCCGTGAAACTGGCCCTTAGTCCTTACACTCAGATGTATTTTATCTGTTACCGGACATCAAAAAGGAAAGCAAGTGCTCAACGAATATTCCTAAAATTGATGGCTAACTACTTCAGTGCTTTAATAAAGATAGCGTTTACACTATTATATCGCCATCCTGCTCTATTTAAGTAAATCAAATAGCAGCTATCTTCTTCGTGAGCTATTTACATATTTACTACTAGCAAAGTATGGTTCTAAAAGGTCTTCTGTGCGTGATTGCACTGTGTCGCCCAGGTGAAAGCGAGACCATCGAAATGGCTGCGGCTTTCCTCGTGTCGTCGTGTCCTGTTAGTTTGTTTACTGAGTTATTAACCAAGGAAAGATTGTTTAACGATTAATTTACGGATGCGCAAGGTTTATTTTGATTATGGTGAAACTATAGGTACATACATCCTGCAAATATATATTCGAAGAGCAATTTTTTGGTTCCGTAGCCGAATGGAAAATAACGGAACCCATATAGATTCGTCATGTCTGACTGTCTGTCTGTCAGTCCGTATGTCACAGCCACTTTATTACGATACTATTAGGACTATACAGTTTAAATTTGGTAGGTAGGTAGTTGTATTCTGTGAATCGCTTTATGATTTTGGTACAAAAATAAAAAAGTAAAAGTTTTTGAATATAACACCCGCAAATATAACTTTGTTTTTCATACAAACACTATGAAGAGCATAGTTAATTTTTTAGTCGTGCCAAATTATAGTTATAAAATACTCTACTGTGTTACGGAACCCTACGAGTGCGAGTCCAGCTTGCACTTGGCCAGTTTATTGTTCATTGTTTACTTACAATCTAAAATGTTACCGTACCGACGGCATTCGATCCCGAACGTCCTAGGAAACATGCCAGCGCTATACCAATTCAGCTACAGTACGACTCTGCCGATACCACGAAATTATTTGATTGCAATAAAATGCAATTAAAAAAAATAATGTTACCAATTATATAACAATAATTTTAGACTTATCGCGTTTGGTGTGAACCAGTCGGTACAAATACTACTGCGCTATCTGATCGCCGCCTAGATCCCGCACGCAGGACGGTGCGGTGTGTCCGTACCTTAAGTATGTATAACAATGTTCAATAATACGATAATATAAGGTAAGAAATTTGATTTAAACACTATTAAAACACTCTCGATGAAGACATCTATCAAACAAAAAAAAACCTGTTAAATGCGAGTTGGACTTTCGCACGAAGGGTTCCGTACCATTATCTATAAAAACGGTTGTAGTTGTAAAAGTTATGCAAGTTGTACGGGAGCCCCCCTTAAACATTAATATTATTTTAATTCATTTTTATTTATAAAGTGAATAATATACTCAATATTCACCGAATATAACTCAATCGCGTCAAATCAAAAGCGTCTACGGTCTACCTGTTGCCGTTATCAATATCTAGCAAAAATACTCACGTTTTTATTATGTGACCCCCTTTAATATTTATTTTATTCTGTTTTTAATTATTTGTTGTTATAGCGGCAACATAAATACATCATCTGTGAAAATTTCAACAGTCTAACTAACACGGTTCATGAGATACAACCTGGTGACAGACAGACAGACAGACGGACGGACAGTGGAGTCTTAGTTATATGGTTTCGTTTTACCGTTTTTGGGCACGGAACTCTAAAAACTATTAATAAAAAAAGCTAAATCGGTTTATCCGTTTACTATGCCACATACGGCGCTACGATGCCACATACAGATACACTTGTTATAAACTCATAACTCCTCTTCTTCTTGCGTCGGGGGTTCAAAATAATGATGGGGTCGAGGATGGTGAATACGCTAGGCCTATAATGGTCCGACTCTCGAGAGCTGTGCTACCGGAACACCGTAAGGTTATGACGGCTGATTTTCTCCTTGGTTGTGAGTTACTTTTTGGTAGCAATTTAGGCGATCGATTAAATGATCTCACTACAACGTACATGTACAAGCATCCATGATTCATAAATGCACATAAAACATCTATTGTTATAGGCCATATACCTAGGATTAGAACCAACGACTTTCGGGTCAGAATCAAGGTACCTAACTATCCTTTACGCCAAAGGGCCGTGCAGTATCACTACATAATATTACAAAACAAAGTCCCTCACCGCGTCTGTTTGTATGTCTGTTCACAATAAATAAACTCAAAAGCTACACAACGGAATTTTAATGCGGTTTTCACCTATAGTGATTTATAAGGAAGGTTTAGGTGTAGAATTCCTTAAAATTTTGTGTAAATTGGTTAAAATGTGACTATGATTGTTGTTGCTAACTGATGCAATTTATCTAGGCATATAAGTTCTACCCGTGCGAAGCTGGGGCGAGCCGCTAGTAACTAAATAAAAAGCATCCCGATAAATAAAACATAAAATAATAAAATATGATCGGTGGGCGGCAGAATGAATAATTCAATAAATAATCACCGTGAAGAGATCAAAGCGGACTTACGAATACAAAATGCGATGTTTACCAGATAGCATACATCTTTGATGAAGACTCAAACTCATAAAAGCCCTAAAACGATAGGGACAGGGCCGTATTAATAGGGCATTCCCTTGATATTGGTTTTGGTAAATATATTATAATATAGTATAATAAATTAGAAGTTAAAGACTTTATTTAAACACAAGTGTTTAACCGACTTCACAAAAAAGGAGGAAGTTTTCAATTCGTCAGTATACAGTGTGGAAATTAAACTCAGGCCCTGCAGGGAAACTACTTTAAATCCTTAAGCTAGCTCATTTTACTTCAAGGAGACATTCCTTTATTTTTGAAAAGAAACAAATCTGCATTAAAAGATTTTTTTAAACTTGCTTGCTTCGCCCGGGACTCGAACCAACTAAAATTTAAAAAAATAAACACTCTTTATTTTAATATACTAATCGGTAGTATTAATATTCAGGATAAAGTTTCTCTAGCAAACATTAGGTCTTAAAAATAAAAATAATCGTTAAATCTAACATTAACTTTATTTTACTATCAATTTTGTAACACTTAAATTATTTAACTGATAAATTGTTACTCGCGATACCACTGCAGAGCTAAATCGTAGCTCTTGTTGCAAACAAAGTAAGCTTCTAATAACTCGAATTGTTCTTGATACGCCATTATGAGATAATTTAATTACGTAAGGAAAGCAACACTACTTAAATAAAATCTGTTGATAAAAATCGTTCGAATTTTAAAATTATTGTCCCGCATTGCAAACAAAGTCAAACGTTCCATTTTTAAAATTCTCCACTGAACGCCTCAGATCATGTAAGAAGGAAATGTGCATAGAGGTATTACCACCATTGAACAATTTTCTTATCGAAGATTTCAACAAGGTACTTAACGATAAATTAGCAAGCGTGTACTTCATACGAAGTCTTTGAGTGTTGGAGAGATAACAGAACTGTTACGTGTCTTTTACTTGTTTAAAGTGAACAGTAACCAAACATTTTTTAGAGAAACTTTATCCTGAATATTAATACTACCGATTAGTATAATAAAATAAAGAGTGTTTATTTTTTTTAATTTTAGTTGGTTCGAGTCCCGGGCGAAGCAAGCGAGTTTAAAAAAATCTTTTAATGCAGATTTATTTCTTTTCAAATATAAAAGAATGTCTCCTTTAAGTAAAATGAGCTAGCTTAAGGATTTAAAGTAGTTTCCCTCCAGGGCCTGAGTTTAATTTCCACACTGTATATTTTTATGTTTGTTACCTCAGAACTCCGTCAAATCTTAACCGATTCTTTTTTGTTTGAGAGATTATGCCTCCCTTTTGGTCCCATTCAATTTTATCGAGATGTGACAATTATCTCCAGAGATATGGAGATAAACAATATACGCAAATTAGATGACATGATTATAACTAGCCGGTAGTTTGACTATCAATCATGTGAAGTCGGATCTTTCGTTGTGTACGATCATAAATTATTGTAAATACGTCATTGTGAGTATAAATGATAACAAAATATGCTACCCAAATTTGGGATCCGAACTCAAAAATAGCATATAGTAGAATATAACAGTAATTTTAATAATAAAAAAAAAACTATAAAAAAAGAGAAAAAAAATGTAAAAACAAACAGGATACATATACATTAAAAAAACAGTCGAATTTAGAACCTCCTCCTTTTTAGCTAAGTCGGTTAAAAAAAAATTAAGCGCGGTAAGACAATTAATTAGGTTTAATCTCAATACGCCTTTAAACATAAGCAACATTCACTACCTCCTTCTGCGATGTCGGTCGAAAATAAGACAAAAAATAATAATCTGTACACAATGTACCGTTATTTATAGAGAACACAACTTGTCAGAGCAGACATTGTTTTTTTAATACCTACCACAGAGAACAACACCCTTCCAGTATTTCAGAGAAAATATCAATAACAACGACAAGATGCGTGTCGAACGCGATTTCACGCCGGCGGACGTGTCAATGACGAAAGTGCATTGTCATATCCTGCATATCTGGCGAATGATGGGCGGAAACATACGGGCGGATTTACCGGACGAAAATTTTTTTAAAAGTCGGCTGGGCAAGCGTTTAACCTCTATCTCACCTGATAAGTGACGATGCGGTCGACGATGTAGCATGCTTACCTTAAAATTGTAGATAGTTATTAAGTTTTATTATTATTATTTATTTAGTCATTTCAGTTTTAGGTTACAAGACAAATGAGATGCCTATCTGGTTTTAGGTTACAAGACAAGTAAGATGTCACCCTAGTATTATGTTACAAGACAAGTAAGATGCCTATCTAGGTTTAGGTTACAAGACAAATAAGATACCTCCCTAGTTTTAGGTTACATGACAAATGAGATGCCTCCCTAGTTTTAGGTTGCAAGACAAGTGAGATGCCTCCCTAGTTTTAGGTCGCAAGACAAGTGCGATGGCTCCCTAGTTTTAGGTGACAACTCAAGTGAGATGTTTCCCTAGTTTTAGGTAACATTAGAGTGTCAGTGGGGCAGCCGGCAGAGGCCAGGAACGTATCACGACCAGATCGGAGACGTTTTAAAGATAGGCCAAGTCAAAAGTACCTATAACCGGCGAGCATGTATGAAAGCGCTCATTAAAGTAGAAGAAGCGAAAGAGGTATGTCAGAATCGTAGCATGTGGAAAGAAGTAGACTCTGCCTACTCCAACGGGAAAAAGGCGTGACTGTATGTTTGTATGTAGAAGACAAGTGAGATGCCTCCCTAGTTTTAGGTTACAAGACAAGTGAGATGCCTCTCTAGCTTTAGGTTACAACTTAACAAGACAAGCGAGAGGCCTAGCTGATGGTAAACCATGTGACAAGTTTTCATTTTATTTTATGAAGTGACAGGGCAGGCAAGCACGACGCTCGCCTGATGGTAAGCGATGATGTCTGTATGGACAAAACGTTGCACGTTCTACACTGCGCCTGTTACCTTGAGATATAAATATGTTAAAAGTCTCACATGCCCTGTAATTTCACTAGAAGTGACGAGAAAGCATTGTCTGTATAATACGGCTTGCCTGATCGTAAGCAATTACGTTCACGTATTACAGATACCAGGAATGCAAAATTCTGGATAGACACGTTACTACACTACGCCTGCTAACTTGAGACCTACTCGTATCATTCTATAACCTTTACAGCAGGTCGCTTAAACGTTTGAAATATTCTCCCGTATATTACAAAGCCTAATTAGAGCCAGCAAGTCTTTTGTCAACTGTCCCCTTCGCAGAAAATGCGTCGAAAGCAGAAACTATGTCAAATGACAATATATACTGCGACATTTATTGAACGCAGGTGTGTTTTAATATAACATAGGACCATATCGTATCAAGTCAATATTAAATTTACAGTAGAATTTCAAATTCAAGTCAGAAGATTGTTGTATACAATCAAAAATTTAATCGTATAGATGGGATTCGAACCCACACCTCCTCATTGATGACCCATTTAAACTCATTGATGACCCATTCTGCACCTGCGATAACCAGACTCCGGAAACTATGGTTCACATTTTAGTTAGATTGTCCAAAGTATAAACTTATGAGACTGAACTGCGAGTGGAGAATGGATCATCAAATAAGAATGATAATCTCCATGTATTAATTGACAATAACGACAGTCGGAACAACTTCATTGCTTGGTGGCCATATACACTACGAGAAATCGTTACGATCAGACTGTACAGTTCGACAGTCTGATCGTAACGATTTCTCGTAGTGTATATGGCCACCTTTACGGCACAGTTCGTCCGATTCCGATAAATCAATTGAAATTTTCGTATTGTTCCGTTTGACTGTACAGTCTCAAAAAATCGTGCGAAACTGCACAGTTTCATAACATACATGTAGCGATTTATCGGTACCGTTCGAACTGTACAGTCTGATCGTAACGATTTCTCGTAGTGTATATGGCCACTATACGCAAAATCTGTACTCCGCATACTCAATACTCAATACTTAATTGTTTATTGCAATCATATGTTACACTTACAATAATTATTATTCCTTAAAGATCTAAGAATTCCAAGAATGACAACATATGACCCTGGTAGGGTGTAAGCAAGTAGTGCAGAGCGGACAGACCGATTTAACAACAATCTACCTGTACTAAAACAGATATTATTATTAACAAGCAATTATATCATATTATATGGCTTTAGAAACCCTACACGTTTAACTAATTTTTTCTTTGTAATTAAAAAAATCGTTCATCGTATAAAATGCATTTTTAACCGACTTCAAAAAAGGAGGAGGTTTCTCAATTCGACCGTATATATATATATATATATTTTATGTTTGTTCGGGGATAACTTCGTCATTTATGCACCGATTTTGATTATTCTTTTTTTGTTCGAAAGGAGATATTCCAAGTGTGGTACCATGGTAATTTTATCGAGGTCTGATAAGTATCTCCAGAGATATTGAGATAAACATCTCAAAATTGGTACTGAAAATGAACATTGAAGTCGGTTCTTTTTTAGTTTTTAAACGATATTATTTATTAGAAATTCTTTAAGTTTTCGAGTGAATACTATGTCGCTTTCATCTATTTTCAGCTCATCTGATAATTTGATGTAAGTTATTACTGCCATAGATTTTGGGCCTGAACTACAAAGCTTTAGTTTTGTACTAGGTAGAATTAAATTGTGTTTGTGACGCGTTACACCTCGAGGGTCGTTTTTTTTTCTTAAAGAACTGAGGGTTTTTCCTTACGAATTTACATAGTTCCAATATGTATATGTATGCATAGTTATGAAGGCAAATGGATGCACAGCCAAGTTTAATTAGATTTTAGTATTAAGTTATGTTTTTTTTAATTTAGTTTAGTTATAACGATATAAATGAAACCAGTAGTAATCTAGTAAAACATTAAGTAAAAATTGCATTATTGTACTCAATCGTTGCATTTAACAGTAACGGTAAAAATATGTAAAAAAAATTATAAAAAACCCACACCTCCTCGAATACGACGTACAATAATTATTGATTGCATTTTAAATAATTATGCATTGGTGGCGCTATCTGTAACAACTGTTTAGAAGTAAATTACTCGGATGAATTGAACGAAATGGTCAAAATTAGAAAGTGTGCATAACACTCAAAAGAAACATTTTTTTAAATATATGTTATAGGCTAGCGTTTGACCACTATCTCACCTATTGGTAAGTGATGATGCAGTCGAAGATGAGTCGTAACACACTAGGCCTAGAATACTCTGACTCTCTAGAGTGTTTGCTACCGGAACACTGTAAAGTTACGGCGGCAGATTTTCTTCTTGATAGAGGAAAGCGACCTCTCGCTTAGAAGTCAAGCCAATCTATTACCGCAACAAAATTTTGCTGCGACTGCGACGTAGGTAAGCAATCTTATCTGTTTGTAATCCACTCTAGGTGCAAAAGTGCAACGTACGGTAATATAGGGTAAATGACTAATTGGCCCATGTTTAGTGACATATTTACGTATTATTGTAATTACGGTCCATTTACCGGTTAATTATGCGATATGATATTAATTATACCTTTATGTGCAAATTTGGTTTAGTTTACTTTTCTAAAACATCGCAATAATGTTAAATATTAATGTTCAATGTTTATGTTTTACTACGTATTATGTTGTGTATTTATCAAAATTGTTTTTGCACTAGGTGTGTAGGTACAAGTTTTGCTTTTTATCTTGTAGCTCTATATATTTATTCACGCATGTATACAGGATCTATTAATGTTCTATGTTTATAAGTGTTTTACTACATATTATGTTGTGTATTTATCAAAATTGTTTTTGCACTAGGTGTGTAGGTACAAGTTTTGATTTTTATCTTGTAGCTCTATATATTTATTCACGCATGTATACAGGATCTAAATTAATAAGGTCAAAAAAAGTTTGAAATAATTAGGATAGTTTAAAAACTAAAATAACCGACTTCTATGCCCAGCTAGTCAATTTCAGTAGCAAGTTTGAGACGTTTATCGTCGTAACTCTGGAGATACTTATCAAATCTCGATAAAATTACAATGGGACTACCTCGGAAACGTACCCTACCGATTAAAAAAAGAATCATTCAAATCGGTTTACAATTGACGGAGTAATCGCGTAACATAAACAAACAAAAACATACAGAATTAAGAACCTCCTTCTTTTTGGAAGTCGGTTGAAAAAGATAATGTTTGAAAAATTTTTCAGAAAAATTTAGCAGAATATTCTCTTTATAATTACGTGTTACAGTGATATAATAAGATGAAGAGTACAGTTAGAAAACAAAACGAATTATTTGCACAAAAATCTTTTAGAGGCGATCCTATATTATTGCATACATAATATACATACATATATACATACATACATACATAAAATCACGTCTTTTTCTCGTTGGGATAGGCAGAGACTACTTCTTTCCACATGCTACGATCCTGACATACCTCCTTCGCTTCTTCCACTTTCATGAGTGCTTTCATGCATGCTTAACGGTTATAGATACTTTTTACCCGACTACGCCGAAGCAAAAAGGAGGGTTATGTTTTTGACCGGTATGTGAGTATGTATGTATGTAAGCATGTATGTATGTATGTATGTTTGTACGTATGTTCATCTGTTCCCTCATAACTTCTAAACTACTTATCATAATTTGACAAATGCAGTGTCGTTGGACGCGTCTTATTTGTTTGCTAGTTATAGGCTATGTAACGTCACAAAAAATGAAGAATGTGGCGCCCTCTAGAGGGCACGAAGTCAAGAACTAAAAAAAATGTTCACCCCACCATGTGTGGGGTATCGTTAAATAGGGATTTTAAAATGAAGGTAGGGTTTGGTACATCATATTTTTGTCAAGCGTAGCGTTTGCGAGATATATCCCGTCGAAGTCAAGAAATCTAATTTTTACCCCACGGCGCGGCGTCGCTAAGAAGCAATAGGGAGGGTTATGTGTTTGTTGATCGCTATGTATGTATGTAAGTATGTTTACATGTATGTATGTATACATTTATGCTAAAACCCCAAAATACTTGAATTAAAAATAAGTTCAAAAACTAAAACCTACTACTGAAATATCACGCTCTAAAAAGTATAAAACAAGAAAATATTCTCATCTGAGATCGCTATGTACAAACTATTCAATATGTAGCGTTACTACATTAAACTTATTTTTATTAAAGTTTTATCGTATTTTATACATGTTCTTAGTGGTGCTCAGAGGATAGTCGTAGATACATATATATACATATACATATACATATACATATATATATATATGCCGTAGACATAGCGATCTCAGATAAGAATATTTTCTTATTTTATACTTTTTACAGCGTGATATTTCAGTAGTCGGGTTTTAGATTTTACACTTATTTTTTGGTTGCCTTTCTTTAAAACGTATATTATTATATATGTATTTATATTTCCTATATAATCATAAACAATAAACATTATCGTTATGGTTAGTTTGCATATACGTAAATAGATATCTACTCATTAAAGAAATCATTTAATCTGTTTAAAGATTTAGGAAAAGTCGGAGGTAATGCATCATTTTAAGAACCATCACGGCTCTATTTACTTTTGAAAATCGTTACAAAAATACACGAATGTTTCGTGTATCTTCCGATAATATTTACCAAGTGCTTTGTATCATCGTTTTAAACACCTATCATTGATGTATACATCCCATGGGAAATATCATCACAAACTGATTTATTCCCGGTAATAACACGTCATTTGACTAACAACACGTCTGCATCAAAATGTTCCGGCTGAGTCATGAATTAACGCAGAAACACCTTGAGCTAGGTCGTTAACTTCTCACACCTAACTATCAATACCTACCTACGTTTTCACAAATTTTGTACTGGCTGAGGTATTAGGTATTGCGTCCACTTCCTTGCTGTATTAAAGGGAAATTCGTATCTTATTGGAGTGAAAACTTCTTTAGCGGCGTTGTGAACTTTTTGGGATGGGTAAAAAGTGTTAAGCTTGCGTCAGAACCTCACGTTAGGACACGTGACCTGATCGAAAATTCGTAAGATGGAGGGAGGGTAGATAAAATGCACAACTTTAATGTTCAAGTGTACACTTCTGCCGGCACTCCCGGAATGCTACCCGTTGTTTTTTGAAGTTATACTTCTTTTGGTGCGATAGAGAAAAATGATGAGAGTGAATTTTTACGATGCGCGCGCACACCGACACCTAAATTCTACACCGTGAAGTTAATTCTAGGTGGTACGATGCGCGCGCACACCTACACCTAAATTCTACACCGTGAAGTTAGTTCTAGGTGGCATGACTATGTTCAAGTTGTATATGTCATATTTAACGTCATATTTTTACGTTAATAAAACCTTTTTTATTTAAATAAAATCTTTTTGTTTAATTTTAATATTTATCGTTAATCACTACTGCATTTTAGTTATTTTTTTTGTTATTTCCATACGCCACAGAAGTATAACTTCTAACGCGTGTACATAAGTACACACACTCAGATTTTTTGATTAACCGACAAATTGGTACCTAAAATCATTTTTTTAATAATACCACACTAAGGTACAATTATTATAATAATAATTAAGATTGTTTAAATACTAATAATCTAAGATCTTAACAAAACGAATTAACCGACTTCAAATGCCGCGCTAGTCATTTTCAGTATTAAGTTTGACGTGTTTATCTCCATATCTCAGGAGATACTTATCAGATCTCGATAAATTACAATGGAACCAAACAGAAAGCATACTCTCTCAAGCGAATAATTTTCCAAATGGGTTCTTATATGACAGAGTTCTGAGGTAAGAAACATAAAAAAAAATACAGGCGAATTGAAAACCTCCTCGACTTATGTGAAGTCGGTTAAAAAAACAACAATTTCCATGCCGCGCGAGTCAGTTTCAGTAGCAAGTTTGAAAGATTTATATCGTCATAATATCTCTGGATATACTTATCTAATCTTAAAACGAAGTTTATTGAGAACCTCTTCCCTTTTGAAACTCGATTGAAAATAGATCTCTCTCAATAAATATATATAAGTACCGACAGGCGTATTTAGCACATATAACACATTGCTAAAGCGTCTAACAGGCAGCAGATATTACTATTAGAAATCATATTTTGAAAAATTAAAAGTAGATAGGTATTCGATCGCGCAAAAAATGTTTTGGATTTACCATATTTCTTGGTATTTTATTCTGTCCAAAACACCCATACTCCTAATGCAGCCCTATATCAGATTTTAGCATTACTGCACACGTAATTCATAAACATTTTATCATCCCACTACTTTAATTTTATTAAAGCTAAAAATAATCTGCAATCCTATAAAATGCAAGCTTTAACTACCACACTCGAGCACATCATTTTAACTGCTCACGCCATCTATACACATATACACACATTATTATCTATACTTATGCAAAAATATGGCGGGCAAAGACAATGACCTGAAGGCAATAAAGTTCCTTAAACCTTAATGACCCGTTATTACACCGTAAATGATCTTCAAAACACGACAATATCAAAGCGTTCGAAAATAACAGTCATTGCTCACTTTCAGAATTGCACCAATTAGGAAAAGCTCATTACGTTGGAAAATGTTGCAACAGCCAAAAAAAAAGTTAAAAGAACACACTAAAATCGCAGAACGTAACGCAATTCCACTTTTGAAATTTATTAGCAAAAATAAACGGTTCAAATGCCGCTCAAAAATGTCAGAATGCATGATACTCTGTGTTGTATTTTTTAGTCTGTGGTGAAGGATGCATAATTTGCATTGTTTTCTGAAATTAGGGCAAGAACCGACGAAGAACGATGCGTCTGACCGGCCAACGACACGGGCTATGCTGAAATAAAATGATTTATTATGAACGTTAAGCGGAATTTTAATAAAGTTGTTTGAGTTTGATGTTTGAGCTGTCTGACTCACGGTGTCAAGAAACTATCAGAATGGTACTTTAGTATGGTACCTATGGACACAGAATACAAATTAGTATGTACTGGAATAAGGGCTTGGGTAGTTTGATAGGTATGTTACCAGCCTTATTGTATTTACGATTGATTATGATATGATTGACGGTATTGATTTGCTAGTAGTATATTTATATATATTGGCACTTAATATCTTACGTTTGTAAAACTTTTGTTATCTTATGTTGAATGAAGTAAAAGCTTGACTTTACTATCAAACACCGCCATAGACCAGTAGATTTTGCACTTTATTAGTCTACTACTAGACATAGGCCTCGTTTGCCACTAAGCACGATCCACTGTCCACTGTCCACTGTCTCCAGCCAATTCAAGAACTCGTTAGCCCCAACGGTTGTCCATTCTTAGGTTGATATGGCCAGCCCACTGCCACTACCTTTGAAGGCCCGGTGGTGTCGGCTTTGATGCCAGAGGTATCGAGTTTAGTACCCGCCGTGCACCAATGGATTTTTCTATCGAAAACTTTATGTGCGTATTTTACAGTGGCCCTCCGGTGAAGGAAAAACATCGTTAAGAAACCCCCAACCCCTGCATGGTGGTAGGACACTGTCTGTGTCTGTCTTACCAGCCGCCTGACCACCGAAAAGTTAGAAAATCTGTCGCCAAATATCTAATGTGTTCCGGCAGCTATTCTTGAGATCCAGTTCCCAATCTAGGCCTAACGTGCTTACCATCTTCGATCGTATCTTCATCACCAACAAACCAGTCAAACGCTAACCTGTAAAGTAAATGTACAGAATTTGCATGCTCTTTCTGTATCTGTAAAAGGTACACATCATCACTTACCAGACGAGCGTCGTGCTTGCCCTGTTACCTTATATCATAAAAAAATAATTAAAAAAGATGTTACTACTCCATAAATTTACATTAGAGTGACAATTTAATTTAAACCAATTTAAATCCCTCCCACGATCTTACAAAAACGCTCATAGATAAAAAACCGTTACAAATCTTTAAAAATGAATCGTAATAAAATAATAGTCGCTTAACAACAATTTCCAAAAGCAATAAACAGCTCATAAATTCAATTGCTTAATGCAAAAATTGATTTATGGCCCACTGTGCGGCGGTTTGGGCGAAATAAAATCCTATAGCGGCAACCGGGATCGGCAGTATGCCAAAAATCTCCACTGTGCACTAGGGATGTGACGGATACTGGACAGGCCGGCTAGATTAGTGCGAAGTATTCGGACGATAATTACAAAGTAGTTTAGTTTTTCAATAGCAGTCTTTTTTAAAACCCTATTTTAATATTTTTTTATAGTATTTTTTAACATCGACGATCGAGGACAGCCGAATGGCTCATTACTTTTGTGATTTTTTTTAATTCAATATATTAAATTATGATTTTGCTTTGTTTACTTGTTAATTGATTATGATTAATTTTATATACATGCGTATACATGCGTATATTAATACTGACTGCCTACATCAACACCAATATTATAAATGCTAAAGTTAGTTTGTATATTTGTTTGTTTGCTTGGGACTTTTTCACGGTGAACCGATTTAGCTGAATTTTTGGCCAGTTTTATGGATAGGCTAGGCTATAGGATACTTTTAACGCGGGCCAAGCCGCGATTTTTTTGTGTGTATGTTACTTGGTAACTCCGCCAATCGTGACCCAATTTGAATGATTCTATTTTTAAATGACTATGTTATTATCTCCGCGATATAGAAAAAAGTCTATACGATGTAGAAAAAAAAAAATTTTGTCAACTGAAATATGACCTGATTAAAGATAAGATTATAAAATAAAATAAACAAGGCAGTGTATTGGACCGCTTCTTTTCCTCTGCTACATTAATGATCTTCCAAAGTGTACTAAGCGTCCAATGGTGTTATTTGCCGATGACAGCACGGTAATCTTTAAGAAACAGGGGGAAGACTACAAGTCGGAAATCAATAATACATTACATGACATTATTCATTGGTTAGACGTAAATAATTTAAGGATCAATTTAAACAAAACTAATATTATGCATTTCAATCAAAGAACTAATCATGAAAATTTTGACATTAAATATTTCAATGACATAATATGTAAAACAGAAGTGACGAAATTTTTAGGTATATATATTGACAGACATCTTACGTGGAAACATCACATAGATAATTTAGTTAAACGAATTAATAGCATGGCTTATGCATTGTACCATCTATCAAAAGTAGTTGATCGTGAGACTGCACTGACATCTTATTATGGTACTGTAGAATCACTTTTGAGGTACGGTATAATTTTTTGGGGCAATTCGACCGATAGAGATCTCGTATTTTTGTCACAGAAAAGATGCATTAGGGCGATTACTAATTTGAAACCGAGTGTACAGCTGTAAACCACATTTTATTAATTTAAAAATCTTGACTGTACCTTGTATATACATTTACGAAATTGCGGTATTTGTGAAAAAACATCTTAGCAAATTTGAGACTTTAGGGGAAACATATAACTTTAACATGCGAAATAGTTCAAGGCTGTGTAGCAAGCCATTCCGAACATCGTTGATGGGAAAAAGTGTTTTTAGGATGGCTCCAAAAATGAATAACAAATTATCAAAAGCAATGAAGGAATGCAGCTTAGACGGCTTTAAATTGAAACTGCGGTTATTACTGATAAGTAAATGCTACTACAGTGTTGCGGACTTTCTTAATGACAAAAGCTTCTAATAAGTTGTTTTTTTTTTTTTTAATATGACTTGTTACCACAGACCAGAGCATGACTAGACTCTGCTAACACTAATGTTCAATGTTTATTTATTATGAATTGTGGTAAAATGTATTTATTTATTGATTTGATTTGATTATATCTATGATTTGGTAGTTGAGTAACTAAAATTTATGTATTTATTTAATTGTATTGGTTAATTTTTATTGTTTCAATTGTATTTTAATATTTGTTTGCCTAAAGGCGAAGAATGTACAAGGAACTTTTTTGGCTCAACATCTTGGCATATCTTTGTTATGACCTACATTCTTACAAATAAAAATGATTTTGATTTTAAAAAATAAATAAATAAATGCAATTAATCGATATCTGATGAGTGTCACCTCATATATGGAGATGAACCTCTAGAATATATACCTCACAATTTCAATAAATTTTCAGTCATATTGACTTCGTATGCATCCATCGCCACTTAACATTCTGATGGCATAGCGGTCAAGATCTAGTGTAATACAAGAAAATAATACTTTATTGCTTAGTTTACTAGCTGTGCCCCGCGGCTTATCCCGCGTTAAAAAGTATCCTATAGTATCTATAATGCTGGCGAAGGCGAAGTGTCAGCTAAATCGGTTCGGCCGTTTTATTAGTGTTTAATGTTTCTGTCCGGACGGACACTATCCCATCTCTAGCTAGGACAAAAAATATGGACATTCGTAATTTTAATGGGTAAAAATAATAAGCCATGCTCATATATCATAGGAGTAGCGCTGCGTTTGATTTTTCATATGTTTTGGCATAAAACCTAAACGGTGTTGCCAAGTAGGAAGATTTAGAGGTGGCCGGGGGAATAAAGTATATATTGAGATACAGCCTTTAAAGTTCAGTTTATATCGCAGTTTGATAAATAAAAGTAAAAGTAATGATTTAGATAATACCAGTGAAACTATAGGATAATTAAGATAGATAGATAGATACATAGAAAATTATTTATTGTCACACCTCATAACTTAAAAATAGCATACAAGGTATTCATTTTATTAGTGTTACAATGGGCGGCATTATCGCTGAAAGCGATTTCTGCCAGGCAACCTTTGGATGGAGAGGACTTAAAGAAAAAAAAGACAATAGACTATTACAATGTAAGACTTAGGATTGTAACTCTAACTCAGCGCACAGCCCTGGAGAGTCAGAGTAGTTTCTGTGCAATAATATCGTTTAAACTAAAAAACAACCGACTTCAATGCCGCGCTATTCATTTTCAGTACCAATTTTGAGATGTTTATCTCAATATCTCTGGAGATACTTATCATACCTCGATAAAATTACCATGGTACCACACTTGGGATATCTCCTTTTGGACAAAAAAAGAATAATCGAAATCGGTTCATAAACGACGAAGTTATCCGCGAACAAACATAAAAAAAAAATATATACGTTCGAATTGAGAAACCTCCTCCTTTTTTGAAGTCGGTTAAAAAAGAACCGTGGTGGCTTTACCGTGAACTAACATACTCGTAGTACCACCCGATAATGATAAGAGTAGGTACCTACCAAGGTATCAAACATTTTTAGACGTATTGGTAATGACAGAGCAATGTTGTCAACGCGCCAAAATCACTAAATTAGAACCGTCAACAAGCGCACCCTCAATTTCTACTACGGTTCTATTTTTACACAGACTCTATTCTAGGCCTAGCGTATTCACCGTGTTCTGTGGTATTCACCATCATTGAAGACATCATCGCCTACCACGAGGTAAGAAAGTGGTCAAAAGCTAACCTATACGATATAGAAAAAAGTCTATACGATTTAGAAAAAAAAAGATTTTGTCAACTCAAACATGACCTGATTAACTAAAAGATATGAATGACTAACTTTTAATCCCATATTTTCTTAACTGTCACTAAAACAATAACATTAGGCACGCGCTATAAAACTGATTGGTACATCTCCGCCCAACATTGAGGGCAACACTGACCGCTGTTTAACGTACCTAATTTCCTGAACATTAAGTTTAATTGTTGCCATAAACTTGTATTGTTTCATGGTATCGCTGGCATCTTGTAAAAAGCGCGTTTTTACCGTTCGAGAGGAAATGACATTTCCACCATTTGCAAATAGGGTTGGTTGCCACCGGGCTTAAACGGGAGTTTTCCCGGCTGACTACCGACTTCAAACGCCGCACTAGGTTTTTTCTGTGCTAAGTTTGAAGTATTTATCTTCATATCTCTAGAGGCGTATATCTTCATATCTCTTTTTTTTTATACTATGTAGACTAGCCATTGACCACTATCTCACCTGTCGGTAAGTGATGATGCGGTCGAAGATGGTAAACACGCTAGGCCTAGAATGGGAACTGGCTCTCAAGGATGGCTGCCGGATGATGGATCAAGGATGGATGCATTAGATGTTTGGTGACAGATTTTCTAACTTGAGGGTGGTAGCTGGCCAGGCGGACGCTAGATAGTGTCCTACAACCATGCACGTAGAGAGGCGTATATCTTCATATCTCAAGAGATGTTTATCAAATCTCAATAACACTATAATGGGACCCAACTGTAAGAATAATCTTTCAAACGAAAAACGAATTTTTTAAATCGGTGTACAAACGACGGAGTTCTGAGGTGTCAAACATAAAAAAATACAGGTTAATTGAGCATATTTTTAGGTGAAGTCAGGTAAAATGGCTAAAATAACCAAGAAACTTGTATAGACAAAAATGTCGAAACTTCTGATACTTAGTGACCTTAACCTGGTTACATACATATAATCACGCCTCTTTCCCGTTGGGTTAGGCCGAGACCACTTCTTTCCACATGCTTCGATCCTGACATACCTCTTTTGCCTCTTCCACTTTCATGAGCGCCTTCATACAAACTCGCTGGTTTTAAGTACTTTTGACTTGGCCTTTCTTTAAAACTTCTCTGATCTGGTCGTGATACATTCGCCTAGGTTGTCTAGAATAAATGGCTTTAAGTGTCTAGACCGCCCTTTGCACTACAATAAGTAGTTTATATTCATTGTTTTTTTAATTATTGATTTGTATTAAAATGTGCATCTATCTAGTGAGAGCGTTTTGCGATAAGTACTACGCTATGCAGGGTCTTGAAAACGCAAACGAAATTGATATATTTATAGTCAAGCGTAAATTGCATCGCTTCACACAAACAAATATAAAATTCTAAATCCCGGTGAATTTCGACCATAATGTCAGTATTAACAGAATAGATCTCCGCTCGGGTTATGGGCGCTTAAGTCTTTTTTTTTAATTAACACTTTCTTTGGCTATATAAAGAGATTATTCAGGCATTGCTTAGAGACATTTAGATTGTTAGTGGAAATCTTGAAAGCTTTAAGTAAACCTGTATGAAACTTTTATGCTCGGAACTGAATGTTTAATGAAAATCTCAGATGTCTGTTCACGACAAGACTAGTATTGTTCGTTGGTTCATCATCATCAGCCTATGTTAGTCCATTGCTGGACATAGGCTTCTTCAACTGCTCACCACTGAGCACAATCCTCGGCTACTCTCATCCAGCTCTTCCCAGCCACCTTACGAAGATCATCGCACCACCTATCCACCTTCCATTACCATTCAATGTGCATTTCTGTAACTTAAATTATGTGTTTTGTTCTGGTAATAAATATTTTAATATTTTTCATATTTCATTTTTTTACTTAGTCTGAGGACGTCCTTCGCAACGCTTGCTAATACGCGGTCTCCACTCAAGAACTCGATTACTTCAACGGTTGTCATTATTCGTTGGTTAGATATTTTACTTATATGAACAAGTAAAACCTCAGGTAAAACGCTCGCCAGGTGGTTCAAAATGACTTCTGCATATAACCAGAGTTGCTGTAGTACGAAATAATTTGTGACCAATCTACCGTTAGGCTAGATTAGTCTTAAAGTTACGTAGTGTTATTATCTTTTCTATGTTAAAGTGTCCACTGCAAATCGCCAAACGTAGCCTAGGATGCTCTGTGACCAGGTGGAGCGACGACATACCTACGCAGAACAGAGGGCAGTGATTGGAAAAGAAGATCTGAACATCGAGCTCAGTGGCGTGTCTTGGGAGAGGCGTATATCCAGCAGTGGACTGATGCAAGCTGATGATAACATATCAAGCAGTTACATTTTTAACTGACTTCAAAAAAGGAAGTTTCTCAATTCGACCGTATATTTTTTTTATGTGTGTTCGCGGATAACTTCGTCGATTATAAACCAATGTTGATGATTTTGTTTTTGTTGGAAAGGAGATATCCCAAGAGTGGTACCATAGTAATCTCATGGAGATATGATAAGCATGTCTAAAGATATGGAGATAAGCACCTCAAACTTGTAAACCTGAAACCTCGTACTAAAAATTAATAGCGCGGCGTTAGAAGTCAGTTTTTTTATTTAGTTTTTTAAACCATCTTATAAACTATCTTATGTATTACCAATCGCTGCACTGCGTCCGTAACCATAAAATGTACTGCACAATTTAACCTTTTAAACAAAAAAACATTTATTTTAGCACTGTTGTAAAACTGACAATTTGGGGGTAACAAACACCAGTGGAGAACTGGCAAAAGTACCACTAGTGGTACTTTTGCCAGTTAGTTTATATTATAAATTCCTTCAGGTAGTGATCCTATGAAATGTGGTAGCTATTGGACCATCGACTTCATAACAATTATGAATTCGATGTATTGAACCAACAGAACCGTTCTACCCGTGCGAAGTCGGGCGGGTAGTTAATATACTAATAAATATATATTAGTTAGTTATATATAGTATATACTATTAGTAAAATAATAAAAAAAATATATGTATTCGTACTTCTAGCAAAAACTTTAAGGTCCGCGTGCGCGATCGCGATCCGATTTTCAATCGTTTTCTGATCGCAGTAGATCGCGTTTGGTGTGAGCCAGTCGGTACAAATACTACTGCGCTCTCTGATCGACGCCTAGATCGCGCACGCAGGATGCTGCAGTGTGGCCGTACGTTTTGGATTTCTATAATTAAATACCCATCAATTTTGTAGCTCATCTCCATTCAGCACCTTGCATTGAAAACTTTTACATTAAAATAATACGGCACATAACTTAGCGTCACAGTAAAAAATCTATATTTGGACATTTTAATGACGGCATTTGGCTGGGACCATAATCTACAATGTAGCTCATTATACTCATGGCAACACCCTAGAGAGCGAACATTCGTAACGACCACTAAACCGAGGTGTGACCAGTTTATGGCGTTTTTATTTTTAATTTATTGCCATCGTTCTGCAGTTTGCAGGGTTGCCTTTTTACACATTTTTAGACTGACTTCACTTGAAGGAGGAGGAGGTACTTATTTGAAACGTATTTTGTTGACGTATTACCAAGCTTATATTATTACAGAATAAGTAAAATATTTCACAAATATTATAAACGATGAAGTTGAGCGCTACGATGCCACAAACAGACACACAGATACACAAGTTAAACTTGTAACACTCCTCTTTTTACAGAATCAGAATCAGAATCAGAAATATTTATTGCAAAACTGGGTGTTAACAAGATGGTATAACTTATGTTAATTAGTTCCAAAAGCTTGCCCATTTTGAGCGTGCAATATAAAAGTTTACGAATTTACTTACATTACAATAATATAATGTACTTAATTACTAAATTAATTGGCTACTTTACAAATATTTAGACATTTACTACATATCTATATATACAAGAAAACATAACAATAAGTCTACATTATATTGAAATATTCCTTAAGACTATAATGCGTTTTAGATATAAGCCAGGATTTTAAGGATGTTTTGAATTTATTTCCGTCCAAAATCTTGAGGCCTAAAGGTAGGTTGTTATAAATTTTAATTGCTGCTATACAAACACTTTTATGGTACATATTATTATTTACTTGTGGTATACATAAATTATACTTATATTTATCCCTTAAGTTATCAGCACGACATGATTTTATTTCAGAAAAGAAGCGTATATTGTTTTTAACAAAGATGCATATTTCATATATATAAATATCTGTCAGAGTGAGAATCTTTAAATATATTTCGTAATGTTTCAGTGTTTCGTTTTCTGAAAATCATACGCAAACAACGTTAATACATCGGGGGTTAATTAAATAAAACATAGATCGATAGGAAGATATACTAACTAACTTAAAAATAACATACAAACATTCATTGTTATGATGTTACAATGGGCGGCCTTACCGCTAAAATCGGTCTCTTCTAGACAACCTTTGGATGGAGAGGACTTATGCAAATAATACTTATGTGACGGCCAAGCGTATACTTAAGTATATACTACTATATCACTTAAGTATAAACTAATATATCACTCAAGTATATACTAGTATATCACTTAAGTATAAACTAATATATCACTCAAGTATATACTAGTATATCACTTAAGTATATATTTATTTCATAAATATTCTTAGTGGTGCTCAGTGGATACCCGTGGTCGTATGCTACTTTGCAGAGTGTATTGTTTTGTTACGGTTACACAGCCACGACGGACGGACATACGACCACAGCTATCCTCTGAGCACCACTAAGAATATTTATGAAATACAATAAAATATTTATTAAAAGTAAGTTGTTTATATAATACACGATACATATTGAATAGTTTGTACATAACGACCTCAGGTGAGAATATTTTCTTGTTTCATACTTTTTAGAAAGTGATCTTTTAGTAGTCGGATTTTTGAACTTATTTTTTATTTTAAGCATTTTGGGGTTTTCGCATTATTGTATACATGTATACATGTCAATATACTTACATTAATACACAGCGATCAACAAACACATAACCCTCCCAACTGCTTCTTTGCGACGCCGCGGGGTAAAAATTAGTTTTCTTGACTTCGGCGGGATATATCTCGCCAACGCTACGCACGACAAAAATATGATGTAATAAACCCTATCTTCATTTTAAAATCCCTATTCAACGATACTACACACGATGGGTTGTGGTGAAATATTTTTTTTAGTTCTGTACTTCGTGCCTTCTAGAGGGCGCCACATTCAATTTGTTGTGACGTCACATAGCCTATAACTAGCAAACAAATAAGACGCGTCCAACGACACCTCATTTGTCAAATTATGATAAGTAGTTTAGAAGTTATGAAAGAACAGATGAACATACATACAAACATACATACATACATACACATACCGGTCAAAAACATAACCCTCATTTTTGCTTCGCTGTAGTCGGGTAATAAACACGCCACAATTCAAATTCCAAAATATTTCATTCAGTTAGTCATGATACATACATACATACATAAAATCACGCCTTTTTCCTGTTGGGGTAGGCAGAGACTACTTCTTTCCACATGCTACGATCCTGACATACCTTTTTCGCTTCGTCCACTTACATGAGTACTTACATATTCATGATATTCCAATTATTTAAAAATGCTAGGTTTAAAAAAGTATTGCTATCTCAATGATCGTAAAATTCAATGTGCATTTAAGTGAATGATACGTAATGGTCAATGTTTGAGCTATACTAAAGATGATCAACTGTAATTTATAAGCTATAAAACAGTTACAGTAGCTATTTAGTTACGTAAAATAAATATTTTGTATTCACTCATAGTAGATAATAGTTTTCTAAGGGTGAACCGGCGAAAGTGGCCTTAACTAGCAAAATAATTTGGCATATCAATTGATAATAAAAAATAAATAAATTATAGTCTTTTCTTTCTTTTTTTACACCGAACTGGGTAGCACTCGGCCACTATCTCACTTGATGTTAAGTGATGATGTGATCGATGATGGAGGGCGCTTACCCAGATGATACCTATTCACTCGCGATTTGAAAACCGCCATATTGTACTTAACTGGAAACACAGACTCAGACAGCGTATTCTACTCCAAGCTAATCACTTCGTTCGGGTAAATGGTATTATCCACCATAAATCATCATCATCATCACCATTATCAGCCGGTATCAGTCCACTGCTGGACATAGGCCTCCCCCAAGACACGCCACTGAGCCCGGTCTTCGGCTCTTTGTTTCCACCATAAATCGGTGGCGCCTTTTAGTTTCTCTGAATGTTCGTTTATCCGGACTAATATTATAAAGAGACAACGTTCTTAAACGAGTTCAACTTTTGAGATGTTTAATCACGAAGCAACTGCATCAGTTTCAATATCGCGGAAAATATCGTTTGCGCGATGCAGGATCTCATACATTTAGGCAATATTTAAAGGAGAGCTATTAAAATCTACACTAGCGCCATCTCTGGGTTTTATTTATCATTACTGTTAAATGCGAAAGTAGCTGTCTGTCTGTCTGTCTGTCTGTCTGTCTGTGTCACTTTCACGCCTAAACTACTGAACCGATTTAAATGAAATTTGGTACTACACAGATAGTCTAGAGTCGTCAGTCGTCTCGTGACTACGATCAATGCAACTAGGTCGAAACGTCGAGTTAAATAAGATTTATGTTTTAGGCGCGATAAGTCCCGTATTTTAATATTTATAACTATGTGTTCAAACCGCGAAAGTTTAAAGTTTACAAGATAGTCTAGAGCCTGAGAAAGGACATAGGCTACTTTTTAATGCGAAAATATGGTTGTAAGGGGTTGAAAGGGGGGGGGGGGGGGGGTGAAAAGTTGTATGGAAGTATCGTCATTTTTAAAGCTAGAAGCTTGAAACTTATTTTAGCGACTGTTGTTTCGATATAATTAAATTTGACATTAAAAGTTTGTACAAGTTTTACCCTCAAGGGTGTAAAATAACAATAGGGGATGAAAGTTTGTATGGAAATATGTAAGGAAATATGTAAATATGTGAATGTTCTACTGAACCGATTTAAATGAAATTTTGTTCACAGATAGTCTAGAGCCTGAGAAAGGACACAGTCTACTTTTTAATGCGAAAAAAGGGTAAGGTAAAACCCCATAATATTTTGTATAAATTGACTAAATCGGTAGTTATTTTCATGTGTTATGTCTTGTTGAAACTTGTTATAAAGCCTTGTGACTTAACATTAAATACTTATTGGTATATTGCTGTTCTCTTAGTTCTATTGTCTATTATAATGGTCCTGAGTCTCCTGATGGTACATAAACTGTTGTTATAATGATGAAGGTACAAATAAAATGCTTTCTCGGTGATGTCCTGACTTTTATATTTTATTAATAAGTCCTACCTATTAGCTGAAGTATAGGCAGGTAGTTTTGGAAATAGTTCCAAGTGAATATTTAGCTCCAGACATATTAAGTTTATGGTAGATTACTAGACTACCGGCTACCATGCATCTTGCTATCGATCAGTAAGCTAACACATGCAAGGCCTAATAATACTAAGAATACTCTGACTCCCAAGGGCAATGTGCTGCCGGAACCCCGTAAGATTATAGTGGCAGATTTTCTCCTTTATTCATTAAGTAAGCTACTTTTTAGTAGCAAGTCAGGTAGAACATCGATATAATATGATATACATAAATAACGAAACCTTTAAAATGTTGAAAATTGTAATCAGTACTTACAGGAATAATAACGTGAATGTGAGAGTTTTAGAAGTGAAGTTTAAGGTAAGAACAGCGTAGCGTGATACAAGGTCTGTGGGTAAGAAGAAGGAAAACAGATTTTTTATTTAAAGTCAAAAGTCATGTCAAAGACAGAGATGGCGAGATGAAATGGATACCTTGTTCTTTAAACTGAACCCGAAAACCGAAATAATTTAGTAACGTTTAAAAAACTAAAAGAACCGCCTTCAAATGCCGCGCTGGTCGTTTTCAGTAACAAGTTTGAGGTGTTTATCTTCATATCTCTAGAGATACTCGTCAGATCTCTATGAAATTTAAATGTGATCACCTGGGAAGTATACTCTGTCAAACAAAAGAAGAATTTTCCAAATCGGTCCAGGCGTGTTTGAGTAATCAGTGAGCATACATAAAATATATATATACAGTAAAACAAAGAACTCCACCTTTTTGAAGTCAATTAAAAAGGCTTCCTTTATTGTGTAAATACAGTAAAAAAAAACATATAAATACATACAAATGCGTTTATTTCCACATAAAAAACATATAAATGCGTTTATTTCCATGGAAAAAAAAATTATGGCCCGTATTTCTATGAAACAGAATAGTAGGTAGGAGTTTTGGCGGGAACGTGGAAAAGTGTGTGTGATCTCATTGTATTCTTTCCTAAAACTTGTGCTCTTCCGCGTGTTAATGTGTAATAAATGTGGATTATTAACCATTAAGTGCCGGTGAATGTGTGCGAGTGTAGGGAAACAGCACAATGTTGAAAAACATGCTATTTGCGTTCTCACCAAAATTCCATTGAAAATCTTCAGTAAACACCACATCTTTACTGAAGGTATGACTTAGACTAGACTTTTACTTGACAACTGACCTGAAATGTGACTTTGACCCATCTCTACGACTAACATTCATAAAAACTTGAAAAATTTCAATACTTGACACTGGCTAAATACACTAATCGTGTGGAGCCATAAAGAAAAAAAAAAAAATAGTAGGGAAACTACTACCCAATAAACAAAACACACGAATATAAACGTACCACGAAAAAGCCAATATTTATGCATTCAGAACTGAAAGCCGTGCACAAGTTAGTAAAGGGTATTTTTTCACTTGCTGATGCAAGCATTCGTGTTTGCATAGAAGAGGGGCACTATGCTACATAGAGCTGCACGATGCTACTAATTTATTATTTACTACACAGTTCGTCACGCAAGCGAAAATGTCGACCGCTTTGAGAATACTGCGCTAGATGGAGTATCTAAAAGTTATCACGAAAGCTATAAAGCTTTTATGATTACGTTCAAGCTTCTGTCTCTGCTTTGATGCTGATCTTGGTATACCTTCTTTATTTACAGAGTCATATAAAATCAAATTTGGCAATCGCCACTGCGTCGAATTGTTGAAAAATACAAAAATGCATTATACTACTGGAGATTGCCGTGTTTGTATGGAAAACATAATTATAGCAGCTTATTTCTGTGGAACATTGCCCACTTTACCGTGATGAGGTGTTTTATGGGCAATGTCAAACAAAGCTGTTAATTAAAATTTAAAATTCGCACAAAGCGGTTCAGTTCTACCTTTACTAACAGAACAGCAAAATAATTCAACCGCGACGGTCTTTTCTCCGAAATACAACCTCGAAATGTTCAAGTCAAGAATGAATAGGTTTCTACTGAGCAATCGTGCTACACCTTCGGCTGCATCGTCACTTACCATCAGGTGAGATTGCAGCCAAACGATTATTCAATAATCTGTCAAAAAAATAATCTAACATAGTATAAAACAAAGTCGCTCCGCTGCCTGTGCTTAGATCTTTTAAGATACGCAACGGATTTTATTAATACAGTTTTTAACCGACTTCAAAAAAAGGAAGAGGTTTCTCAATTCAACCGCATATGTTTTTTTTTTTTTTTTTATGTTTGTTCGCGGATAACTTCGTCTTTTATGAACTGATTTTGATTATTCATTGAGAAGAAGAAGAAGAAAATGTCCCAAGTGTGGTACCATGTTAATTTTATCGAGGTCTGATTAGTATCTCCGGAGATATGGAGATAAACATCTCAAAATTGATACTGAAAACTAATAACGCGGCATTGAAGGCGGTTCTTTTTTAGTTTTTTAAACGATATTATCAGAAATAGATAGAGTAATTCATGAGGAAGCTTTATAACTAGGAATAAACACGGGGAAAGCCGCGGGGTGCAAGTAGTGTCTAATATACGACGCCCATGAAGATGTTGAATCTCATATGCCCTGTAATTTCACTGGAGACGTCTTAGCCATTCGAACCAAATAACATTCCTACTTTCCGGCTGAATCAATTGGCAAATTGGCCGTACTGCCCCAGGCAGGCTAATAGAAAAAGTCCGAGTGATCCACCAATTTGACTCCCAAACCCAGTTGGGTTTTTTTTAGGTTCTAAACGGTAGGCAACGCACCAGAAACGCTTCTAGGATTTCAACTATCAATAAGCTGAACACTTCATATTTACCATCAAGTGGGTCACTTCTTGTTTGTTGTTCTTCAGTCATAAAAACATACTCTCTCTCTTCTCTCTCATTCAACTTTTTGTAAAGTTATTAATAATTCAGATAGTTTAAAGTAATTAATAATTAAAAACTAGACAATCGACTTCCATGCGCTGCGAGTGAGTTTCAGTAGCAAGTTTGAGACGTTAATCGTCATATCTCTGGAGATACTAATCAGATCTAGATAAAATTACAATGAAGCTACCTCAGAAATGTACCCTAACGATTAAAAAACACCATTCGAATCGGTTCTCAATTGACGGAGTAATCGCGTAACATACATACAAAGAAAAAAAAAAACAAAAAAAAAACATACTGTAGTTAAATTGAGAACGCTCACCCACGCAGAAAGGAGGAGGCTCCTTTTAGAAGTCTGTTTAAAAGGCGTTAGACCTAGCCATATTATTAATATTTCTCTGGACCTAGCCCATACAAAACGGCAATAACTCAATCATCTGAAAATTTCCCAATGACTATTATGCCGCTTAATTTTTCCGATACACAGTGGATGCCTCGAAGCCTCAATTAGGGCTCAGACAGTCGGCAGTCTACAATTATCCACTTATCGACAATTGGCTTCAAACATAGAATTATACCGTCGCGTTTGGAAACCATTTTCCAACTTGCATTTGGTTTAGAGTTGTGTGCTGTTTGAGTGTTATGTTATAACGATGATAGAAACTAATAAAATGATTTAAAGCTTTATTCGTAAGTATCTTACGTTGTCAACAAACAAAGTGTAACGTAATAATTAAACAACTGGATAAGCCACTGGGTAAAGGTACTGAGTTCAATTCCCGTCGTGCACCAATGGATTTTTTAATCGTAAAATGTATGTGCGCTTTTCACAGTGACCCTCTGGTGAAGAAAAAGCATCGTTAAGAAACCCTCAACCCCGCATAGTTGTAGGACAACATCTTTTTTTTATTTTTTTTATTGTAGATAAGCAAGCGTTTGACCACTGTCTCTCCTGATGTTAAGTGAAGATATGATCGACGATGTAGCACGCTTGCCTAGAAGATACCTGTTCACTCGCGATTTGAAGACCCTTGGATTGTACTTCACTGGAAACACAAACTCTGGCAGGGAATTCCATTCCTTTGCTGTGCGTGTGATAAATGTTGATGCAAAGAGCTTTGTGCGACAGAATGGAATATCAACCATGTATCGATGGCGTATATCTGTGCGTCTGGTAGTACGATGGTAAAAGGAGGACTGTGGAATTAATTCGTGCAGTTGGAAGGCACACTCCCCGAAATCTAATACTATCAGAATCTTTGTCCTGACATACTGACTGACTGACTGACAGACAACGCACAGCCTAAACCGCTGGTCGTAGAGACTTGAAATTTGGAGGGTATATGTGGTGAGGGTGTACTAAGAAAGGATTTTATAAAATTCACCCCGTAAAAGGATGAACTGGAGGTTCAAAGTTTGTATAGAGAAAGATTAGATAGTCTTTTCTATCCGAAGCTTCACTCAAGTGCTTCAGTAAAAAAAAAATAATACGTGTTTCAGGTTTTTTGAAATTCCACCCCTAAGAGGGTGAAATGGGGTAACGAAGTGTGAAAATCAATATTGTTTCAGATTGCGCTGAAATTTGGCATGCAGATAGTTATTACGACGTTAGTTGCCTCTGAGATAAAAATATCCAAAATTTACCCCTGATGGGGATGAAACTGGGGTTCAAAGTTTGTATGGAGAAACAAGATTAGATAGTCTTTTATATTCGAAACTAAACACAAGTACTTAATCACATTTTCACTTAACATCAGGTGAGATAGTGGTCAAACGCTTGCTTATCTTCAGTAAAAAAAAAAAGTAAGTAAATACGTGTTTCAAGCTCTTTCGAAATTCCACCCCTAAAAGGTTGAATTGGGGTAACAAATTCCGAAATCAATATTGTTTCGGATTGCGCTGAAATTTGGCATGCCGATAGTTATTTTGATTTAGGTATACGCTAAGAAAGAATTTTTCAAAATTAACTCTTCAAGGGGATAAAGCGGGGGTTCAAAGTTTGGATAGTAATTTTATTCGACATTTCACACAAGAACTTCTGTAACTAAATAAGTAAATACGAGTTTCAGACTTTTTTTAAATGCCACCCTACCTCTTAGGGTATATATACTATATAAACTGGGGTAACAAAGTCTAAAAATCAATATTGTTTCGGATTGCGGTGAAATTTAGAATGCAGATAGTTATTATGACGTAGATATCCGCTCAGAAAGGATTTTCCAAAAATTCCTCCCGGATACGGAAAGGGGATTCAAAGTTTATATGGCGAAACAAGGTGAGATAAAGTACGTGTTGTAGGATTTTTTGAAATGGGGTTGATTTATGAAAAACAAAGTCTGAAAATTTGGGTTTTTCGGGTTTTATAATTATGAATCCCGAATTGCCTTAGTCACGCGATAACATGAAAACGGGTGAACCGATTTGGCTAATTCTTATTTGCGGGCGAAGCCGCGTGGCACTTCTAGTAATAATATAATATAATACTTGATATTTATTTATATAACCACATCTAAATATATTTATTCATATATATGGGAATCGAAAACGCAAAACATGCCTCTTTGGCAGTTGGGTAAAAATAGCAACCGATCAATTATATCACATGGAATTACTGACGGCGTGAATAATTTATATAAATTTCAAAAACGATACTGCGTGTTGTATTGTGCCATTATACTTAATTTTATCACTTTTTATTAGGCAATCCTTTTCATTTTTTTATTTAAATACAATCCTTGTAAATTATAATCAATTATCAAGACAAATTAAACCTGGTCAAATAAACCGCCCCTGAGAGCTCAGGGTGCAAAGGTGTCCATCACACTCGCCGCATTTCCACGCTGAATGGTGATGCTCATCCTCTGCACCAGGAATGAATCGGAGCGGGAGTCACCTGTACTGTCCCTAAGCCTGTGACCTACTTCATGGACAAACTTCTTTGCCTCAGTCCCCCAACAACCCAGGGTCTCCACCGCGATAGGCACTATGTAGTAAAGCAGCTCCATAGCAGCGTACTTCAGCTTCTTTTTACTAGCCGCGTCTTCTGCTGCTGCTGACGGGGAGTGGACGGTGCGCTGAGGTGGCTGGCAGCTAAAGTGCTAACACAAGTACCGGTCTAAACTACGCACTTGCTTTTTTCCAAGGCACCAGAGTCAACCCGTCCGGCCTCTTGCCATTGGATCTGCTCAAACCTGAAGGCTCGATCACGCAGGGGACGTTTGCCGATATGATGGCTCTACGGACTATATGTCATTTAGCGCATGGTGACGTGGAAACCTCCCTGTGCAGCGCCGACAACTCAATGCGTGATGACCATCGGCCTCCACCAAGGAACCGCTGGTGCATATGTGGACACACCAGTTTATATGTGAAAATTTAAGCTGCTTTTTAACCGACTTCAAAAAAAGGAGGAGGTTTCTCAATTCGACGTTTTTTTTTTTTTTTTTTTTTATGTTTGTTCGCGGATAACTTCGTCGTTTATGAACCGATTTCAATTATTCTTTTTTTGTTCGAAAGGTGATATTCCAAGTGTGGTACCATGGTAATTTTATCGAGGTATGATAAGTATCTCCAGAGATATTGAGATAAACATCTCAAAATTGGTACTGAAAATGAATAGCGCGGCATTGAAGTCGGTTGTTTTTTAGTTTTTAAACGATATTATGATGGCTGCGTTAATTGTATTACACATGTTTCAGTTTGACCTGTTACATTTGGCATTTTAGTGTGTTGCTTGCCGGGGTTTTTATGCGTGTTGTTTTTTATATGTGAGATTTAGGGTATTATAGAAGTAATTAAGCTCTACTGGCGTGTTGTATATATTTACCTTTTCTCCATTTATATGTATTTTTACCAAGGAAATCTTATTCTACTTGATAAATCCAGCTATACTCCGCGGTTGTAGCTGTATATATATTTTTTTAATCTCTGCAAAGAATAAAGACCAATCCAATCACTGAGTTCATTAAAACTCATTATCATTAAGTCAAAATCATTTATAATCTTATATATAATCACATCATATCATTATCATTTAATCAACACTAACATTATAAATGCGAAAGTCAGTTTGTATATTTTTCTGTTTGTTTGAAACTGCTTCACGGTGAAACGACTGTACCGATTTTACTGATGTTGTACGGGTATAGCCAGTATTATGGATGGCTATAGGATACTTTTTATTGCGGGCAAAGCCGCGGGGATCAGCTAGTTTATCCAATAAAAGACCGATAATCTGGCGACTTTGCGGCGATTGCTCTAGGCTCTGAAGCTTTTTGCTAACAAGATTTTGGTCGTTAATGAGTTTCTTTGCTCTCCTCTCAATAACTTCCAACGCCTCCAGCTGGTATTTGGCTGACCCATCCCACAGGTGAGAACAGTACTCCATACATGATCGAACTTGACCTGGCCAGCTACCACCCTCAAATTAGATAATCTGTCGCCAAAAAACATTTAAATGTGTTCTGGCAGCCATCCTTGAGAGCCAGTTTCCATTCTAGGTGAGATGAGATAGTAGTCAAACTAGGGTTGCCTATATGATATTTAAAAAAAACCGGTCAAGTCGAGTTGGACTCGCCCATAGAGGCTTCCGTATCAACTTTTTAGACTAGGTTAAAGGACAAACTTAACATTGTAGTTCGATCCATAGAAAATTTTTTGCACCAACTACACATTTGTACATATAGGTTTGTAATAGTCAATTTACCTTTTTTTGTTATTTAATTACATATTTACGGGTTTCAGATTTATTCCTTTACCTATAAGTGCTGTAAGACCTTGCTTCTTGCCAAATTTTATGATTTTAGATCAACGGGAAGTACCCTATAAGTTTTTGACCCAAAACTTATAGGATACTTTCAGTTTTCACTTTTTGAGGTACGGAATCCTAAAAAAAGTAAAATATAATTATGAACAATAAAATAAGTAAAGTAAATATGTTTAAATTAAATACCTATTTCACCACTACTCTGGTTTGTACCGCACAGTAGAATGTATTAATTAAAATAAAGGCAACATTTATTTCAAAAATATTTCATCAATCGGGAACAAATATGCAATGTAAATCGTTTTGCGAGTAAATTTCCCTTTGAGTGTTATACGTGCATTAAAATATATGGCGAAATATGCAGCTTTTGAAATGAAATATCGTATTTCTGTAATTTATTTTGCTCTTTGATTCACCGTGCTATCACGTGAATTTTTGAAATTGATGACACAAGCAAAATGTATTCAAAAATTTAAATATAACTAGCTGACCCGGCAAACGTTGTTTTGCCATATAAATAATTTCGTAGTAATTTCTAGTGTAGACAAAAAATAGCTTACTTATTGTAAGTATGTATGGAGGAAAAATGATTAAATTACTAAAATGGCTATTAAAAAATAAGGGTTGATCGTAGAAGGGTGAAAATTGAGGATTGTATGTATTTTTGTATGTTGTATCATAAAAAAATAGAAATTAAAAATGTTGTCAAAAAAATAAAAAATAAAATTTAGGGGTGGACTACCCCTAACATTTAGAGGGATGAAAAATAGATGTTGGCCGATTATCATAGATACCGGATAAGCACAAAAAATTTCATCAAAATCGGTCAAGCCGTTTCGGAGGAGTATGGCAACGAAAACTGTGACACGAGAATTTTATATATTAGATAATAATTGCAATAACTTGATGTCTATCGTATTTAATTTAGTTAAATCAATGATTGCGTGTCATCAAATTAGTATTATCTGCAAGTTTGTGTGATTGAAGATTGTTTACAAAATTTAAGAAACTGACTTGAAATGCCGCGGCGCGTAGGCCATTATCAGTACCAAGTTTACGGTGGTTATCAGAGATTATCTCCATTCAGAGTAAAATCTGCCACGTTAACCTAATGGTGTTCCGGCAACACACAGAGAGTCAGAGTATAACCGTTTCTTAAAGGTTAAAACCGGTTTTAATTAATTATTTCGCTCGAAGCAGGGTTAGAAACCGGTTTATGGATAACCGGTTTTTATACGGCATAAACCGGTTTTTTTATTATTTCGTTCGAAAACCTCTAAAAACCTCTATAAACCGGTTTATTCCGCGAGAGCCTCACGCGTACTTACTTGCATTTGGCACGGGCGATAAAAAAACATGCTCTCGCACCTTTTGAAGTTTGCTTACCATATATGTATAATTTTTATGACCAACTGCTGTTTTCAATATGTGATTTACAATTACTAAATCGTTGTTTGCTTGCTTCCAGTGCACACACGGCTGCAAATTGAAGAGTAGTCGCTGAACATAGTTAAAACCGTTCTAAACCGGTTTATTCAACGAAACCTTTACTAAAAACTTTATCGTTCAATAGCGGTTTAAACAACGAACGAAAACCGAAAAAAAATATTAATATGTACTTACGCCCAAACCGGTTTGAATTTTTAACCCGGTTTCCAAGCCTTGTTCTAGGCTAAGCGTGTTCACCATCTTCGCCCAAATCATCGCTTACCACCAGGCGAGATAGTGGTCAAATGCTAGCCTTTAAGATAAATAATTTAAAATCGTTTACAAAACTAAAAACCCGACCTTAATTGCCGCGCCAGTAATTCTCATCAGTACTAAGTTTGAGGAGTTTATCTCCATATATCTGGAAATACTGATGAGATCTCGATGAAATTTTAAAGGGACTGCCTTGATCATAATACCCTAACAACTAAAAAATAATCATAGGAATCGGTTCACAATTGACGGAGTAATCGCGTAACATGCATACAAAAAAAACTTGAGAACCTTAACCTTTCGAAGTCAGTTCATATTCAAATAATTTAAAACAGCAAAGATTTAATTTTACCTTGGTTTTCTAAAATTCCAATGAATAGAAATTCAAATGTTTGTGCCCGAAATTAAAATATAATCATGTAAAAGTGTATGCAAGCTTAACGCACAATAATTAAGATAGTTTAAAAACTAAAACAACCGACTTCAATGCTCCGCGAGTCAATTTCAGTAGCAAGTTTGAGACGTTTATCGTCATATCTCTAGAGATACTTATCAGATCTCAATGAAATTACAATGGAACCACCTCGGAAACGTACCTACCGATACCAAAAATAATAATTCGAATCGGTTTAGAATTGACGGAGTAATCGCGTAAAATACACAAAAAAAAACCAACGAATTGAAGAATTGAGAACCTCTTTAGTTTTTGGGAGTCGGTTGAAAATATGTTCACGAAGAATATAGCTAAACATACACATAACTTAAAATTGCCCAACCGCTCAGTACCGCTGTGCAAACTCCACCTTTTTTAACCTTTTCCCTCAAAACGTTTCCACAAACTTTTCCGAAAATACGTGGAAAATACGCTGCAATCCCTAAGTTACCAAACATACTAACCGATTGATTTTTCCATCTGGCTGGCGGGCTCATAACAGTCGTGGCCATCTTTTTACGTCTCAACTCACTGTGCGCCTCTGATTAATACTGCTCTTCACTAAAACAGGAAGATTTTGTTTTTCATTTGTTTGTAGCCAGATATTTGCAGTTTATAGGAGACTAGCTGATACCCGCGACTCCGTTCACATACACCAAGAATTTAGTAGCCTATGTTCATCCTAATGCTATAAAGTATCTCCTTGTTAAATTTCAGTAAATTCGGGTCGTCCGTTTAGGCGTGATTAGGTAACAAACAGAGTGACAGAGTTCCAAATGTTTTTATAATATTAGTATGGATGGCGTAAGGGATAAATTTATTTCAATTCAATTTATTTCAGAAATAAAACTGGCCAAGTGCGAGTCAGACTTTTGTCCCGCACACGGAGGGTTCCGAACGCCATCTAGAGATTATCTGACGAACTTCTAACACCAACTAAGTAAACATTAACACGAAGTTGTTAGTAATTAATATTATTAAATAACTGGTTGACCGAGATTTGCTCGGTATTTTTTGCCACTTAAACAGAAAAATATGACTCTTCCCGACATCTATTGACGAATAAAAATACTATTTCGGAAGAGATATTTTAAGTTGATTATCGATGAAGTTGATTATTGAAAACACGAATATAACAACATTTTCTGAAAATGAATCCTAGCTAGATTATTTTGATTTTTCGCCCCCGAAATACTAAATTATATTTAATCGTCGGAGCCGTTTCCGAGATTCAGATTCAAATTCCGAGATTAAGGTAAACACGATAGCGCCATTTATGATGCTAGCTAGATGGCGCTATCGTAAACAACACGTTTTTTTGTTTTAAACCCTTTAATTTTTAGCTTTGTTCTGTTCTTAGTATTTGTTGTTATAGCGGCAACAGAAATACATCATCTGTGAAAATTTCAACCGTCTAACTATCACAGTTCATGAGAGCCTGGTGACAGACGGACAGACAGACAGACAGACAGACAGACAGACAGACAGACAGACAGATAGACAGACAGACAGACAGACAGACAGACAGACAGACAGACAGATAGACAGACAGACAGACAGACAGACAGACAGACAGACATACAGACAGACAGACAGACAGACAGACAGACAGACAGACAGACAGACAGACAGACAGACATACAGACAGACAGACAGACAGACAGACAGACAGACAGACAGACAGACAGACAGACAGACAGACAGACATACAGACAGACAGACAGACAGACAGACAGACGGACAGTGGAGTCTCAGTAATAGGGTTCCGTTGGTACCCTTTGGGTTCGGAACCCCAAAAAAGAACGTACGTACGGGAGTTGAACCCGCAACCGGTTCAGGTACCGAAACATGTTATTCCGGAGGTTGCGGGTTCAAGTCCCGTTGGTACGATGAAATTTTGGATTGTGTTTAACAATTTACAAAAATATAAAGTGTGTAACACTTCAAAGAAACATAATATTTGATTTACGCAGTGCAACATCTCTTCGGATTTGAAAACTGTAATGATTTCTTCCGAATGATTAACTTACGTAATAAGTAGTCATAGATGGCGCCACCAATGCATAATTGGGTTAACAAATGCAATCCACCAATTTCGTCGTAACGTTACTTCGCACCATGGCTTATTTGGCAAAGCACCGGAACATGTTATTCCGGAGGTTGCGGGTTCAAGTCCCGTTGGTGCGATGAAATTTTGGATTGTGTTTAACAATTGACAAGAATTTTCCATATCGGTTCAGGCGTCTTCGAGTACTCGGTGAACATACATAAAAAAAAACTGGCCAAGTCGAGTTGAACTCGCCCACCGAGGCTTCCGTACCAACGTTGGTATGTACCAATTAAGCTAGACCTGTAAATTGTATCAGCGCTCATATATAACTCAGAGGTCTACCTTAATTGGCGTAAACTATGTATGTATTGGCGTAAATTAAAGGGTGCCCCTTTAATTTTCAACTTTTTTTATTTTTTAGATTTTTTCCTTTATTTGTGCTGTAAGACCTTGCTTCTTGCCAAATTTCATGATTCTAGGTTAACGGGAAGTACCCTATCCACCCAAAACTTATAGGGTACTTCCGGTCGACCTAGAATTGACAATTTTGGTTAAAAACAAGGTCTTACAGCACAAGTAATAGATACATTCCGAAAATTAAAAAAAGTTGAAAATTAAGGTACATTTAATTACTAAGAAGTTTTCGTGAAAATCTAAATTTGCCCATATCTTTTTACTGTGTTGACTCAAGACCCTGATTTTTATACACCCAATAGGGACTATAAACTTCAGTATCAGGTATAAATTTCAACTTGCTAGGTCCACCTGAGAAAATCAGTGGTGACACACGGACAGACAGACAGACGGACAGACAGACAGACAGACAGACAGACGGACAGACGGACAAGAAAGTGATTTTATAAGTGTTCCTTTTTTATCTTTTGTGGTACGGAACCCAAAAAAGATCGAGAACCTCCTCCTTTTTTGATGTCAGTAAAAATAAAAAATACCTATGAATGAATGAATGAATGAATGAATGAATGAATGAATGAATTTATTTGTTTGCAAAACTTATACTATGTACATAAGGAACATAAGAATATGAACACAATATTATTAATTATTAAAGACCCTGAAATTCCACACTAGGATACCCTGTGTCGTGCAATTTAGACTCGACTGAGTTATATGTATAACATGAGTTTATAGTTTCTACATGTTATGCAGTAAAATGGTGAATTTATTATTTAAATACTATAATTATTACTGAATTATTTTTGAAGAAATTGCTTCAAGCTATAAGACCGCCCATTGTGTTGCTATTCAGATATATTTCATTTTATTGTTTTGTTTTTGTACAAATTGTTTAATTGGTAATCAATAAAGAGTTTTTGTATTGTATTGTATTGTAAATACATGGTGATGTAGACTAAAGAAATGCGTAGCAACGTTTCGGTACAAATTAACGTGATCTAACTTAAAATTAAGAATATAAATATCCAAGCTTTTAAATGTATTTGTGTATACTTATGTTTATATATGTTTCTATGGATATCAGTATAAGGAGTATGGGGAGTATGTGTGGTTGGGTGTATAGTATATATATGAATATGAGTATAAGTTGTGTGGGTGATTAGGAGTGTGTAGTGTGTTTGTGACTTGGTGAGAGTAAGTGATACCTATGTCTGTATTTTCAAATTAATTTAGTGGATAAACTTTATGTGATTGTTATATTTACAGTGATGACTAGTTAGAGAGACTGAGTCAAATGATGTATGTAAAATCTATTTTTAGTAACTATGCCTACACAGTAACTACAGTTACTTGTAACTGACTATACCTTTTAACTAATTATGATGTTTGTTTACATTTTATAATCTAAACCATAAATTATTAATCACCATTAAACGTATAGTCTACCTGATAATAAAACATAACGACATCAATGGGTGCAGATAAGATCTCAGGCAGTAAAAATATATTATGTCCTATGCATTATAATGAGACAACACTCCACAGGTACGGATCTAAGTGAGCTATTTTTAGGGACAATAGCCACAATACAAACCAAACGATTGATTAAATCAAATTAAATCATAATTAAATCTGTATGTATTGTACGTTTTAGCTAACTATGTAGTACTTTGTACTTACATCATCGGCTGCATAATCACATCATATCAGGCGAGATAGTGGTCAAGTGCTACCCGTTTAAAATAAAGTAGGTACTTATGGTACGGATACACCGCAGCGTCCTGCGTGCGAGATCTAGACGGCGATCAGGTAGCGCAATAGTATTTGTACCGACTGGTTCGCACCAAACGCGATCAAAAAACAATTGAAAAGTATTGAGATCGCGCCCGCAGATCGCAGGACTTCGAGGTGTGGCCGTACTTTAGACTACTAGTACGTAGTGCTATTAAGGATTCTGTGCTACTAGTTTACTAGGTGATACTTAGTACTGTTGATCGTTCTATCTATTATTAACGAACATTATTATATATATGTAGGGTATTTTTTATGTATTATATCTTAATATACCATAATTTTAGTAGTCTATTTTGTGTATTATTATTATTATATATTTTTTTTCTGACATCATTAATTTGTATTGTACGCTACCCCCAATTTTTGTTTGTATTCTTCTTTTCCATGCCAAGGTTGTCTGGAAGAAATTGCTTTATGCAATAAGACCGCCGATTGTATTGCCTTATTATTCTACTGTCTTTCATCACATAGTATGTACAATTTGTAATTTCTTTGGTGATCAATAAAGAGTTTTTGTATTGTATTGTATTGTATCTAGCGGGCCCAAGTGCAAAGGCTTCATCTAAACACACATTGTATAATTTATGATTGTACAAAACGAAAAAAAAACCGACGTCATATGCCGCTATTAGTCAAAATAGCCAGTAGTATCATGTCGTCAAGGTATACAAATGCATATGTCATCAAGGTATACGATGAGTTTGAAATGTTTATCTTTATATCTCTGGAGATAATTGTCATACCTCGATAACATTTGATTGGGACTAAACGGGAGGCATAATCTCTCAAACAAAAAGAATTGTTCAAATCGGTCAAGATTTGACGATGTTCTGAGTAATGTAAGAAACATTTAAAAAAAAACAGTCGAATATAGAACCTCCTCCTTTTTGTGAAGTCGGTTAAAAATTACTTGAGGGAGCATCGCAATTGTTAAATAAATTAAAAGCAAAAATCTTTTTAGGGTTCCGTAGCTGAATGGCAATAAAACGGAAGCCTTATAGATTCGTCAAGTCTGTCTGTCGGTCCGTCCGTATGTCACAGCCACTTTATTCCGAAACTAATAGGACTACACAGTTGAAACTTGAAACTTGAACAACTTGCCCCACAACAAATAAAATAGTAAAATAGCTCTCTGCCCCCCTTACTCCGTCCAGTTAAAGCACACATGTGAACAATTAGCATGATGCTGAGCGGAATCCAAAGCTGCATCATTTATATATTATCAAGGATGTACATCATTTATTGACTCTAAAAAATATGTGAAGGGACATCGACATCTTAAAACATTAAAAAGTTGGGATTACTTACTTTTAATGTAAGTTCCTACTAAAGATTGTAGGTATATACTTGTCTTAGCGACCAGAAGTGAAAAAGATTGTAGGTATATACTTGTCTTAGCGACCAGAAGTGAAAAAGATTGTAGGTATATACTTGTCTTAGCGACCAAAAAGTGAAAAAGATTGTAGGTATATACTTGTCTTAGCGACCAGAAGTGAAAAAGATTGTAGGTATATACTTGTCTTAGCGACCAGAAGTGAAAAAGATTGTAGGTATATACTTGTCTTAGCGACCAGAAGTGAAAAAGATTGTAGGTATATACTTGTCTTAGCGACCAGAAGCGAAAAAGATTGTAGGTATATACTTGTCTTAGCGACCAAAAAGTGAAAAAGATTGTAGGTATATACTTGTCTTAGCGACCAAGAGTGAAAAAGATTGTAGGTATATACTTGTCTTAGCGACCAGAAGTGAAAAAGATTGTAGGTATATACTTGTCTTAGCGACCAGAAGTGAAAAAGATTGTAGGTATATACTTGTCTTAGCGACCAGAAGTGAAAAAGGCTAAAAGGCAGTCGCAGCGTGAGGGTCGGGAGAGTCGGAATATTTCTAATTCTTGTTTATTTAGAACTTGGATACACGCTTTTTTAAACCCTAACGCAAAACGAAGGAGTGTTATAAGTTTGAAGTGTTTATCTGTGTATGTGTGTGTCTGTCAATCTGTGGCATCGTAGCGCCCAAACGGATGAACAGTATTTTGATTTAGTTTTTTTTTGGTTGATAGTTGTCTTCATCGAGAATGTTCTTAGCTTTGTTTTATGAAAATGTTTAAATATTATCATCTCTTTTTTGGTTGATGAGACTACGATAGCAACTTTCGTAGATCTTTGACCGCGGATGTCAAAAATAATGGCGCTTCTGCGCACTACTTACCCGCCACTCTGCTGCCGCCTGTTTAGCGTAGTTTACATTAGTCAAGAAGGCGATCATTATACATCGTGTATGGAATATTAAGCGGATGTGGCATTTAAGTAACAATAATAATATGAAAAGGATAAAACTATACAATCACTGGTATGAGAGAGCGAGATGAACAATATTTTTTAGGGTTCCGAACCCAAAGGGTACCAACGGAACCCTATTACTGAGACTCCGCTGTCCGTCTGTCTGTCTGTCTGTATATCTGTCTGTCCGTCTGTCACCAAGCTGTATCGCATAAACCGTGATAGTTAGACAGTTGAAATTTTCACAGATGATGTATTTCTGTTGCCGCTATAACAACAAATACTAAAAACTGTATAACGTTAAAAATTAAAGGGGGTCTCCATACAAGAAACGTGTTTTTTCGACATTTTACTATAACGCCATCTATGACGTTTGACTGTATTAATTATATTATATTATTGTAGTGTGGTACGAAATCAGAACCCTACGAGTGCAAGTCTGACTTGCACTTGGCCAGTTTATTTATCCTTTACCTGCGTATGCGATTAAACTGGCTCCAGCAATGTATGGAGCTAGTTTCTAGTTCACCCATTGGCTCTCACCCACTGTCATGTATAACCCGATCAAATTACGTTGTTAATTTTATCTTATAGCTGGCATATGTATCACGTGTTCATCGTTTTAGTCGGGTTATATCTCTATAGCTATTTCATTCGCATACGCTAGTGTTATCTCTACATATATATACTTACATACAAAAATCAGTCGGGGGGTGGTCTTACATTTTAAAATTAAGTGTTACATGATACTAATAATAAGTTAACGATAATTCTCGCTTGATAGTAAGAGATGATGTCTGTCTAAGTACGCCTGATATTTTTTTAATATACGCTAGCCTAGTGTTTGACCATAATCTCGCCTGGTGTAAGCTTGATGTAGTCGAAAATGGTGAATACGCCAGGCCTAGAATGATCTGACTCTCAAGGACTGTGTGCTACTGGAACACCGTAAGGTTATAGCGGCAGATTTTGGAACTGGAAAACTCCGGACATCATGAAGGAACTTAGACTGGTTTTATTCAACAGTAATTAGAAGTATTTGGTTTTGGGGATAAGTCTACAGTGTAATTAGAGAGCGTGTGAGACTCACCATCTGAATTCGACAACGAAACGCTACGGTATCTATCCACAGGCTTCGAGCATTTACCAATGGAGATGTCAATGCAAGACCCCTCTGCTGGCCATATAGCCATTATTGGCCATATGAGCGTGCGTAACTACGCTGTATTTTTAATACTGTGTGCGTGTTTCAAGCTAGTGTGCGGGATCGTTAAAGTGAGTGATGTGTGTGTGTGCAATGCGTGTTTACCTCGTCCCCCGTAAGTATCGGCAGAAAAAATTTTTTGCGGATTACAACGTTAACATCTCCATTGGTAAATGCTCGAAGGCCACAGGTGGTAAGATTTAATCGAGTATGAAGTATTATATCGATGTTCCGCCTGACTTAACTACCAAAAAGTAGCTTACCACCATCAAGGAGAAAATCTATCTATCGAGATAGCGGTCAAACGCTATCATATAAGATAGTTTAAAAACTAAAACAACCGACTTCCATGCAATGCGAGTCAGTTTCAGTAGAAAGTTTGAGACGTTCTTCGTCATATCTCTGAAGATACTAATCAGATCTCGATAAAATTTGATTGAAACTATCTTGGTAATGAACCCTACCTGTGACAAAAATAATCATCAAATCGGGTCAAAATTGACGGAGTTATCGCGTAACATACACATCTACAAATAATTAAGATAGTTTAAAAACTTAAAGAACCGACTTCCATGCGCCGCAAGTCAATTTCAGTAGCAAGTTTGAGACGTTTATCATTATATCTCTGGAGATACTTATCAGATCTCGATGAAATTACAATAGGACCACCTCGGAAACGTAACCTACCGATAACAAAAATAATCATTCGAATCGGTTCAGAATTGACGGAGTAATAACGTAACATACACACTCAAAAAAAAAAATACAGACGAATTGAGAACCTCCTTTGTTTTTGGAAGTTGGTTGAAAGTAATAAATGAAATAAAACAAAAACGCCACGTTTTCGCGTCTTATTCAAAGTTAAGGAAAATTCCATCTATGGCCATTAAATAAAGCAGAAGATCTTTACGAGTTTTACAATAGGTATTTTAATAAATACCTATCGGCGCCACAGACTACAGACACATAAACACTCCCACACGTTGTACTCAATAGTTGTCGCGAAGCACGTGTGTATATACTCACCTTAACGCAAGTGGCCTTAGTCCAGTCAGGGTCAGCGGCTCAGTATGTTGCACTCTGACTGTGTGTAGGGTGACAGGAGGTAGCGGGCGCGTTTTAATATTTGGATATTTTTTTGTGTGGTTGGTTTTCTAAGGTTGATGATGAAATCCTGTAACTTCAAGGGCGTGCTGTAAAAACTTTTGATTAGAAATAGGCCTAAAAACTATCATTTAAGATCGTTTAAAAACCTAAAAGAACCGACTTCAAACGCCGCGCTAGTCATTTTCAGTACTAAGTTTGAAGTGTTTATTTGCATATCTCTGGAGATACTGAACATAATCTCGACTAAATTTAAATGGGACCGACCACTAGTGAAGTATACCTTTTTAAAAATAAAAGAATTTTCCTAATCGGTTCTGGCGTGATAGAGTAATCGGTGAACATACAATTTAAAAAAATCCGACGAATTGAGAACCTCCTCCTTTTTTGTAAAGTCGGTTAAAAAACCTTTATGTTGATGCTGATGAGCAAAATTGAATAGAAATATTAACAATGTAAAGGTACGGACACACCGCGGCGTCCTGCGTGCGCGATCTAGGCGGCGATCAGATAGCGCAGTAGTAATTGTATCGACTGGTTCACAACAAACGCGATCAGAAAACAATTGAAATGTACTGAGATCGCGCCCGCAGTTCGCAGGACGCCGCGGTGTGTCCGTACCTTAAGTAACCATTGAATACACGTATTTTAACAAGAGTTATTTGAACAACCAATTATTGAAACATTTTTAATAACCCATTATAATAAAAAAAATACATGTGGGCATGTGATACTTAGTACATTTGTGTCTCGAGTTAACAGGCGTAATGCAGTGACATGAAAAATTCTGGTTATCCAGAATTTTGCTTGCCGCTGTATCTGTAATAAATAGACGTCATCGCTTAACATCAGGCGAAAGTCATGCTTGTTGTGTGACCTTATATCATAAAAAAAACCTCAATAAAATATTAATAATATCGTTTAAAAACTAAAAAAGAACCGACTTCAATGTTCATTTTCAGTACCAATTTTGAGATGTTTATCTCAATATCTCAAAGTCAAAGTCAAAGTCAAAGCATTTATTCAGTATATGGGCAAATTAAAAATTAGCACTTACACACGTCAAATAACATTAAATAGATCATATTCAACAAAAAATATAGATATAACAGAAACATAACGCTTTGAATTTACAAAAAAAAAACAAAGGTATTGAGCCATTCAGCTTTCATCTAGACGTCGAACGTCACACTTAAAACACATGTTTAATTCCCCTTATTAATGTAGGGTTGCCAACCGTACCATTACGTGCACCCGCAACCCAGTGCATGTTTCAGTACTTCAGACAATTTTTATCCAAAAAATTGTGAAATAATGAAACATAATAGATAAATAAAACGCAGACTAATTGCAGTACAAATCATGTTCCGAGTGGAACTGATTGTCCGACTATCTCTGGAGATACTTATCAGACCTCGATAAAATTACCATGGTACCACACTTGGGATATCTCCTTTCGAACAAAAAAAGAATAATCAAAATCGGTGCATAAACGACGAAGTTATCCCCGAACAAACATAAAAAAAAAAAAAAAAAAAAAAAAAATATACGGTCGAATTGAGAAACCTCCTCCTTTTTTTTGAAGTCGGTTAAAAATAAAATACAGCATTCCTAATTTCCCGCTTCCGCTTCATTTTTACCACTGCATCGCAACCTCGCGATAATTTTGGCCAACAACTGAAGGTGAAAACTGTGTATTTATTTATACACGACATCGCCTGCGTAGGTTTGTTTCCTGTTCCATCTGTTTGTATGACTTGTATGTATTTGCATACAAATTTTGTATGACATGCAATTGTTCACAGAGATATAAAAGCGTTAATTTGTGTTTTCTTTGAATTTGAGTGATGCAGCCTTCACAGTTTAATTTTACGAATTTAACTGTGCAAGGTTCATTTTGAAGCTCGGGAGCAATATTTGCATTTTGCTGACGTATTTTGTTTGCGGTTGTAATCGTTGTCCAATATTAATATTATATTCCGTGTGGTATGTTTAAAGAACACTGAACTTTTGAAGACTTTACCTGATGGAAAGTAAAGGCAAGTTTTAAAATTCGTTGGATTTTTATAGTAATGGGAAACGATTGTGGTGAATGTGATATAGTCGTGATATAGTTCTCGTCGCCTATACTGCAGTGTCTAAAGACAAAAGTCTTTAACCAGTGCGTCTTACCTGTGATGACATACGGAGCCGAGACGTGGACACTCACAGTTTGACTGGTCCACCAATTTAAAGTCACTCAGCGAACTATGGAGAGAGCTATCCTCGGTATTTCTCTGCGGGATCTAATCCGGAACGAAGTAATTCGCCAGAGAACTAAAGTGATCGACATAGCTCAACGGATTAGCAAACCGAAGTGGCAGTGGGCTGGTCGTGTTGGGTAGACTTGTCCTGGAATGGAGACCGCGAATCGGCAAACGTAGCGTTATAAGACGTCCTGTGACCAGGTGGAGCGACGACATACGCAAAGCGGTGGGCAGTGACTGGAAAAGAAGAGCCGAAGATCAGGCTCAGTGGCGTGTCTTGGGAGAGGCCTACGTCCAGCAGTGGACTGACACAGGCTGATGATGATGATGTGATATAGTTAAGTTAAGGTGAAGAGTGACTAATTGACTTTAGTTCAATCTTAGCGCCACTAACCCAAGCTTTTTAACCGACTTCAAAAAAAGGAGGAGGTTTCTCAATTCGACCGTATATATATATATATATTTTTTTTTATTTTTTTTTAATGTTTGTTCGCGGATAACTTCGTCGTTTATGAACCGATTTCGATTATTCTTTTTTTGTTCGAAAGGAGATATCCCAAGTGTGGTACCATGGTAATTTTATCGAGGTATGATAAGTATCTCCAGAGATATTGAGATAAACATCTCAAAATTGGTACTGAAAATGAATAGCGCGGCATTGAAGTCGGTTGTTTTTTAGTTTTTAAACGATATTATCTTAGATTATGCAAGTTAAATACCATTATTTTACGTTGCACTAAGATAAAAGATGTCAGAGAGAGGGTAGGTAATAGGAATTAAAATAGAGCTAGGTAGGACACATTTCTATACGTGATAAAAACAGTTACTACCTTCCTAAAAGGGTAGATGGAATCAAGAAACTGATGACTTAGAGTGTATACATGTAACACATTTGAAGTCGGTATGTAAGTTTTTACACTATCTTAGAATTAACTATCTTTATTATATCAATAGAACTACAAAATTCATCAAAAACGGTATTTTTCTATCAGTCATTTCTGTCCACATTTTTAGGTCAGCTCAGACCTCGGCCGATATATAGCTCATAAAATATAACACCTTGAGTGTACCCTCGGGTGACCTTGTTGAACGTGTTAATGCGAGGTGTGCCTCGTAAAGGCTAGATTTGCTATTTTATTCGTTGGCTTTTGTTTACTCCTAAAGAATTGGTATTAAGACCTATACGTAATGTTGCTAAGCAATGTTTTGTTGATCATTGAATAAATCAATCAAATCAATTTGAATATTTCACTAATAAGTTTCAAAAACGAAACCAAATCCTCTTCAAACGCCATTTATGCTAGTCATTTTCACAAGCAAAATTGAGGTGTTTATCTCCATATCTCTAAAGATCTGGCTGAAATTATTAAAAAAGGTCTATACGAATTGAGAATCTCCTCCTTTTGGAAGTCAATTGAAAATAAGTAGTGCGACATAATTTCCTTCCAAACATCATTTGCGTAAATAATTTATTTGCAGAGTTGGTCAAAAATAAAATACGAGTCTTAACCACATACAAACACTTCTGTAAAAGGAGTGCCTCCCCTTACCAGGTTAAATCGAAGATTGCATATAAACGGCCGATAAACATCTTAAGGTGGGTCTACGCTAGACGAGCCGAGCATAAGCAGAGCACGAGCCGAGCACAAATTCGTGTAGTGTGGACTGCCTGACAAGCCTCGAACGAGCGCGCTTCGAGCGTTTGATTCGTGCTCGACTATGCTCCATCTACTGTCAGTTCTTTGACGAACACAAAGAGTAATAATTGAGATAGTTTAAAAACTAAAACAACCGACTTCCATGCTTCAATTCCATTCAATTCCATGCATACAAACATACAAAAAAAATATATAAAGAAAACATACAGACGAATTGAGTACCTCCTCCTTTTTGGAAGTGGTTGAAAACTACTTCGAGGACAGTGATTGTTGTAGGCTCGTTGTACGTCCACACCGCGAGTAGAGCGGCTCGGCTTGAACTAAGCTCGTGCTCGACTCCTCTAGCGTAGACCCACCTTTATAAGCGCACAGAACAGGTTTTTTTTTCTTCTTGGCAAACTGCCAAGACATAGGAGATTAGTAATTGACAGCACATCATGCTATTTGCATAAATAAAAAGCCATCGAGCTTTGAAGTAAAATTTTATTGATATTGTTATTGGTAGGAAGAGGTTGTTTTTTGTTTTGTTTGTTTATTGTGACATGATTGTATTGTGAAACTAGATTATTGGCTCTATTTTTTATTGACTTTAGTAGTTTTTATAAATATGTTTTTTTATATAATAACATTTAGTAATATTAACTAATATTATCTTCTCTCATCATTCATCATGCGTTGACACTGACATGGAATGAATTTCTTTGCCTCGAAAAATAAATACATTCACACAATTTTTATAACAAAATGCCTTCTTTACGATATCATATCCATGCATTCATACATCTTGACACACGTACCATATATGCAAAAGAGATGGTTTCCCCGCAGACCACAGGCTTCCCTTATCGCCCATTATCTGTCTGTCTGTCCGTCTGTCACGCCAAGGTCTGCGGTCTGCCGATAGGGAATCGATAGGCTTTTGCACTGCGATGAGCTGTTATAGTTTAGAGATTATATCTATGCTTTTTGTCATGTTTGATGGGTGGTAGTACTTTTGCAAGTACGCCTGAATTTGTAGGTATTATTGCGTTGCCATTAATTAATAATAATAATTTAATTAATTCATTTATTTAGTAACGTTTTAGTTTAAAGGGCCGATGATACAGTAAAGTTTTTCAATGGTTTAATGAGACTGAAGGGCCATTTTCACCGGTTAGTGGTAAAGTGACAGATCTAATATATTACTTATTATATACGAGTCGTTTGATGAGTCCAATGGATTGCATTTTTCTACTTTTTAGTCCAAACGTGTTTCATTTTTAAAGTATATTTTTACATGACGTCAACAATACAGTAAACTAGTAATATTTGTTAAATGTATTCCATTGTGAAAGCTGTGTAAACTGTCGCTTGTGATCAAAATGTGGCCATTGTTTGCTCGGCACGATGCATCGCTGCTTCGCCGGCGGCTAGGTGATACAGTTGTAAAGTCAACAAGCAATGCACAGCGATATATTCGTAAAGTGTCGTGTGACATTAATCGTAAAATATTTTGATGATGAATGGATGATATTGCTGTGCTGCGTGTTATTATATCTACTTAACATCTTCATCATTATCATCATTATCGGCCGGTGTCCGTCCACTGCTGGACGTAGGCCTCTCCCAAGGTGCGCCACTGAGCCCGATCTTTGGCTCTTAACACCTTAATAACACTTAAATTTAAAATTTTAAACCACACCTGACAGATCTAATAAGTATACCTAATATATTAATTGAGACCATTCCAAAGAGTTTCCAGTGTAGAAAAACATCGTTAAGAAACCCCCAACTCCCGCATGGTGGTAGGAAAATATCTAGTGTCCACTTGACCAGCTACCACCCTCAAATTAGAAAATCTATCGACAAAGGATAGCTGATGACATTAGATGGTGTTCCAGCAGCTATCCTTGAGAGCCAGTTCCCATTCTAGGCCTAGCGTGCTTACCATCTTCGACCGCATCATCGCTTACCACCAGGTGAGATAGTGGTCAAACGCTAGCCTATAGGACATAACAGATTCAGAAAGGTATCTTATCTTCTAGAAAGATCCTCTGGATGACCACAAGAAGTTCAGTATCAAGTTCAAAGAACATCGAACGGTACGGTACGCTACGGTAGTTCAAATGAGAAGTCAAATCGTAAATTATATTGACAAAATGTTAACAACGTCGATCGTACATGCAAGTGGATACGGTGGGTGCCCAGAATGTTTGGGCCATTATTTTTTTTCGGTCCGAGATACGATTTCGCTTTTTTATGCAGCCTGCATTGTTCTGTTCCAATGGGGTAAGGCTCTGATCATAGCGGACCATTTTATACATTCAATAATTTACCTACATAGACGGAATATAAAAGGATGGTGCACTGCAGATGTTTTGACAAGTTAAATTTAGTCCGTATGCTTTAACAAAAAGGTTGTAATTGCTCTGTAGAACAAAACGGCTCAATCGAAAGGAACCCGGGTGGGAGTGGGTCCTTGTCTAACAACCTGCTAGTGCTATATATGTTCTTTACTATATGTATAGTATATATATATATATATAAGTTGTCCATACAAAAGAAAGGGACAAACTCCGTTCAAGGTAGGTCTCAATGGGGCTGGTGTACGCAGTCAAGTTTAATATTAAGTAGCAGCAGCGGTATCACGAAAACCATTGAATGAATGAAATGGACGAAATAACAGGGACGCAGCTATGTAGACTGTATAGCTCCGTCCCCGTCATTTAGTTCATTTCGTTCATTCAATGGTTTTCGTGATACGGGAGCAGGTCTGTGATAATTTATGATCATTTAAAAAACTAAAAGATTCGTCTTCAAATGCCATGTATAGTATATATATATGTATAAGTTGTCCATACAAAAGAAAGGGACAAACTCCGTTCAAGGTAGGTCTCAGTGGGGCCGGTGAACGCAGTCAAGTTTAATATTAAGTAGCAGGTCTGTGATAATTTATGATCGTTTAAAAAAATAAAAGATTCGTCTTCAAATGCCACGCTAGTCATTTTCAGTACCAAGTTTGATTTGTTTATCGTCATAAATCTCTAGACATGTACTCATCATGGTAAGTGTCAGTAAGATAAGGAACTCTGTAGTCTATTCCTTGGTAGCAATTGTTTGAACGAGGATACAGGTGTCTAGTGTCTAAAAATAAAAGCGTTTGACTGCCTTCTCACCTGCTGGTAAGTGATGATGCGGTCGAGGATGGTAGCACGCTAGGCCTAGAATTAGAGCTGGCTCTCAAGGATAGCTGCTGAAACACATTAGATGTTTTGGCGACAGATTTTCTGACTTGAGGGTGGTAGCTGATCAGTCGGAAACGAGACAGTGTCCTACCACCATGCGGGGGTTGGGTTTCTTAACTACGGATTTACTTATTTCACCTTCACCGGAGGGCCACTGTGAAAAGCGCACATGCAGTCGTATTTCGATAGCAAAATCCATTGGTGCACGGCGGGGATTGAACTCGGTACCTCTGGTACTAGCCTATTGGACGTTTGTGATGAATGACCATACAGCCCACTTCTGATACATGTAACGCTACTGTTCCGATTCATCTTCCCAGCAAATTATCGGAAGCATACCTATAAGAGATGATTGTACGAACTTCGACCGTAGTGTACCAGTGGCTGTTTATCACAAATCAAACTTCTAAGAATCACAATGACTTGTAAATTTTAAAGAATCGTAATCAACCAGTGTGACCAAACCTTTACCCAAAACTAAAGATTTACAAAAATGTGCACGGTCCGTCGCGTGGTCACTGCGCAGAACCGACTTCAATATCTCGCGATACCATACCTACTGTGTACACTCGGACATACAAGTGTTTTACAATTATTTGGTTGCAGGTCAAGCAAGACGTTTGCCTGACTTAGACCAAATAAGAAGTCTAGACCCCCAACACCGAACAACGCACTGAGGTCGGTTTCGTAAACATGTGTGTTTTTTTGTTTTTTTTTTTATTTATTTAAAAGATTACTAGCAATGTGGGTTGTACATTACTATTAGTCGTGTTAACTCCTCCAACTGAGCTATTGATGCTTGTGTCTGTAGTGGGTTCACGTCAATAGTGCAATGGGGTGGGGATCGAACTCACGACCTCTCGATCGCTAGGCCGACGCCATAGTGTTGCCGTGCAGTAAAAACTTTGTGATGATTAATGAAAATTTGATTCCATCCTTCTTTTTATTTCTCGAAGATTTGTTATTACACCCTTTCACAACACAATTCGGAATTTTTCTTTAAAAATTGCGAATTATAATAGCTTGACACTCCTAGCACCTGACAAGGGAAGGCGTAGTTTCGCTATATTTGTGTGCGTGTAACTGTGTATCTACACGGCGAGGCGTACTTTTAACCGGCCTCAGTGCGTTGTTCGTAGGGCCTCCGTCGTAACTTCTTATTTGGTCTGATATGAAGCCATTAATAATATCGTTTAAAAACTAAAATAGAACCGACTTCAATGCCGCGCTATTCATTTTCAGTACCAATTTTGAGGTGTTTATCTCAATATCTCTAGAGATACTTATCAGACCTCGATAAAATTACCATGGTACCACACTTGGAATATCTCCTTTCCAACAAAAAAATAATAATCAAAATCGGTTCATAAACGACGAAGTTATCCGCAAACAAACATAAAAAAAAATAAAAAATAAATATACGGTTGAATTGAGAAACCTCCTCCTTTTTTGAAGTCGGTTAAAAATACTGGTGTATTGCACGTAACTGACACCACATCTGCTTGAAGCTCGCTGCGCGAGGAGCTTGCAGTAGACGTGGCTCCCAAAAAAATTACATCAAATATGTCCGAAACAGGTCGGAGCAATTCCGATGACAAAACCCATACAACCGTTTTTATCTATCATATTTTTTAGGAACCTACTCGAGCCGACTTTACCCGAACATGACCTGAACGAGCGTTGCATAGCCCAACGTTACAGCTCAGTCTCTTTTGATACCCCCTAAAAAAGTGATCAGCGTGCCTAAAGAAGTTTTCACTTTACAGAAAAAACTTAAGTACAATTTTCGTTTAATCAAAACCGTGCAGTATTTAGGAAGGTATTATAGGCCACATAGCAACAAAAGCACTTTTGATCTCAACTGTACAAACAAAAAATTTGGGCAAAATCACTGTAGCATATCTAAACGATAGCTATGCAAATACGTTTGTGGAATACCTGATTGATATGGCATACGGCGAAAATAAAGGTTACCATTCACGAACAGATTTGACCACCGCACTGATGTTGGTACTATCGATATAATATCGACCGCAGGAGCAAAATTGGCAATTTCCACGTTTTATACGACATAAAACATGACACATTAATAAAATAACTAGCTATGCCCTGTGGAATTGCGGATATCGGAATTAAAAGTACCCTTTGTGTTATTCCAGGATCTAGGCCATCAACAACAATATATTAGCTCAGTTGAGATATTTTAGCGTGAACATATAACAAACATACTCACAAACTTTCGCTTTTATAATATTAGTAGGAAGTAGTATAAAGCGAAGCGTCATATAGTTCGCACACAATCTGATAATGACTTATATTAGATATATTTAGATAACAAGAGTTTCTTGTATGCAGAAGTCAGTGAGTTCTAGAAAGCGAAAGTTCCGCCTCGAGTGAAATCGTGGTTTTCTGGACGCAGAAGACGGCAGTGGGACTAAGCAAGCTCAGTTGTTCAGGACAGTCCGTCCGATAGTCAAGCTTTGTCCAACCCACATAACACAACATTTCTTTAAATCAAAAACATAATAGTCCCTGAATACTCAACAGGTGGCGTACATGACAATAAATATAAATGGCAGCTAGCTACTATGACATCAGTTGACATGACACATTAGCAGTATACAAATATGGCTGCGGAAGCGTCCACCAATCACAGCTAGACCTAAACATCATACATCATATCCACCAATCAAGCTAAAGCACCGGCAAAATACGATAGATGGACGAAAAAAATTGAGGCGACGTAATGAAAGCTTTACTTTGATAATAGTACTTTTATAATAGTACTACATGTTTTACTTTAATAACATGACCCTCGAAAGGTATTGTTCGTTAGTCTTGCTGGTCCGGTCGCATGTAAAAGGTCCGGAAACGCGTCATGCAGTGAACGACGAGCATTATACTGGGGTATCTGTTTTTACGGCCACCCTACACTTTATATACCTTTAAAACTTTTAAGTACTCTTTGATGGAGTTCTTGTTACAACGTTTTGGAGATAAGACTTTTAATTGTGCGTAAATAAATATAAACTTACAAAATACGTGTTTATTGGAGTCTTTACCACGCATTTATTTCCTTGAGTAGTAATTAAGTTGGTGATCAAATTTTAATTATGTTTTTTATGTCGCCTTATGGTAGACGTTACACCTGCTTTTTAGTGACAAGAAGATAATCTGCTTATTAGAACCATCAAAGTGCAGGCTTATAATTTTATTTATATTATTGAAATTCGGCGTGGCGGTGACGTACTTTGTACTTTATGGGCACTTTCTCATCTACCACCAGATAATACAGGTATACCAATACCAGATGTTCATTGAATCATTATTAACAAAGTCCTTTGTACTCAGCCATATAGGCATTCATTAATATCTTTTTTTAAATTCACTTTAACAGTCAAAAGTACTTATAACCGGCTAGCATGTATGAAGGCGCTTGTTACATATTTTCATAGTACATACAGAGTTGCGACATATTTCCAATGTTTGATGATAATTTAATATATAAATTATGAATATTGCCTCAAATAAGTGTATTTATTGTGTGATCGATACATTCGACTGATGCTTTAAAAGGGCGGTAGAATCGATAGTTGAGACACTTTTGCTCGAGCAGCCTTCGGGCTAACATCGTCATCTTTACTCTGTTGGGAATATCGTTCAGACGACGAAGTACTGTCCAACTCAATGAAGCTAAGTATTTGTAATGTATTGAATAATTGTGGGTAGAATGTTGTTTTCTAGGGTATGTTTTAATAATTATGGTTTCACCTAGGAAGCTAGCTTCGTTGAGGTTGGTAAGGAGAGGCTATGAAGGGTGGTAGAGGCCTTTTGGGGGAAACCCCATAATATTTTGTATAAATTATCTAAATCGGTATTGAGTTTCATGTGTTATGTCTTGTTGAAACTTGTTATAAAGCATTGTGATTTAACATTAAATACTTATTGGTATTTTGCTGTTCTGTTTATTCTAAAAGTATCCTTATCGATATTGTCTAAGTCCTACCTATTAGCTGAAGTATAGGCAGGTAGTTTTGGACATGGTTCCAAGTACTTACATATTTAGCTCCAGACTTATTAAAATTATGGTAGACCACTAGACTACTAACTACCATCTTGTCATTTGTTGATCATTAATCTAACATCTGAAGTGGGATGGAATTCTGGTTCCACATATCAATATTTGATGTGTTCCAGTTTGGCTGTGTTGAGAAAACTGAGCTGCGGCATCAGCTCTAGGCTCCAGGTTCGAGGCACGTGGTGCCACGTGGTCTAGCAGCGTGATAAAGCAGCGTTACGTAGAAGTACCCTATACGGCTAACTCGAAGTAAATGTCCCTCCCCAGTCGACTTGCACTTTGCCAGTTTATTTTTTATTACTTTGCTCGATGCGTTATTTTTTTTAAATCGAATGCCCTTTTTAAATACCTTATAGGCTAGCGTTTGACCACTATCTCGCCTGGTGATAAGCGATGATGTGGTCAAAGATGGTGAACTCGCTAGGCCTAGAATACTCTGACTCTCAAGGGCTGTGCTGCGAGAGCACCACAAGGTTATGGAGGCAGATTTTTTTCTTGATAGTAAGCTACTTTTTGATAGCAAATCAGGTGGAACATATATATAAATGCTTCTAACAACTTTTCCACTGTTAGCAGAAGCATTATTATGTCTATGTTCTGCCTGACTCACTACCTATTCTAACAAAGAAGACTTTCAAAGCTAGGCCAGTATAGACTACAACCTATTGCATTTTTCTAGTGAAATTTTACATTGAATCATAGAAATATTATTGCGATCTAAGGTAAGCATAAAATGTTTAGTGTTTATGGTAGTGTAGGTAAGTAGGTATATCAATTTATCACTTTAATGACTTATAACGTAATGACATAAGGAACTAAAAATTGAGACTTTGAAATAGTAATGAGACTCAAACTGAGCTGGACAAGACATGTGGCCAGACGGAATGGCCAAAATTATGGAAACGCAAATGTTCAAGTATTTGGTAATTCAGCATCCTCCGGTGAAGGAATAACGTAGTTAAGAAACCTCCCACCCCCGAATAGTGGTAGGGCACCATCTAGTGTCCGCCTGGCCAGCTACCATGCTCAACTTAGAAATTGTGTTGTCAAACATCTGATGTGTTCCGGCAGCTATCCTTGAGAGCCAGTTCTCATTCTAGGTCTAGCGGGCTACCATCCTTGACCGCATCATCATTTATCAACAGGTGAGATAGTGGTCAAACGCTTGCCTAAATGATATAAACGCGGGAAAAGCCACGAGATGCAGCTAGTATAATTTATATGTTTTGAGATAAGTGGGCGGTGGGAGCAAACTGGCTGCGAGTAATAAGAATGACTGATGACTTAAAATTATGTCACTTATATTGGAATGAGAGAGGTTAAATATTATGTTTCTTTGAAGTGTTTCACACTTTATATTTTTGTAAATTGTTAAACACAATCCAAAATTTTTCATCGTACCGACGGGACTTGAACCCACCCGCAACCTCCGGAATAACATGTTCCGGTGCTTTGCCAATTAAGCCACGGTGCGAAGTATCGTTACGACGAAATTAGTGGATTGCATTTGTTAACCCAATTATGCATTGGTGGCGCCACCTATGACTACTTATTACAAAAAATTAAATTTTGGATTGTGTTTAACAGTTTACAAAAATATAAAGTGTGAAACACTTCAAAGAAACATAATATTTAATTTACGCAGTGCAACATCTCTCGTCGGATTTGTAAACTGTAATGAGAGAGGTTGTTATCTGCTTTTATAATTATTAACCGACTTCACAAAAAAAGAGAAGGTTTTCAAGATCGCCGGATTTTTTATGATGTTCACCGATTACTAGAAGACACCTTAACCGATTTGTAAAATTATTTCTATTATTTGAAAGGATTTACTTTGCAAGTGGTCCTGTTTAAATTTCGTCGAAATATGTTCAGTATCTCCTGAGATATGGAGATAAAAACCTCAAACTTGGTACTAAAAATAATTAGAGCGGCTTTGAAGTCGGTTTTTTTAGTCTTTTAAACGATTTTAAATTATTATACCTATGCTATTTCAACAAAGCCAAACAAAGCACAAAAATAGCGTGTGCAATGCAGGCCTGTACAGCTATTTTATTTCCGTTTCCGCGGCGGAGAAGCAATCGAAACCGGCTACTGTAAAACAACTGTTCATAATATAAGGTGGTACTTTAACAGTGGCGCAGTTTTAACGCAAACACAGAAGGTTGATCTGAGTTGCTTCAAAGGGAGAGAATCCAGATTCCTCTTTCAAAAGAGTAGGCAACGCTCTATTGCCCCTGGTATTGCAGGTGTTAATAGGCGGCGGTAACTATACTTACTATCAGGTGGGCCGCATGCTTGTTTGCTACTCTATATTTATTTAAAAAATCGGGAGGTCAATTTTTTGTACATCGTATAGGCTAGAGTTTGAAGTGATGATTCAGTCAAAAGTAGCACGCTAGACCGAGAATAAGAAACGAGAAGATAAATAATAAAGATAGTTTAAAAACTAAAACACCGACTTCCATGCCCCGTGAGTCAATTTCAGTAGCAAGTTTGAGACGTTTATTGTCATATCTCTTGAGACACTTACCAGATCTCGATGAAATTACAATGGGACCACCTCGAAAACGTACCCTACCGATTACAAAAGGAATCATTCATATCGGTTAACAATTGACAGAGTAATCGCGTAAAATGCATACAAAAATAATAATAATATTAATAATAATTTATCCCGTGAGGGCTAAATGAGACCCTCTGACCACCGGCTTGCCTTGACCGGCCGGCCGGTGGTGGGAATCGCAAGAGCTAAGACCTAAGCTCCAGGGTGGAAGTGTTAAAGGCATAAAGCCGCTAGTAGCGTTTAGTGAAAGTGCAGCACACCTCTCAACACCCTTAGCTATCCACGCCAATGTTGCCCCTGGGCGCCGACATAACGGTCCGCCTTTATGGGGGGCCCATTCAGTGTATAGCGAGTCACCACCCGCCTTAATATTTTGAAATGAGGCATAATTGGCGGGTGCCGTACCTCATCCTATAGACCAGCACTCCGACATTAATCAGCTCACTCAATAGTCTCATAATATAATGTACCATCTTTTTATAATAGTTTCCCATATCCATCCATCTACAGGTAATAGTAGTAAGTGAACAATGTAAAGGGCCTCTTGATGTTGGCTTCGGCTCCATCAATGCCCTCCAAATACCGGGCGTGTACGACCCGTGATTTTAATTGAATAAATGCATAATAATAAAACAGACGAATTGAAAACCTCCTTCTTTTTGGAAGTCGGTTGATTATATTTTTGTCATACCTTCCGTTTGGTTCCATTGTATTTTCATCGAGATCTGATTGATGTATTTTATATTGTAAGTATTATCAGAAATATGGAGATTAATACCTAAAACTTGTCAGGTTCTGAAATTTACTGGCACGGTATTTCAAATAGTTTTTAGGATTCCGTACCTCAAAAGGACAGGAAAACGGGAACTCTTATAGGATTACTTTGTAGTAGTAAGTAGGCACTAGATAGGGATCACCTCAAGAATGTAACCCTACATTCTTGAGGTGATCCCATTGCAATGTCATTGAGATCTGATTAGTATCTCCAGAGATATGATGATAAACGTCTCAAACTTGCTACTGAAATTAAGTCGCAGGGCATGGAAGTCGGGTGTTTTAGTTTTTAACTATCTTAATTATTTAATTATTTTCTAAATCGATATTATAAATGCGAAAGTCAGTTTGTATATCTTTGTTAGTTTGGGACTTCTTTATAATCAAATGGCTAGACAATATTTGCTTAAATTTTGCCAGTAAAATAGAAATTTTCAAGGGCTATAGGATACTTTTTAACGTGGGCAAAGCCGCGGAGCACTGCTTGTTAGTTCATAAATGACGGAGTTCTGAGGTAACTAACATTTAAAAAAAATCAGGTGAATTTAGAAACTCCTCCTCTTTTGTGAAGTCGGTTAGAAATATGATTTTTATTGAAAATATATCTTTAAAAAAGTGGGATCATTAAATCGATGTTCCGCCTGACTTGTTATCAAAAAGTAACTTACCGCCAAGGGGAAAATCAGCCGTCTTAAACTTACGGAGTTCCGGCAGCACAGCTCTCGAGAGTTGGATCATTCTAGCCTAGCGTGTTAAACATCCTCGACCGCATCATTATTTTTAACCCCCTACGTAAAAAGAAGGGGTGTTATAAGTTTGACGTGTGTATCTTTGTATATATGTACATGTGTATGTTTGTGTCTGTCTGTGGCATCATAGCGCCCAAACGGCTGAACCGATTTTGGTTTAGTTTTTTTTGTTTGATAGGTGTCTTCATCGAGAGTGTCCTTAGCTCTGATTCATACAAATTTGTTCTGCCGTTTTAAGACAATAAGCTTTTCTCTAGATGATGACGCTAAGAGACTTTTATAGGTCTGATTAATTTGGAATTCGGTTTACTCTTACTTCAACGATATTGCAAGAACTTGGTAGCGTTGACGTGATGCTGGGACATCAATTGGAATCTACAGAATAGTCAAATCCTCACCACCTTACAGTTTGAGACTCAAACTTTAAAGTTAAGTCTTAGGTATCTCAGTTTTTAAACGAATTAAATTTAATGAAAGTTTAGTTACTAGGTGGAGCGACGACATTCGCATAGCGGTGGGCAGTGACTGGAAACAAAGAGCTGAAGATCGGGCGCAGTGGCGAGTCTCGCGATTGAATCTTTTTGATTCGATCGATCGAATCATGAATCTCTGAAAGATTCGATCTTATTAGGGTTCCGTACCTCAAAAGGTAAAAAAGGAACCCTTATAAGATCACTTCCTTGTCCGTCTGTCCATCTGTCTGTCTGTCTGTCCGTTTGTCTGTCTGTCTGTCCGTCTGTCCGTGTGTCACCACTGATTTTCTCAGGAACGGGTGGACCTAGCAAGTTGAAATTTATACTTGATACTGAGGTCTATAGTTCTTATTGGGTGTATAAAAATCAAGGTCTTGGTCGTTAAGGAGTTTCGCGAAAACTTGTTAGTACCAAAATGTACCTTAATTATCAACATTTTTTAATTTTCCCTTTACCTGTGCTATAAGACCTTGCTTTTGACCAAAATTGACAATTCTAGGTCAACCGGAAGTATCCTACCCCCTTAAATACCCTTCGACCCAAAACCTATAGGGTACTTCCCGTTGACCTAGAATCATGAAATTTGGCAGGAAGTAAGGTCAGCACAAATTAAGGAAAAAATCCAAAAAATAAGAAAAGTTGTAAATTAAAGGATGCCCCCATACGCTGATACAATTCAGAGGTCTAGCTTAATTGGTACACACCAACGTTGGTAGGGAAGCCTCGGTGGGCGAGTTCAACTTGACTAGGCTGGTTTTTATTTGACTCGGTCTCGAATATCAGGTGACAAGACAACTCGTGTCTCGTGATCGAATGTTGCACATTCAGACTAAGCATGATTGAATGTCTAGAAAATTATGAATTACGATATTTTACAAACAGGTGACATGCTCATGAGATGCAAAATAGTTATTCGATTTCATTATGATAATAACATCAATTTCATGATAGATAATTCATAATTTATTCGTCTCGAAATATTTACAAAAGATCTTATAAATAAAAAAATAGTACATTAGAGACCCTTTCGGGCACAACAATAAGAGCTAAGGAATGCTAATATTTTAAATATAACTTAGTATTTGAATTGTATTTTCTGCATTACATATAAATTATTATATTAGAATTATTAAAGAAAGAAAGAAAGAAGAAAGAAAGAAAAATCATTTATTTGACATAACACATTAAAATACTTACTAAAACAATGAAACAAGAAAAAACAAGAAACAATGTGAGGTGTCAAAAAGGCTTGTCTCAGCACATTATGTCTAGATTTACACCTGGACGCTGATTTTCAGACAAGCCTGCGGGTGATGAAAAAAATGCGGAAATATTTGTAAATAAAATAATAAAAATAAATAATAAATTGATACATAGATAAAATAGGTACACTTAGATAGATATTAAATATAAATATATTTAATAATAATATTAAATATAGATATTAGATACTAAATATATGTATAAAAAATTTATATGTCGGAGCGAAAAAATATAATAAAACTTATAAATATGTATTTTAGGTTAATTAGGAAAGGAACAACATTTGGAGGCTTTTAATTTAGAAAGGAATAGCTGGGTCATTTGGAAGGCAGAACTAATTAAATAAAATTATTAAGATGAGCGAGAATATATTGTATATGTCTTATATGATCGACATATCTTTATTTACATCAGCATTTTTCCGCTGCTCAACTAGCAGGTTGTTATGTTATGTATCATTAATGTAACTATTATGTCAATATATTGTTTTATGATTCTAACCATAATCGGTTCAGTTCAGCAAATCAGCATTCGTCATTCTGTCATACACATACAATACAACTAAGTACAATTTCGGTCGTTTCGATCATTTGGGTCGCAGTTCGTTTGTACTTTGTGGTACAAATAAATTAACTGCGCCCGCGACCCAAACGATGGAATCTTTTAAGCCCGATATTTATATGAGTTAAGATATGAGTGGGTCACGATAGACCTGGGTAGTGATGAGTAACTCACTCACGAGTTCCTCGTTTGAGGACCTCAAACACTAAAACGAGGGAGTCACCTCGTTTTGCAACGACGAACCGCCTCATTTAATCTCCTCAAAAAATCCTCACAGAGCGTTGCGTTTGCGATATACGGAAACTCGCGAGTCGCGACCATCGAGCAAGGAAATATTCGCTCACTTGCTCCCGCTCGTGCTTTGCAAAAAGCGCGCTCTCTCTCTCTCCTTATTTGAGGATTTTGAGGTGTGAGGATTGTAGAATGATAATAAGAGGATTTGATTTTCATTATATTTGTTAAGGTAGGGTAGTGATTTGTTTGAATAATCCTACATATAAGTAGATAGGTATTAATATCATAAATAAATAAGTACTTTATTACTAAAAGTAGTTCCGCTTTACTTTTACTCATAGACTCATAGTTAGTACTCTCCTCATTTGAGGTGTGAGGATGAGGACCTCGTTTGAGGATGAGGCGGTCTCCCTCATCCTCGTTTGAAATCACTGAGGAACCCATCACTAGACCTGGGTCACCACAAATGAACGAACGACACAGTTCTTATTTTCATCACTGATAGTAATAGTAATATTTTATACGCTCAGCACTCTTATTAGTGCATAGAAAGATGCGCTTACAAAAATTCTTAAAAATAAGCTTACAGATCAGGGGCCTTATTCAGTATGGCCAATGAGATAACGCGTTCCTTAACGCACCACGTTACGTTATTGAAAAATTGTATTCTGTATGCCACACGATGGGTAAATTATACAAAACGCGCGCGTTACACGTCCTCATATGTCACGATATTTTGACAGCTCAAAACACGCTCATAACCTTACCCAAACGCGTTTTAATTGGCACAGAGAATACCATAACGTGGATATAACGTAACTCGTCACGGTAAGACCTTCAAATGGTCATACTGAATAAGGCCCCAGAAGAAATAACTTAGCCATTCACTATGTTTATAATCTCAAATGAAATGATTGCGAGTGCTAATTTGTCCTGTGGCTCCATCTAGTGTTAAAAATAAGAAAGTATGTTTTTTTGCGACATACTCAAAAGCTACATGCAGTATCATCCGAGTAAAAGAAAATAATTCAAGATTGTTTACAAAACGAAAACAACCGACTTCAAATGCCCCGCTAGACATCTTCAGTACCGAGTTTTCAGTTGGATACTTATCAGATCTTGATAATATATAAATGAGAAACCTTGAAACCTACCAATGTAAAAATTGAATCATTCAAATCGATTCACAATTGGCGGAATAATAGCGGATGAACGTACCAAAATAACATACAGACGAATTGAGAACCTTTCCCTTTTCGTAAGTCGGTTGAACATACATTGTATACAATTAAATACAAATATATAATTTATGCGGGAAAGACCGTACCTATTAATTTGTACATCCATGCTACATCGAACGAAAAATAAAACTAAGTCGAGTTGGAGTCGCCCACCGAGGCTTCCCAACCAACTTAGGTTAAGGTTAAGGTTAAGGTTAAGGGACAAACTTAATTTTGTAGTTCAATTCATAGAAAATGTATTACACCAACTACAAATCATAAGTTTGTAATAATAAATAAACCTTTTTTTTGTTATTAATCTAAATATTTACGGTTCTTAGATTTTCCTATATAAGTGCTTCAAGACCTTGCTTCTTGCCAAATTTCATGATACTAGGTCCTACAATCATGAAATTTCTAGGTCAACGGGAAGTAGCCTATAGGTTTTTGCCCCAAAACCTTTAGGATACTTCCGGTTGACCTAGAATTGCCAATGATGGGTAAAAGCAAGGTCTTACATCAATAGTAAAGGCAAAATTCAATCGAAAAATAAAAAAAGTTGAAAATTAAGGTCCACTATCTCACCTAATGGTAAGTGATGATGCGGTCGAAGATGGTAAGCACGCTAGGCCTAGAATGAGAACTGGCTCTCAAGGATAGCTGCCGGAACACATTAGATGTTTGGCGACAGATTTTCTTACTTGAGGGTGGTAGCTGGCCAGGCGGACACTAGGTAGTGTTCTACCGACATGCAGGGGTTGTTGGTTTTTTAATGATGTTTTTCCTTCACTGGAGAGCCACTTACAAGTTTTCGCGAAAATCCAAATATGCCCATATCTTTCTATGATGTAGACTCTGGACCTTGGCTTTTATACACCTAATAGGGACTATAGAACTCAGTATCTGGTATAAATTTCAATTTGCTAGGTTTACCCGTTCCTGAGAAAATCGGTGGTGACACACGGACAGACAGACGGACAGACAGACAGACAGACAGACAGACGGACAAGACAGTGATCTAATCAGAGTTCCTTTTTTACCTTTTGAGGTACGGAACCGTAAAACTGAATTCCTCTATTTAATGTCAACCGTTCTATTAAGGCGGGTCCAGACATGTGTCATTTGCCCGATCCGATCAACGTATCCGTATCGTCGACGCGTATCATGATCGCATATGTGGACGGGTAATGATATACGTATCACGATACGGGATCTCGATACGCCGTTATGATACGCCCCGTCCCATTCGTGTCGGTTTTTGTCCGATCATCAAAGGTGATACAGATACGCGATCATGACTATTGTGAAGATACGGATACGGAGCAAATCGGAGGCGTCCACAACTTGATACGGGGCTTGATACAATACGCAGATACGGATACGGTGATTGGATACGGTGATAGGATCGGTCAAATGGTCATGTCTGGACCCGGCTTTAAGAGCACCCCCATGCATTTTTCAGTATTTCAGACATTTTTGTCCAAAAATTGTGAGATAATGAAAAACAATAAATACATTCAATTCAATTCTCAATTCAATATATTTATTTCAGACTTTATCATTATTATACTGTCCATATATTAATAAACTGGCCAAGTGCAAGTAGGACTCGCACTCGTAGGGTTCCGTAACACAGTAGAGAATTCTATAACTATGTTTCTTTGCAACCAAATAAATTATAAGTAAAAATATTTTTAAAATACAAGCTTTTATCTGGGACAAAAAACTAAAATGCTAAAAATAAATTCTAGTAAGTATTTGGCGTGTAGGTACTAACGAGTACCTATATTCTTAAAAGCTTGAAGCACGTTTTTCAGGCTAGGTAATTACTATACTTCAGTGCCTCAAGCTTTTAAAAATATAGGTAAGTACCTACACGCCAAATACTTACTAGAATTTATTTTTAACTTTATAGTATGTAGGTATAGGTATCGACTACCTACCTACTACCTAAGTATTTAGGAGAAGGCATGATGTTTTAAAATATTCCACGGATATTTGATGCGATTATGGGTAAAGTGCTCTTCAAGGAAAATCAATCGACTCGGTGGGGCTATGTTGCTTTATAACAGAAATGCCCTGGCCACCTTACAGCTTCATCATCAGATCCTGGCTATCATTTAAGTGTAATGTGCTCCTCAAGACGAATCCTTTGAGCCCAAATTCACTGGAGTTACGTTATTTTATCACAGAGATGCCGTGGCCACCTAATAGCTTCATCATCAGACCCTGGATATTATTTAGATGAAAAGTTCTCTTCAAGACATATCAATCGAGCCCAAACTCGGTAGGGCTATGTTAATTTATCACAGAGATGCCGTGGCCACCTTCGAGCGTCACTAAATATCATCTAGGCGTAAAGTTCTCTTCAAGACAAATCAATCGAGTCCAAACTCAGTGGGGTTATGTTGTTTTATCACAGAGATGCCGTGGCCATCTTCCGTCTCCATCATCAGACCAGCTCCATGGTACCATATCATTGTATTGTCACCAAAGATACATAAGAACACTAAATTTGAGTCCAATCGGACATCGGGAAGTGGGTCTAATTTAGCTTCCAAGATTCCACCCGAACATACATAGTTACATACATTGAAAGTTAAATAAAAGCTTGTAAAAATTAACTTTGTTTTTCATAGAGCTTGTATGAAAAACAAAGTTATATTTGCGAACGCTATATCTCATAGAATGTATCTCCTTCAAAACAATTTTCTTTGAAAGTTTTAATTGAAATCTACAGAATATATTTTTTTTTTTTAGATTTTTCACTCCCTTACTTTAAACGTTAGAGGGAGGAGGACACACATTTTACCACTTTAGACGCGCTTTCAAATGATCAACTTTGAGAAAAAATGATTTTAGGAACCTCAATGTCATCAAAAAAAATGTTTCAGTTCCATGTCCATACATGGAACTGAAACATTTTTTTTTTAGGGGGGATCCCATGATCCCCCCTAAAACTTTTATATTTTTTATTTTTGTATAAAATTCGGAAAGCGGTTCACAGAATACATCTACCTACCAAGTTTAAATTCTGTAGTCCTAACAGTTTCGGAATAAAATGGCTGTGACATACGGACGGACAGACAGACAGACGTGACGAATCTATAAGGGTTCCGTTTTTTGCCATTCAGCTACGGAACCTTAAAAACTACTACAACGCAAAACGCAAACTGATCGCAGTACAAGTCATATTTGGAATGGAACTGATTTTCCGTCTATCATCTGCATAAGTCGACATCCGTGAGATAGTGGTCAAACGCTGGCTTATCCACCACTAGCAGCCCGCCCCGGCTTCGCACGGGTAGAACATATATGCCTACAAAATTTGCATCAGTTTGTTGCATCGAATATAAAATATTAACATATTTAACAATCATCGTCATATGTCAACCAATTTACACAAAACCTTAACGAATTATGCACCTAAGACCTAAACCTTCCTCATAAACACTCTGGCTATTGGTGAAAACCGCATGATAATCCGTTCAGAAGCTATTGAGATTATTGCGAACAGACAGACAGACGCAGTGATGGACATTGTTTTATAACACTTACGCAGTGATATTGGACGGTCCTTTGCTATATAGGATAGTTACCCTGATTCTGACCCGAGGGTCGTTGGTTCTAATCCTAGCTATATACCTACCAATGAAAGTTTTATGTGCATTCATGAATCATGGGTTTTCGTGGGATCATTAAATCTACCAATAATTAAGATAGTTTAAAAACTAAAACAACTGACTTCAATGCCCCGCGAGTCAATTTCAGTAGCAAGTTTGAGACGTTTATCGTCATATCTCTGAAGGTACTTATCACATCTCAATGAAATTACAATGGGACCACCTCAGAAACGTACCCTACCGATTACAAAAATAATCATTCGAATCGGTTCACAATTGACGGAATAATCGCGTAACATACACACACAAAAAAAGAAAGAAACAAAAATATATACGGTCGAATTGAGAAACCTCCTCCTTTTTTTGAAGTCGGTTAAAAAAGAAACATACAGACGAATTGAGAACCTCCTTCTTTTTGTAATTCGGTTGAAAAGTAGGTTACCACCAAGGAGAACATCTGCCGCCGTAACCCTACGGCGTTCCCCGACGCTAAAAGTAGGGGTATTATACGTTTAACGTGTGTATCTGTGTGTCTGTCTGTAGTATCTTAGCACCCAACCGGATGAACCGATTTTGATTTTATTATTGATAGGTTTTTTTATTTATAGAAGTCTTCATCGAGAGTGTTCTTAGCTTTGATCCATGAAAATTCGTTCAATTGTTATAAAACTATGAGCTTTAATCAACTTTCATAGGTCTGATCAATTCGAAAATCTTCTTCTTCAACGATATTGTAAGAACATGGAAGCATTGACCTGATGATGGGACATCTCCTGGACTCTACAGAATACTCAAATCCTCACCAACTTACAGCTCAGATTTTCAATGTCGTGTTTAGAGTCATTGGAATGCTTTTAATGAAAAAATTATACATAGATCAGTCGGGGTGGTTTAAAATATTATTATATATAATATATAGATCATTATTATTTTATACAATAGATCATATTATTATACTATATTGACTTCAAATTGATTGCGATCGGTGGGGATCTACAGAAAAGCTAAGCTTATAATAATATTTTCGTAGTAACTACGACCCTGTGGTTTGACTGCAAATATTTTATTAATTTTGCGATGCGTGTATGTGAAATCCGTGATATCTTCTAGAGTTTTCATTAGAATGATATACTGTAAAGGACAATTTTAATTTATAATATGTGGCCAAGCTAATTAATTATTTGGATAAGGATTAATACTATATACTTAAAAATAGCCCTGGAAGTTATGTAATATTTTTTAACAAAAAATTAAAGATTAAAATGGTTACTGTGAGTCAACCTTAAGAGATAGACATATGCTGACGTGGTCTTTTTTATAGGTCTTATTAAGTTGTACAACTCTTCCGTAGAAAATATTCTTCCATCTGTTTTCAATTGAGCAGTGTTCGTAAGAAACGTGTTTTTTCGACCGTTTTTTTGTCGATTTAGGTTGAAAATTAGGTCTCCACGAATGTACCTTTAATTTAAACGGGATAATATATAGCCTATTTTCATTCCGAAAGTTCATTCTATATATTAGTGAAAGAATTTTTTAAATCGGTCCAGTAGTTTTTGAGCCAAATCATTACAACCATACAAAAATACAAATGTTCTCTCTTTATAATATTAGTATAGATAAATAAATTTACAAAAATACGAGTCAGTCGCGCGAATTTCAAGCACAACTGTGAAATCCCGAGCTGGTTTTTACCACCCCGTATTGCACTGTAAAGGGATTAATACATATACTGAAGTAAGCCGTGCTTAACTTGAGACTTGGCTTGTTACACTGGATTAACTTAGCGAGGTTTCACTGTTTAAACTTGTACTTGTAAGTAAACCGATCATTGGTATGTCACATAATTATGTTTACTGACTTTGCATTGATAGTTATTATGTATGACTTTTGCTGAAGCGGTCGACGATACATAATTAAAGTCGTTTACAAAATGAAAAAAAAAAAATGACTTCAAATTAGTCCACGCTAGTCATTCTTAACCGACGTCATTAAAAAGGAGAAGATTCTCAACTTGACTGTATTTTTTTTTGTTATTTTAGAACTCCTTCAAATCTAAACCGATTTGAAAAATTATTTTTTTGTAAATTGTTAAACACAATCCAAAATTTCATCGTACCGACGGGACTTGAACCCGCAACCTCCGGAATAACATGTTCCGGTGCTTTGCCAATTAAGCCACGGTGCGAAGTATCGTTACGACGAAATTAGTGGATTGCATTTTGTTAATCCAATTATGCATTGGTGGCGCCATCTATGACTACTTATTACGTAAGTTAATCATTCGGAAGAATACATTACAGTTTTCAAATCCGACGAGAGATGTTGCACTGCGTAAATCAAAAATTATGTTTCTTTGAAGTGTTTCACACTTTATATTTTTTGTAAATTGTTAAACACAATCCAAAATTTCATCGTACCGACGGGACTTGAACCCGCAACCTCCGGAATAACATGTTCCGGTGCTTTGCCAATTAAGCCACGGTGCGAAGCATCGTTACGACGAAATTAGTGGATTGCATTTTGTTAATCCAATTATGCTTTGGTGGCGCCATCTATGACTACTTATTACGTAAGTTAATCATTCGGAAGAATACATTACAGGTTTCAAATCCGACGAGAGATGTTGCACTGCGTAAATCAAATATTATGTTCACCAATGCATAATTGGATTAACAAAATGCAATCCACTAATTTCGTCGTAACGATACTTCGCACCGTGGCTTAATTGGCAAAGCACCGGAACATGTTATTCCGGAGGTTGCGGGTTCAAGTCCCGTCGGTACGATGAAATTTTGGATTGTGTTTAACAATTTACAAAAAATATAAAGTGTGAAACACTTCAAAGAAACATAATATTTGATTTACGCAGTGCAACATCTCTCGTCGGATTTGAAAACTGTAATGTATTCTTCCGAATGATTAACTTACGTAATAAGTAGTCATAGATGGCGCCACCAATGCATAATTGGATTAACAAAATGCAATCCACTAATTTCGTCGTAACGATACTTCGCACCGTGGCTTAATTGGCAAAGCACCGGAACATGTTATTCCGGAGGTTGCGGGTTCAAGTCCCGTCGGTACGATGAAATTTTGGATTGTGTTTAACAATTTACAAAAAATATAAAGTGTGAAACACTTCAAAGAAACATAATATTTGATTTACGCAGTGCAACATCTCTCGTCGGATTTGAAAACTGTAATGTATTCTTCCGAATGATTAACTTACGGAATAAGTAGTCATAGATGGCGCCACCAATGCATAATTGGATTAACAAAATGAAATCCACTAATTTCGTCGTAACGATACTTCGCACCGTGGCTTAATTGGCAAAGCACCGGAACATGTTATTCCGGAGGTTGCGGGTTCAAGTCCCGTCGGTACGATGAAATTTTGGATTGTGTTTAACAATTTACAAAAAATATAAAGTGTGAAACACTTCAAAGAAACATAATATTTGATTTACGCAGTGCAACATCTCTCGTCGGATTTGAAAACTGTAATGTATTCTTCCGAATGATTAACTTACGTAATAAGTAGTCATAGATGGCGCCACCAATGCATAATTGGATTAACAAAATGCAATCCACTAATTTCGTCGTAACGATACTTCGCACCGTGGCTTAATTGGCAAAGCACCGGAACATGTTATTCCGGAGGTTGCGGGTTCAAGTCCCGTCGGTACGATGAAATTTTGGATTGTGTTTAACAATTTACAAAATATATAAAGTGTGAAACACTTCAAAGAAACATAATATTTAATTATTTTTTTGTTTAACAGATTATGCCTCCCGTTTAGTCCCATTCAAATTTTAACGAGATCTGATAATAATCTCCGGAGATATGTGGATAAACAATATAAACAAATTTGATCCCTTGATGACATGATTATGGGTAGTGGATATTTTCACTATCGCGGCATGTGAAGTCGGTTTTTTCGTTTTTTACGATCATAAATTATTAGTACTAGGTTTGAGCTGTTAATCTCTATATCTCTGGAGATACTTATCAAATCTTGATAAAATTACAATGGGACCACGTTGAAAATATACTCTACAAATTGAAAAAGAATCATTCGAATCAGTTCACAATTGACGGAGTAATCATGTCACGTACATCCCAAAAAAGAACACACAGACGAATTAGGAACCGATTCATTTTTTTTACGTCAAAGTTGACAAACTAGCAAGCCTGATCAAAAGTGGTCACCGCCGCCTATAAACACCTGCAACACAAGTAGTATTGCACGTGCTTTGCCTACTTTTTGCATAGAGGACTCTATTTACCCCTCTCTTAAATCGCTGCATGTTGTACCGTAGCGGAAAATCCTTAGGGGGGAGATCTTTCACAATATCTTGCAGGTCTGTGGAAGTAAAGACCGCATAAAACGTACCGTATGCAATGTCCACGTGTCTATAACATGTGAATGAGCTCTCTTGCGGTGTCATGAAGATCGATGATAAAAGCGAGATGGCGGGATGAAGTTAAAAATTTCATCAGTACATTCCCCGTTATAAGTCTGTTGTAAAGAGCAGTCTTGCCCCTCTAAATGAGATAACAAGACTACAAATTAACACAAGACGAACCTTTTAGTATTTACCACCACGGTATCAAGACCGCATTCAGACTAATTAGCACAGACTAGACCACTCAGTCCCCAGTCTACGAGACGTAGAGTCTGTGCAAGAAGAGAACCGTCGGGCGTTACGATGAACTAACATTCAAAGCTAAGGAAGGAATGTACATACCTACCTTACTTAGAACACGATAATGATAAGAGTAGGTACCTACCAAGTATCAAACATTTTTAGTCGTAGTAGTTACGACAGCAGTGTTATTAATGCAATAATAAGCTGGCCAAGTGCAAGTCGAACTCGCACTAGTAGGGTTCCTTACCACACTACAGTATTTTATAAGATCGAGCAAAAACTACCACTATCATTTTTCGCCAGCAAAAAATAATAATTAATAAACATTTTATTTCTTATAACGCCATCTAACGTCTAACAAGGGTGTTAGGGATCGACATTTCAATATAACGCCATCTATGGGACGTTTACCTAACTAAGCGTTCATAGATGGCGTGAAATGCCGAAAAAAATAAAAAAATAAAATAATCTCTATAAGTTTTAACTTTATTCCATTTTTAACCGACTTCACAAAAAAAGGAGGAGGTTCTCAATTCGTCTGTATGTTTTTTTTTTTGTGTGTATGTTACGCGATTTCTCCATCAATTGTTCAAATGATTCTTTTTTTAATAGGTAGGATACGTTTCCGAGGTGGTCCCATTTTAATTTTATCGAAATCTGATTAGTATCACCAGAGATATGGAGATAAATACCTCAAACATAGGAGAACGTACTAGTTTTAGTAGAAGAGTCCCAAGAAGATTATACACAATGGAGGTTGCTATTGCATATAAGATATTCTTACGGTAACTGTGAGCGAGATAGAAATAAAGGTGGGGATAATTTTTTTTATATCTTATAGGCAAGCGTTTGACCACTATCTCACCTGTTGCTAAGTGATGATGCGGTCGAAGATAGAGAAGTGGACTAGAATGGGAACTGGCTCTCAGGGATAGCTGCCGGAGCACATTAGATGTTTGGCGACAGATTTTCTGACTTGAGGGTGGTAGCTGGCCAGGCGGACACTAGATATGTTCTACCACCATGCGGGGGTTATTGGTTTCTTAACGATGTTTTCCTTCACCGGAGGGCCACTGTGAGAAGCGCACATATATTTTGCAATAGAAAAATTCATTGCTGCACGGCGGTTTGAACTCGGTACAACGGCATCAAAGCCGACCGTTCTCCCAATTACGCCACCGGGCCCTCAATAAATAATTATATATTAATAATTATAATAAATAATTATATAAATATAAATAATTTGTCTTCACAGGAATGTTCTACCGGGCAAAGTCTTGTTAGGGTGCAAACTTTTTTAAACATACCTAATATTTTTTGACATGACATGACATTTGGCGAAGATGGCGGCCATTTCAGTCCCGCGACACTGCATACATAATTAAATAACTCAGAATTATGAACGTACTTTGTACCAATCAACACAGCAAAAAAAAAAAAGCATAAAACCACATATTATATAATAGTTACTACGTAAATAATACTTTCCGTTGTTAGGTTGGCTACACAGTGTTTTCATAATTCGGGTATCCACAATTTAGGGAAGTGCCTCTTATAACGTAGTAGAGTGATTCAGTACTCTGTTGGCCATATGGCGGCAATTAATGTTAATAATCGCAAATAATACTTTTTAATATTCATTTTGAAATACAACTAGTCCGTGTTATAAAAGTATTTGGAATTATTGTAATAAAATAGACAATTAATTATCGTGTGTGTCAGATGCTTTAATTCTACAGGGCCATTTTGGACATTGTCTTTTGATACCTTGATGACATCATTATTACTAGTGAATATTTTCACTTTAGCGCGGCATTTAAAGTCAATTTTTTTAGGGTTCCGAACCCAAAGGCTACCAAATGAACACTTTCTGAGACATTGTTGTCTGTTCGTCCGTCCACACACACGGACACACGGACGGACGGACGGACGTGTGTCTATATGTGCGCACTTTACAAATCTGTATCTTCTTAACCGTTATAGGTACATACTTGAAATTTTCAAAAAGTATATATCCGTCAGTGTATAACGGCCCAGACACGAAATTTAATAGATGCATGTAATTTCATTAAATTTTTTTTTGCACTAAAAAGGGTAAAATAATTTATTTTTCAAAAAAAATAAAACCGACCTCTTAACCACAAAAAGGCACTCAAAAGCGAAAAATAATTTACTTAAAATTATTATAAGCGTTACCCACTTCTCTATTTGAAGTCGGTGCCAGCCAAGCCTATTGGATATTAGATAGACACTATGTATGTAGTAGTAGTAAGTAGGTTAGTAAGTAGGTAGATACATGTAGGTATTATCTATCTACTACCTATTAGACTTGGCTGGCACCGACTTCAAATAGAGAAGTGGGTAACGCTTATAATAATTTTAAGTAAATTATTTTTCGCTTTTGAGTGCCTTTTTGTGGTTATGAAGTCGGTTTTTTTTTTTAAATAACTTATTAGTATTTTTTGTTATAGCGGCAATAGAAATACATAATCTGTGAAAATTTCAACTGTCTAACTATCACGGTTCATGAGATACAGCCTGGTAAGAGACGGACAGACAGACAGACAGCCAGACAGACAGACGGACAGCGGAGTCTTAGTAATAGGCTCCCGTTTTACCCTTTGGGTACGGAAGCCTAAAAACAGTAAATTAAAACGACCGACGACCGACCCGACCTCAACTTCTACGACGGTTCTCTTTTTGCACAGATTTTAGTCGATGGGACGTATACGTCTGCTAGAAGTATCTCTGAGTAATTAGTTAATCTGGACGGTACTGTTCACACAGTATCACTATTCAGTCTAGAAACGTCCACCACGTTAAACAGGTGTACTGGTACATAGTACAAGAAAGTTCCGTAAGGCAACTTTTGACTATTAGGTAAAGTCTTTGCAAAACTGCCGTGGTGTTATGATGAACTATCATTCAAAGGTAAGGAAGGAAGGTACATACCCACCTAGTAGCACACGATAATTATAAAAGTAGGTACATACCAAGTATCAAACATTTTTAGTCTTACTAGTAATGACAGTGTTGTCAATGCAACAACCACAGTAAATTAAAACGAACGACGACCGACGCGACCTCAATTTCTACGACGGTTCTCTTTTTAACCGACTTCAAAAAAAGGAGGAGGTTTCTCAATTCGACCGTATATTTTTTTTTTTTTTTTTTTTTTTTTTTATGTTTGTTCGCGGATAACTTCGTCGTTAATGAACCGATTTCGATTATTCTTTTTTTGTTCGAAAGGAGATATCCCAAGTGTGGTACCATGGTAATTTTATCGAGGTATGATAAGTATCTCCAGAGATATTGAGATAAACATCTCAAAATTGGTACTGAAAATTAAGCGCGGCATTGAAGTCGGTTGTTTTTTAGTTTTTAAACGATATTATTGTATAGACTCTACGTCAGTACCCAGCTACTAAGTACTAAGCTTTTGTATGCCTACCTTTTTAGGGTTCCGTAGCCGAATGGCAAAAAAACGGAACCCTTATAGATTCGTCATGTCTGTCTGTCTGTCCGTCCGTATGTCACAGCCATTTTATTCCGAAACTGTTAGAACTACAGAATTGAAACTTGGTAGGTAGATGTATTCTGTGAACCGATTTCCGATTTTTATTCAAAAATAAAAAATATAAAAGTTTAAGGGGGGACATCCCGTACATGGAAATGAAACAAAAAAAAAATTCTTCAAACCTATACGTGTGGGGAGTCAATGGATAGGTCTTCAAAAATGACATTGAGGTTTCTAAAATCATTTTTTCTCAAAGTCAATCGTTTGAAAGATAGGCGCGTCTAAAGTGGTAAAATTTGTGTCCCCCCCTCTAACTTTTAAAACATGGGAGTAAAAACTCTTGAAAAAATATATGCTGTAGATCTCAATAAAAACTAACAACGAAAATTAGTTTGAACGAGATACAGTCAGCAGTTTTAGAGATATGGCGACCGCAAAGATAACTTTGTTTTTCATACAAACACTATGAAAAACAAAGTTAATTTTGTAGTTGTGAAAAATCATAGTTATGGAATACTTAACTGTGTTACGGAACCCTACGAGTGCGAGTGCGACTTGCACTTGGCAAGTTTATTTTAACTCCCGACGCAAAATGAAGGAGAGTTATAAGTCTAACGTGTGTATTTGTGTTTCTGTGTATTATATCTGTATCTGCGGTATCGTAGGGCCCAAACGGTGTTATGGTGTCAGATTTTTTTTATTTGAGAGTGGTAGCTCTAGCCAAGCGAACACAAGACAGTGTTCTACCAGCACTAGATTCATAGAAGCTTGGCAACACCTGTATCCTGCTACATTACTAAGCCGGGGATTTCTCAGCGATGTTTTCCTTCACCGGAGAGCCAATGTGAAATGCACATCGGTATTTGAACCCGCTACACTTGGCTTCAGCCGACCTATCTCCTTATGCTCTACAGCGCCTCTATAAGTGAATGAAAGGCTACCATGGCTACTTTAGTTGAGTATACATTTGTGTTTTGTTTGTTTATGTGTGTTTAAAAAAAGCATCTAAATCTTTTTCTTTTGATTGACATAGGAAGACGATGTTAGGTACATAATCAGCGACTATTACCACAGACCTAGGATTGAACAACGTTATAAGTGAAAACTTATTAGATCTGTGACTATCAGAGTTATAGCAATCACTCCAGCACTTTGCTACTCGTTTGGTCATTCATGTCCTGCGTCTTATGAAAGGCACAATCACAATCCTCAATAAGTGAGATAGTTTAAAAACTAAAACAACCGACTTTCATGCGCGCGGAAATTTCAGTAGCAAGTTTGAGACGTTTATCGTCATATCTCTATGAAAATACAATGGGACCACTTCGAAAACGAACCCTACCTACCTTAAAAAAAGAATCATTCAATTCGGTTCACAATTGACGGAGTAATCGCGTCACATATACACAAAAAAAACAAACAGACGAATTGAGAACCTCTTTTTTTGGAAGTTGTTTGAAAAGCTAAAGCCTACCGAAAAGCACTAAATCGGAGATAAAAATATGGCACACTAATTATAGTACTATTTAACACACTAATTAATGTTGAAATGTTTCATATAACTTATACTACATAGGCTAACAATAGATTAACTTTTTATTTATCTTTACATAGTATATAATTTAAGATCATTTACAAAACGAAAAAAACCGACTTCACATGCCAAAATAGTCAAAATAGACAGTAGTATCACAGTTTCTTGTAAAACTGTATCATGTCGTCAAGGTTTACAAATGCATATGTCATCAAGGTATGTAATGTGTTTGAGACGGTTATCTCTATATCTCCAGAGATAATTGTCATACCTCGATAAAATTTAATTGAGACCAATCGGGTGGCATAATCTCTCAATCAAAAAAAATAATTTTTGAAATCGGTCAAGATTTGACGGAGTTCTGAGATATCAAACATACAAAAATAATACAAATACAGTCGAATTGAGAACCTCCTCATATTATGTGAAGTCGGTTAAAAACAAAGTCACTCCCTCTGTCGTACGCTTATATATCTTTATATATCTTATATCTTTTAAACTACGCAACAGATTTTAATGCACCTTTCAGCAATAGATAGTGATTCAAGAAAAAGGTTTATAACTAAAATTAAACGCGGGTAAAGCCGCGGGGAGCACCTAGTTTAAGATGAAAGATTATTAATTTAAATGCTCTACTGTCCGACACAGCACTACATTAAGATGTGACAGAACTACATTCAGCAAGCTGTACCATCTTGTCCCGTGGTGCAGTGTGGGTGAATTCGATGCCTTTACACAGCGCTTTCAATGCTTTTACTTACTTGCAATACACTGCTCTAAAATACACATATAATTATTATGTACAGAGACGGTTTGCTTGGTTTGATTTATATAAGTTAGAAAGGTATTGTGAAGCGAAACATTTTGGGATCTAAAAAATCTATCTAATCAACACCAATATAATTATATCTATTTATATAATAAGATCGTTTAACAAACTAAAAAAAACCGACTTCAAATGCCGCGCTATTAGTTTTCAGTTCCAAGTTTGAGGTGTTAATCTTCATATCTCCGGAGTTACTTATCGGATCTCAATGAAATTACTATGGTATCATTCTTGTGATATCTTCTTTTCAACAAAAAAATAATCATTAAAATCGGTTCATGAACAATGAAGTTATCCGCGAACAAACATAAAAAAAATATATACGGTCGAATTGGGCAACTTTCTTTTTTTTGAAGTCGGTTAAAAATTAATGCCTATTTTCCTTGGTCACGCCACCACGCGTAAACGGCTGGACCGATTTCATTAATTATTTTTTTGGTGTGTGTGTTATTGTTGTATATTGGAGAAGGTTCTTGTGAAAGAAAAGTTTTGAATAAATGAAAGTTGTTTTTAACGCAAACGAAGCTGCGGGAAACAGGTACTTTTTTATACATTTAATATCTGATAAGCGTTTGATCATGTTGTTATGATGATGACGAGGATGGTGAACATGCTAGGCCTAGAATACTCTGACTCTCGAGGGCTGTGTGCTGCCGGAACACCGTTGTAAATTGTTAAACACAATCCAAAATTTCATCGTACCGACGGGACTCGAACCCGCACCCCCCGGATTACACGTCCAGGTGCTCTGCCAATTAAGCCACGGTTCGATCCATCGATACGACGAAATTAGTGGATTGCATTTGTTAGCCCAATTATGCATTGGTGGCGCCATCTATGACTACTCATTACGTAAGTTAATCATTCGGAAGAAATCATTACAGTTTTCAAATCCGACGAGAGATGTTGCACTGCGTAAATCAAATATTATGTTTCTTTAAAGTGTCTCACACTTTATATTTTTGTAAATTGTTAAACACAATCCAAAATTTCATCGTACCGACGGGACTCGAACCCGCACCCCCCGGATTACACGTCCAGGTGCTCTACCAATTAAGCCACGGTTCGATCCATCGATACGACGAAATTAGTGGATTGCATTTGTTAACCCAATTATGCATTGGAGGCGCCTTCTATGACTACTTATTACGTAAGTTAATCATTCGGAAGAAATCATTACAGTTTTCAAATCACAACACCGTAAGGTTATGTCGGTAGATTTTCTCCTTGATGGTGGTAAGCTACTTTTTCATAGCAAGTTATGCGGCACATTCTGTAGTGGTAGGACTTGCTAGTCCGCTTGGGGCGGTACCACCACTTAACCAATTAATTTTCAGCCGTGAAATAGGAATGTTTTTCGGCTGAAATGGCAAGGTGTCCAGTGAAATTACAGGCATGTGAGACTCAACATCCTTATGTCTCAAGGTAACAAGCGAAGTTCAGTGACATGCACTGTATCTGTATTAGGTAGACGTCATCGATTACCATCAGACGAGCGTCGTGCTTGTCCTGATACCTTATATCATAAAAAAACATCAGTTTAATGCTAATAAGCGGTAATAGCCTAATGACTAAGACGTCGGCTTAACGATCAAGAGGTCGTGAATTCGATCCTCATCCATTGCACTATTGACGTGAACCCTGCACTCCAGACACAAACATTTTAGCTTGCTACGAGGAGTTAACAAGACTACTGGTAGGCTATGTCCAACCCTACCTTCTTCCCTTCCTTTCTATTCCATTTTAGACCACATCATCGCATAAGATCAAGCGAGAAACTTTCCGGCGCCAATTAATTTAAAAAAGGCGTTCCAATATTCTTGTTACCATAACTTTTAGTGGTACAAAAACTACACTATGAACATTTCTGTGTGGAATAAAGCTGTAGCCTGTAATGAGATCCGAGGAGATCGTATCTACACTTGTTATTTATCTGCGGGCAGACGCCGGTTGGCGATACAAAATATGGTTTCTTTAGTGGCTTTACTGTTCTAAAGTTGTAATTTTTATCAGACAACCGAAAAAAGAAAATTTGATTCTTTTTAAAGCTGAAATACAACTATGAAGTATTTATTGAAGTTTTAGTTACGGCCTGCTTTTTGCCTACTTCATACTCCCATCTACGCCTACTTCCCAATAATCTCTTGACTTCTTGAAAAAAAAAACTTACAGACGAACATAGAACCTCCTCCTTTTTGGAAGTCGGTTAAAAAGAAAAATCATTTACTCATTCAATGAAACAAAAAAACTTTTGTACTACATATGATGTGCTGAATGAGACGACAGTCTCAGCACAAATGTCCACATTTTTTGGAATATAGACCCTGATAACTAGATTGGATCAGATTGGCTTTTGCTGTGCAAATTTTAAGCCAACATTTTAGTTGTTTGTGAAAAGTTCACAAACAGATAAAAAACTTCCTTAAGTTTAAAGTTTACAAGAAATAAAAAACTGACTTTCGCATTTATATTATTGGTGGCGATGATTATAAAAGCAGCATATAAAAAATACTTTCTGACTAATTAACTTTTAAAATTCCATTAAAATTATTATACCTGTTCAATCACAAATGTTTAAAAGCTGTGCTTAAAGTTTACGACTTAATCTGTTCAGCGAGAACACAGTCTTGTCTTTGGAGATCCTTATTAAAACTTATTCCAGTCACCCAGATACGAAGGTCCTGCAGACCTTGTCGAAGGACGAATGTCAAGGGCACCCTTTGTCTCCTCTACTGTTTAATTTCGATATCTTGAAGGAAACAGTTTTATTACAGTTTTCAGTTTGTAATTTAGAAGAGAGTGGTTTCTAGTTTCTCAGATGCAATTTCTAGCTTTCTAGCTTTGGCTTTGACATTGTTTGCTTTTACGATTGTCTACACTGATTTAACCTAGAGTTGTGTTGTGTTTCAAGGGCTAAAGGTACGGGCACACCGCGGCGTCCTGCAATCTGCGGGCGTGATCTCAGTATTTTTCAATTGTTTTCTGATCGCGTTTGGTGTGAACCAGTCGGCACAAATATTATTGCGCTATCTGATCGCCGCCTAGATCGCGCACGCAGGACGCTGCGGGGTGTCCGTACCTTTATAGATACATTTGAGAATATTACCATTGTATTCTGTATAGATGAAGTTGAAGATATAGTTGTGCAAGGCACTACCTTGTCACCAATAATGAGAAGTGTTTCCGGTGGCAGTAAGTACATATTATATGCATTTGAAGACAGTAATTGACGATCAGCCTAAACTGTGAACGTAGTAGATGTTTGATATTTTGGAGAAATAACGCCTAAAGACGATGTCTCTGAAAGATTAAATTCTACCCAAAGGTATTACGGCAGAGACATTATCCACATGGCCCAGCGGATCAATAAAAATTGCAAGTTAATAATTAAGACTTCTGTGATGGTAATAGTAGCCGATTAAACGGTGCCTTGCGGTGTTCTGGCAACACACAGCCCTTGAGGGTTAGAGTATTATAGGCCTAGCACGTGCTCCATATTTGTCCACATTATTGCTTACAGCCAGGCTAGGTAGTGGCCAAAAGCTAGCATATAAGATATTTAAAAAAGGTATCGTTGAGTGGAAACTTACGGAATGACAACGTAGCGTAAGTCACTCATAGACCGGGTGAAGAGATGATTCTCCCAGTAGCCAAGAATTGTGATCAACATAGTGTGTTTTGGCAGTACCTATATTCAGCAGGGGGCAGCACCAGTTTATGTATAACTGAACAGTGGTGATTGTCTGCTTCACAGATATAATATATTATAAGCATATCTGATCAAAAATATTGTTTTTAAAACTATTTACTTCATTTGCAACACCCTTTTTCAATTATCCTTTATTGACCTCTAGACTCGAAATCGATAAGACACCAAATGGATTCGTAAATCGTCAAAAATCGATTACCGACTTGTAAGCCGTAATTGGAATTGCTTCCTAGTAGGTATTGGTACTCGTATCTGAAACACATTTGCGTATTTCAACGGATTCGGTGTGGTACAAGCTATAAGAGACATGGCTTAAATTTGATTTATTTGTCACTCAAAACATTCGATAGTAGTTCGTAGACAGTTATGATTAATATTTGAAACATTAGTAATAACTTTTTTTAGTTAACCTCTTGACTATGGTTTAACTTGATGGTGGTTTAAGTGCGGGATTAATTTTATTGTTTTATATTTGAAGTACATGCAATTGACCGCAATATCACCTGATTGTAAATAAGTCAAACATTTTTGTAAGTTTGCTGATTACTGGGGTGGAACACACTATAGTGTTACAGTACGTTGATAGCGATGCGTCTTGTCATCGCAAACGTTTACTAGAAGGTGATGCAGCTAGACAGTTGCATCTCTTTTCTTATCGACGATTATTGGTCGAAATTCATCGCTATCAATGTAGAGATTTCCAACCCTGGTTATATTTTTGAAAGAACACTGATTTAGTATGGAAGACACAATCCTGAGTAGGAACAATGATTGTTGTTTCTATTCAAACTTGTCGTGGAACGAAATATTTACATTCAAAAGAACTAAGTAAAATTAAAAGGACGCAGAATGCTACGCGTCAGAAGTGAAACTACCTTTACATTGAATTATTGACAATTTAGATTTACGCGTAAGTAAACTTCCGTTGCATTCGGACCGTGACGCTACGTCACTTCCGTTGCACTTTTACTCCATTGCGCCTAAAGAAGTTTTACTTCAAAATGTAAACTCTGAGTATTCTTTTGTATTGGAACTTTACGTAAAATTGCAGCTAAGCCGGTCAATAGTGTTGAGTTGGTAATTCCACGATTCAGGACCATTTCCTTTTCAATTTGCTCAAGCCACTCATGACTCAGACCACAGTATAATAAATAATTCATACCCAAGTAGTAGCTATCAATTTACGGCACATGTAAAACTTGCACCACTGACAAGTGACAGTTACTGCGGCTTATTTGAATTTTACTAGGAATACCACTTACATTTTCAGTGTGGAGGTCTTTAGTGTAAACGTATTCGCTTAGTTAACTCATTAGCTATATACAGAGTGATTTATTAAGATGGGGCATTTCTGTAACTGAAAGATTTTAGAAGTGGAATATTGAGCACTTTATTTTGTAGGTATTGAATAAGACTGGACATCTAGAGAGGATGGATGAAGAAATATTGACGTAACAGATTTATTTATGAGACGAGTGTGAATGGGCCAGCCGGTAGAGGCCGACCTACGCGAACGTATCACGATCCGACGATTTCCCAATCCATTTTAAAAAGGGATGTAAGGGAGCACAAATACACGTCAATGCTCCCAGCCAACCTCACCTGCCCGTGGTGCATTCTGCTGACCAACAAACGATGCTCTGGCAACCGACCAATGGCGGTATAACCATTTCTTAATTATGGCGTAGCTAAATACTACAGGCCTTTGACGGACAACAGCGTTACCGGTGCGAAAAACTACGTCCTGCGATTACCAACCCGCCTGCTCAACGTGGCGATTAAGGCATATTCCTCCCAAAGATAGAGAGTCACACACAAAGCCGAAGGCAGTGACTGGAAAAGAAGAGCCGAAGATCGGGCTTAGTGGCGCATCTTGAGAGAGGCCTACGTCCAGCAGTGGACTGACACCGGTTGGGGATGACAAATACGACAGCTATTAATTACATTTATTGAAGAATTAAATATTAAAATAATAAATGCTTTGACTTTGACTTTTTATGTCCACTTCTTTCGTATGGGCTTTGTTTTTTTTTTAACGGTATACTTATTACCCTTATACGTAATACGTATACCCTATAACGGTACATTAGTTCAGTGTTTAGAAAATTAAAACTAAATATATTAAACTAGAAGTGCCCCGCGGGTTTGCCTGCGTTAAAAACTTCTTTTATTTTCTAAAAACTTTTCTTTTGTAAAAACGATTCTATCATTAAAGACATCAAATAAGAATTAGCCAAATCGGTTCACCCATTTTCATGTTATTGCGTGACTAAGGCAATTCGGGATTCATATTTATAAAAGCCGAAAAACCCCAATTTTCAGACTTTGGTACCTACCCCATTTTGAAAAATCCTATTAATAAACTTTATCTCATCTTGTTTCGCCATACAAACTTTGAATCCCCGTTCCGTGTCCGGGTGGAATTTTTAGGTAAAATCCTTTCTGAGCGAACACCTACGTCATTATAACTATCTGTTGAGGAGGTTCTCATTTCGTCTTTTCCTTTTTTTTGTGTATATGTTACGCGATTACTCCGTCAATTCTGAACCGATTCGAATGATTCTTTTTGTGATCGGACGTATATACGTAGGTACATGTAGGTAGTATCTATCTACTACCTATTAGACTTGGCTGGCACCGACTTCAAATAGATAAGTGGGTAGCGCTTATAATAATTATATAAAGTAATTTATTTTTCGCTTTTGAGTGCCTGTTTGTGGTTTTGAAGTCAGTTTTTTTTTTAAAATAACTTATTACCACCAAATTCCATAATTATGTTCCCATTTGTAAACGGTTTGTAAATAATCAACGATGACTTTTAGTTTATTCCGCGAAGAAAACATTGTTGTGGGTGTTTTTTGTTACTTATTGGCACATTGAGTACAATTATTCATATTTGTAGGATGCCCTCAGACTAGGTAGAGCGATGATAATTGCAAAGCAGCTGGCAAGAGCTCAATGAGATTAGCCGAGGATCGTGCTTAGTGGCGTGCAGTTGGAAAGGCCTAAGTCCAGCTGTGGACTAGTATAGTATATGGACTAATATATGATGATGATGATGATGATGATTTGTATAGTCCGGCAATCTCGTGCGCGACCGTCCCGCGGGGTGACAGACGGTGGCGGGACGAGGTACCCAAGATGTCAGCGGGTAGCGGGTGGTGTAGCGGGGAAGGGAAGCGTGTGTAGCCGTGTCACAGATTATATAATAGTTACTACCGCTACCTCGTCCCCACCACCGTCTGTCACTCCGCAGGAAGGTCGCGCACGAGATTGCCGGACTATAGTATGTAATGTTGAATTTCCGGCAACACCATAGTTTTTTTCATAGTTATGAATTTTGCAGTTACATAAATACATGTAGAATAATAGATATATTTAATAATATGCGTTGATTTCTTCTATCTGTTTCATTTTATCATTATTTGTCTTTTGATTGAAAAATATTCATGAAATCTACAGAATCTCCAGATAAAACTTAAACTGAATTTAGCCGCGATACGAAGCAATTTTATATTAAACAGCAGGAAAAATAGACGACGGCAGGAAACATGTGAGTCGAAACCCAGCATCCCGGTTGTGGAGATTTTTTTAGTTGGTGGGTTGTGTAAACCATTGCATATTCAACATAGATCGTCATAATCAGCTGGTATCGCTCCACTCCTAGACAAAGGCCTCTCCAAAGAGTGCCAAGACACGCCACTGAGCCCCATCTTCGACTCTCCAATTGCAGTCACTGCCCACCGCTTTGCGTGTATGTCTTTCGCTTCGCCTTCATGATAGGGCCACAGAAAAGATAATAGCTCTACGGACAGAACATGCACTCTCTGACAGCAACTCTGACAGCAAACATGCGAGATTAAACCTTGTTACAACGTCAATAACGTTCAAAATACGACTGTCGTCAGTTGTATCGTCCACGATACGCGATAGGAAAAAAACAGCGAGTGAATGAAGCCTGATAGGACGTTCTATGCTGAATTTAGTGACTAGCTTTATTAATTACTGTTCAAATTTAGATACTGTAGGTACCATTATATAATGCCAATAGAAATATAAACTTATATGAAAACTTTAAAATTAAAATCGACAGTAACGTTTTAAGGTAATTATAACTGACATTTTAAAATAAATCTCAGTTTCAAATAAGATTAGAAATAAATAATTCCAGGCCTTGTCATAAATTAGGACTTGGTAAAGTTAATATATAATTATTTTGAAACCTTTAACTAGAATGGCTCGGAATAAAAGTTAATTATATATTATAACTTAATTAGTTTTTTAGTGATTCGAATATCTATTACTTAAAATCAGACATATTATGTTTCTAGGGAATGTATACACATTCAGAGGGTTATAAGACGATCATAGGTGGTTTGACCACTATCTCGCCTGTTGGTAAGCGATGATGTGGTCGAAGATGGTGAACACGCTAGGCCTAGAATATTCTATCGAGGGCTGTGCAGCCAGAAAGGTTACGGAGGCAGATTTCTCCTTGATGATGGTAAGCTACTTTTTGGTAGCAATTCAAGTGTAACATCGATATAATAATGCTCTGAGTAAATCTTATTACCTATATTAAATGTGGAGGATTTGTAGCTACGACTTTAATGTTCGGTCCGTTTTTCAAACAATCGGCCAAAATATTAACTGAATAAAAATACTTCATTTCAAGATCAAATTGCTCTTCATGACATTTTACAATAAAGTAGATAAAAGTATAAAATAAGGGATAAAATAGTAGATTATACAACAAGTCAATAAAAGGGCAATTTAATTCGAAGGACTAAGTTGGATCCCGAGAGCAGCGAAGGATTCTAGATTAGAATCCTGAGCGGAGCGAGGGATACATGGATCGAGATTAAATATTTTATTCACGAGTCGTGTAATCTTCTTTTTAACATTGACTGCGAGAAAATAAATAGTAGTACCTAATTATAGTACCTATATATATATATATATATACATCATACGTTATTATTAATCTGTAATAAATGTGAATTATTAACCATTTAGTGCCGGTGAATGTGTGAAAATAGTACAATCTTGAAAATCATGCTATTTGCGTTTCTCACGAAAATAGCACTGAAAATCTTCAGTAAAGTTCTCATCTTTACTATGCGTATTAATTTGAGCTAGACTGTGACTTCAACTTCATCAGAAATGTGACTTTGACCAGTAATATTCATCATTCTGTGCTTTGACTCAACTTGACTTGAATTTACATAAACTTGAATAATTTTTATACGTTATTCTGGCTGAATACACTAATCGTGTGGAACCAAATGAAAACAAAAAAAAATTTACCAAAATTGGCGGGTTATTTAAAATTATATAGCTTCTATTGTATACCTCCATTTAGCCAACTATTAGGCACTTTCAGCAAGTTTTATATATATTTTTGTTCACAATTCGTATTTCGTGCTTGTTCCAAATTCAAAATGTTTTTATTTACCAAGTGAGTAAAAGAGTGTTTTATTCATTGCTATAGATGAATAAGGTGCTCTTTTTTGAGTGGCAAATGTAAAAATGTTATTATGCCATAGCAAATTTTTTTAGCTTTTCATGAAACCGTGAGGCACCAGTAGGCTAGCAGGGAAACTCTATATTCAAGGAATTTACATATATGTACTTTTTTACATATACTACAATGTGATTAAATAACATCAAACATAATTATAGTTATCAATAACAATTAATTTTACAGATATCCAAGGCATCCTATTAATTCTCAATTAATATTGCCAATAGTTTCTGATAGTTATGTGACTGGTGCTGTTTTAGCCGGAGTGGCGATAAATATTTGGTCGGAAATATAGTCTAAAAAGGGTCAACCAATGCTTGAGGTGGTTAATGTTTGGTTAAGCTACTGTATCACAATATGTAAAAAAGTGAAATATAAAAATACCTACAAACCTTCCATGAACCACAAGCTCATGCTTGAATTCGTCGGGGTGTAGCTATGCTTTAGTTTGCAGTCTTACTAAAATATATTTTTGTGCTAAATATATGAAATTAAAATGAAAGCTATTTTAAAATCCATCAAATTTCGCTTTTTTTGTTGTTGATATGGTTTGCATAAATGTATAATCTTCACTTATTATAATTCTCTTTTTTCATAAACGTAATGAAAGTTTTAGTTTGGATCATGATATGTACTGTGATCGGTATGCGTTTCTCTATGTTGTGTTTCACTATTTCACTTTTTTATTTTTTTTATATAAAAATTGTCTGAAGTACTGAAACACACACTTACATGTATGGTTGGTTTTAACCAACTTTAATTTTTTTAAATATTCTGACGTAAACGATTGGATGACAGCTGAATGGTTCATTACTTTTTTTTTCTAATTCAAAGCGTTAAATTCTGCTTTTGCTATGTTTACTTGATAATTGGTTATGATTTATTTTATGATTTATGATTTTGACGTGTATATGTGCGTATATTTATACTGCCTACATACTGAATAAATGCTTTGATTCTTTGATTCTGATTCTTTAATTGCAACCTACAAAATGGCCATTGTCTGTCATAGCGTCTGTAAGGTTCCTACGGTCTATGGTCCTAAAGGCCTGTAGAGGTCTGTAGTAGGTTAGACCTACACGTGATTCCTGAGTGGTTATTTATATGACCATCACTGGTAGATGACCATCGCTGGTAGGCTTCGGCCAAATCTTGAACCACACAAACACAAAAATTCACCAACATCGATTAACATCAGCTATTTTTGGTCAAGTGCTTTTCTATCCGGCATAAAAATGTAGCCGGATTAGACCCCATCACTAACAACCAAATATGAACGGAGGTTGTCATCAAGCGGAGGCAGCCAGATGCCGAACATTAGTGTAATTTAATCATAGATTAGCTAGTAGTCAGTGGTTTAGTTCTAATTAGTGGATTCCAATGGCTTTGTACTAGCCGCCCTTTGATCTCTGCCGCGATCGCTATGGGAAATTTGGATGAACAATAAAATGTTTTGAAATGTTATTTTGTAGTTATTTGTTGTTATGAAATAGGTAAACATATTGAAAGCAAAGTGGGCATTGACATTATGGAATGTGTAAGAAATGTCTCAGAGTATCCATTGGGTTTAGTGAACCTCAATATATATATATTTATATGTACTTTTAGCCAACAAAAAAGGAGAAGGTTCTATGTTCGACTGTATGTATTTTTTTATGTTCACCGATTACACGAAGACGCCTGAACCGATTTGGAATTTTTTATTTTATTTGAAAGAGTATAACTTTACAGGTGGTCCGGTCCTATTTAGCCTACTCCATACTACTAATGTATGCATACATGCAAAATTCAGTTAGTAAACAAATATACGAAACAAACTGACTTTTGAATTTATAATATAGGTGTTGATGGATGTATTTTGTTCATCAATAATACCGTTTAAAAACTAAAAAAGAACCAACTTCAATGCCGCGCTATTCATTTTCAGTACCAATTTTGAGATGTTTATCTCAATATCTCTGGAGATACTTATCAGACCTCGATAAAATTATCATGGTACCACACTTGGGATCTCTCCTTTCGAACAAAAAAGGAATAATTAAAATCGGTTCATAAACGACGAAGATATCGGCGAACAAACATAAAAAATAAAATAAAAAATAAATAAAAAATATACGGTCGAATTGAGAAACCTCCTCCTTTTTTTGAAGTCGGTTAAAAATGACATCATGTATTTAATACATCCAATCCAGAAGAACTCAAATCATGCAAGGAATACAATATTAATTAATAGCCCATGAGATAATCTATTTAGTATAGTGACGTACTTAATTATAAGTGTATGTCAGAATTACGACAACCAAATGTCAGCATCAGGACGGTATTCTTGTATGATATGTGAAGGTTATTCATTAATCGAACTTAATTCACATACGAATAATAATATTTTTAACCGACTTCAAAAAAAGGAGGAGGTTTCTCAATTCGACCGTATATATATTTTTTTTATTTATTTATTTTTTTTATGTTTGTTCGCGGATAACTTCGTCGTTTATGAACCGATTTCGATTATTCTTTTTTTGTTCGAAAGGAGATATCCCAAGTGTGGTACCATGGTAATTTTATCGAGGTATGATAAGTATCTCCAGAGATATTGAGATAAACATCTCAAAATTGGTACTGAAAATGAATAGCGCGGCATTGAAGTCGGTTGTTTTTTAGTTTTTAAACGATATTATTCTTTTTTCTGTGACCAAATATATTTTTGTATCTTATAGGCTTACGTTTTGACCACTATCTCACCTAGTGGAAAGCGATGATGTGGTCGAAGATGATGAACACGCTAGGCCTAGAATATTCTGACTATCAAGGGCTGTGGCTGCCGGAACGCCGTTAGGTTATGGCGGCGTATTTTTTCCTTGATCGTGGTTAGCTACTTTTTTGGTAGCAAATCAGAAGGAACATCGATTTAATATGCTGCTACCACCTGTGAACGAACACTCGTGCTATGTTGGGAATATTAATTGAATTTGATTAAATTAAGAAAATTTTAGTTTGTTTGATAAAGCCTGGTGAAATTGATCTTAAAGAGAACCAAAGTCGACATAGCTCACCGGATTAGCAAACGTATGTGGCAATGTCACAGATTATATAATAGTTAATGTGGCAATGTGCCGGCCATAGCAGCCGACAAATACTAGGGTAAACGAGTTCTTGAGTGAAGCCCGATCAGTGGCGTGCAATTAAAGAAGCCGATGTTCAGCAGTGGACGAGTTGAGGCTGATGATGAAGCGATGGTTGCCTCTACAAAGGCAGTAAAATATAAAAAAAAAACTGAAAACCAACTTGTTACTTCTCCAGAATAGGTCCTCTTATTTTTTGTTCTATTTCTACAGCCACCGATACTACTGTCAATTACAATATACACTACCGTACACTAAATGACACTACAATGCCACATGGGACCAAGCGAGACAACATATACAGCTTCAATAGGTAAGAACGAGAGGGCAAATTTTAACTTGAATATGTGTTTAGGGTTCCGTACCTTGTAATGGATAAAAGTGATACTCGTTTACAGACACAAATATCACGATGAGGTCTCACAGTGCTAGTAAACGTGATGAAGCCGCTTTGGTATATCATCAAACTAAGTCTGACAGCAAGAAACAGTATTTTAAATCTTTGAAATCAACAGTCAATAAAGCACTATATCATGAAAAATCAGCTTATTTTAAGTATAATATTAATAATAAAAAACATAATCCGAAGCTGTTATGGAATAATCTGAAGAATACATTGTTACCTCCAAATAAAGCAGAATTACCACCTTTTTTCAATGATCCTAATAGTATTAATAACCACTTTTTAAACACACCCGGCAGCAGCAATGTAACTATCTCGAATTTAACATTTTTTGAACATCATCGCTTTAACGAAGCAATTTTTCACATAGAACCCGTAAGTCTTGATAGCATTATAAAAACCATAAAAAGTTTAAAATCTAATGCAGAGGGCTGTGACGCTATTAGCCTCGATATGTTGATCATAACGTTTCCCTACACATTAGATATTCTGAAAGAGCTTATTAACAAATCTATTAGTACGTCCATCTTCCCTGACATGTGGAAACATGCAATTGTAACCCCTCTACCTAAAATTACAAATCCTTTAGATTTAAAAGACCTAAGACCGATTAGCATCTTGCCGTGTCTTTCTAAAATTTTGGAAAAATCAGTATGCTCACAGCTCACAGACTATCTTAAAATGAATAATATTTTGCCGGAGGAACAGTCAGGGTTCAGAAAGGGGCACGGCACAGTAACTGCTATGCTTGATGTCACCGATGATATACTCTGTGCACAAGATGAAGGCATGTGCACAGTACTTGTTCTTCTCGACTACTCCAGGGCATTTGATTGTTTAAATATAAACCTTATGATGTCAAAATTGCACTACTATGGTTTTGACAGTGATTCGTTACAGTGGTTTCATAGCTATTTTAGCAATCGATACCAATATGTAAAACTAAGGCGGATTGATGGCACTACTGCTGTATCTGATGCAGTTGCAGTAAAACGAGCAGTCCCTCAGGGATCAATTTTGGGTCCAATCCTTTTTATTTTGTATTCGGCAGATATCAAAAATCATATAAAACACTGCAGGTTTCACATTTATGCTGACGATACTCAGTTGTACATCTCATGCAAACCTAGCGATATAGACAGTGCGATTGCCAAACTTAATGTAGACCTTGCCAGTATTTTGTCCTGGTCAGATGAAAACTGCCTTATTCTGAACCCGACTAAAAGTAAATATATAATATTTGGCAATCAAAACCAACTAGCTAAAATTAGACCCTCTGTTAGTGTTATTCTCAGAAACAGTCCTATTGAACGTGTATATGAGGCTCGCAACTTAGGATTATTTATGGATTGCAATTTAAGATATGAGCAACATATTTCCAAATGTGTTCAGAGTTGCTTTTACAAACTTAAAATTATTTATCGTATAAGACCTTATTTGAAGGAAGACTTGCGCATCGAGCTTGTTGAGTCTTTGATATTATCCAAGTTAAATTATATGGATATTGTTTTTGGCCCTAGACTTCTAACACGAACACAAAAACTTATACAAAGAGTGCAAAATGCATGTGCACGTTTTTGTTTCGACATACCGTTCAGAGCTCATGTCACACCATTCCTCAACAAACATAACATTCTGAAAATGAAGCACCGTAGAAAACTCCATTTAGCATGTCTCCTTTTTGGAGTAATTAAATTTAAAGAACCATCGTATTTATACAATAAATTGTCCTGGCGCTCCAGCCATAGGTCTGTTGAATCCCGACAGTGCGCTCCGCAGCTCTCCACTCAAGCCCACAGCTCCGCTGCTTTTCGTGGCAGTTTCCGCTATTCAGCTACAAAATGTTGGAATAATATTCCACCGCCGCTGAGGAACCTGCAAAATATTCATAGTTTTAGAATTAATTTAAAAAAATTTATTTATGTTCATCAAAAAATACAGGAATAGTACATTACGTGCCAAGGGAGGAAAGTAGGACATTTCAACTCGCGCGACAAAAGCGTGGGTCGAGAAGTCCTGCTATCTTCCCGTGGCGCGTATACTATTTTTCATCATACCAGGACCGAAAGTTTAATGACATTGTATACAAGAAAAACGAATGTAGTTCAAATTATTCATTGAGGGGGTTCGGGGCGAAGCCCCGGTGGGGGGTTGGGGGGGCGACGCCCCCCCAGACGAAAGGGGTTCGGGGCGAAGCCCCGATGGGGTCCGGGGCGAAGCCCCGGTGGGGGGTTGCCCCACGAAAAAAAAAAAAATTAATAGTTTTAATTATCTTAAACTTAATAGATATTATTAATAATATTCGACATAATTAAATATTCAATTTTTTTAGTGAGAAAAATAGTATTTATTATCGAACGCAAACAAAAAACATTGAATATTGAATAGGAAATAACAATATGTACATAAAATAAGTAATTAAAACAGTAAATAATACTGTATTATAAATGTGTCATTTAATAATTATATTTCAATTTTCATTATCATAATACATAATACGATGCAATTTCTTCCAAGCAATAAATTGATTGTAACAATTTTTATATCGCTGTACCGATTTGGAGGGTGCTAAATTTTGAGTTATTTCCGCAGCTTCCGCAGCAATGTTTCGTCGCACTTCTTCATCTTCAGAGTCGTCACTTGAATAATCCGATGAATTCATTGTCGGGTTTTTTTTTACACTGTATTCACTTATTTTTTATACACAAGTTTTTTTCTATGTATATTTTTGATGTAATTTTTATCAGAATCAGAAAATTTGACTCTTAGATAAATATTATTTTATTTTATTATTATTAAATGATGTTATTGCCGCGCGTATAATAATATGGGCTTGAAATAACAACTGCACGGTTACCATGGTAATAAGTTATTTCAAATAGATAACGGGAAGAAAATTAAAACAAAAATAGACAAAATTTTAAACTGTCACTAATTGTGAGCAGTCTGAAATATGCATCTTTCTTCCCACAAACAAAAGAAGAAATTCAAACTTTCGGCCTCGGAATGATGAAAACTCTTATTCATGAAACCAGTGTTCTATAGGATAGACAAACTTACTTACTTTATTATTCAAAATTATTCATTTGCTAGAATAAGTCAGAATATGGCATAATGTTACAAGTTATTATTCTTAGTTTAGCCAGCATATTCTTCAGTTGCCGATGTATGAATATATTGTAAACATTTCTCAATAGACATTTAGACATAAATTATCTTCTAATGTAAGGGAAAGGAATAATATTCATTGTACATTTTAATTTCACAGATAACTTCATGTCAATGTCATAAATGTCAGAAACCAGAAAAATGTCAAATGGCGTCCACCTTTTATCCTTCTCATATTATTATTGTTATTTTAATGTCAGATCTTTTTAATTTTCCATCTACGCTTCACAGACTACTGGAAGGTTTTGATGGGGACGTGAAATGGTGTGCACTCATGCATTTGTCCTAAAACTTGTAATTTGTATTCCTCTGCGAGCAAGTTGATGTGTAATACAAATATTGTAATAAATGTAGATTATAATCTATTAGGTGCCGAGGAACGTGCACGAGAGTAGGGAAATAGCACATTGCGCTGCGTTTACAAAAACAAAAAAAAAGGAATAGCTTTCAGTAAAGTCTACTTATTTACCGAGGGTGTCTGAATGTGTGACTTGGAACGGACTATTACTTCAATTTGACTTTGACTTGACATTACGACGTGCATCTACTACAACTTCTATTTAATATTTTTTTTTTTACTGTTTTATGTACCTGTACCTGTAGCCTGTGTGTATGTTATTACTGTTACCTGTTAGCCTGTAACGTGACGTCGCCGACCGGCATCACCGGAAGACCAGCGTTGGTCATTAGACCAACAGTTATGCCGAAGTGGGGCCGATTAGTGACACTTTTGTCAAAGATTTATACGGACTAATCTTAAGTTTTTTGTACCTTTTTTTAATACCTAAAGTGTCATTAATAAACTTTTTCACTTTCACTTTCACTTTCACTTTCACTTTCACTAAATTCATAGTGACATTTAGATCAACACATAAGTGACAATACTTATGTCAAAAATCAAAATGCGTTCGTGAAAATCTGGTGGTAGGACACTGTCTAGTGTTCGCTTGGCTACTCTTAAGTTAGAAAATCTGTCGCAAAACATCTAATGTGTTCCAGCAGCTATCTTTGAGAGCCAGTTCCCATTCTTGGCCTGGCGTGCTACCATCCTCGACCGCATCATCACTTACCAACAAGTGAGATAGTGTTGTACTATTCATTATCCTGTGATAGTGGTTAAAATTTTCATGACACTTCGTAACATTTTTAGGATCACTAAATTATGCGTCTCTCTGAATACCTGCATCAAAATAAAGTGACGATATTTTTTATATACCTCATTAGCTGAAACCAATCAAGAATCAAAGCATTTATACAGTATGTAGGCAGTATTAATATACGCACATATACACGTCAAAATCATAAATCATAACCAATTATCAAGTAAACATAGCAAAAGCAGAATTTTAACGCTTTGAATTGGAAAACAAAAACAAAAGTAATGAACCATTCAGCTGTCATCCAATCGTTTACGACAGAATATAAAAAAAATTATTAAAAGTAGGTTAAAACCAACCATACATGTAACTGTGTGTTTCAGAATCCCCGTGTGACTTAGTTCAAGAACACTAAGAATGTTATAACTGTAAAGCTCTGTCAATCAACATTTATTTGATCCGAATTATTCAAGTTATGTTTTTTTTTTTTTTTTTTTTTTTTATATACGTTATAGGCTAGCGTTTGACCACTATCTCACCTGTTGGTAAGTGATGATGCGGTCGAAGATGGTAAGCACGCTAGGCCTAGAATGGGAACTGGCTCTCAAGGATAGCTGCCGGAACACATTAGATGTTTGGTGACAGATTTTCTAACTTGAGGGTGGTAGCTGGCCAGGCGGACACTAGATAGTGTCCTACCACCATGCGGGGGTTTTGTTGGTTTCTTAACGATGTTTTTCCTTCACCGGAGGGCCACTGTGAGAAGCGCACATAAATTTTTCGATAGAAAAATCCATTGGTGCGCGGCGGTTTGAACTCGGTACCACGGCATCAAAGCCGAACGTTCTCCCGATTACGCCACCGGGCCCTCGAAATCGAAATGTGTAACAATCATGATTTTATTTGCACAAAAAGTAACCTATGTTTATGTAAAATCTGCTCTAAAATATTCCATTTTTAACCGACTTCAAAAAAAGGAGGAGCTTTCTCAATTCTACCTTAATATTTTTTTTTTTATGTTTGTTCGCGGATAACTTCATCGTTTATAAACCGATTATGATTATTATTTTTTGTTGGAAAGGAGATATCCCAAGTGTGGTACCATGGTAATTTTATCGAGGTCTGGTAAGTATCTCCAGAGATATGGAGATAAACACCTCAAAATTGACACTGAAAACTAATAGCGCGGCATTGAAGTCGGTTATTGTTATTAGTTTTTTTTAAACGATCTTATTAAATTTCAGTATGATTGGATCATCCGTTGAGGCGTGATTAGGTAACAAACAGATAGTGTGACAACAGATAGAGTGAAAGAGTTACAAACATTTTTATAATACTAGTTATGTTATGTGGATAGGTTAGCGTATGGCCACTATCTCGCCTGGTGGTAAGCGATGAAACACATTCTACATCAAAATTTAATGTTCAATCGCACAGAAATGTTTTTGTAACAATACAGTACAGTACACAGTACAGTATATAACAATACAGTACGAATGTCCACGGAACCTTCGTTACGCGACTCAGACTCGTACTTGTTTGGTTTTTTGTAAGTCTACACTGGAGGCAGATCTGAACTGAAACTTATTGATATAGTTTAGCTACAATGTACTGGTTTATGTTTGAGATAATATATTTAAAAATGAAGAATTGTAAAAAAACGTTGATTGATCTGTGTACACAAAAAGTTTAATGCAGCTGCATTACGTTGTGTCTCATTTTTTTTATTGCGATTTAAGTATTGTATGTTAATTATGATTACATTAGTTGACTAAATAATTAAGTATAGAATCAAATTGATTGATTGACATATATGTTATGCAAGGAAACTGATAATAAATACTTCAATAATATTAAATATCTCCTTTCATATGTATTTACTCCGTTTGTATATATTTTGTGTAATTTTATTAAATTCAATAATATCCGTTTATAAGTTTATATTTAAATGCAAAACAAATGTAATGTTTCTAAGCAATTATTTAAGTTTATATTTAATTTATTAATTTTTCTTTTGTCCGCGTTTTTTTTTTCTTGTAAATATACTGTACACTGGCCATACTTTTGACACTGGCAGAATAACGCCAAGCAGCGTTTAAAAGCCATAAGAAGAAGAAGAAGAAGAAAGACTTCAATAGTTAAAAGGTCAGATGTATTTCACATTAAGAGGGATCGCGGCGTGAACTTTTTTCTATACAAATGTATTCCCGTTTCCTTCCTAGAAAATGCTTTTAAAGCAAAATTTGTTTTTACAACAAGGTCTGCTGTAGCTACGCCCCTATCATTTGCTTTAGCAAAAGAAATATAAGCATTCTAATCTCCTCTAAGGTTTTTGATGGGTCATATTTCTATTTGCGATTGGTTGGTAAAAAAAGAAAATGGTTGTAGCAGACCTTGATTTTTTGTAAAATCATTTTTTTACAAGCTTTTATTTAACTTGCAATGTATGTATGTATGTATGTACGTATGTATGTATGTATGAATGTATGTATGTATGTATGTATGTATGTCACTATGTATGTTCGGGTGGAATCTTGGAAGCTAAATTAGACCCACTTCTCGATGTCCGATTGGACTCAAATTTGGTGTACTTATGTATCTTCGGTGACAATACAATGATATGGTACTATGGTGCTGGTCTGATGATGGAGACGGAAGGTGGCCACGGTATCTCTGTGATAAAACAACATAACCCCACCTAGTTTGGGCTCGATTGATTCGTCTTGAAGAGAACTGTACACCTAGATTATATTCAGCGACTAGTGATGAAGCTGGAAGGTAGCCACGGAATTTCTGTGATAAAACAACAAAACCCTACCGAGTTTGGGCTCGATTGATTCGTCTTGAAGATAACTTTACACCTAGATGATATTTAGCGACTGGTGATGAAGCTGGAAGATGGCAACGGCATCTCTGTAATAAAATAACGTAACCTCAGCGAATTTGGGCTCAAATTATTTGTCTTGAGGATCACTTTACACTTAAACGTGTGGCATTTCGTAAACCACCTATTTCATGTTCATATCATACATATACTCTTTTGTATTAAAAGAATTTATTTTTGATATTACGGAACGTTTTCAAATTTGGAGAAGGAAAAACTATCACGGATTAGAGGGAGAAGTCAGTCTAGGATTTTCGATTTTGGGTCTGGACGAAAAAATGGACGAAGAAGGACTATATGTACCGATTTGCATGGAATATCTATAAATATCTACTGAATTCATATTTGTACCGGTCTACCACTTACGTTATGGCTTTTCTAGTAGACAATCTTTTTATCTGCCTACCCTATCTGAAGTATACCATCGATTTACCATATGATAGACAAGGATGAGAATTCCTTTGAAGATGCTGGCGTACTGGAAGCCGATGTGGGAGCCAGATTCGACCGGCAGCTAGCGGGCATAGACCCTCAACTGACCATCGGCATGGGTCCGAAGGCTCACCAACAGCCACGTCCAGAAATGATGTTCATACGGGGAGAGCTGCGACAAGCTAAGATGCAGACTTTGGCTAATGAATTGATATACGTCACAAGGTCTATATCGAGGATTTTTGTAGAAGAGCAGTGATAAAGTTTAAGTTTTATATAAGATAAGTATCGTAGAGTATGGTAGAATCTATATGAATATAACTGTTATAACCCGTCTCCCGTGTTCATATTTCCCCTTTTAGGTTCCATCCACATCAAGGCTCCGTTACGTTACAAACGATATTCAGGATCTGATGATGAAGCTGTAAGGTGGCCATGGCATTTCTGTTACAAAGCAACATATCCCCACCGAGTCGATTGATTTTCCTTGAAGAGCACTTTACCCATAATCACATCAAATATCCGTGGAATGTTTTAAAACATCACGCCTTCTCTTAAATACTTAGGTAGAAGGTAGGTAGTCGGCATCTATATCTACTTACTAAAAAGTTAAAAATAAATTATAAGAAAAAATGTTTTTAAAACAAGCTTTTATCTGGTACAATGAACTAGAATGTTTAAAAATAAATTCTAGTAAGTATTTGGCGTGTAGGTACTTACCTATATTTTTAAAAGCTTGAGGCACCGAAGTATAGTAATCACCTAGCTTGAAAAACGGGTAGTCCTTCAAGATTTTAAGATTATAAGTACCTACACGCCAAATACTTACTAGACTTTATTTTTAACATTCTAGTTCATTGTCCCAGATAAAAACAAAACATTTTTTCTTATATAAATTATTTTAAAACATTTTTCTTATAATTTATTCTCTAAAAACATTTTCCAGGATGGAAACGGGGGAACACATTTGTATGGAAAGTACGCCCCGTGTTTACTCTTATTAATCGCACGGTTTTGTAACAGGAACACCTCCCATGCCGCCGTGGCAAGATAACTCTACGCGCACCTAAAACACCAACACCCAACATCGTCCTCAAGATGATTGCAGATCGACTGGACAGCGCATATTATATCCGGCGCTGCTGCAACAGACATGTCCCCAGTAGTGTCGGTTGTATGAAGTAACTAGCCGACAATTCTATTGTAACAATTTATGTGATAGCGTAGATATTATTTTTGTGACCTGTAAATAACTGCTAAGCTTTTACTTTTTAATAATTTTGGGACATATGACGAAAACAATTTACTTATTGACATTGAAATTTTACAATGTGAATGGATTGTAATTGAATATTTTATGCTACCATGCATGAATTGAATGTGTTTTAAATTTTGTTTATGGCTGTACAGAACCTGAAATAAATTAACTTTGATTTGATTTTTTTTAAAACTTTTTTTCAGAAACACTTAAGGCGTTTTATCTTGACACCGATGTACAACATAATGTTGGTAAAGAGCTTTCTATTGTTTTTTCGAATTGGACGTTTTTTTTGTACCCAAATTATGATAAATTGATACTAAATAAAACTTCTGTTTTGTTTTTTTAATGCATTGAGTTTTTGCTATTCCTTGAAATGGATCTTAGTTATACACAATCCAAAATTTCATCGTACCGGCGGGATTGTGTGTAACAACGTACAAAAATATAAAGTGTGTAACACTAAAAGATACATAATATTAGATCTAAGTTATTAACCCTTTAGTAAGAGTATCTAAATTTGCCAATAGACAGGTAGAAATGTATTCTTTAACTGGAAACCACAATAAAAAGTCACAAATAATAATTTAAAAATTTAATTTATGCGGAATCGGAACCATACCATAAAATAAATAACAGTCCATACTCGAGTTTATAATCGTAAAAAAACGGAATAAAATCCGAAATGTTTTTAAATAACAATAAATAAAACTGGCCAAGTGCGAGGCAGACTTTTTCCCGCACACGAAGGGTTCCGAACCCCAGTATAATAATATATAATATGAGTATAATATTATATTATATTACCGTGTCAATCAATACCAAACATGCCAATTAGCTACAACGCTGTCTAACGAATATCTAACAAACTTCTAACACCAACTAAGTGAACGTTAACACAAAGTTAGGTAATTAATATTATTAATTAACTAGCAGCCCGCCCCGGCTTCGCACGGGTAGCACATATATGCCTACAAAATTTGCATCAGTTTGTTGCATCGAATATAAAATTTTAACACATTTAACAATCATCGTCATATTTCAACCAATTTACACAAAACTTTAACGAATTATGCACTTACACCTTCCTCATAAACACTCTGGCTATTGGTAAAAACCGCATGATAATCCGTTTAGTAGCTATTGAGATTATTGCGAACAGACAGACAGACGCAGTAATGGACTTTGTTTTATAATACTTACGTAGTGATATTGGACGGCCCTTTGGCGTAAAGGATAGTTACCCTGATTCTGACCCGACGGTCGTTGGTTCTAATCCTAGCTATATACCTTATACCAATGAAAGTTTATGTGCATTCATGAATCATGGGTTTTCGTACAGAGGTAGTGGGATCATTAAATGTACCAATAAATCTCGATGAAATTACATATTACATATTGGGACCACCTCGAAAACGTACCCTACCGATTACAAAAATAATAATTCGAATCGGTACACAATTGACGGAGTAATCACGTAACATACACACACAAAAAAAACATACAGACGAATTGAGAACCTCCTTATTTTTGGAAGTCGGTTGAAAAATAGCTTATCACCAAGGAGAACATCTGCCGCCGTAACCTTAACGTAATGAAAAAAGTAGGGGTTTATACGTTTAACGTGTATCTATGTGTTTGTCTGTAGCATCTTAGCACCCAACCGGATGAACCGATTTCGATTTTATTATTGATAGTTTTTTTTTGTTTGATAGATATCTTCATAGAGAGTGTTCTTAGCTTTGATTTATGAAAATTCGTTCAATCGTTATAACACTATGAGCTTTTTTCTAGTTAATTGCGCTATGAAATCAACTTTCATAGGTCTGATCATTTCTAAAATCTTCTTCTTCAACGATATTGTAAGAACATGGAAGCATTGACCTGATGCTGGGACATCTCCTGGACTCTACAGAATACTCAAATACTTACCAACTTACAAGTAAGATTCTAAATGACGTGTTTAGAGTCATTGGAACGCTTTTAATGAAAAGATTATTTATAGATCAGTCGGGGTGGTTTAAAATAATATATTATTATATAGGTATATAGATCATTATTATTTTATACAATAGATCATATTATTATCCTATTTTGACTTCAAATTGATTGTGATCTGTGGGGATCTACAGAATAGCTAAGCTTTTATTAATAGTTTCGTAGTAACTATGAACTAATCTGTGGTTACACTGCAAATATTTTATTAATTTTGCGACGCGTGTATGTGAAATTCGTGATATCTTCTAGAGTTTTCATTTGAATTATATATTGTAAAGGACAATTTTAATGTATAATATGTGGCCATGCTAATGAATGTAATTATTTAGATAAGGATTAATACTATATACTTGAAAATAGCCTTGGAAGTTATGTAATATTTTTTAACAAAAATTTTAAGATTAAAATGGTTACTGTGAGTCAACCTTAAGAGATAGACATATGCTGTCGCGGACTGTTTTGTAGGTCTTATTAAGTTGTACAACTCTTCCATAGAAAATATTCTTCCATCTATTTTCAATTGAGCAGCGTTCGTAAGAAACGTGTTTTTTCGATCGTTTTTTTTTCGATTTAGGCTGAAAATTAGGTCTACACGAATTTACCTTTGATTTAAGCCTATATATAATATATAGCCTATTTTCATTTCGAAAGTCTATTCTATATATAAGTGAAAGAATTTTTTAAATCGGTCCAGTAGTTTTTGAGCCAAATCAAATCATTACAAACATACAAACATACAAAAATACAAAAATACAATGAAGTCGTTTAAAAATACAAATTTTCTCTCTTTATAATATTATTAGTATAGATAAGTTAAACAATCGTTCATAGATGGCGCTATAGTAAAAACACGTTTTTTGTATGGGGACCCCCTTTAATTTTTAACTTTGTTCTGTTTTTAGTATTTGTTGTTATAGCGGCAACAAAAATAAATCTTCCGTGAAAATTTCAACTGTCTAACTATCACGGTTCATGAGATACAGCCCGCTAACAGACGGACAGACAGACAGACAATAAGACGCACAGCAGGACCCTTCGGAACCCTAAAAACTGATTAAAATCCGATTTGTTTTTAAATAACAATAAAAAAGGGGAATAAAATATCCCGTAAACTAATCTGATGGTGTAGCGACCAGCTTGCATCGGTCGTTTTTAATTAAACAGGGTAGAGCGCGTACTGTTCATTTTCACATTCCGGTCCACGATACCTGAGATTTATGACGTATCGCTGTTTCTATTGGCTATCTGAAATGGCAGCGCAAACTAAACGAAGCGTAGGACGCGTCCTCCAGCTAGGTAGAGCGATGATATACGCAATCTAGCTGGACACGGTTGGAAACAAGGAGCTGAAGTTCGAACTCAGTGGTGTGCTATAGGAGAATCATATGTCCAGCAGTGGACGAATAATGGCTGTTAATGATTATGATGTAGATCTGAAAAGTGCTGTGCTTCTGTATTGGATAAGAATTTGACACCAAATCCGAAGGTTATGAATTCTTAGTGTAAAAAAAGTTTGCACCAGTAGATTTATTTTTCATATCTGTTAGACTAGCGTTTGACCACTATCTCGTCTGATGGGAAGCAATGATGTGTTTGAAGATGGTGAATACGCTGAGTCTAGAATAGTCCGACTCACAAGGGCTGTTTTCTGCCAGAACACCACAAGGTTATGGCGGCAGATTTTCTTCTTGCTGGTGGTGGCTGGTGAGGACCCATGAATGCATATAGTAAAGTCTATTAGGCTGGCTGGGATTTGAAGAGGGGATTTTCTATCAAAATTGTGCCTACATAATATAATTTACAGACGCTCTTACGGTGAAGAAAAATATCCTAAAATATAATCCATGGCCCTGTCAGCTACATACGTATTTATGTTTTTCTATGTATATAATAATATCAACAAAAATAATATTTTATGGCAAATTTTTTTTTGTCAAACATCTAATACGCATCAAAAAGGCGGCAATAGTCCAATGGATAGGGTGTCGGACTGGCGATCGAGAGGTCGTGAGTTCGATCCCCACCCGACCCACTATTGACGTGAATCCACTCCAGACACACGCATATTTAGCTTAGTTGGAGGTTAACAAGAATACTAGTAATGTGCAACCCATAATGCGAGTAATCTTTTTTCTTAAAAAAAAAATAAACTGGCGAAGTGCAAGTCGGACTCGCACTCGTAGGGTTCTGTACCACAGTACAGTATTTTATAAGATCGAGCAAAAACTACCACTACCATTTTTCGCCAGCAAAAAACAATAATTAATAAACATTTTATTTCTTATAACGCCATTTAACGTCTAACAAAGGTGTTAGGGATCGACATTTCAATATAACGCCATCTATGGGACGTTCACCTAACTAAGCGTTCATAGATGGCGTGTAATGCCGAAAAAAACACGTTTCTTGTATGGCGACCCTCTATTATTTTTAACTTTATTCTGTTTTTAGTATTTGTTATTATAGCGGCAACAGAAATACATCATCTGTGAAAATTTCAACTGTCTAACTACCACGGTTCATGAGATACAGCCTGGTGACAGACGGACAGACAGACAGACAGACAGACGGACAGCGGAGTCTTAGTAATAGGGTCCCGTTTTACCCTTTAGGTACGGAACCCTAAAAACATATATATAATCTAGTAAAAATTAAATATAATCTTCTAGAATTTTTCGAAGATGCTCTATTTAAGTTTACTAAAATCTAGTAATCTAGGTGTTTTAGATCTTATTGTAACTCCTTGGCCAGCTAAAAATGTAATCCACGTACAATAGCATTATTTTACATAAGTCACATAGTAACACTTTTACTATTCAGAAACATGTTTTCAACATAACAATCGCAATTATCCTATGATGAATGGAGCTTTGGGGTTTTTTTTAATGAAGAATTATGAAATAGAAACTGAGTTATTAAATTAGTTACAAAATTAATCTCGGGCAAAAATTTAGTCTTTCCATTCATAGAGGTAATGTCGCCAGCTATTTGGGTACCCTACAAGCTGGCAGACAGGGACCTTAATTCAGTTTTTTATTTGTAAATATTAAATAGTCAGTATTATAGTTTTAGTTTAGTTTAGTTGTTTATAATGTGGTTATAGTTTTAAATTTAATGTTGTCGAAATGTTGTTAAAAAATAGTTAGGTAATAGAAATTGTTTACCATTCAAACAGTCTACTAAAATACACGTAATTCGCCCCAGATGGTGTAAAATGACTGAAAGACAGGAATTTGAATTAAAATCAGACGCTGTAAACAATGCTTTGACAAATAAATAAATCTTAAAAGGAACGCTGTTTTAATCTGCTGAAAGAATTCGTACTAAGCAGGACTAAGATGGTAATTTTAAGATTTGAAGAGCCACAATCCTTGTTGGATTAAAATGTGTTTTTAACCGACTTCAAAAAGAGGAGGAGGTTTCTCAATTCGACCTTATATATATATATATATATATATATATTTATGTTTGTTCGCGGATAACTTCGTCGTTTATGAACCGAATTTGATTATTATTTTTTTGTTGGAAAGAAGATATCCCAATTGTGGTACCATGGTAATTTTATCGAGGTTTGATAGGTATCTCCAGAGATATGGAGATTAACACCTCAAAATTGGTACTGAAAATTAATAGCGCGGCATTGAAGTCGGTTATTTTTAGTTTTTTAAACGATCTTATGTATTACATAGCCATTTTAGTTAAACATACGTGTAGATATTTGTTATTCTGCTTTATATAGGCAAGTACATGACTTCTATCTCATATTATTTGATGATAAATAACGATGTGGTTAAAGATGGAATTGTGCTGGGCTATGAATGAAAGATAGCATAAATAGGTACGAGATCTATCGTATATATATAGATATACTAGATGTGCCCCGCGGCTTCGCCCGCGTTAAAATGTATCCCATAGCCTAATCCATAATCCTGTCTATCCCTGTAAAAAAATCTGCGAATTGCATGGTGGTCCGCCTGGCCAGTTACTACCCTCAAGTTTTAAAATCTGTCGCCAAACATCTAATGTATTCCAGCAGCTATCCTTGAGAGCCAGTTCCCATTCTAGGCCTAGCGTGCTTACCATCTTCGACCGCATCATCACTTACCAATAGGTGAGATAGTGGTCAAATGCTAGAATATAAGATATAAAAATAAACTGGCCAAGTGTAAGTTGGACTCGCACTCGTAGGGTTCCGTACCACACTACAGTATTTTATAAGATCGAGCAAAAAATACCACTGTCATTTTTCGCCAGCAAAAAATAATAATTAATAAATATTTTATTTCTTATAACGCTATCTAACGTCTAACAAAGGTGTTAGGGATCGACATTTCAATATAACGCCATCTATGGGACGTTTACCTAACTAAGCGTTCATAGATGGCGTGAAATTCCGAATAAAACATGTTTCTTGTATGGGGACCCACTATTATTTTTAACTTAATTCTGTTTTTAGTATTTTTTGTTATAGCGGCAACAGAAATACATCATCTGTGAAAATTTCAACTGTCTAACTATCACGGTTCATGAGATACAGCCTGGTGACAGACGGACAGACAGACAGACAGACAGACAGACAGACAGACGGACAGCGGAGTCTTAGTAATAGGGTCCCGTTTTACCCTTTGGGTACGGAACCCTAAAAACAGTCTATCCGTTTAATTGTGAAGAAGTCCCAAACAAACAAATAAACATAGAAACTGACTTTCGCATTTGTTATATTGGTGTTGATTAGTTACTACGATTTACCACAGAAATGTACATTACATCACCACTTGAATACCCTTCATACAATAGTTCTTACACGAGTATCCTCGTAAGGCGTCGCCCAGGGCAACAAATTATCAAGGCCTTCCCTAATCCCAAACTAAACATAATAAATTGCCGCAACCATGTCACTTGTTAAGGAGTGCGCAGAAAATTATATTAAATCCGAACTAAGTCCTCTGGGACAGACAGACTGACAAGACTTAACTAACAGCGGTTTTGAGGACTTTTAGAAGATACGATTTGTACGACTTCTACACAAAAACAAACACTCACATCTCACTACATCGAGTAAATGTGAGTGTTTGTGAGGCTACTAGATCTTGCATTCAATCGCTGTATTTTTTTTTAATTCGAGGCAGGTAGTGTGACGATATCCGTAAAGTCACGGTAGTGACTGGAAAAAAATAGCTGAAGATCGGGCTCAGAGCGTATTTTGTGAGAGACATACATCCAGCAGTGGACTCACATCGGCTGAGTATGCTGACGATGGTGTCCGTATACCTGCAAAGTGACAAACTTATCGGCAAACATATTTAGTGTGTAGTGTATCTTGTGAAATTGACATACCTTGATGTGACATAAAAATGAAGATATTATTGAGACATGAGAACAACCGTCATAACAATGTCTAAGAAAATGACTTACACTAAAAATGCAGCACTTAGCATGAACCGATTAATGACAAGAGAGTCAGGCGATGGGTGTCCACCATCTATATATACCACATAATCGTTTATCACCAGGCGAGATAGTGGAGAAACGCTAGAGCCTTCATCAATCCACTGCAATAAGTTTAAATCTTTATTAATACGGATGTTGCTCTTTGAAAAATAAAACAATAGGTATTATTGTACAACACAACAACAATACCAATAGAGTGGCTTGCTAGTACTAGTATAGGCTGATGATGATGATGAACAACAGTAGTGCAAAATAGTCGGATCAGATACTATAAGTGATCCCATCCGGTGGTTTAATACAAATGACTGTTGTGAACAGATTAAGCGAAGGTTCAGAACCCTTCGTAGGCCTCTGAAGCGATGTATTAAAATTAAAATTTTAGTTACATATCGTCAACATAATTAATTACATACCTATGATATATACCAGTAAATACTTTAAAATAATACACTATACACCGCCATATCTATTTACATATTTCTCCATCTACAGGTTGTCTGGAAGAGATCGCTTTCAGCGATAAGACCGCATATTGTTACACTATTATAATTAGTTGTTAAGTAATACTCTGTTTTTTTTTTTAATAAGGAGTTCAATAAAGTATTTCTATCTATCTACTTCGTTTAATGAACTAGTGGTCGTGCCGTCCCATTGCCGTAGTCTAGCAAAGGACCACCCGGTCAGTAGTTGTGTTGAGGGTTCTGTACTTCAAAAGTAAATAACCGGCCAAGTGCGTGTCGGGCCACGCGCAGTGTAGGGTTCCGTAGTAGCCCGTTATTCAATGCAAGTCTTTACCCGTTATAAACAAGCGACTAGGTACTCCGTCTTTGTCACTTTAAAGGATTTATCCTAAGGATTTTGTATTTGGTACAAAATTATCCAACACCCAAGTTTAACGACTATTACTGCTAAACTAATAAAGTTATCTTAACTGCTATAGTTTTCCTTTAAAGTTCATGAAATGCACTATTATCACGTATTTTTATAGATTTTTAAAGCCCCCAGTTTAGCTTTTAAATGGGGGGGGGGGGGGGGGGGGGGCTACTGGAACAAAAATTTGAACTTTAAAGTTTAATATTTCGTAAATGGAGCATTCAATCGAAAAATGGTATTAGCAACCCTTAAATCATTTTAAAAGACCTATTCAACGATACTCCACACGAAAGGGTAGTCGACGAAAATAAATTCATCCCCAATTGTCATGCAAGGGAGCTACCCTAAAAAAAAATATTTTTCAAAATTTTATTTCACCACTTTGTCGGCGTAATTTATATACATGCCCCTACAAAATAACAGCTTTCTTGTATTAACGGTCTCTTAGCAAAACCTCGGACAGACAGACAGACAGACGGACATGACGAAACTATAAGGGTTCCTTGTTAGGACTACGGAACCTTAAAAAGGGAACCCTTATAGGAGCACTTCGTATGTGCGTCTATCAAGATCCTTTTTCTCACGAACGCGTAAAGATTAAGTTGAAATTTATATCAAGTACTTAGGTCTACAGTCTCTTTAAGCTGTGAAATAATCAAACTTGTAATTCAATGTGATCAAAGGATATGACTGTGATATTTCTAAGTTCTTGAATCGACTTCTTGCATGTTTTCATAATCCATCCTTTTTTTTATATTGGAATGTAATCGTTTTATTTTTCGAGTGTGGGTGGAACGTTTTCAAAATTTGAAAAACAGATTGAAGTAGAGAAAAATCATTTTTGACGGGATTCGATTTTGGGGTCTAGAAAAAGATAGACACGAGAAATGGAAGAAAAATATTAAAAAAATGATAGAATAAAGAGAAAATGGGACTTCGATAATTTATTACAGAAAATTAATGTAATTTACAAACAGAACAAGTAAAAGGAAAACGAGAAGCCGGCGTTTCGGCAGATTGACAAGTCTACACGAAATACGGAGGTTCGGGGACTCTGCACCAAGTCCCGAAAAATACAATCCTCCAACAAGTTTGCAACGGCTATTACTATAGGAATAACACGAAGACGCCAGCAAAAACGCATCTATGGGTTTCATGATGAATGCAAATAACGGTATTTATAACATAAATGCTAGGCCGATACGTTTGTATTGCGAGTGAGCTGGCCTTTCGCTCGCTATATAGAGGAGAATATAATATGGAATAATATAACAGAAGATTAGTTATGAACATTGAGTGTAGTGATTGATATAAAGTTAAGTATTCTGTGTAATCAATATATGTATAACCCGTCTTTCATATTTTATTGTTTAGACTTCCCCTATTTATGTAGCGTACGATAGGTCTCCTCCAGGCAATCCGTTACGTTACAGACCTTTCACATCTTTTACATAATTTAACATATTTTGCGATTTCACAGTGCATCAATTAATACCTATAGGGTACTTCCCGTTGACCTAGAATCATAAAATTATGCAAGAAGCAGTCTTTATACAGTACACGTAGAGAAAAATATCGTAATCATAAATATGTAGTTTTAAAACCACCCCCCATTGATTTAAGTATAATCTGGTCATCGAGACCATTCCAATGAGCCTAAACTCGACATCTCTGCTGTAGGTTTATAATGAGTTTAGTATTCTGCAGATTCCAGGAGATGTTCCAGCATCAAGTCAATGATACCATATTCTGATGATATCGAATTAATGAGACCTCTATAGCGTCATTAAGTACCTACAAAAGTTCATAGTCTTAAAACGGCTCAACGGATTTTCATGAATCAAAGCTACGAACACTCTCGATTAAGTTTAAGTCATCTATCAAACAAAAAATAAACTAGCCAAGTGCAAGTCGGACTCGCACTAGTAGGGTTCCGTACTACACTACAGTATTTTATAAGATCGAGCAAAAAATACCACTATCATTTTTCGCAAGCAAAAAATAATAATTAATAAACATTTTATCAAAACAGAGTTGTGAGCGCGTGCTTATTTCTTAAAACGCCATCTAACGTCTAACGCTATCTAAGTGAAAGTTAACCAACGACGTCATAACAATTCCTATGACGTTGATGAAGTTAACACAAAGGTATTAGGGATCGGCATTTCAATATAACGCCATCTATGGACATTTACCTAAGCGTTCATAGATAACGTTATATTGAAATGCCGAAAAAAACACGTTTTTGGTATTATTATTAGTAACTAATTTATTATTTTTAACTTTATTCTGTTTTTCAACCGACTTCCAAAACGAAGGAGGTTCTCAATTATTCTGTATGTTTTTTTTGTGTTTTTGTGTGTATGTTACGCGATTACTCCTTCAATTTTAAACCGATTTGAATGATCCTTTTCTTAATCGGTAGGGTACGTTTTCGAAGTGGGTCCCATTTTAATTTCATCGAGATCTGATAAGTATCTCCAGAGATATGACGATAAACGTCTCAAACTTGCTACAGAAATTGACTTGAAATTGACGCGGGGCATGGAAGTCGGTTGTTTTAGTTTTTAAACGAACTTAATTATTAGTATTTGTTGTTAAAGCGGCAACAGAAATACATCTTCTGTAGAAAATTCAACTGTCTAACTATCACGGTTCAGAAGATACAGCCTGGTACAGACAGACAGACAGACAGACAGACAGACAGACAGACAGACAGCGGAGTCTTAGTAATAGGGTCCCGTTTTACCCTTTGGGTACGGAAACCTAAAAAGAAAGTGCGTAGAAAGCTACGCGTTAAAAACGTGAAACTTCCTTCACATTATAATTTAGATTTACGCGTACGTCACTTCCGTTGCATTCAGACCGTGACGCTTAGGTAAATTGAATCATTTGACTGCATTTTTAATATTTTTTTATGTTTGTTACTTCAGAACTCCGTCAAATGTTAACCGAATTGAAAATTCTTTTTTAGGGTTCCGTACCCAAAGGGTAAAACGGGACCCTATTACTAAGACTCCGCTGTCCGTCAGTCTGTCTGTCTGTCATCAGGCTATAGCTCATTAACCGTGATAGTTATACAGTTGAAATTTTCACAGGTGGTGTATTTATGTTGCCGCTACAACAATAAATACTAATAACAAAATAAAATTAAAAGGTAAATATACCATACAAAAAACGTGTTTTTAAACGCCATCTATCTAATTAGTTTCGGCAAAATGACATAGATGGCGCTAATAAATGAGCCCCGTCTTTCTAGATCGCGACCAAACCAAATATTCTTGGTAATATCAATTAATCAAATATATAAGATTAAAACTCTGTTATGTTCGTATTGTATGGAACCCTCCCTAAGTGTGCGATAAGAGACGCTATGCTGACTCGCACTTGTCCAGTTTTTTTTATTTGAGATATTACACCTCCCGTTTGATTAAATTCAAATTTTATCGAAATCTGACGATTATCTCCGGAGATTTGGAGATAAACAATATAAGCAAATTTGTATACTTTGATGACATGATTATTACTTTGACTATCGCGGCATGTGAAGTCGGTTTTTTTCGTCTTGTACGATCATAAATTATACCCCAGTGTGCCTAAGGAAATTTCATTTCATTAATTAATCATATTACGGTCAAGAACGTACATAAAACATTTGGGCCGATCATGAAATAGTTTTCTCGAACCACTGGTGCAGAAACTGCAGTGAAACCTAAAGTTCGATTCACGGCTCGTCCTAACTTGATCCTAGTTAATATACAGCCGTCATAACATCGTTAAATGGACGTAAAATTTGGCATTCTTGAAAACATCCATTATCTAATTCGAAAGCTTAAGGTATACCCATTAATCCAAAATGCGCTCATGATGGCGTTTCATTTACGGTGCCACTGCGAGCGGGTTATTTGGTCAGTTATTTATTACTGCTAAGTGCTAAGCGTTTGCATTCGCGATTCGAGCTTGATATAAAATACGCACATTATTATGAATGAATGTCTCTACATGAATAGCGCTAAATTTCGAGCGATAATCGTCGTTAAATAAACTGGTGTGGCATTTCGTAAACCACCTATTTCATGTTCATATCATACATATTCTCTTTTGTATTAAAAGAATTTATTTTTCATATTACGGAACGTTTTCAAATTTGAAAGAGGAGAAAGTCAGTCTAGGAGATTCTAATTTTGGGTCTGGACGGAAAAATGTACGAATAATGATGAAAAAAGTAGAAAACAAGATTCTGTAAGCAGCAAGAGAAAATGAAATTGATGGGTCTTCCAATCACAGAGTACTTTATATATACGCTTCCAATGGTTATGGTAGAAAATCTTCTACGATGAATTATCTCTTTTACGATGAAATCGCTAAAACGGAATTGTATCCAGAGCCTTTAATGAGATGTATGAAGATGCTGAACCGAGTGTCTCTGACGGTAGAGCCGAGGCATGCACATGCTCTGAAGAACGTCAAAGCTCAGCTGCCAAGACGAGAGTCAGAATGCAGATACCACCAGTTATCACGACACTGTGATATCCTGACTTCCATTGAGAACAGGATATCCATGCTCAACATGACTTACTCCAAGTTTATTGACCAAGGACTTTGCTGACTCATACCAAGAAAGGATAATGGAGTAATGGACCCGAAGTGCGTTGATAGTTTTTGGTTTAAGTACCGTAGTTTTTTGTAGTCAATATATCTTTAATATGTGTGTCCTGTGTTCATATTTCCCCTTCTAGGTTCCATCCACATCAGGGCTCCGTTACGTTACGTTACACTGGCCAAGTGCAAGTCGGACTCGCACTCCGGGTTCCGTACCACACTACAGTATTTTATAAGATCGAGCAAAAAATACCACTATCATTTTTCGCCAGCAAAAAATAATAATTAATAAACATTTTATTACTTATAACGCCATCTAACGTCTAACAAAGGTTTTAGGGATCGGCATTTCAATATAACGCCATCTATGGGACGTTTACCTAACTAAGCGATCATAGATGGCGTTACATTGAAATGCCGAAAAAAACACGTTGCTTGTATTATTATTAACTTTAATCTGTTTTTAGTATTTGTTGTTATATCGGCAACAGAAATACATCATCTGTGAAAATTTCAACTGTCTATCTATCACGGTTCATGAGATACAGCCTGGTGACAGACGGACAGACAGACAGACGGACAGCGGAGTCTTAGTAATAGGGTCCCGTTTTACCCTTTGGGTACGGAACCCTAAAAAAGAGATGCAGATAACAACTGTCTAGCTGCACCTCCTTCTACTAGACGTTTGCGATGACAGGACGCATCGCTATCAATGTAGAGACTTCCTACAATTGCGAGCTGTGGTTAAGGGTTAAGTTTTGACTGAGGTATAATATGAGATCTCCAATGATTTGGGCATAAGTGGTAGATAAAAATAAAACTATCAATTAATTCGTGTTTAGGGTGTAGAAAATATTGGATAGTTTTAAAACCGCTTGATTTTCTTTGAATTAAGGGGTCTACCCTCTTTAGACGGGCAAAGATAAGGCTATTTTCACGAATTTTTTTGACCAGTATACGTCATAAATATGGACATAAAAAGTGTTAGGCCCAAAAAATACACTATTTGATTACACAAGAGATTTTTTTTTATATTTATTTTAATCAGTTTTTATACATAAAAATGAGGGAGAAGACTGGTCCAAAAAAAAAGATGAGTGTGCGCTGTTGATGAAATATCTGGAATGGATGATCTGAAAAAAAAAAACATAGTTTTAGATTCAGTAAGTAAATGGCTATAGCGCATATCATACGATTTTTTTTTTTTCAAAAATGACAAAATGGCAGCCATTTTTCGAAAAAGTACGAAAAATCACGTTTTTTCCGTCGTTCTTTGTCAAAAATAAATAGTTAAACTCAAAATTTCAAAAATCGTATGATATGCGCGATAGCTATAGTCATCAAGAACATGTGATTTAATTTTGGTAAGGTTCGGTAGAATAGTTTCGGAGATTTTATCAACAAGCCGTCCAAAAACGTCATTCCGAGAAAAACGCGTTTAAATTTTTCCGCTCCGAGCGGTCCGCATATTAGCGCGCTCAGGTAGCTACGTAAACGTCGTCCAAAAGTACAGTTAGACTGCTCGGATCTTTATAAATTTTCAGTATGATACTTTTAAATATGTATACTTTCGAAAAATACAAAAAAAAAAATTCAATTTTTTCAAAATTCTAAAGAGGGTAGACCCCTTAAGAAAATGTTGTTATTATGAAAACATGTTTTTGGATGATACGTTTAATCTGGAAGTCTGCAAATCGCAAGTGAACAGTCAGACAAACGTCACTCATCACATCAAGTGAAATGGTGGTCAAAAATTTTCGTGTCGGTACAACAACAAAAACGAACTACGGGTTGCACTCCGGGAGTGCCTTGAACATTAACGTTGAGCATTTAGTCTACTCTCCCTCCGTACCTTACGAATTTTCGATCAGGTCACGTGTCTTGACGCGAGTTTAACATATTTTACCCATCCCAAATAAAGTTTTTACTCTGCCTCCGTCTTCCGAATTTACGATCAGGTCATGTGTCTTGACGCGAGGTCCTGACGCGGGATTTACATTTTTTACCCATCCCAAAAAGTTTAAAACGCGGCTAAAGAAGTTTTCACTTCAAAAATTAGAAAAGGAGGCAGGAAAAAGGAATTATTGTTATCATCTGAATTAACGTACCTAGCAATAGCTGTTCATAATCCAAGTCTAACGTTTAACCCGCTTACACTCGCGCCCCACCCTTACAGCAGTCATAAAATAAATCAAAGGAGTTTATGGGCCAACTATTCTACCATTAAAATATGGCGAAACGCTTAGCGCTTGCACTCGCGACGGACATAAAAGGAAAAACTTCAGGTCATTTGATGGAGAAATTTAGTTTATTTATGTTGTTGCATCAAACATTTTATTGGTTTTGAGTATTGCGAACTTTAAGGTAGTTAAATTTATTCTACAATAATCTGAAAGAGCTGTCTACGTCTATATTATCATATATATATATATATATATATATATATATATATATATATATATGATTATATAGACGTATATATATATATAATATTATATATATCTTTCAGTTTTTTACCGGTTGCACTTTGGAGAGTGTGCACAGGAACTACACAGCCTTATCCCTGCATCTCCGTTTTATTACAGATCCACGAGACAGACGTCCGGTGGGCATCCATTTATGGTAGACATACCTAAAATTCGAACGAAGCGGTTTAGTTCTAACTTTATTATCAGAACAGCCAAAAAATGGAATACTTTACCCGCGACGGTCTTTCCTCCGAAATACAATCTCGGAATGTATAAGTCTAGAGTGAATAGGTTTCTACTTAGCAATCGTGCTACAGCTTCGGCTGCATCGTCACTTACCATCAGGTGAGATTGCAGCTAAACGATTATTCGGTCATCTGTAAAAAAAAATGGTTCTGTGCATTCATATTTTTAGGGTGTCGTACCTCAGAAGGAAAGAAGGAACTTGGAACTTTGTTGTCCGTCTGTCTGTCTGTCAGTCGACCGTCAACTCGCACGGTCGGAACAATCTTTGAAAACAAGCAATACTTTTTTTTTTAATAGTTCAAAAGCCCTTTAAAATCTGAGTCAAAAGCTCAGAACTCATTGTAAACACATTATAGCTATGAACCGAATCTAAAATTTGCGGCTCTGGGCTCTATACAAGAAAATAACTTTTTTTTTTAAGTGACGTTCGACGTTTATAGTAAAGCTGAGTTGCTCATTACTGTTTTTTTATAATTCAAAGCAATAATTTACTAATGTGGCAGTAAGTTATGCATTTTATATTAAAAATAATATTTTTTATATGATCTATCAATGTTTGTTGCACTGACCCCACTTAAATGGGATAAGGGTAGGAAGATCTTCGTTGACGTCTGTAATTAATATATATAATATGTATTGTGTGACATTATAAATGTTTTATATTGCTATGTATGAATTATATGTATATATTGCTATGTATGTAATAAATTACATACATTATATGTACCTTTGTAATTATGTATTTACCTATTATAAATTTATTATTATTTATTTATTTTTATTATTATTTTTTCTACACCTATACCGCCATTTATGCTAATCTATTCCTTTCCACCCTAAGGTTGTCTGGAAGAGATCGCTTTAAGCGATAAGACCGTCTGTTGCCACATTGTTTTATTTACCATTTTTTACTTTTAATTTGAATGGTGTAATAAAGTGTTTATCTATCTATCTATCCATTGCAGATTTTAATATGCCCATAATATACTGAATAAATGCTTTGACTTTTGACTTTTGAAAGAAACTATTCTAGCTTATTACAAGCTTTATATCTACTTCACGGTGAATTTATTTGTCCGTCACATATATTGCGATTGATTTGAGAGCGACTTCCAGGGGTTCGATTGAGCTGAAATTTTGCATACAACTGTGTTAATCACGTGACAATGCAATAATATGATGACATGGTGCTGATCTGACGACGGAACTGGAAGGTGGCCAAAGGCTGTGGCGTGTGGTGGCTCCTAAACTACACATGTTATATTCGTCGTGTTTGGGCTAGTTGGATTTATTTTAACTTACTCTGGTCCTAGGTTATGTAAAAGCTTGTGTTTAAAAAGGTTTTTTTAAATATTACTTGTTTTAACCTATTGCTTTGGAGATAACAAGAAACATCACTTCTTATTAGGCAAAATCATAATAAAGGATCAACCATATCGTCTTCAAAACTGTTGTAAAGTGCTGATAAGTACACAATTTTATGATTTCATGTGTGAAATATAAAACAGAATTTAAAGATACAATTTGGGTTCATTTGATTCATCACAAAAAAATAAATACTATGCCAAACCAATAAACTGAAACGCATCGCACTCAGGATTAAAAAATAAACAATTGTCACATTATAAAATACTTTCCCCCTGTCATAAAACCACTTCACACTATCAACCAAATTTATTAGGCCCTAAACACTGCATCAAACCGCGAAATTTTTATTTGCCTGTTGATCCCCTCGCTGCCAACATTATGGTCCATTAAGGCCCATTATGATATATTCGAAAGTTGTAACATTTAGCTTGCATCCATTTCGTGCCAAATGGTTGTTTGCGGATGGCTGCGGTGGCAGTTTTTCTTGCTTGATCGTTTAGAGTTTGCTTTCTTGGTGATTTTTAACCCCCGACGCAAAAAGAAAGGCTGTTATAAGTTTGACGTGTGTGTCTGTGTATGTGTGTGTCTGTCCGTGGCATCATAGCGCCTAAACGGATGACCCAATTTTCATTTCGTTTTTATTTGTTTGATAGATGTATTAATCGAAAGTGTTCTTAGCTTTGATTCATGAAAATCCGTTTAGTCGTTTTAATGACGCTGAGACATAAATGTTTATAGGTTTGATCAATTCTAAATTCAATTTTCTCTTATTTCAATGATTTTGGAAGAATATGGTAGCATTGACCTGATGCTGGGATATCTCCCGAAATCTCGTAGACTATTCCTCACAAACTTGCAGCAGAAATGTCGAGTTTGGGCTCATTGGAATGGTTTCAATGAACAGATTATAAATTAAAGTAGTCAGGGTGGTTGTAAATTTTGGATTTTCAGATGTTCATCCAATTTACCTATATACATTTTATTGGAGTGTGTTTAACTTCGTAGAGGAGCGTGCTCAGTGGTGTGCAGTTGGAAAGGCCTATGTCCAGCAGTGGACTAACATAGTCTGAAGATGATGATGATGATTATCAAAACAAACCCAAAATAGGTTACTTAAACCATTGGTATTTGTGGAAAAGAAGTTCACCAATCCCCATCGACAATCCCCATCAATGAGGGTTAGTGGAATTGTTCCACAAATCCCCATTTCGAGTAAGAGCTTTACGAGACTAAAATGGAGATTTGTGGGAAAAAAGTTCACAAATCCCCAATAATGGGCAATTTTAATAGTGATTTGTGGAATAACCCAATCATATCATAAAAATACTTTTAATGCTTTTATTGAAAAGTCGTAATGAAACTTCTTTATTCATCAAGTAATTTAGTTACTACGTAGAAAACAGGTCAACAGACATAAAGATCTCGTCATCAGCAGATGCGTAACCCGACCCTGCGATATCAAACTCGTGGAGTCGTTTGATATTAGGTTATCTAACGTTGATTGATTTACCACTTAGGGCCGGCGCGGACTGACGTCGCGGCACGGCACGGCACGGCACGGCTGGGAATGTCTCGGCAGCCCATAGGACGTTTTGGTATGACGCGGCATGCCGGAGTTTGCCGCGTCACGTCAACGCCAACAAGGCGTGCAAGCTTCTTCCCTTGGGGCCGGCGGTCACTGACGGCGTGGCGCGGCATGACACGGCAGGTTGTGCTGCGGCATCCCGCGGCGTTCCGTGGCATGCCATGGTATTCCGCGGCATGCCGTGGCATCTTACTGAAAGCCCAGCCAATGTTGTTAGATTGGGGGTTTTTTTCGCAATTCTGGGAAATGCAACACGTACAATGAAATGGCACGACACGCCATGCCGCAGCATCCCGTGGCGCGTCGCGTCATGCTGCAGCATACCGCGGCACGTCACGTTATGCCGCGGCATCGTGGTATCAAAATAAAGTAATATGAATTCTAAACTCATTGAAATAAAATTCATAATAACTTGATTAGTAATAAAATCCTTTGCCATGACACGCCGTGCCGTGCCAGCAGTGAGCGCCGGCCCTTGCCCTGCGCCCAGCAGCCCGTGTTGCGGCCTCCCGCGGCATGCTACGACGTGCTGCGGTGTGATTTTATCCAAATAAAGAAATATGAATTCTAAACTCATTGAATTAAAATAAAGGGATGTACGATCGCAGTTAAGACCGTACAGTAGTAATAATAATAAGTTGGAGTTGTAAATATTGTTAGGTAGAGTTTATTGGATTCAAATAACAGTGATATCTTCTAACTATAAGAATCTTTGTCCTGACATACTGACTCACTGACAGACAACGCACAGCCTAAACCACTGGTCGTAGAGACTTGAAATTTGGAGGGTATATTTGTATTAGTACGAAGGGGTGTACTAAGAAAGGATTTTCAAAAATTCACGCCTTAAAGGAATGAAATGGGGGTTCAATGTTTGTATGGAGAAACAAGATTAGATAGTCTTTTCTATCCGAAACTTCACATAAATGCTTCAGTAAAAAAATAAGTAAATAAGTGTTTCAGGTTTTTTTTTTAATTCCACCCCTAAGAGGGTGCAATGGGGTAACAAAGTGTGAAAATCAATATTGTTTTGGATTGCGCTGAAATTCGGCAAACAGATGGTTATTACGACGTTAGTTCCCTCTGAGAAAGGATTTTCCAAAATTCACACCTGAAGGGAATGAAACGGGGGTTCAAAGTTTGTAATGAAAAACAAGATTAGATAGTATTTTCTATTCGAAACTTTATACAAGTGCTTCATTAAAAAATAAGTAAATACGTGTTTAATGTTTTTTTTGAAATTCCACCCCTAAGAGGGTGAAATGGGGTAACAAAGTGTGAAAATCAATATTGTTTCGGATTGCGCTGAAATTTGGCATGCAGATTGTTATTACGACGTTAGTTCCCTCTGAGAAAAGATTTTCCAAAATTCACCCCTGAAGGGGACAAAACGGGGGCTCAAAGTTTGTATGGAAAAACAATATTAGATAGTCTTTTATATTCGAAATTTAACACAAGTACTTAAGTAAGTAAATACGTGTTTCAGGTTTTTTCGAAATTCCACCCCTAAAAGGGTGAAGTGGGGTAACAAAGTCTGAAATCAACATTGTTTCGGATTGCGGTGAAATTTGGCATGCAGATAGTTATTTTGACTTAGGTATCCGCTAAGAAAGATTTTTTCATAATACTCTCTTTAAGGGGATGAAGCGGGGTTTCAAAGTTTGGATAGTCGTTTTATTCGACATTTCACACAAGTACTTCTGTAAATAAATAATTATATACGAGTTTCAGACTGCAGACAATGCTGAGAGGATAGAAATGTAGTGGTGATCTCGTGTGAAGTGAATAAAGCAAGTTAACAGTAGCAAAACCGTGTGCTAAGTATCTATAGTACTTAGTACATAATCACACCAGTAAGCGTGTCGCAAGCAAGAGCGCCGCTTACTTCACCTAGCCGAGACGTAGAGCCTGTGCTCACGTCTCACCAGCAGCAACCATCAGCATAGAAGTGAAGGAGCAGCGGACGGAAGTCGCACCAGCAGCAGCAGCGTCGACAATCCACGAGCGAACGGACGTTGGGACCTACCAGCGTTGAGCGAGAGAGCGTAACCCGGCTGCATTCAAGTAAGAGCTTTCCATATTATTTTTACCATACGCTGTAACCCGTAGCAGCAGACATGCAAGGCTTATGTGTTAGGCAGACCGAGATAGCGGAGGTGATCAGGAAAATTCTGGTCAACTTTAAAAAGGATAGCGCAGGGCGGAAGACCGCGTAGTACTGTCAGGAGCGTCTTGATAGACTAGAGTTGTGGTGGAGAGAGTATCAGAGCAATAATGATAAATTACAGCCTTATGAGCGATCAAATAATAAATATTTTGTCAATGCTGAGTTTATAAACACCCGAGATGAGTACGTGTTAGCTAAAAATTTTATAAGCGATTATAATGACAAGCTTTTAGTAGGTAAAACATTAGATGTCCCTACACAGCCAAGCCCACAGCCAGAAATATCGCCAAGAGCAACACGATCAGAGTTGCAGTCTAGAGGGGTATCAAGTAAATTTGACGACATAATGCATAAGCAGAAGGTCAATTTTAGTGCATTTATGCGTGCCGTGTCAAATACTAACAAAGAAGCCATGGAGGAGCGATGGGAAATTGAGGACGCTTTGCGCCTCATACAAAATCGGTGGGACGCAATTGATCATCTACATTGGGAGATTGTGGGGGAGCTGGAAGAAGAAGATACCAATTATGAGCAGCAGTACACCAAACACGGAAAAATATTAAATTTTTGAGATAACGTTACCTTTGATCAGCCTAGATAACTTCCAGATTTATAGACTTATACCAATACCACATCTATTAGATAACACAATGATCACTGTTCAGCCAATAGCAGAGTATGTTGCCATAAATCTGAGAAAAGATGCGTACCTTACAGCGAACTTCCATGACCTTCAAAACTGTGAAAAGACCGAAGGAGTCTATATTTGTCAACTCCAAGGTATTATCCATCAGCTGAGTCCAGATGAGAAATTTTGCACAACCGAAAAATCTTCATGCAAATTGTCAAAAACCAGCTGCAAAAACATATGGACGCCACTACACGACAGATCTACCTATATGTACTTTTATTGTAACCTGAGCCACGTACGGGTAATATGCGATGACGATGTACAATCGTGTGACGCCAACAAGGCCGGGGTATTAACTATAGATCCGCAATGCCTGATAAGAGACCGGGACATCACACTGTACTCTCATCAGCTCTTAGAAAATAAGCTCCAAATGAAATCTGAGATCGCTCAGAATATATTTAGCCCTCTCCACCACATCATCGACACAGCGTTATCCGATATAAAATCAGACTCCTTGGAAGATCTACAGACGAACACCTCTCTAAAGCTCCTCGGTGATCAAATCAGGTCACTAAAAGAGTCAGCTCAGCAGCCCAACGTCTTAACAACCCACGACATCCACAACTATGCACTTTCGTATGGGTTGTTGGCAGCAGCAAATGCGACTTTCTTGTGGTTCCTGTGGCGGCGGAGGCGGCGAGCGCGGACCGACGCCAACAATCATGGATCGGCCAATCCACCATGTCCCCCCGAACATATTAGTACCTCCCCTCAATGTACTCTCCATTTAGACATTCCGGCAGTGCCTACAACTAGTGCGGGTAGCAGTTCCTTGCCCGAGCAAGAACTGAGCGTTTTAAACTATACATCAAGACTTAATTTACCAAAAGCGTGGTCTAGTTTTAGAAATAAGGCGGACAGATCTAGTCGCCTAAGGCGAAGCAGCGTGTGGCATACAGCAAAGACATTTAAAATGACATTTTGATTACTTAAGCATTTCAATTTATAAGCATCATCACTTTGTGTACTACTAACCCTCACTAGAATTATCTAAGCGACTAACAATTTATTATAAGCATCATCTCCAGCTTCTCACCTTTTGCGCCCTCGGGAGCATGTTCGATGCAAAATGCACCAAACAGCATTTTATGTATCTAGAGCAATATGCTCGATACAAATTGCACCGAACAGTACTTTTACCTTTTGGTGTGGCTCGCGGTCTTGGTGGAACACACCAGTGTCAATCAGCAGCAGCGACCGAGCGCACTCATCTCTATCATATTATCTAGCGTATCTTTAGCATATATCTATAGCATATCATACAGTCTATTAATAGCGTTATTTATATAGTGTAAAATAAATAGTTTTATAGCGTAATTATAGTTATCATTTCACATTCCGCGAGATAGCCATAGATAGACATGGGGTAACAAAGTCTAAAAATCAATATTGTTTCGGATTGCGCTGAAATTCAGAATGCAGATATTTATTATGACGTAGCTATCCGCTCAGAAATGATTTTCTGAAAATTCCTCTCGGATACGGAACGGGGATTCAAAGTTTGTATGGCGAAACAAGATGGGATAAAGTACGTGCTGCAGGATTTTTCGAAATGGAGTAGGTAACAAAGTCAGTAAATTTAGGGTTTTACAAATATGAATCCCGAATTGCCTTAGTCACGCGATAACATGAAAACGGGTGAACCGATTTGGCTAATTCTTATTGGATGTGTTTAATGATAGAATCGTTTTTACAAAAGAAAACTTTTAAGTAAATAAAAGAAGGTTTTAACGCGGGCGACGCCGCGGGACACTTCTAGTTTATATATATAGGCGATAGATAGGCGATTCTCACTCGTCCACGTGTGTCTGTCGCAGCGCGTCAAAGCATACTCTAACTTATTCAGTTGTTGTAAAATGTGCTAAGATGCAAAATTAGTAGTTATAAAGTAATATACTCCGTACAAGGGAACTTGATCCGAAAAAGAACACTTTACCGTGCCGTGCCGCAACGTCAGTCAGAGCCGGCCCTTAATTACTACTTACTACAATTTGTAGTACAACTGAACCCTGCAGCTGCTAATTACGAGGATTTAGAAAAGCTGATAGTGTTATCTGTGTGTTTATTTAGTCTGACAGTCTGCGTGGCGTTTAAGTTATGTCTGTCAATATTAGATGATAATGAGCAAGAACTTTGTCGAAATATACACCAAATGTCAGCTATTCGGTAAGTCCTATTCTCATCTCAGGTATCATCATCATCATCATAATCAGCCGGTGTCAGCTCACTTCGGAACGTAGGCCTCTCCCAAGATGCGCCACTGAGCCCGATCTTCGGCTCTTCTTTTCCAGTCACTGCCCACTGCTTTGCGTATGTCGTCGCTCCACCTGGTCACAGAACATCCTACGCTACGTTTGCCGATTCACTGTCTCCACTCTAGGACCTCTGGGATGGTTCAGCCAAATACCAGCTGAAAGCACTCAGTGCTTAGAAACCTAATATTATGACGACAAACAATTAGGCAAAAGACTAGAGCATCGCAGCAGAGTCTCTAGTTTATCGGTTTTCTATCTGAAATATTTTGAAGACAGTGCTATCCGATAGCAAGAACTAAAACCGACATACTCTTTCTTCTATTGGACAACCATACGTACCGATGTGCGACAGTGATTTGCTTCTTCATTCATGATACGTAACAGCCAAGGAATAGGAACCCCGTTGTCGAGGTCACCGGTTCATATCCTAGCACAGGTTTTTGTCTATATGTGGTCGGAGCATTGTATCGTTGTTTCGCCTGGCTCGCTACTGAAAAGTAGCTTACCACTATCAAGGAGAATATCTGCCGCCATAACCTTACGGTGTTCCGGCAGCACACAGCCCTTGATAGCCAGAGTTCTAGGCCTAGCGTGTTTACCATTTTCGACCACAATCATCACTTACCACCAGGCGAGATAGTGGTCAAAGCAGTCAAACTCTAGCCTATCAGATATTAAAAGAATATATACATTTGAGAGCTTTACAATGACTTGTGAATCAAACCATCTCCGACTAACTCAAATACACGCAACAAAATTCACCTATATCGGTCCAGCCGTTTATGAGGAGTTCAGTGACATACACACGTACAGAAGAATTATATACATAAAGATATATAATATTATGTTTCTTTGAAGTGTTTACACACTTTATATTTTTGTAAATTGTAAAACACAATCCAACATTTCATCGTACTTGAACCCGCAACCTCCGGAATAACATGTTTAGGTGCTTTGCCAATGAAGCCACAGTGCGATGTATCGTTACGACGAAATTAGTGGATTGCATTTGTTAACCCAATTATGCATTGGTGCACCTGCACATGTTTTTCAGGAGGTTGCGGGTTCAAGTCCCGTCAGTACGATGAAATTTTTAATTTACAAAGATTTACGAAGATTTACAAACTATTTACAAAGATATATAATGTTTGTTCGCAGATAACTTCATCGTTTATGAACCAATTTTGATGATTCAGTGAGAGACAGTTCCGATTCTAGGCCTAGCGTGCTTACCATCTTCGACCGCATCATCACTTGCCAACAGGTGAGATAGTGGTCAAACACTAGCCCATAAGATATTTTAAAAAAAACTTTTTTATTGGAAAGGAGATATCTCTAGGATGGTACCATAGTAATTTCATTGAGATCTGGTAAGTATCTCCAGAGATATGGAGATAAAAACCTCAAACTTGGTACTGAAAATTAATAGCGCGGCAATTGAAGTCGGTTCTTTTGGTTTTTTATACGATCTTATTATTACTAATTATCAAGTACCCTTTGATTGTAAACAAGCAAATACCTAAAACGATTAAAATAATTTACGAAAATAAATATGACAATGATAAGTTTTTTTTATGTCATATACTCATATAATATCTTTTATTATATGCGTTTGACAGACAGCGTTACAGTCGAGGATGGTAGCACGCTAGGCCTAGAATGAGAACTGGCTCTCAAGGATAGCTGCCGGAACCCATTAAGTTAAGTGAATAGCACAACAGAATTTAACTACTTTTTAAATAAAGTAACAAAACAAAATTGCGTTATAATAATTAATTAGTTTAAGTTGTAATTAACAGTGAAACTACGATAAGCCGTGCGTGCGCGGGTGGCGGACGGTTTTATGCAAAAAGTGACAAGACTAATTTTGCAATAAATTATTTTTCAAAAAAAATAAAACCGACCTCATAACAACAAACAGGCACTCAAAAGCGAAAAAAAGGTATAAAATAGGTATGCTCAAAAAAACTTTGCACCCTAACAAGACATTGCCCGGTAGAACATTCATGTGAAGACAAATTCATGTATTTATCTCCATATCTCTGAAGATACTAATCAGATCTCGATGAAACTACAATGGGACCACCTCGGAAACGTACCCTACCTATTAAAACAATAATTATTTGAATCCGTTCACAATTGACGGAGTAATCAAGGATCATACACACAAAAAAAACTACATACAGACGAATTGAGAACCTCCTCCTTTTTTGTGAAGTCGGTTAAAAAGTATTGATATAAGAAGATAATAAATATGTAATACTAACATGTATTTGTTGATTTATCAATTTGATTCAAAGAGCAATAATTACTAAAGTACAGAGCGCACTTGAGTTCGAACAGTAAGCACGGGTCAGAACATCGTCGCTGTCCACCAGCAAGCGCGAACAGTAGACGTTCTGAGTTCGAGCGGAATGCGTTTAGAAACATCTTATTTCGTTTTTGCCGAGAAAATGGTGAAATGTGCGGTGCCAACTTGTCAAAATGACACAAGGAAACACACCAATAGTTTTATATATATAGATTTTTGTGTGGTTGGCTTTATATTAGTTACTAGCTGTGCCCCGCGACTTTGCGACTTCGTCCGCGAGAAACAGTGTCTCTGGGTAGTTAGTATTTTTAATATAATGACTGAGAAATCGTAGAAAAAACAAACAGCGTATCTTGAGATCAATATATAACAATCTTCTCAATGTATAAATATTCTATATTCATTTTTGTCGTCACGTGTCACCCACTTCATCGATAAGCGCGCGGGCGTTTGCAGGCATCCCTACGCAAGATCTATATATCAATGTACGTAGCTATAGCACATCTGCTTACAACTCTTAGCAAGGTGGCGGGCTCATAACCGCGCTCTGTACTTTAGTAATTATTGCTCTGAGATTTTATTATTTTATGATCGTACATAACTAAAAAACCTACTTCGCCTGTCACATTAGTCATTTTTAGTACCAAGTTTTAGGTGTTTAATTCTATATCTCTAGAGCTATGTATATATATATATAATAAAATTTCAATAGTGCCAAACGAAAAGCTTATTCTCTCAGACAAAATAAGAATTTTCCAAATCGGTTTATAAATAACGTTGAGGTAACAAACATTTTTTTTTACAAGCTTTATCTCTACATCACGGCGAATTTGTCCGTCACAAATCTTGCGATTGATTTTAGAGCGACTTCCAGGGGTTTGATTGAGCTGAAATTTTTCATACATGTGTAAATCGCGACAATGCAATATTATGAAGACATGGTGCTGATCTGATGATGGAGCTGAAAGGTGGCCAAAGGAACTCCTAAACTACATATGTGGTACTTGTCTTGTTTGGGCTCGTTGGATTTGTGCTAACTTACTCTGGTCCTAGGTTATGTTAATGCTTGAGTTTAAAAAGTTTTTTAAAATATTACTTGTTTTATATCTAATAGGCTAGCGTTTGATCACTATTTCACCTGTTGGTAAGTGATCATGCGGTCGAAGATAGTAAGCCTTACATTATTCCCACCAGATTTGCTTCACAGTTAGTAGGAGCATATTATATCGATGTTCCGCCTTGTTACCAAAAAGTAGTAAGGTAGGTAGTTATACTACCCCACATTAATTTACTAAACCATCATCAAGTTGATTAAGCAAGAAGTAAAATAGTGTCAAATCTAATGATGTCGGCTGAAACGAAAGATATTAAATTAATTTTCGGACAATATAGGCTTACACACTTCGGCTGACGAGCAGTGCATTTTAAATTTGATAACGTAAATTCCAACGTCGTATGTAATGGTAACAATATAAATGTTTCAAAGATCGCCGGCCGGTGTCAAAACCTTTTCGATGCCCTCCTGTCCGCCGGTAAACGCTGGCTGTTGGAATCAAATACTTGTTACTATTTGAAATACGTACGAATGTACACTGGCAAACTGAAAACCCCCTGCATTGCCATCTGTTGGTGTGAGCGGGTTCTAATGTTACAAGATTTTCTCCACTCTTTGAAGTTAAATATTAAAACTTGACTGGTTCCCTCTTGAATACTTCCATCCATGTTATCTGTCAACGCCAGAGCTGTACAACGATAAATAATAAAATGCGGCGCAGTTGAAGATAACGCCGACTTACCCTATTTATTACTCAGTTAGAAACAGGACTGATGGGGGGCAAAAACTGGTCACGATGCCCTATTTTTTTATACAGTGACGGCTACACGTGATATTATATCAAGTCCTATATTTTGATTTCCTTACTTAGTAATTAAAGTTTTATTTGTTCTTACCGTCTTCTTACTTTCACAATTTTGCTACTAAGAATCTTTTTTCGATCGACTGCACAAAAATAACTGTGTTTCGGCAGCTATCCTTGAGAGCCAGTTTCCATTCTAGACCTAGCGTGCTTACCATCTTCGACCGCATCATCACTTACCAACAGGTGAAATAGTGGTCAAACGCTAGCCTATAAAGTATAAAAGCAATAACTTAAATCGTATAAAAGGCATATCGGATTTAAAAAAGTATATCTGGAACACGGTCTAGTTTATTAAAATCCAAGAAAAAAATCATTGGCCATAAATCGACATATATCTATACATTTCTCGAATGATTGTGAATAAGCCTTACTGGTAGGATTGGATCATTTCTCGAATGATTGTGAATAAGCTTCGCTGGTAGGCTTAGACCATATTATCTCGAATGCGTAGAAAAACTAATTCAATTAAGAAATAATAACATTTCAATAAATTCCTTTACTCGTATCTAATTATATGTACAATAATGTATTATATCAACAAATGCTTGCAAGTTACCGAATCGGTACAATATACTAATCGTGTAATACTGCATTCTTTGTTAGCATGCTTCTACTCACAGATATGGTAATGAGTATTTAGAGATCCACAATTCATCATTAATCAACACCAATATTATAAATGCGAAAGTCAGTTTGTTTATTTGTTTGTTTGTTTGTTTGTTTGTTTGTTTGGGACTTCTTCACGGTCAAACGGCTTGTCGGATTTGGCTGAAATTTTGTACAAAGATAGTACATAGGGCTGAATAGGATATAGGATACTTTTTTTTTGGCTATCGAGTCAGGGGGTCCAGATATTTTTAATTGAATTTTGTAAATATGAGACTTCTTCTCGAATAAATGGCTTGACCGATTTGCCTGAACTTTTGTATGAATACATTTCATAGGGTAGAATAGGATATAAAATACTTTTTTTTTGGCTGTCGAGTCAGGGGGTCCAAATATTTTTAATTGAATTTTGTAAATATAAGACTTCTTCTCAAATAAACGGCTTAACCGATTTGCCTGAAATTTAGTATGAATACAAGTCTTAGAGCAGAATAGGATTTGAGAAACTTTTTTTCTGGCTGTCGAGTCAGGGGGTCCAGATATTTTAAATGGAATTTTATAAATATAAAACCTCTTCTTGAATAAACGACTTGACCGATTTGCCTGAAATGTTGTATATAGACAGTTCATAGGGTCGAATAAGATATAGGACCCTGTTTTTTTGGCTGTCGGGTCAGGGGGTCCAAATATTTTTAACTGAATTTTGTAAATATAAGGCTTCTTCTCGAATAAATGGCTAGACCGATTTGCCTGAAATGTTGCATGAATACGTGTCATAGGGCAGAATAGGATATAGGATACTTTTTTTTTGTCTGTCGAGTCAGGGTGTCCGGATATTTTAAATTGAATTTTGTCAATATAAAACCTCTTCTTGAATAAACGACTTGATCGATTTGCCTGAAATGTTGTATATAGACAGTTCATAGGGTAGAATAAGATATAGGACCCTGTTTTTTTGGCTATCGAGTCAGGGGGTCCAAATATTTTTAACTGAATTTTGTAAATATAAGACTTCTTCTCGAATAAATGGCTAGACCGATTTGCCTGAAATGTTGCATGAATACGTGTCATAAGGCAGAATAGGATATAGGATACTTTTTTTTTGGCTGTCAAGTCAGGGGGTCCGGATATTTTAAATTGAATTTTGTAAATATAAAACCTTTTCTCGAATAAACGGCTTGACCAATTTGCCTGCAATGTTGTATACAGACAGTTCATAGGGTAGAATAGGATATAGGATCTTTTTTTTTTGGCTGTCGAGTTAGGGGGTCCAAATATTTTTAATTGAATTTTGTAAATATAAAACTTCTTCTCAAATATACGGCTTAACCGATTTGCCTGAAATTTAGTATGAATACATGTCTTAGAGCAGAATAGGATTAAGGATACTTTTTTTCTGGCTGTCGAGTCAGGGGGTCCAGATATTTTAAATTGAATTTTGTAAATATAAAACCTCTTCTCGAATAAACGGCTTGACCGATTTGCCTGAAATATTGTATATAGACACTACATAGGGTAGAATAAGATATAAGACACTTTTTTTCTGGCTGTCGAGTCAGGGGGTCCAAATATTTTTAACTGAATTTTGTAAATATAAGACTTCTTCTTGAATAAACGGCTAGACCGATTTGCCTGAAATGTTGTATGAATACATCTCATAGGGCAGAATAGGATATAGGATACTTTTTTTCTGGCTGTCGAGTCAGGGGGTCCAGATATATTAAATTGAATTTTGTAAATATAAGACCTCTTATCGAATAAACGGCTTGACCGATCCGCTGAAATGTTGTATAAAGACAGTTCATAGGAAAGAATAGGATATCGGATACTTTTTTCCGGCTGTCGAGTCTAGGTGCCCAGTTTTGCAAATGTGTGGCCTACTCTCGGTCAAACGGGTTAACCTTTTTAGCTGAAATTTTGTACACAGACAGTCAATAAGACATGGAAGGACAATGAATAAATTTTTTTGGTTGGCAATTTCGGGTGTCTAGATTTTTATTATGGAATTTTGTGAATGTGTGGCCTCTTTTCGGCCAGACGGCTTGACCGATTCAGATGAAATTTTGTACAAAGAATAATAGTATAGTATATAATAGGGCATAAAAGGGCAGGGAATACTTTTTTCGGCAATTAAGTGTGGGTGCCTTTATTTTTTGTTAACTTTACATAGAGTTTGCATAATCATAAAAGTTTGACCTTAGGTCCATCTATAATGACTAAACTTAAGATGTGTCCTAATGAGGCCATAAAAAAACATTTGTTTTGTCTACTTTGTAGGTAATATTTCAGCATTTTTTGTATTTTAATAGCCACATGCATCAAATCGAGTCATAGATTAAAACAGTACAGCCTTCAGTAACGATAAAGATTATTAACCATAATAATCATAATGATTATTAACTTTAAAATAAGTATCAATTTTAACCTTAGGGTCATCGATGTTGACTTAGTAGGTCATAACAACTTTCTGGGTCATAAAAAGTTTAAAAAAATTTTCGCGCTCGCGCTAGCACTTCTTTTATTAACTTTTTAGGTAATATTTCAACATTTTTTGTTATTTTTAATAGCCAACCACATGCATCAAAACGAGTTTATAAATTGAAACAGTACAACCTTCAATAATCATAATGATTAATGACATTAAAATAAGTGGATATCAAGTTTAACCTTTGTGTCATCAGTGTTGACTTATTACGTCATAAAAACTGTCTGGGTCATAAAAAGTCGTAAAAAATTTTCGCGCTCGCTTCGCTCGCGCAGTGATAGCGTCCGCTGTGTTCGCACAACATTTGTTATATCTACTTTGTAGAAAACGATTCAGCAACTTTTGTATTTTAATAGCCACATGCATCAAAACGAGTCATAGATTGAAACAGTACAACGTTCTATAATGATAAAGATTATTAACCTTAAAATAAGTGGATATCAAGTTTAACCTTAGGGTTATCGGTGTTGACTTAGTAGGTCATAAAAGCTGTAAAGGTCATAAAAGGTCGTAAAAAATTTTCGCGCTCGCTTCGCTCGCGCAAGCATTTGTTTTGTCTTCTTTGTTGGTAATATTTCAGTAACTTTTATATATTAATAACCACATGCATCAAAACGAGTCATACATTAAAACAGTACAACCTTCAATAATCATTATTGTTGTTAACCTTATAATAAATGGATATGAAGTTTAACCTTTGTGTTATCGGTGTTGACATAGAAGGTCATTAAAACTGTCAGGGTCAATAAAAGTAGTAAAAATTCGCTTCGTTCGCGCAGTAATGGCGCTCGCTCCGCTCGCGCAAGCATTTGTTATATCTACTTTGTAGAAAACATTTCAGCATCTTTTGTATTTTAATAGCCACATGCATCAAAACGAGTCATAGATTAAAACAGTACAGCCTTCAATAACGATTAAGATTATTAACCTTAAAATAAGTGGATATCAAGTTTAACCTAAGGGTTATCGGTAATGACTTAGTAGGTCATAAAAGCTGTCAGGGTCATAAAAGGTCGAATACATTTTTTGAGCTCGCTTCGCTCGCGCAGTAATAGCGCTCGCTGCGCTCGCGCAAGCATTTGTTTTACCTACTTTGCAGGTAACATTTCAGCAAGTTTTGTATTTTAAAAGCCACATGCATCAAAACGAGTCATAAATTAAACAGTACAACCTTCAATAATCAAAATGATTATTAACTTTAAAATAAGTATCAAGTTTAACCTTAGGGTCATCGATATTGACTAAGTAGGTCATAACAAATGTCTGGGTCATAAAAAGTTGTAAAAAAATTTCGCGCTTGCGCTAGCATTTCTTTTATTAACTTTGTAGGTAATATTTCAACATTTTTTGTATTTTATAATAATAGCCAGCCACATGCATCAAAACGAGTTTATAAATTGAAACAGTGCAACCTTCAATAATCATAATGATTATTAACATAAAAATAAGTAGATATCAAGTTTTACCTTTGTGTCATCAGTTTTGACTTATCACGTCATAAAAACTGTCAGGGTCATAAAAAGTCGTTAACATTTTTCGCGCTCGCTGCGCTCGCGCTGTTTTAGAGCCCGCTATGCTCGCGCAAGCATTTGTTATATCTTCTTTGTAGAAAACATAGCCACATGCATCAAAAAGAGTCATAGATTAAAACAGTACAACCTTCAATAATGATAAAGATTATTAACCTTAAAATAAGTGGATATCAAGTTTAACCTTAGGGTTATCGGTGTTGACTTAGTTGGTCATAAAAGCTGTCAGGGTCATAAAAGGTCGTAAAAAATTTTTGCGCTCGCTTCGCTCGCGCAATAATAGCGCTCGCTGCGCTCGCGCAAGCATTTGCTTTATCTTCTTTGTTGGTAATATTTCAGTAAATGTTGTATATTTATAACCACATGCATCAAAACGAGTAATAAATTAAAACCCTTCGAGCATTTACCAATGGAGATGTTAACGTTGTAATCCGCAAACATTTTTTTCTGCCGATACTTACGGGGGACGAGGTAAACACGCATTGCACACACACAAATCACACTAACTTGAAACACGCACACAGTATTAAAAATACAGCGTAGTTACGCACGCTCATATGGCCAAAAATGGCTATATGGCCAGCAAAGGGGAACGCCTTGCTTTAACTTCTCAATTGGTAAATGCTCGAAGATTAAAACAGTACAACCTTCAATAATCATAATAATTATTAATCTTAAAATTAGTGGATATCAAGTTTAACCTTTGTGGTATCGGTGCTAGGAGGTCATAAAAACTGTCAGGACCATAAAAAGTCGTAAACATTTTTCACCATCACTTCGCTCGCGCATTGATAGCGCTAGCTACGCTCGCGCAAGCATTTGTCTTATCTTCTTTGTAGGTAATATTTTATCATTTTATGTATTTAAATAGCCACATGCATTAAAACGAGTTTATAATTTTAAACAGTTCAACCTTCAATAATTATAATCATTATTTTACCTTAAAATAAGTGGATATCAAGTTAAACCCTAGGGTTATCGGTGTTGACATAGTGGGGCATAAAAACTGTCAGGATCATAAAAGATCATAAAAAAAATTTGGGCTCGCTTCGCTTGCGCAGTAATAACGCTATATAGCATATAATAGCGTATTTTAACAGCCTCATACATTAGACTGACTCAAATACTTAAACAGCAAAACTTGGTAAACCTTGCTTAGGTTTACCAAGTATTGATTAATGACTTTAACAAGAGACGATATCGAGTTCGACCTAAGAGTCATCTACAGTGACTTGATTGTTAGGTTATAAAACTGTCAGGGTCATAAAAAGTCATAAAAAATGTTTGCTCGCGCAGCTATTTACCATAATTTATTTGTAAGAAATGTATCAGGAACTTTTGTGTTGAGTCAAACAATTAAACAGCACAACTTTGTATACCTAACCACAATGATTAATGACTTTAACAATAGAGGATATTAAGTTCGACTTTGGGGTCATCTATGGTGACTTGGCTAAGAGATTATTGATCTAGACCTCAAAGGTCATAAAGACACAATAACGCGGGCGAAGCCGCGGGTAACAGCTAGTGATCTATATTTCTGAAACATTATCTCGCAGAAGAACACACGTTTTAGGATAAAAGTATGGTGTGATTTTATGAAACCACGGTGCAAGTTAAACTTTTTGTTTGTGGGTACCATTGCTACCCACAAACAAAAAGTTTAACTTGCTAGCTACTATGACAGCTTAGTTAAGATGACACATTAGCATGTATACAAATATGGCTGCGCTTCACTTTCCGCCTAAACTCAATTATAAATATTGATATCTATTTAGTTTAAAAACTAAAATAACCGATTACCATGCCGTCAATTCTTGTAGCAAGTTTGAGACGTTTATCGTCATATCTCTGTAGATACTTTCAGATCTCTTTGACATTACAATGGGACCACATTTTGGGGGATCACATTGATCGCGTCCGTGAGATTCTGCCCTAGAGTCTCTCACACGTGTCCCCTGGGTGGCGCCAAAGGATCAATCGATATATCGGTGGTAGGCTTAAGCCGCGGCACGTAACCACCCACAGAGCAAAGACATGGCGCGAAGCGGTTCGCCGTGTTTCGCCGTGATGTTCTGTGATGCCAATTCGGAAGGGTGGGTCGGTACAGTTGCGCAGCATAAATTGGACTGTTCTAGCTCACAACGGGAATGTAGTGGCTGGAAGTTGGTCTCGGAGAGCAGCGGGATCCGAAGCACGGTTTTTCCGCTGGCCGACCGCAGGTAGTTGGGGGCCCAAGTAGGGAGCAAGCCACTCACGAAAGGCTGCCCCGCCACCTTGCGAAAAATCCCAGAGATGCGCCATCGTGCCGGTTGGCGACCGGACGAGAGGACCCGATGGACATCTTTGGGGGGGTTCGGGCGTCCCCGCGGTCTCCGGACCAACTTCAAACAGCTGCAGCATCTCGTTTTTTGGGTTATGTAGTCCTTTACGCAGCGCCTCGTCCCACTGCCATCTTTTCACCTATTCACTCCATTTAAAATTCAAATATGAGAAACGGTAAAAGCAAGTTGAGTTTTAAACAGCGGAAGCACGTCCTCTCCCTTAAAGTGCACCTTACAAATATTAGAGGACTGCACTCAAATATCGATCCAGTCCACTTTCATCTCGAGACTGAAAAACCTCACTTGCTGTTCCTCACGGAGACACAAATTCGATGCCCAGACGACGCTTCGTACCTGTCATATCCCGGTTATGTTCTGGAACATAATTTCAGACCACGTGCCGGAGTATGTGTGTACGCGCGCGACGACATCTGCAGCCGTCGTCTCCGCAACTTTGAAGACCCTAAGTTCTCGGTGCTTTGGATGATGGTTGACACCGGCGTAGAAAAGATCATCTACGCTTGTGTGTATAGATCGCACAGCGGTGATCAGGAGACTAGCGGACTTACGGACTATTTAAGTATGATGGCAGATTTAGCCCAACAACGGTACCCCTCGGCTCAACTTGTGCTTCTGGGGGATTTTAATGCCCATCACCAAGATTGGTTATTCCCACACCAGATCACCGACCACGCTGGAAGAGAAATGTACAAATTAGCTTTGACGCTAAACCTCACCCAGCTGGTCCAAGAAGCGACCAGGGTACCCGATGTCGAAAGTCACACCGCCAATTGTCTCGACCTTCTGCTGACTACAGATCCAGACCGATACGTGGTGTCGGTAGCATCACCGCTAGGTAGCTCCGATCACTGTCTGGTGAAGTCTGTGTCGTCATATTCCCCGCCTGATCCCAGCCCGAGAGGCTATCGTCGGATATGGCGATACAAGTCTGCAGATTGGGATGAGATGCGTTCTTTCTTCGCGTCTTATCCTTGGAAGCAGGTATGCTTCTCTTCTGGCGATTCTTCAGCTTGCGCGGATGCTGTGACGGAAGTTTTGCAACAAGGAATGGAATATTTTATTCCATTTTCTGACGCTCCTTCTGCCAGCAAAGCTCGTCCCTGGTATAGAGCCGAATGTGGAAACGCAGAAGCGTTAAAGCAAAAGGCATATCTTGCTTGGGTTGATGCTCGAAACCGTAAAGCTAAGGATGTGAGCCAAAAGAAGAGAGCCTTTAACCGTGCTTCCAAGTCGTACAAAAAGGCACTGAAGAAGGCACGCTTCGACCACATTCACCGAATAGGAGCCAAGCTAGCTTCGCACCCTACAGGTAGCAAAGCGTTCTGGTCTCTGGCGAAATCCGTTGAAGCCAATTTTTGCCGTTCTTCATTGCCACCACTGCTAAAACCAGACGGGTCACTAGCTCATACTGCTGAAGAGAAAGCAAACTTGTTTGCTACTATTTTCGCGGAGTCTTCACGTTTAGATACTACGGGAGAAGTACCTCCGAATCTACCTGAGTGCGAGCTGGCTATGCCGGAAATCCGCATTCGTCAGGTTGAGGTCCGTAAAACGCTCCGAAATCTAGACGTGAACAAAGCTAGTGGCCCCGATGGTATACCAGCAATAGTCCTTAAGACGTGCGCTCCTGAACTTACACCAGTACTAATACGCCTGTTCCGCCTCTCCTATGAGACAGGTCAAGTGCCAAGTGCATGGAAGCTTGCAAACGTGCAGCCAGTGCCCAAAAAAGGCAGTCGTGCTGATCCTGCAAACTACAGGCCCATATCAGTCACGTCCATACTTTGTAAGAGTATGGAACGTGTTCTTAACAACCGGCTCTTGGCATACCTAGAAACGAACGATCTCTTCAGTGACCAGCAATACGGGTTCCGCCGAAAGCGGTCCACTGGAGACCTTCTAGCGTATGCCACACACATCTGTAGCGAGGCAATCGAGAGACATGGTGAGGCGCTAGCCGTCTCTCTGGATATCTCGAAGGCATTTGACAGGGTGTGGCATGATAGCCTTATAAGTAAGCTTCCAGCTTATGGCTTACCTAGTGGTTTTCGTGGCTGGATATCTGACTTTTTGAGGGAAAGGTCATTACGAGTAGTCGTGGACGGCTGCTCGTCTGATCGATTAGCTACTAACGCTGGGGTACCTCAAGGGTCTGTTCTCTCTGCGACACTTTTTCTGCTGCACATTAACGATCTGCTTAAACCCGGCACCTTTGGGTATGCAGACGACAGCACCGTCGTAGAGAGATATATATCTGATTCACGAGCTGGTAGTGCTAAGATCCAGTCTCTAAGAGAAGCTATGATTGATCGCATGAATTTGACACTACAGGCAGTCTCCGATTGGGGCGATGCTAACTTGGTCAAATTCAATGCATCTAAGACCCAGGCGTGTTTGTTCACCGCTAAACGGAGCCCCTTTGCCCTGTCTCCAACATTCCGAAATGTACCGTTGCCTGTCTCAAACCACCTAGAGCTGCTAGGAGTTACATTAACTTCCAACCTCAACTTCGGCTCCTACATAGAGTCCAAAGCTAAACTAGCCGGTAAAAAGCTTGGCGTTCTCAGAAAGGTGAGGCGGTATTTCACGCAGGGACAGCTTCGAAGTCTGTACCAAGCACAAGTCCGATCTTGCATGGAATACTGCTGCCACCTCTGGGACGGCTCGGCTAAATATCAGCTGGAGGCTCTGGATTCTATCGATAAACGAGCAAGAATGCTAATTGGCGAAACTGAATCTACAAAAAACAAGCTTCAGAGCCTCGAGCATCGGCGTAGAGTTGCTAGTTTATCTGTGTTCTACAGGATACATTTCGGTGAGTGTGCGATGGAATTACACAATTTGATTCCTTCTTCCCCCTTTTACTATCGGACAACAAGGCAAACTAAACGACGGCATCCTTACGTGGTGGATATCCCAGCAATCCGCACTAAACGATTTGGTTCTACCTTTTTAATTCGAACCGCTAAGGAATGGAACACGTTGCCAGCTGACTTGTTTCCGAGTAGCTATAACTTGGGTCTCTTCAAGTCAAGAGTGAACAGGTATCTTCTAGGCAAGCATGCTACACCCTCGATCACATCGTCACTTTCCACTAGGTGAGATAGTGGTCAAATGCTTGCCTATCTGCAATAAAAAAAAAAAAAAAAAAAAAACCACCTTGGCAATGTGCCCTATCAATTAAAAACAGTATAATTCAAATCTGTTTACAATTAACAGAGCAATTGCGTAACATACATACAAAAAAAAATTAAAACACACATACAGATGAATTGAGAACCGCCTCCTTTTTGAAAGACGGTTGATAACAATGAAGTCATACTCCTGCGTCCTATATTTAAAACCCAACAGTAAAGTTATGTCCTCGTGATATTATACAGAACCCTATCAAAAATAAAGTTCTCACAGTAAGTTACGTTTTTTGCATGATATTAATCATTATACAAATAAGGATAACACTGACATACAGACATACAGGCGACCATGAGATGTTAGCGGTCATATACGGACGGCTAATGAGTCGGGAAGCGAACTGTGAGAAAAATCAGCTTAATAATGTCGCCGTCACTGATTTAAATCTTGCATTAGACGTATATGTGCATTATACGTGCGAAATATATTTATTTTAAAGACAACTCCCCGCACTAGGATACTCTGTGTGACTTTAAGAACATACAAATAACGGACTAAAATAGCTTCCAGGCTTAGAACAATAGTTTGTAGCAAGGCTTGGATTCCGGGTTAAAAATTCAAACCGGTTTGGGCGTAAGTACATATGAACTTTTTATTTTGGTTTTCGTTCGTTCTATAAACCTCTATTGAACGATATTGTGCAAAGAACTTTTTGATAAAGGTTTCGTTAAATAAACCGATTTAGAACGGTTTTAAAAATGGTCAGCGACCACTTTTCAATTTACAGCCGTGTGTGCACTGGCAGCAAACAAACAGCGATTTAGTAAGTATACGCAGTAACTATTATATAATCTGTGCCAGTAGTTAGTAGTACGTGTAAGTCGTCGAGATAAGTAAATGCGTCGTAATACAAATGTTGATAAATATAAAAACGTTTAAATATTATAAAAAACGATTTCTCTAAAATTTAAATGGGACCACCCTTGAAATAAAAAAAGATTTTTTCAAATCGGTTCAGGCCTTTTCGAGTAATCGGTGAACATACATAAAAAACAATACCAAAAAATCTGGCCAAGTGCAAGTCGGACTCGCACTAGTAGGGTTCTGTAACACAGTAGAGTATTCTATAACTTTAATTTTACGCAACTACAAAAATAACTTTGTTTTTCATAGTGTTTGTATGAAAAACAAAGTTATATTTGCGGTCGCTATATCTCAGAAACTGCTGACTGTATCTCGTTCAAAACATTTTTTGTTGAAAGTTTTTATTGAGATCTATTGAATATATTTTTTCTTGATTTTTCCCTTCCTATAAAAGTTAGTGGGGGGGGGGGGGGGGGGGGGGACACATTTTATCACTTTAGATGCGCCTATCTTTTAAACGATTGACTTTGAGATAAAATGATTTTAAAAATCTCAATGTCATTTTTAAAGACCTATCCATAGACGTATAGCTTTGCACAAAAAATTTTTTTTGTTTCAGTTCCATGTATGGGATAAAAACTTTTAATTTTTTTATTTTTGTATAAAAATCGGAAAGTGGTTTACAGAATACATCCACCTACTAAGTTTAATTTCTGTAGTCCTAATAGTTTCGGAATAAAATGGCTGTGACATACGAACGGACAGACAGATAGACAGACAGACATTGCGAATCTATAAGGGTTCCGTTTTTTGCCATTCGGCTACGGAACCCTAAAAAAGGTTCCTACGAATTGAGAACCTCCTCCTTTTTTTGTGAAGTCTGTTAATAAAATAGAGTACAAATTCAGGTGGTAGGTTTTATGGAGTCCGTCTGTCTATCTTGTCCCAATATTATGACATATGAAATACAAACATTACATTATCTACATATATATAAATTACATTAATATAATTAACTGTGATCAGTTTAAAATCAAAATGTAGACATTTTATTTTCCGCTTTTCCCAACGTACAAAATTTAAAATTCCTTACTATTGTACATTAACGCATTACAATCACGCAATTAGATATGCTATTTTATTATAAATGAAGTACTAAGTTAACTCCATTGTAGATCGTAGTCATATAAGGTTAAATAAAGGATAAATTTGAGCATTCGTTGCCAAAAAACCTAATTTATTATCGATAACTATTCGAAAAAGATGCAATACGAACTTTTTGTCCGACCTAGATGGTATAAATTGAATGATTATACCATTTTTTCGCTGTATATAATAGTAATAAAAAATGGGTGCACAATCGAAACCTAAATTTAGTTCCATTGAATGTTATAAATTATATTTTTTGTTAAAGCGGATAATTTGTGCAGCGGTTATAAAAACTGCAGCCCAAGACTTTTATACTGGCAGTACAAAGTGACAGTATGGGTGGTCAGGCGTAATTTATCTTGCCCGATACACTTTTGCATATTCAAGAATAATATTCGGATTTTTTATGCAGAAGCGGTCGAGGATGGTAGCACGTTAGGTCTAGAATGGGAACTGGCTCCGAAGGATAGCTGCCGGAACACATTAGATGTTTGGCGACAGTTTTTCTAGCTAACTGGCCAGACGGACACTAAATAGTGTCCTGCCACCTTGAAACATGGAACACAGAATGGAAACTGATTCAGATTTAGATTAAGATTAATTTATTGACCACAATAGTAACAGTGTTTTTATTCTAGGTACAATCGCCATCATTTGTGCGTATCCACCTTAAGGAATAATTTCCTGTGCACTCTTATTGAATTGGCATCTCGCTTCTGTCTATGTTGACATTGTTGACCAATGACAAGAAGGGACAAAGCCAAAAATTATGTTTTGTTTTTGGTTTTGGCTCTTCTGATTGGTAAGAAATTTTTTTTTTGGTTTTGGCTCTTCTGATTGGTTTAGAAAAATAATCGACACTTGCAACCGAAAATGTTTTGAAACTGGATACACACAACTGTACGCGATGGTACCTCACAATACAATATAATGAATTTTGTCCAGAAATTAATATTACAAATAACTATCATGCGAAAAATTAGCTAAAATTTGAAATATTATTAGTATACAAATTAACCAAATGATTCCATTAACTGACTGACTCTCGAAGACTGCTGCTCAAGGCATTAATTATTAATTTAGATGATTAATCAATTAATTTTAAATGTAATGATATTTTTTCCTTCACCGAAAGGCTAATGGGAAATGCGCACATTTTCTCTGATTTATGAATGTTTTCTCTGATATATATACGTGAAGAGTTTTCATCATTTTCAAAGACAAATCAACTAACAGAAATCGTTAAAACTATTTTTTTTAAATTGATAAGTACCGAAGATGTATGTATGTAACTATAATATTTCAGTTATTCCTACTTTTAACATCAATTTTAACTAAAAATTGTCCAGTAAGTATTTATTTTTAACCGACTTCAAAAAAGGAGGAGGTTTCTCAATTCGACCGTATATAAATATATTTTTTTAATGTTTGTTCGCGGATAACTTCGTCGTTTATGAACCGATTTTGATTATTATTTTTTGTTCGAAAGGAGATATCTCAAGTGTGGTACCATGATAATTTTATCGAGGTTTGATAAGTATCTCCAGAGCTATTGAGATAAACATCTCAATATTGATTGTTAAACACACTCCAAAATTTCATCGTACCGACGGGACTCGAACCCGCACCTCCGGATTACACGTCCAGGTGCTCTGCCAATTAAGCCACGGTTCGATACATCGATACGACGAAATTAGTGAATTGCATTTTGTTAACCCAATTATGCATATCGATGTATCGAACCGTGGCTTAATTGGCAGAGCACCTGGACGTGTAATCCGGGGGTGCGGGTTCGAGTCCCGTCGGTACGATGAAATTTTGGATTGTGTTTAACAATTTATAAAAATATAAAGTGTGAGACACTTCAAAGAAACATAATATCTCAATATTGGTACTGAAAATGAATAGCACGGCATTGAAGTCGGTTCTTTTTTAGTTTTTAAACGATATTATTATAGATACCAAATTCTAAACAACTTAAAGCAGATTTCAGCAAAGTTACTCGTAATTACAGGGCATGTAAGACTCAATACCCAAATGTCTCAGGTTACCTGGTGCAGTTTTGCATGCCGTAGTGTATTTGTATTTACTATAAGCAGACGTCATCGCTTACCATCAGGCAAGCAACGTGCTCGTCCTACACCTGATATAGTAAAAAATAATAGATTTCAATTTGCCCTCCTCTACAATATTTATATGAATGCCTTGTTCTCACAGTGTTTCTGACATAAAGTGCAATAAGTCAAAAATTTAAAATTCTCAGTACCTGGTCATTACGACCAAGATGGCTATCAGGAGCGTCATGGTGTGTAACGTGTTAGGTAATTTTAAATCCACTAATGTAACATCCGATTTAAAAGTTCAGATTTTAATGATCGTATTGTATTTTGCCTGATTACTGCAATAAAAAAGCCAAATTTCGAGCGATAAACTTAAATGTTTTATTTGCATAAGTGTGACTTGTAAGTTTATAGCGAGAGAAAAGTCATATTATTTTAGTCTAACAAGGTTATTTAGTTTAGTATAGTAGACCTATTTAACCGACTTCAAAAAAAGGAGGAGGTTTCTCAATTCGACCGTATATAAATATATTTTTTTAATGTTTGTTCGCTGATAACTATGTCGTTTATGAACCGATTTTGATTATTGTTTTTTTGTTCGAAAGGAGATATCCCAAGTGTAGTACCATGGTAATTTTATCGAGGTTTGATAAGTATCTCCAGAGATATTGAGATAAACATCTCAATATTGGTACTGAAAATGAATAGCGCGGCATTGAAGTCGGTTCTTTTTTAGTTTTTAAACGATATTATTATTTATTTGACATTCTGTATATTACAGCCAAAGAAAGAAATCTTCGAATATCACTCGGTAAAGGCTTGGCTACAAAATTAAAACTTAAAGTAACTTTAAAATATATAAAATCGTAGTTGTGCTCATTTTCCCAGACAACGCTCGACCTATGAGATCATAATATCTGTATCGACCGCCATTTGTCCTATCCTGATGATATATTAATTGTAGTTCTTACAACCATGACTCACTTTATTTGAAGGTGTAGCTATTATATCAAACGCGATGTGGATTTGATGAAACTTTGTCATAAATAACGACTTTTTAACCGACTTCAAAAAAAGGAGGTTTCCCAAATCGACCGTATATATATATATATATTATTTTTTTTTTTATTTTTTTTTTATGTTTGTTCGCGGATAACTTCGTCGTTTATGAACCGATTTCGATTATTCTTTTTTTGTTCGAAAGGAGATATCCCAAGTGTGGTACCATGGTAATTTTATGGAGGTATGATAAGTATCTCCAGAGATATTGAGATAAACATCTCAAAATTGGTACTGAAAATGAATAGCGCGGCATTGAAGTCGGTTGTTTTTTAGTTTTTAAACGATATTATAAAGTACATATAAGCAAGATGCTTTCTATCTCTTTATGTCAATCAATATTTTATGGTGGGATACAATGATTACCTCTATAATTAGGTAATTTTTTTTCACGCCGAACTGGGTCGCACTTGACCATTATCTCACCTGGTGTTAAGTGATGATGCGATCGATGATGGAGCGTGCCAGAAGATACATATTCACTCGGAATTTGTAGACCCTCATATTATTATACTTAACCGCAAACACAGACTCAGGCAGGGTATTCCATTCCCTGGCGGTTCGAACGAACAAAGATGCAAATCGCTTCATTCGGGTAGATTAATTATCTATATATTATTATATATTATATATATTATAATAATTAGTTAAACCTTTGTAAATCATTTTGACAATAAAAATTACCATTATCATTATCAGCTCTCGGACTAAATAAAATTTAAAAAAAAAAAGATGGTACGAGTGTATCCGCCATAAATCGATAGCGCTATTTATTTTCAAAATGGGGATGTTGGAATTAAATGATCAAATATCGCATGACTCTGCGCGTATGAACAAACTCTTAGTTAAATATTGCAGCTTTAAACCTCCTTTTTAACCGACTTTACAAAAAAGGAGGTACTCAATTCGTTGTTAGGTTTTTTAATTTTTTTTATGTATGTTCACCGATTACCCAAAGATGCCTTCACCGATTTGGAAAATTCTTTCTTAGGGTTCCGTAGTCCTGACAAGGAACCCTTATAGTTTCGTCATGTCCGTCTGTCTGTCTGTCCGAGGATTTGCTAAGAGACCGTAAATACTAGAAAGCTGTAATTTTGTGGGGGTATGTAAATAAATGACGCCGACAAAGTGCTGAAATAAAATTTTGAAAAATAATTTTTTTTAGGGTTTCCCCTACATGAGTTGTGGGGATGAATTTTTTTTAATCATCTATCCCATCGTGTGGGGTATCGTTGCTAATACCATTTTTCTTTAAACTTTCGCGATTGTCGTCTCGTGACCACGATCAATGCAACTTGGTCGAAACGTCGAGTTAAATAAAATTAATGTTTTAAACGCGATAAGTCCCGTATTTTCATATTTAAAACGAATACCATTTTTCTATTGAATGCTCCATTTACGAAATATTAAACTTTAAAGTGCAAATTTTTGTTCCAGTAGGGCGTCCCCCCCCCCCGCCTCTAAAAGCTAAACTGCTAGCTTTCATCTGGAAAAATTCGTGATAATAGTGCCGTAGTGCATTTCATGAACTTTAAAGGAAAATTATAGCGGTTAAGATAACTTTATTACTTTAGCAGTAATAGTCGTTGAACTTGGGTGTTGGATAATTTTGTACCAAATACAAAATCCTAAGAATAAATCCTTAAGTGACAAAGACGGAGTACCTAGTTGCTTGTTTATAACGGGTAAAGACTTGCATTGAATAACAGGCTACTACAGAACCCTACACTGCGCGTGGCCTGACACGCACTTGGCCAGTTATTTTATTCTAAGGTTACCCTTTCCATGTGGTGCCATTGAAATTTTAACGAAATTAGTCGAGCTGTTTTTAATATATCAATATTTGTATTACGATGCATTTATATAGCTCGATGACATCTACTTACTACTTTGAAGTAGCCAGTAGCTAGTAGCATGTCAGTAGTATATCAAAAGAACCGACTTCAAACGTCACGGTAGTCAACTAGCGCGACGTTTGAAATCGGTTCTTTTAGTTTTTTAAGATTATTTCGTTTAGGCACCTTCAACCAAGTCTCAGATAACGACGTCAATGAAGCATTTTGTTTAAAAAAAGTGTTAGTTTCTAGAGTTCCAACAGATGGCTTTCAAGATGAACGCAATAGTTTGTCAGTGTCTACAGTACTGAATAAATCTATAAACTCTGATGTTTTCTTTTTATTCGTCTTCGACTGATGTTTAAACAGCATAGACAATTGTTTCTTTCGCTAGTAGATTGGATAGGAGTTTTATCAATACTTATTATGACAAGGTGGTATTTTTCTTATCGCAGAGAATTCTAATAACATGTTGCTTGTGGTATTTACTTCATAGTAATTAAAATACTGATCGAGGGCGTTTCGAGGTTTCTTAAAGATCATCAATTTATCATACTTTAATGACAGGAGCGACTTATCAAGCTATACTTGATTATTACTTAGATATTGAGTATTTTTTTTCTAAATATCACTTTTAACACTAGTACATACTAGTACGAAGTACTATTAAGTATTCTGTGATACAAGGCACAGATAGCCACTAAATACATATTATAGAAACAAAGTCCCCCGCCGCATTTGTCTGTCTGTATGTATGTTCGCAATAAACTCAAAAACTACTAAACGGTTTTTCATGTGGTTTGAACGGGTGATTCATGGGGAAGGTTTAAGTGTAAAATTCGTTATTCATTGGTTTTGTGTAAAAATAGTTGAAATATGACGATGATTGTTGAAAATGTTAATTCATACTCGACGCAATAAGCTGATGCAGATAATGTAGGCATAGATATGCTTTACCCGTGCGAAGCCGGGCGGGTCGCTAGTATCGTATAAATATAACTGCACGTATACTCGTATTGTCACAAAACCTAGCCACCTAAACCTAACATTGATGAACTGTTCAATCTTTTAGCCACATTTATCTCCCATTATTTCGCTGCACTATCAAAAATGTAAATAAACTTGTAGACATCGATCTAGATATTTATTGAGATATGCCATACCCAAAGACGAAATGGCATTAAAAAAATGTATGAAACAGACTAATTTGCTGGATCATAACGGGAACTTAACAGTTAACTCTATTAACGTTTAGATTTAATTTTTGGCGCACATATGCTTAAGATTGCACACTGTAATATTTGCAACGTTCTAATTGCTTCCAGACTAAGGCTCCTTCAATATCTGTTTTGTTAGTTCTATTTACAATTTATATTTATGTTTTGTTAGTTTTGGTTTGTGTATGTCAAAATTCTTGAATTATAAAATTCAGTCCAAAGAGAATATAAATACTACGTAAGAGCCACGCGCAACGCCGTATTTGAACTTAAATATGGCGTTGTATGGAACGTACGCTTATTACTATGACGGCTATATCTATCCTACTCTATTATATGCATGCCCTTGTCACACGCCTACGCCGTGACCACAGAATACTCAGTCACTCAGGTTGTGACAATTGGAACTTTTGACTTCTGGCTAAATACATTAATTGTGTGAAGCCATAATATAATTTTTAAAAAACTTTTGACTTCTGGCTAAATACACTAATCGTGTGGAGCCATGATAAAATATAAAAAAAACTTTTGTATTTGTTTATGTTAATATGGTTACTATGGTTACTAGGAACACGCTAACGTAGTATTTATATGGAGATAGCCTAAGCAGATCATTTCTAAATAAAACTGGCCAAGTGCGAGTCAGCATCGCGTCTCTTATCGCACACTTACGGAGGGTTCCGTACAATACGAAACATAACAACGTTTCGACCTCATATATTTGATTAATTGATATTACCAAGAATATTTGGTTTGGTCGCGATCTAGAAAGACGGGACTCGTTTACTAGCGCCATCTATGTCATTTTGCCGAAACTAATTAGATATATGGCGTTTAAAAACACGCTTTTTGTATGGGGACCCTCTTTAATTTTTAACTTTATTTCGTTTTTAGTATTAGTTGTTCTAGCGGCAACAGAAATACACCATCTGTGAAAATTTCAACTGTCTAACTATCACGGTTAATGAGCTATAGCCTGGTGACAGACGGACAGACAGACAGACAGACAGACAGACAGACAGACAGACAGACAGACAGACAGACGGACATCGGAGTCTTAGTAATAGGGTCCCGTTTTACCCTTTGGGTACGGAACCCTAAAAAAACGGTCAATACAAAATTTTAAAATGTGTAGGCGGTGTTCATTTATTACCATCCCACTGCCACTTCAGTTTGCTAATCCGTCGATCATTTTAGTTATTTTACCGACAATAGCTCTTTCCATAGCTCGCTAAGCGATTTGGTGGACAAGTCGAACCGTGAGTGTCCATGTCTCGGATCTGTTTATCACGACGGGTAGGATGCACTGATTTAAGACTTATTTTGCCTTAGGCACTGCGGTATTCGCTACAAGAAGACTATGTGAAGAAAGGTAAGAAGAAAATATTATATTAAACACAACATTTCTAGGTCAAAACCCATCTAACACAAAAATCGTAGCCCATTGGCGATAAATAATTCGCTATACCCGCCGATTTCAATATTTGAAATTTGAACTTCATTTGACGACTGAGTGCAAATTCAAAAGCATTGTGCTTCGTTAGCCGACCGCTCGAGGCTTCCGCCCAATGGAACTAAATAATTAATAGTTAACCTTTCAATGAAAAACCAGGGCGAAATTTACTTGCATTTTAAATATTCCTGTTACCGGTTCAGTGTTTTACTTAATTGAAATTCATTATTATTGAAAAGCGCTGTCATATTCATGTAAGGTTTACTATTTTTTGGGAAGCGTTCTTTTTAATACTTAAAAAATTGGGTTTTTGTTGGGAAGTTGGGAAGTTGGGAAGTGGGAAATATGAAGATGGGAAGAAAGGGAGAAAAAGAAGAAGACGTGTGTATCTGTGAGTGTGTGTGTCTGTCTGTGACATCGAATCACCTAAATGGATGAACCAATTTTGACTTAGTTTTTGAGTTTTGTTTGATAGGTGTTGTAATCGAAGGTATTCTTAGCTTTGATTCATGAAAATCCGTTTAGCCGTTTTAAAACTATGAGGTTTGTAGATGATTGCTTGCAATATTCTATAGGTGGTAGGAGCATTATATCAATGTTCTACTTGACTTGCTACCAAATAGTAGCTTACCAAAATCTGCTACCATAATCTTACGTTTTTCCGGCAGCACATAACCCTTGAGAGTAAGACCACAATCTAGGCCTAGCGTTTTCACCATTCTTGACCACATCATCGCTTACTATCAGACGAGATTGCGGTCAGAAAAAATAATATTAAAGTACTTACATAAAAAATTATGATCGTACAATGCGAAAAATCGACTTCACATGCCGCGATAGTCAAAGTACTGGCTAGTTATAATCATGTCATCAAAGCATACAAATTTGCTTATACTGTTTATTTTCATATCTCCGAAGATAATTATCATATCTCGATAAAATTTAAATGGGACCAAACGGGAGGCATAATCTCAAAAAAAGAATATTTCAAATCGATTTGATTGAGTTCTGAGGTAACACACATAAAAAAAAAACAAATATTACACTTTATATTTTTGTGAATTGTTAAACACAATTCAAAATTTCATCGTACCGACGGGACTTAATTGGCAAAGCTCCGGAACATGTTATTCCGGAGGTTGCGGGTTCAAGTCCCATCGGTACGATTAAATTTTGGATTGTGTTTAACAATTTATAAAAAAAAACAGTTGAATTGATAACTTCCTCCTTTTTTGTGAAGTCGGTTAAAAATAGTTTTATCTGATACTTACATACATACATACAATGACGCCTTTTTCCTGTTGGGGTAGGCAGAGACTACTTTTTTCCACATGCTACGATCCTCACATACCTCTTTCGCTTCTTAAACATTCATAAGCGCTTTCATACATGCTCGCAGGTAATAGGTACCTTTGACTTGGCTTTTCCTTAAAACGTCTCCGATCTGGTCATGATAGGTTCACCCAGGTCGGCTTCTACCGGTAGGCCCATTCACACTCGTCTAATAAATTGGTTACGTCAATCTATCTTCATCCATCCGCTCTAGATGTCCAAACCATCTAAGCATCCCTTTCTCTATATTTGTCACGACATCTACCACACCACAACATTCCCTTATCACGCTGTTCTCCACCTTATCCATCAGGGTCACTCCAATCATTCTTCTCAGTAGATACTGATACAGTAGAAAAATGCCTCCATTGTATTATGGACTACAAATACGCTATACATATCAGACACCAAAGTTTCTACGAAATATTTCCCTTAAGAAAATAGTTACAATATATTGTTTTACCCACTACCCCCTCTTACCCTCCCCCTTCCCCTACAATTACTAGCAGGTAACGTCAGTGGAAGTGTAAGTCGACGAGCAAAGTTCCGGCGTCTCAGGGTACGTGTATGCAGTTGAGGTAATGCGTTAACTTTGAGAGCTCAGCGATACGGCCGTAGGGCTGGGAAGGTGGTATAAGTCTAGTGTCCAGTGTCGATATATCTAGCATTAGCATTTTTAAATAATAAAGATTTGACGGCCCAGAGGTGTAGTGGGAGAATGGTCGGCTTTGACGCCAGAGGTACCGAATTCAAACCCTATATACCTATATACCCAATAGATTTTGCTATTGAATAATTTTTATGCGCTGTTTATAGTGGCCCTCCGGTGAAGGAAAAAAAATGTTAAGAATGGGGGTTTCTAAACATTTTTTTTTCCTTCACCGGTACCAACCCCACATGGACACTATATAGTGTGCGCCTGGCCAGCTACTACTGTTTCGGCAGCTATGCTTGAGAGCCAGTTCTCATTCTAGGACTAGCGTGCTACAATCCTCGACCGCATCATCACTTACCAACAGTTGAGATAGTGGTCGAATGTTAGCTTCTTAACGATGTTTTTCCTTCACCGGAGGGCCACTAATGATATAAATAAATAAACTGGCAAAGTGCAAGTCGGACTCGCACTCGTAGTGTTCCGTACCACACTACAGTATTTTATAAGATCGAGCAAAAAATACCACAATCATTTTTCGCCAGCAAAAAATAATAATTAATAAACATTTTATTACTTATATCGCCATCTATGGGACGTTTACCTAACTAAGCGTTCATAGATGGCGTGAAATGCCGAATAAAACACGTTTCTTATATTTTTAACTTTATTCTGTTTTTAGTATTTGTTGTTATAGCGGCAACAGAAATACATCATCTGTGAAAATTTCAACTGTCTAACTATCACGGTTCATGAGATACAGCCTGGTGACAGACGGACAGACAGACAGACAGACAGACAGACGGACAGCGAAGTCTTAGTAATAGGGTCCCGTTTTACCCTTTGGATACGGAACCCTAAAAACAAACATTAGCATTACACTTTATAGCCGCTGAAATAACTAGATGCGTGATGGCTTGACGTTGGTAACTTTGTTCTAGAGAATCAAGGTTGCAAGTTGCACACAATATTATTATTAATGATGTGGTATTTGAATGTTTAATAATTTATGTAAGTTGGAAACTATATTTTTTATTTTTAATAAATGTATACGCCATTACTGGCAAAACATGCATGTTCTTCATGACTTTTACCATAATTGCGTGCACTTTCTAACTGTATGCATACGCATGTTTTATGCAAATAAATGATCTTAATCTTTATATTTGTCAGTGGATGAGCTTTAGTGAATAAGGTCTTCAGAATTTTTTGACAGTCCACCGTGAGTGTGTACTCGCACATTGCAAACTTTCGAACACATCATTACAACATAGATAGTTACATTACAGTTTATCAAATAAAGTATGTTACCACATTTGTTTTTCGTCACCAATGTAAGTCTTAAAATGTATGTCTTTAATTTTGTTAAGAAAAAGTTAACTAATTATTTAAGAAAGTATGATGAAAGCTAAGCTGAAATCTTTCCAATATAAAGTTAGAAGCTTAGTATTTTTAGGGTTCCGTACCCGAAGGGTAAAACGGGACCCTATTACTAAGACTCCGCTGTCCGTCTGTCTGTCTGTCTGTCTGTCTGTCGTTGCCGCTATTACAACAAATACTAAAAACAGAATAAAGTTAAAAATAGTAGAGGGTCCCCATACAAGAAACGTGTTTTTTCGGCATTTCACGCCATTTATGAACGCTTAGTTAGTTAAACGTCCCATAGATGGCGTTATATTGATATGTCGATCCCTAACACCTTTGTTAGACGTTAGATGGCATTATACGAAATAAAATGTTTATTAATTATTATTTTTTGCTGGCGAAAAATGATAGTGGTATTTTTTGCTCGATCTTATAATATACTGTAGTGTGGTACGGAACTCTACTAGTGCGAGTCCGACTTGCACTTGGCCAGTTTATTTTATTTCAGGGCTTGTAACTGTAATAAAGTAATGTTTTCATAACTAACTTACTAACGTCATGCCAAAGAATACTTGACACAATCCTATCGTTGAGCTAATACAATAGATACGAAACAAAACATACGGATTCAGCGGAACAGTAACACTATACAATTTCCTTTATCCATGCACTAAACACAACAATGCACATTACCATAAAACCCGACTGCACACGCCCACTAGAAACAATCGACAAAATATATCGTACAAGCACATCACTAGTAGTTAACAGTAACTCTGCGTCGCGGAACGTCTTTGCTCTCTTAAGACAATTCCCGAGTATACGCCATTGCATCCAGTTAAAGCGTTTGGAGGACTTATTCTAGAACTCATTTCAATGCTATTTGATGCAGTTGTAATGTCGTAATTAATATCTCCTTGGTATTGTGGATGCAAATTTTTATTGTGCGTTTTTTACTTAATTTACAAAAAAAAGCAACGCAAATAGTGGTTGATCTGTATGGAAAACTTTTAAGGGACAACCACGCCACGGCGTCCTACGTCCGCGTGCACGTACGCGTTTCAATCACTGTCTGATCGCCATAGATCGCGTTTGGTGTTAGCCAGTCGGTACAAATACTACTGCGATATCTAATCACCGCCTAGATCGCGCGCACGCATGACGCCGCGGTGTAAAATGCCAGTTAACTTTTCTAACTATCTTTTTGCCAGTCTGTCTGTCTGTCTGTCTGTCTGTCTGGCTGTCTGTCTGTCTGTCTGTCTGTCTGTCTGTCTGTCTGTCTGTCTGTCTGTCTGTTCGTCTGTCTGCCTGTCTGTCCGTCTGTCACCAGGCTGTATCTCATGAACCGTGATAGTTAGACAGTTGAAATTTTCACAGATGATGTATTTCTATTGCCGCTTTAGCAACAAATACTAAAAACAGAATAAAGTTAAAAATAATAGAGGGTCCCCATACAAGAAACGTGTTTTTTCGGCATTTCACGCCATCTATGAACGCTTAGGTAAACGTCCCATAGATGGCGTTATATTGAAATGTCGATCTCTAACACCTTTGTTACACATTAGATGGCGTTATAAAAAATACAATGTTTATTAATTATTATTTTTTGCTGGCGAAAAATGATAGTGGTATTTTTTGCTCGATGTTATAAAATACTGTAGAGTGGTACGGAACCCTACGAGTGCGAGTCCGACTTGCACTTGGCCAGTTTATTTGTATCTGATAGGCTAGCGTTTGACAAGTATCTCACCTGGTGGTATTAAGCGATGATGAGGTCGAAGATGGTCTGACTCTCAAGGGCTGTGTGCTGCCGGAACACCGTAAGGCTATGGTGATGGTGAGATGGTGTTAAGCTAGTTTATGGTAGCAAGTCACGCAGAACATCGATTTAATTTGCTCCTACCACCTATGGATAACGTATCTTTGGTCGAATTATCTCAATAATTAGCGTAGCGTTATACGAGGTCAGTGATTCCAACCTAGGTATCGAGCGCGTCGAACAAATCTTTAGGAGTGAGGTCACGCGGTGAAATCGCGACGATCATCATAAGCAATTCAGCTTTGTTTCTAATCCAATTCTAATCTAAATTCTCTCTTTTACCAGAATACCACCCCCGCCAACATAATACCGTCTCGGTCCTATCTCAATAGCCACTAATACAATATTATCTCGTTCGTGAACATTTCCCACGCTATGCATTGATTTTATATCCGATACTAGCGTTAGCACGCGGCATTGTTCGGACAACTTTGTTTCAGGGGAGCTCATAACGAGTTTGGTTATTAAATAGATACAGTTTTATTGAAATTAGTTGCATTACCATGAGATATTATATCCGTGTAAGTAAATAGGAATTCTTGACTTGCCAGAACGCCATTTCTTTGTCAGTTATGCCATGAAGAAATGTTACTATGTATCGTTTACGTAGTAACTATTATATAATCTGTGGTATCGTTAAGAATATGAAAATGGCTTACTTATCAACAGACCAGCGTCTTGCTTGTCAAGATAGCTTCTTTTACATTAAAACATTTGAAACTACCCTGGGCGACCGGGCTTTGTTCAATTTTCCACCAACTCCCAAAAAGAAGGAGATTCTCTATTCGTCTGTATGTCATTTTGAACTGATTCGAATAATTCTTTTTTAATTGGTAGGGTACATTTTCGAAGTGGTCCCATTGTAATTTCATCAGGATCTGATAAGTATCTCCAGAGATATGACGATAGATGTCTCAAACTTGCTACTGAAATTAACTCGCGGGGCATGGAAGTCGATTGTTTTAGTTTTTAAATTATCTTAATTATTTTGTGTACAATTGCGAATTTACAAAAAAATATGAGTATAAACTTACTATTAAAAAGTTTATTTAAATACTACATTTCATCGAAATCATTTTACAAATAGTTCAGGCTAAAAACGCCTGTAAAGTTATCGGGGAACATACATAAATAAACTGGCCAAGTGCGAGTCAGACACGCACACGTAGGGTTCCGATTGAAAAATACAACGGGTTGCAGTCCAGGAGGTGCCGGCTAGAAGTGAAAACTTGAACACGTCATTTTTGAATATTTTGGAATGACACCTCGCGCAAGCGCCCTGCGCTCCATCTTACGAATTTTCAATCAGGACACTTAACCTGACGCGAGTTTAACATTTTTTATCCATCCTAAGAAAATGACACTACGCCGCTGAAGAAGTTTTCACTTCAAAAACATTTTGCCGGAAAAGTACGTTTTATTTAATTTGTCCGTTTTAATTTTTTATTTGTGTGTGTGTTGTATAATAACTGTGTTTTTTTAAATTCTTCTCTTTTAATTTTGAATTTATATTATAGCAACCATTGTAATACACACTATGAGCAAATTTCAAGCTTCTGTTTTCTTTGTTTCTAGTATTTTTTGTTATAGCGTCCATAGTAATACATATACTTCGTGAAACTTTCAGGTATGTAATTATTACGATTAAGGAAATACAGCCCTGTAAAGTGCGGACAGACAGACAGACGGACGGACGGACGGATGGACGAAAAGCATAGTCTCAGTAATAGACTTCCGTTAGTACCCTTTGGGTTCGAAACCCTAAAAACAGATTGCGACAAATTAAAAACCTCCTCCGCTTTTTTAAGTCAGTTGCAAATATTCAAAGTAGTTGTTCGCGCCCTTTCACCGCTTTACGCATAAAATGTATTGTCCCTTTCCTTCTCGGCCAGTTCGAGGGAGATGGGTTTATCACGCCACGAGCTGACAGCGGCTGTCAGATTAGCGCGTACGACGCAACAAAAATAAACTGGCCAAGTGCAAGTCGGACTCGCACTAGTAGGGTTCCGTAGCACACTACAGTATTTTATAAGATCGAGCAAAAATACCACTATCATTTTTCGCCAGCAAAAAATAATAATTAATAAACATTTTATTACTTATAACGCCATATAACGTCTAACAAAGGTGTTAGGGATCGACATTTCAATATAACGCCATCTATGGGACGTTTACCCAACTAAGCGTTCATAAATGGCGTGAAATACCGATCAAAACACGTTTCGTGTATGGGGACCCTCTACTATTTTTAACTTTATTCTGTTTTTAGTATTTGTTGTTATAGCGGCAACAGAAATACATCATTAGTGAAAATTTTAACTGTCTAACTATCACGGTTCATGAGATACAGCCTGGTGACAGACGGACAGACAGACAGCGGAGTCTTAGTAATAGGGTCCCGTTTTACCCTTTGGGTACGGAACCCTAAAAAATAGTGTTGTCTGTGGAACTCGCTATTTTGATGTCGGTTAAAAACATTCTGTTTCTTATCAAAATATAATAAACGAGCCAATACTATGGCTTTACCTTTAATATCACCTCAATTTCGTGGCGATCAATAAAATTTGAGCCATCAATTCCACTTAGTTTCCGGACACTCACCGACCTATCAAACTTTTTAAGATAACCGATATCATCATGAAGTTCCTTAACAACGGAGTTTAATCACCGCATCTCACCGTGCTTATTTTGAACTAAAAGTATACGCAGTATGGAAAAGCATTCGAGGGTAATTTGAGAGGTCATTGATGGTACGTACCAATACGTATTCTAGAACATACTTATGATAAGGGCTAGCGTAGATTTAAACACTGGGTGTATGTAAATCACTTGTACACGTTTATAACTTTAACTTTTACTGCACTAATTATCACGTCTTAACGCTACGAATCACACTGTTCGCCCGCCATGTTCTCAAGTCTACCTCTTGTATCATTTTTATGTAGGTAGTCAGATAAACAACTTTTAATAAAACGGAAATACATTCTTGCGACTTGGGAACATGTCTAACAATTAAAATACTGTAAAATAAATTACCACTTAGAATATAATAACTTAAAATACTAATATACTGACTTAAATTAAGTAATAAGATCCAGTAAGCTAACACTTAATAATCAGGTCGTCTATCAAACGTCATAACGTTTGATAGGCATATTTTAAGATCGTTTACAAAATGAAAAAAAACCGACTTCACATGCCGTTTTACTACAGTTTTACTATATACCTACTTGTGCCACAAGCTTTTAGGAATACGAGTATAGGTAAGTACCTACACGCAAAATCCTTACTAGAATTTATTTATAACTTTTTAGTACATGTTCCCAGATAAAAGCTTGTTTAAAAAAAAACTTTTAATTTATTTTAACACATATCCTTCTGGTATATTCCAACCACATTCCATACAAAACTGCATCCATACATTTTTATTGCGCTAATTAAAAAAAAATAATCCGCCCATTCTCAGTCTTTCACAAATGAAGGGCTTATCCCATCGCCATAGGAACCGTCCATAAAATCATAATGAGCAATTAATTAAATTTCCATCTTCTAGGATAAAAATAAGGGATAATGATCAAAGGGATCTCGCGAAGTTTCATCAAAATTAATTTAGTATTTCCCCGACACTTAATTAGGAAGTTTGAGGTTTAAGGAGTTTATATAGACAGGTAAGGCTTTGATGAGATCGGAATTTATCATCTGGTAAGCAAGGAAATTGAGTTAATTAGTATAAGACTTTGTTACGTAGCTGTAGCTTTGTAGATAGATAGAAAGAAACAATTTATTGAACGCCTTAAATAAAAGATAAACATATTTTATAATAATTTACATTAAAAGTGCAATAATTGTCCATCTCATTGCTTAAAGCGATCTCTTTCAGGCAACCTTTTGTAATGAAGATACATGTAACATAATATTGGAGTTAATAGTGTATAAGCAAGTAATCCGGATTATTATGAGCCTTACAAATAAGTACGAAAGCAATATATTATTGTATTATCTATTTTACAATTAAGAAAAATAACACCAGCTACTATGATGATTGGTGAAAAGAGGGTTAAGTGTTAAGGTACGAACACACCGCGGCGTCCTGCGTCCGCGTGCGCGTTTGCGATGCTGATTTTCAATCGTTTACTGATCGCTGTAGATCGCGTTTGGTGTGAACCAGTCGGTACAAATATTACTGCGCTTTCTGATCGCCACCTAGATCGCGCACGCAGGACGTCGGGGTGTGGTCGTACCTGAAGGATTACAAAAATGGTATGGGTGGATATATTGAAGCTTGGTATTAAGTGCTATAATAGGTAGTCTCTTTATAATTTTACCTATGCTTTTCGCATCGCAAACAGAAGAAGATAAAACAAAACAGCTGTAAATCTGCATCTTGCGCTTTATAACAAACGTCAGTCGCAAACCCATCGTTATCTATAAAGATACTATCGTTAATTTAAGGTAATCTCAGTACTTCTCAATTGTTTTCTGATCGCGTGAACCAGTGTAACGTAACGGAGCGCCTACCTCTTATTACGTGGATCAAGGGAACCTAGACAAGGGAAACTACAAAAGACTTTAACATAATATATAATCGATAAAAAAACTATGCTAGGAACACCATACAAAATCTGGGCTCTTCGTGATCACATCTTTAAAAGTGCCGATGGTTGTGGGCACCTATATTTGGCCATTTGATCTTCTGCTTCAAAATAAGTAGGTAGTGTTGTCGTAATAGGAATATTCTGGTACATTATATGTAGACATGAAAATTGTCAAAGACGCAGACTTATTCAGCTCGACGCTGGCTACAGGTTATACTGCCTGATGGATACTAGCGCTGCTCAATCCAAATCTACTCTTCGTTCATCATACAAAAACTAGTACTAGATCTGTGCAAGTGCCGTAGGTCACAATCTTCTTCAAGAAATCCTATCCACCGCAACCAACAGTGGTGGGAGGCAACCACCAAACGAGTAATAGCAGTAGCCACCACGATGGGCCCCGCCAATATAACCTCCGTAGTACACCGGCATTCTTGATTTTTATTTATATTCTTTTAATACAATCTATTGAACTTAATTTTTTTACCTTCTTCGTTTTATTCTCTGGAATTGACTGCCTCCTCCTAAATTTTCCGCCATTCCTTTTTAAATTTTGAAAACGTTCCGTCATATAGAAACATCCTTTTAATACAAAAGAGTATATGTATGATGTATGGAAAATGTGTGAGGTGATTAAAGATATGCCACACCAGTTGGTACAATACTACTGCGCCTTTTGAACTCCGCCTAGATCGCGCACGCAGGACGCTGCGGTGTGTCCGTACCTTCAGGCAGAATCTTATATATCCCTTGTTGGAATCTGTCATTTCCGTTCCGCCTGACTTGCTACCAAAAGTAGCTTACCACCATCAAGGAGAAAATCTGCCGCCATAACCTTGCGGTGTTCCGGTAGAACACAGCCTTTGAGAATCTGAGTATTTTAGGCTTAGCGTGTTCAACATCTATGACCACATATGGTAAGGAATGACTTACCACCAGACGAGATAGAGGTGGACACCTAGCTGAACTCTATTTCGCTATTAAATAAAGTCTAGCAAAATTCGATAAAAGCAAATTCTATAATTTTGTACCACGTGTTCTAAGAACTTAATATACATTATTGATAATGCTCTTTATTCTTTCACAGCCTCTCTGAAATAATGACGTTGAGTGACGTCTGCCCCCGAAACCTAAGCGTGGGGGTGAAAAGGCTATAGGCATGTCCATCTGCCCCCACGTTGGGGCATTCCTCGGGGATCGACGGGAATAAAGCAATCCTAGTAGTTAAATTCTTTAAATAGTATAAAACAAAGGCACTTCCCGCCCTCTGTCCGTTCCGAATGTTAATGTGGTTTTCATAAATAGATAGAGTCATTCAAAAGAAAGGTTATTACAGGATTAAACGCGGGAAAAGCCGCTGGCTGCAGCTATTACTAAATAAAGTGTAATTAAATTACACAAAACCGCAAGCTAAAATCACTTCACCATGTAAATAATCTAAAACCAATTAGATTTCCTCTTCAGCATACGCCCCTTAATTAACGATGCCTATTCGAACATATCAATCAATTAACAACAAATTACAAACCCATTACGCCATAAAAGCGTAATTTACTAAAATATTAAAAAACATCATCGCAAAATGTGGTTGCGTCGAGTGGTCATTATACGTAAAAAAAAGCGTAAATTCATTTTCCATGTCACGCGGCGACGTCACTCGCAGTTGGATTCACAGTTATTTTTTACGACGCAGGGCCTGTTACACAATTTATGATGAAAGGGCTTACATCGTAAATTGTAGAAAGTCCTGAATGCCAAGCTAGAGTGACGGTTTCTAAACGGTTGAATTTTGAATTCTATTTGCCATGGCTAAAAGATAAAAAATAAACTGGCCAAGTGCAAGTCAGCTCCCACTCGTAGGGTTCCGTACCGCACTACAGTATTTTATAAGATCGAGCAAAAAATACCACTATCATTTTTCGCCAGCAAAAAATAATAATTAATAAAAAAATTATTTCTTATAACGCCATCTAACGTCCAAAGGTGTTAGGGATCGGCATTTCAATATAACGCCATCTGTGGACGTTTACCTAAGCGTCCATAGATGGCGTTATATTGAAACACCGAGAAAACACGTTTCTTGTATTCCCTATTATTTTTAACTTTATTCTGTTTTTAGTATTTGTCGTTATAGCGGCAACAGAAATACATCTGTGAAAATTACAACTGTCTAACTATCACGGTTCATGAGATACAGCCTGGTGACAGACGGACAGACAGACAAACGGACAGCGGAGTCTTAGTAATAGGGTCCCGGTCTCAAGGATAAAATCGGTATGCAGAAAGAAAAAAAACATCCTCGTCTTGAGCAAATTCCTCAGTCGAGTCGAGTAATGAACTGTCAAACTCAAGATACGTCGCGATCTACCTTAAGGTCTCCTCAAAGCTTGTTATCAGTGCTTTCAAAGTTATTTCTAAGGTTATTTCAAGTTGTAATATATATAATAATAATATAATAAATAAATCAATGACGTCATTCCTTCAGTCAACCTCGACTCGACCTTACAGGAGGTTCCTCACTGGAGGGTGAAGACGTAACTGAACATACTGATTTCAAGGGTGTTTTCAAGAATTCCTTGAGGTGACCTCGACTAAGGTCGTGTGGAGGAAATCTTGAGGAACCGACTATGCATATGGATGTAAGATAACTAAGACACTTGTATGCGAACGAAGACCGATACGCGTGCGAGTGAAACAGTTGCGAAAGTTTTTACAAACAAAATCTTCTAAATATTTGATTACTTTATTTGAATAGTGTAGAAATAGGTAGAGTAGGTACATTTTATATACTTAAGTAACTTGATTTGAAAAAGCGACAAAGATAAATAAATTATAATGAAAGTTTTTATTCAATAATTTAAAAACTAAGGTTTATTTACGCACGAGTAGGTATATCGTTGTTTCATTTATGAAAAAGAATTCTAAAATACGAATATATAATTAGGTATACAAATATAAGTGTATTAGTATATATATTATATAGAAACTACGTAAATTTGAACCTCCTGTGTCTACCTAGTCCCACAAAAATATTCCATAATACTTATTATTAATATTTCTGTGTTTTATATTCATACATGTATGAAGTTGATGTTCTTCTCCTTGTGAGGTAGTATTGTTCTGTAGTCGTGCGCGTATGGCGTCCTTGCTCACACTAGCTCCTCGACAGCTCCAGAATCGGTGGCGAGGTGAGGTAGCCCGAAATGGTGGGGGGAACAGAGTGTCCGTTCTATACGTAGTAGTATTAGCTTTTCTATGGCGATGCGTCCTGTCATCGCAAACGTCTGCTAGAATGAGATGCAGCTAGACAGTTGTTATCTACATCTCTTTTCTTATCGACAATTATCGGTCGAAATTCATCGCTATTCATGTAGAGACTTCCATCCCTGGTGTGCAACCCGTTGCTTTTTTTTACCTCATAGGCTAGCGTTTAAGCACATGTGGTCATTGGATTGGTGGATCGTTAACACGTTGGGCCTAGAATATTCTGACTCTCAAGGATGTCTAGGGTGAAATGCAAATTTATCATTTATAAATTGTACCTGACAGATAAGTTAACTTATGAAATTCAGCAAACAGGGCCCAAATTGTAGGTATTACTCGTACAGTAAATGGGCTCTTTGCACACAGGTACACAGGAATCGGTACTGAAAAAAGCTTTTGTAGAATGTAATGAGAGCTTTTATTCAAAATATTGATACTATACTATTACGGCAATACCAACAGTTATTATCGGTAGTTGAAGATAAATCTAAAATAGTACCAAAAGCCTTTCAACCCACTTAAAAAAATGCGGAGGTTCGCAACAGAGAACATAAAAAATACAACTGTATTATAATGTTTATAATTTAACTGTATTTTTTTATGTTTGTTACCTCAGAATTCCGTTTTTTATTAAGCGATTTGAAAATTATTTCTTCGTTTGAACTATTGATACTACAATCTTGAACGTTTATTACTCCAGAGACATTTGAATACCTAGAAGCTATTTTAGTGATACTGCTGCTCGAGATAGCTGGTCTAAGGTCTGTTAGTCTAGATTCAGAGAACAACAGTGTGAAAAATCGTTAGACAACTTAATTTAGACCAATCCACATGGCGTAGCTATTGTCGGCGTAGATTGCCTCTAAACTAAGTATACTCCAGAGTCTCGCGCATCGCCTCAAAGTTGCTTGTTTATCGGTTTTCTATCGGTTACGATTTGGAGAGTATGCTATGGAACTGCATAATTGGATTCCACCTTCCCCATTTTTAACCGACTTCAAAAAAAGGAGGAGGTTTCTCAATTCGACAGTATATATATATTTTTTTTTTTTTTTTTTTTTTTTTTTTTTTTTTTTTTTTTTTTTAATGTTTGTTCGCGGATAACTTCGTCGTTTATACACCGATATCGATTTTTTTTTTTGTTCGAAAGGAGATATCCCAAGTGTGGTACCATGGTAATTTTATCGAGGTATGATAAGTATCTCCAGAGATATTGAGATAAACATCTCAAAATTGGTACTGAAAATGAATATTTTTTTTATGTTTGTTCGCGGATAACTTCGTCGTTTATGAACCGATTTCGATTATTCTTTTTTTGTTCGAAAGGAGATATCCCAAGTGTGGTACCATGGTAATTTTATCGAGGTATGATAAGTATCTCCAGAGATATTGAGATAAACATCTCAAAATTGGTACTGAAAATGAATAGCGCGGCATTGAAGTCGGTTGTTTTTTAGTTTTTAAACGATATTATATTATCGGACATCCAGAGACACTAAATGGCACCACCGATTTACGGTGGATATACCATCTACCCAAACGAAGCGATTTGCATCTTCGTTCATCATGCGAACTGCCAGGGAATGGAATGCCCTGTCTGAGTCAGTGTTTCCGGAAAAATACAGTATGAGGGTCTTCAAATCGCGAGTGAATAGGTATCTTTTGGGTAAGCGCGATCCATCATCGACCGCATCATCACTTAACATAGTGAGATACGTGAGAATAATGCTACCCAGTTCTATGTAGAAAGAAAACAGGTCCGATGTCTAACAGTCGACCATTGCACGTAACCGTAAAAATAATTAAATAAAAATAATACTCACTATTATTTAAATAATAAAATGGCGTAGCTAGTTAATTTTTTTGTTTATATCCACTTGGCACCTATCTCACCTGATAAGACGTAGTCTCAGATCGTACTTCCTTATAAAGATGGATCTTGACAACTAACTTTAGTCCAATGTACAATCGCATTAGCCCACACGTCTTCGGCTATCTATTTTTCTAAACAATTGTATCTAGATCAGCCTGGCCAGCTACTACCCTCAAGTTCGAAATTTTGCGACACAAATCTAATGTGCTCCGGCAGCTATCCTTGAGAGCCAGTTCAAATTCTAGGCCTAGCGTGCTTACCATCTTCGACCGCATCATCACTTACCAACAGGTGAGATAGTGGTCAAACGCTAGCCTATAGGATAATAATTGAGATAGTTTAAAAACTAAAACAACCGGTTTCCATGCCCCGCAAGTCATTATCAGTAGCAAGTTTGAGACGTTTATCGTCATATCGCTGGAGATACTTATCAGATCTCTATGAAATTACAATGGGACCATTTTGAAAACGTACCCTACCGATTACAAAAATAATTATTCAAATCGGTTCACAATTGACGGAGTAATCGCGTAACATACACACAAAAAAATAATAAAAAAACATACAGACGAATTGAGAACCTCGTTTGTTTTGGGAAGTCGGTTGAAAAATGACGACAATCACTGCTTTGAGGCACGACCGAAGCCAATTTCATAAACTAGGTTTACTTATGCGTTAAAATTTGAAAAAAAAGAAATAAACTGCAATAGGTAAAATAATATATAATATACAATCATACAATGCTTTATTTTAAAAACACAAAAACAAGAAACACAAGCACATCCTACACATTTCATAATAAAAGTTCCAAACCACAGCGTCCGAACTGAGTCAGGTAGGTACTTCCAAAATAAAATATACATCCTGATAATTATACAGCCGTCAGCTAATTTTTACAACCTTAATCCAAATTTGTGCGTGTCGGAGGATTTCCGGCCCACCTGTGCGATTGTATTGTGCGCTGGATTGTGCCAACCGCGTTCAAATTTTAACCACAAAACGCTTGTAAGAGTTAGGTTTGTTGGGTATAATTTGTGTAAGATTTTAGACTTCAGAAATAAAGACGTATTCATGTCCTTTGATTTTTGCTTCTTAGGGTTCCGTACCCAAAGGGTAAAACGGGACCCTATTACTAAGACTCTGCTGTCCGTCTGTCTGTCTGTCTGTCTGTCTGTCTGTCTGTCTGTCTGTCTGTCTGTCTGTCTGTCTGTCTGTCTGTATGTCTGTCTGTGTCTGTCTGTCCGTCTGTCACCAGGCTATAGCTCATTAACCGTGATAGTTAGACAGTTGAAAATTTAACAGATGGTGTATTTCTGTTGCCGCTAGAACAACAAATACTAAAAATAAAATAAAGTTAAAAATTAAAGGGGGTCCCCATACAAAAAACGTGTTTTTAAACGACATCTATCTAATTAGTTTCGGCAAAATGACATAGATGGCGCTAATAAATCAGCCCCGTCTTTCTAGATCGTGACCAAACCAAATATTCTTGGTAATATCAATTAATCAAATATATGAGGTTGAAACTCTGTTATGTTTCGTATTGTACGGAACCCTCCCTAAGTGTGCGATAAGAGATGCGATGCTGACTCGCACTTGGCCAGTTTTATTTATCTATCTTATAGGTTATCTCGGGGGTCTTCAAATCGCAAGTAAACAGGTATCTACTAGGTAAGCGTGCTACATCGTCGATCGCATCGTCATTGAGATAATGGTCAAACGCTTGATCAGCCCACTGATTGTCAATCTTTCAAAAACCTATTCGGATTCGGTAGTTTAATTTTTAATTTTAAACATTAATAAATCCGTGAGCTATTTTGTCGCGGGAACCTTTCCAATTATAATCACTGATATTTTCGCATTGAAAGATCAAAAGTAACCAATCGGAGCATTGTGAATTGCAAAGATCCTAGTCGAAGTAGAGGCACTTTCCGAATCCGAATTAGCTTTCGAATGATTGAGAATAACCCCACAGGTAATTATAGTAACCGTTACATTTTATGCACACAAGTGTCATAAAAGCTTTCAAAACGAGAGTACCTTTGTTCTTGACACGACTCCGTAAAACAATAATTTGGATGTTCTTTTACGCAATTCTGTGGTCGTTAAATTTATGTTTATCTCGAAATCTTAATTGAGTTTTTAGTTTTATTGTTTTTCGCTTTGTGGGGAAATAATTAATAACAAAGAAAACTTTGAGTCAGTTGGTATTTAGTACAATTATAAATACACACGCTTTTTAAATTTTTGATTTTTTGTTAAATTCACAAATTTCCTAATGTGAAAATTGGCAATTTTTCGCAAGTTTTTATAAGTATGTTTGTGTAGTTAAAATCTTGGAAGCTAAATTAGAACCTTTTCCTAACGTTCTGTTGAACTAAAATTTAGTAAAGTACTTGCGTATCTTTGATTACAATACAATACAATAATGTAAGACCTCTCGCTTAGTAGTCAAGCCATCTTTATCCATTACGCTAATTATTGTAATTATCAAATAAACTGGCCAAGTGCAAGTCGGACTCGCACTCGTAGGGTTCCGTAACACCGTTAAGTATTCCATAACTATGATTTTTCGCAACTACAAAATTATCTTTGTTTTTCATAGTGTTTGTATGAAAAACAAAGTTATCTTTGCGGTCGCCATATCTCTAAAACTGCTGACTGTATCTCGTTTAAACCAATTTCCGTTGTTAGTTTTTATTGAGATCTACAGCATATAATTTTTTTAGATTTTTCACTCTTATACTTTCAAAGTTAAGGGGGGGGGGGACACATTTTACCACTTTAGACGCGCCAATCTTTCAAATGATTGCCTTTGAGAAAAAATGATTTTAGAAACCTCAATGTCATTTTTGAAGACCTATCCATAGACACCCCACACGTATAGGTTTGAAGAAACATTTTTTTTTTGTTTCAGTTCTATGTATTAAACCCCCTTAAACTTTTATATTCTTTTATTTTTGTATAAAAGTCGGAAAGCGGTTCACAGAATACATCTACCTACTATATTTCAATTCTGTAGTCCTAACAGTTTCGGAATAAAATGGCTGTGACATACGGACGGACAGACAGACAGACAGACAGACAAACATGACGAATCTATAAGGGTTCCGTTTTTTGCCATTCGGCTACGGAACCCTAAAAAGCACAATTTCACCTTGCGGTCGAGGTGAAATTGTGCTTTTTAGGGTTCCTCACGTTCTATCAGCTTCTATCTATAGTACAGATAAATAAAATGTAAATGTCTGTTTGTAATGCCAAATTAACAGCTTTTCACTAAATGCATGTGAAAGTATGTACATAAAAAAAGAATTTTTAATTTTTTTATGTCTGTCTGTCTGTTTGTTTCTTCCGGCTAATCTCTGAAACAGCTGAACCAATTTTATTGGGACTTTCACTGGCAAATAGCTGATATTATAAGGAAGTAACATGGGCTAGTTTTATTCGAGAAAAAAAAATAGAGTGCCGCGTAACCAAAATTTTTACGAACTGTTAAACATGTTAAACGCGGGCAAAGCCGCGGGGTGCAGCTAGTGTAATAATAAAGTGCGTATCTCTGTTTATTTGAAACATATAAACTTGAATGAACACATACATCCTCCATGTTCTAAACTCCGAGCAAAATGCAGCTGTAATTTTCAAACAATTTAGTTCCATCGCACATTTACCGTAAAATGTGGTAAAATCACCCATTACACGTTCAAATTATCAGATTACACTTCCAGCGGTTCAAAACCGACTTCTACGGGGTGCATTCAATTTACCTAAATACAGACACATCGATGGTATTATTTGAAATTTCATCTCGCTCCGTAAACCATCATTCTAATATAATGGCATATTGGCATATTAGAAGCAGTAATAACGGTGCATTTACACGGTCAAACGAAATTTTCAAGCCATGATTGATATTGCTTGTTTTATTTGCCTGAAAGTTTGTTTGGAAGACTGGATTATGTGATATAATATATTTGCTAAAATAAAGTAGTTTGATCTCAAAGATAGAAAATTTCGACTTAGTGTAACCGGAATATCACAAAATTATTGGAAAAAAGTGTTTACTTTATAATTCGCTGACTAGTGCCCATGTAACTCAGGAATAATACATTATTACTACAGCTTTTTACTGGTGACAGAGTTTTCAAAACCGGTTCAGTATTTTCAGAGATTACTTCCTACAAAAAAACTAAAATATTTAATAAATTCACCTCTTTATTATTATAAAGAGGTATTATTATAAGGGGTATAAGGAGGTTTACCTCTTTATCATGTGTGCGAGCAGATTGCTACGACTATACTAACAGAGCCAAGTAAGAATAAGCACAGGCAAAAAACATCAAAACTATAACTCATTCATTCTTAAAACATGAACAATTACAAAGTAGGATGATGGCATCCTAGATCGACGTCAAGCCAACACTAGGCATCCTAGATTGACGTCAAGCCAACACTGACCGTGTAGAGCCACCATTACAGACAAAGGTAGCACGATCCATTAATGTAGGACATTAACCGCACAGCTCAGCTTGATGGATGCACTGCCAAATGGAGACTTAGTAAATACTGGAATTGAATAATATATCACAATCTCAATGCTGGGAATCATTTACAATTAACTGAGGATATATGTCTTTATCTTATTAATGATTATAATGGAGTAAATTAATATAGATGTGTGCAATATTAAACCTCGTTAGTTTTTGTAGGACTTCTGCTTGTCAGCCTGGAGCGGTACTACAGCTTTGTCTTTAATTAAAACATGAAATGGGCGTTTAGTTATTTAGAACGGTTTTTAACCCCAGACGCAAAAAGAAGGGGTGTTATAAGTTTGACTTGTGTATCTGTGTACCTGTGTAGCTGTGGCATCGTAGCGCCCTAAAGAATGAACCGATTTTGATTTAGATTATTTTATTTGATAGGTGTCTTTATCGTGAGTGTTCAATTGCTTCAATTCATGAAAATTCGTACAGCCGTTTTAAGTCTTTGAGCTTTTTTCTAGTTTATAACGATATTGTAAAGGTACGGCCACACCGCTGAGTCCTGCGATCTGCGGGCGCGATGTCAGTACTTTTCAATTGTTTCCTAATCGCGTTTGGTGTGAACCAGACGGTACAAATACTACTGCGCTATCTGATCGACGCCAAGATCGCGCACGCAGGGCGCTGCGGTGTGTCCGTACCTTAAGAGCACGGTAACATTGAACTAATGCTGGGACATATTCTGGAATCTGCAGAACTTACAGCTGAATTTTTTTTGTCGTATTTGGGCTCATTGCAATGGTCTCGATAAACTGATAAGTAATAATACATTAGGTCACTCGAAGATGGATTTAAATTTTAAATTAAAGTATTATAGACTCACAGGATAAAATATAAAATTTACTCTACGACGTTTCTTTCGGATATCACCAAAGGAACACTGTCAAACGCTCACATAATTCCAACAGATAAATCCATGGGTACATGGCGGAGATTTGAAACCACTACCTCTGGCATCAATCAAAGACGATCCTTCTCACACTGCGCCATAAAGTCCTCAAAAATCAAAGCACGTAACCATGCAGTCGGTAGCACGTTAAATTCTAGTTAGCTAGAATTTTACGTGCCGCAGTTTCTGTGATAGGCAGACATAATTTTAGGCAACAAATGAAAAGAAGTTCAGGTAATGAAAAAATACATTTCAGAAATAGGTAGTCAGATACTATCATATTTATGTTTTGACAAATTTAAAAAGTTTGTGAAAGCGTTTCTTTTCATAAAACATTTGCATTTTCCACGTTGAAATTAGTTTAAATAAATAAAATCTACTAAAATCTAAGCAAAAATCTCGATTCAATTGGATTCGATTAAAAAAAAAGCTGCGAGTGATAAAAAACTGTTGTCCAAAACAAACACAGTAAATAGGAGTGACCGTTCCCGACCAAATGGTCTGCAAAAAAGAAGCATAGGTTTCTAGAGTTCCGTGGGACTGCTGTTAAAAACGGGCATTTACGATGAATCTTGTTCGTCTGGCACTACTGTCAACAAAATTAAGGGCCAGTGTCACGGGTTCCTGATAGCGCTAATTTGAAGAAATCTGACAGATTTCTGACAGTTTTTATATGGCGCCATGTGTCAGATGACTATCTAACGCATTAACAAAAACCGGTGAAACTGACCCTAAAAGATCTTGGATAGGCCTCAAATTATCCTCTAACAATCAAATAGCAGAAATTATTTAATTACTACATATCATTAAAACAAAATTCGCTGTAGCGTCTTTTTCCGACGTGTTTCTGTAGTTTTTGAGTTTACCGCGAACACGCGATAACTAAACTACCTACTGAACAGATTTTTACGCGGTTTTGACCTATAGCGCTTGTAGATAACATAAAATCTTAGGCTTTATTTTACGAGTCACTGAACTATTATCTGACCTATGCCTTAAAATACTGTATTTTGTCTACGTTAGAAGCATTCCAGTATACTGCAAATATTTGGGCCCACATTATGTAAAACACACAACTAAATCTTGAAAGAATACAGATTCAATTTATAAAACATAATTTTTAGCGCTCACATAATAAATATGCATGTTAACTATATTAAATCTTACAAATTACCATCCAAGGCTAGAGCGTTTGTCCACAGCAACGGCACCGGGACGTCACCGGCACCGAGATTTTTTCGGGCCGATTTGAAAATGATATGCCGGCGATCCTTTGTCCACCGCCACCGATTCCGGTGGTTCTGTTTCTTCTAGCTTTCATGCGTGGCAGATGCGTTTCCATAGAAATAAAACAAACAACCTCAGACGAAAAAACAATAACCAATCGAACGGCGCCGGGCGCCGGCAGTGTGTGAACAAGATCAAACGTGTTTTGTATTGCGAGCCAATGCCGGCACATCGGCCCGTCAAAATCTCTGGCCTGGTTTCTAGCGGTCGCGCCGATCTACTCGAAATATCGGCTGCCGGGATGACGTCGCCCGGTGCCGGTCTTGCTGTGGACAAGCTGCCATACTATTATACATAATTATGTACCGCTATTAAACTTCGGCGCCGGCATTTTGTTCCCGTTGACGTCCCGGTGCCGTTGGACAAACGCTGGTGGACAAACGCTGTTACATGACAGACAAAAACTTTGACATGTTGTCTAACTAACTAATATTATAACAAGGAAATATTTGTTTGTTTGTTTCTTTGTTCCGATTTAACTCAAAAAGGACTAGACTAATTTCATAAATTCTTTCACTAATGGAAAGCTACATTAAGTATATCAGCAAGTAATATAGGTTATATTTTATTCCCGTATTCTCATGGGTACGGGAACTACGCGTGTGAATCCGTGAGGCGCTGCTAGTTTATTTATAAAAAGTGAAAAACAGTACTGAGAATAGTAATTAATAAGATCATTTAAAAAAAAAACTAAAAAATAACCGACTTCAATGCCGCGCTATTAATTTTCAGTACCAATTTTGAAGTGTTTATTTCCATATCTCTGGAGATACTTGTCAGACCTCAATAAAATTACCATGGTATCACACTTGAGATATCTCCTTTCCAACAAAATAATAATAATTAATATCGGTTGATAAACGACAAAGTTATCTGCGAACAAACATTTAAAAAAATTTACGGTCGAATGGAGAAACCTCCTTCTTTTTTGTGTTCAATTAACGTGAACCTACTACAGACACTTTAGCTTACATGCAGATGCAGATACATAATTATCTTAAGGAATCTAGATATATATTAATCAAGTGCATTTACTTTTGTTACTATCAACTTTTCTATAAATTTATTTAAACATAATAATAATCATCATTTCATAATCAATCTGAGTATAATAATATAATAATAATTTTAGGCCTGGATAAAAATGTTTTTGTGTGTATCTCTCATCAATGATATTGAATGTACCTTATTTTATTTTAACATTTATCATCCTCTATTTACTTTGTACGAATGTCAATATCAGTTTAGAAATTTTCATAGCTCATATAAATCACGAATATTTTTGTATTTTTTAACAAATATTAATCCTAATTAGAACGAAAGAGGTTAGCATCCGGGATACAGTTTCTCTTGTCCGGTTGTTAACACATCATTCATTCATAAAAAGTGTACCTACATTAATATTATTGTATGCATGACCTATTTAATTTTAGTTTTAAATAAGTGTTAAAATGCATGATTTTTAAATTAAATTAAATTAAGAATATTGTACACCAATTTGTTAACCGAATAAAAAAAAAAAATCAATTTCAATTTCAATAAAAAAAAATCAATTTGGCTTAGTTGGAGGGTTTACCAAAACTATCTACTAGTAATGTGCAACCAAAATTGCTATTAAGCTTTTAAAAAAAATGTATGATTGTACAAAACGAATAAACCGACTTTACATGCCGCGATAGTCAAAGTACTGGCTAGTTATAATCATGTCATCAAAGTATACAAATTTGCTTATCTCCATATCTCCGGAGATAATTGTCAAATCTCGATAAAATTTGAATGGAGCAAAACGGGAGGCATAATCTCTCAAACGAAAGAGTATTTTTTCAAATCGGTTCAGTTTGACGGAGTTCAGAGGTAACAGACTTAAAAAAATACAGTCGAATTGAGAACCTCCTCCTTTTTGTGAAGTCGGTGAATATATTGTTTAGCATCCACCACGGGATCAATGCCATGCGAACTTTGTTCCTTCACCTAATCCCAGGGCATTATAAATAGACGACCACTGGCTGTAGACTTCAGGATTGCCTCCAAATGCTATGCCGAGTTCCAGCTTTATAACGTAGAACAAAAAATATATCAAATACGGAACCATTAATTGTAAAACAAGAAGACCACTTGCCGCCATCCATTCGTCCAATGCACCGCCCCGCTCGCTGACTGAAATAATTTCTCGCCATCCTCATTTGTATGTAAATGCACCTTCGCCTTTATATCTCTGTTTACCCCTCTGCGTATTTTTATAGTCTTTGCCATTAAAGTAACGCTTCTAAAATTAACTACCTACTCCGTCTATTTTGTACTCTTTGACTTTGTACCTAGAGTTGCAGAAATAGTATGCTGTTGCGAATGAATGAAAGTATTTTAATTTTAAAATTATCGTGAATTTGTAACATTATTATTGTTATATACCGGCTGTAATTCACGTACCTTTAGTCGAATTTTCTCGACCTAGGTTTCGAGCGAGTCAGTCGCTCTTCCTCGGGAGTGAGGTCATGCGGTGAACATCGCGATCTCACCGCATGACCTCACTCCCGAGGAAGAGCGACTGACTCGCTCGAAACCTAGGTCGAGAAAATTCGACTAAAGGTACGTGAATTACAGCCGGTATATAACAATAAGAATGAAAGTATGTTTGATATAAAACAATATTTTATTTTAAAGCTTCCGTCGAAAAGCTGTGCAATTCCTTTAGACAAGATATCCATGAACGACTTTACACCAATCAAACTAATATAAATAATGTTTGTCATAATATGATTTACACTAGCGCGATAGTTACACTGTTTTTTTAATATTTAACAAGCTAGCGTTATGCGTGGTTCATCCGTGCTAGCGCTTGACCACTATCTCGCTTGGTGGTAAGCGATGATGTGATCGAAGATTATAATGCTGACGACCTTAAAATATGTTCAAACGAAAAATTACTATACTGGTTAATATCAAACAATTTTCACGCAAATTACCTAACTTCTCCTTTTGTGCAGTCAGCCAATAATATCACAGCGAAAGCTTGATTAAACTATCCAATAATCAAAAACGTCGCAAACAGCTCTACCCTACTAAGCTGTTGGAATCCCGCTCACCATTGAGCTAAAACGGACGCACTAAAAACCCAATAGAATTAGCATAGAAATTGATTCAGTCAGGCACTTTCAGCCCCATCATCGTTCAATCCATTTGCAGGACTTAGAGGGTTACTACTTTGTTTTGTGTAGATTAATTCACGTGCAGAAGGGATAGGTGTTCGAAATATTAGAAGGTTACCTATTTTTATTATTGACTGTGGCGCCCTTCTTTTTTATCACTATCTATCTCGCTTGTTGGTAAGTAACGATGTGTCGAAGAACACCGTACAGTTGGCGGCAGATTTACTCTTTGATAGTGGTAAACTTTTTTTTTTATGTTATAAGTTAACAGGACAAGCTCGAAGCTCGCCTGATGGTAAGCTATGACGTCTACCTATTACAGTGGCATGCAAAATTCTGGACTGCTATAATTTTGCATGTCACTGCACTGCGCCTGTTACCTTGAGACATAAAGATGTTGAGTCTCACATGCCCTGTCATTTCACTGGACACCTTGCCATTTCAACCGAAAAACATTCCTATTTCACGGCAGAAAATTAATTGGCACAGTGATGGTACCGCCCCAGGCGGACTAGCAGAAGTCCTACCACTACTTCTATGTGATAGTATAGACACAAACTTCTTTGTGATAGTAACTCAAGCGGAACATCGATATGATATGCTCCTAACCACCACGCCTGGCGGCTTCGCAAGCCCTACAGATACTTTTAAGTTTAGTTACCTTTTGTAAGTACTTATATTACAAATTCGAAAAAGACTTAACATTAAAAATTTAAAATCATGCAAACAATGTGGGCTGCAGGCAGAAAAAGTATAAAAGAATGAAATGAGATGATGATTTATTTTGAACGTGTCACTTCATTGTTTCTCATTAACAAAAGAAAACTGGAAGTAGGTTAAATGTATTTTGGATAAGTACATCTTTAAAAAAATCCACCTATACAAAAAGGTAAAAAAAATAATGTGAAACTCTTACAACAATATGATTCAATTTTCCGTGGCATAGTAACGATTAAAAACCAAAAGAACTGAATAATTTGCTTTAGCAACTTCGAGGTATTTCTCTCCCATATCTATGAAGATACTCATTTTTTATAGATTTATGAGTATATGGATGGATACGTTTTCTCACAACAACGGTTGAAAGATTTTTATTAAATTTCGCACACATAGGATCATTTTTAATGCAGGTGAAGCCACGGAGCGCATCTAGTATTTACTTAAAATAAATAATATATAATTATGACCCTTCTACACAGAAATGGTTATATTCTTTGCCGCGCTAGGAAAACACAAAACTATCGATAGTAGGTGCTGAAAAATGGCGGCCATGACATGACAGCTGACATATTGTGTTCCGTTTGGGAGGCGCTAGTTCTTCAATAGAGCGAATGTAGGGAACAAATACCACAAATGCACAAACAGAAATGATAAGAAAAGCCTATAAATACGTAGGTATATGTTTTTGTTGGCATTAATTAATTAAGGTATTTTTTTATATGTCTGACTTTAGACGATTGTATGAATGAGATGCCTCATAACTTTTGATTTTTTTTAAGTTAAAAGCGATAAATTATGCATTTTATCCTCAGAATAATCGTTGATTATGATCCTTTAATATTATATTATATGTGCAATTTGATTGATTTTATTGAACATCATATTAATTTAAAAAATCAATATTCATCCCTTTTAATGAAAAAGTAATGCAAAACCAAAATTTAGATAATTATATTAGGTATTTAAAGATTTTTTTAACAAAATTTACACAGAAATGTGTCTGACATTTTCATTACAAAGCCAAGTTTATTCCCTCTGGCTGCAATTCAGGCAGATATTGTCTGATATAATCCCCGGTAAATCAATACACGGACAGACCGACGACTCATTACCATACGCAAATGATGTCTGATTAATGTAACTTTATATTGTAGACCTTTATGACTATAATAATTTGTAAGTAAATAACCTACTAATCCCAATCCTAACTAATATTATAAATGCGAAAGTAACTCTGTCTGTCTGTCTGTGTCACTTTCACGCCAAAACCACTGAACCGATTTAAATGAAATTTGGTACACAGATAGTGTAGAGCCTGAGAATGGACATATGCTACTTTTTAATGCGAAAAGAGGGTTGTAAGGGGTTGAAAGGGGGGATGAAAAGTTGTATTGAAGTATCGTCATTTTAGAAGCTAGAAGTTTCAAAATTTATTTTGTAGGTTGTTAATTTGATATAAATAAAATTGACATTCAAAGTTTCTGAAAGTTTTACCTTCAAGGGTGTAAAATAACAATAGGGGATGAAAGTTTGTATGGAAATATGTAAGGTTTATGTGAATGTTCTACTGAACGGATTTAAATAAAAATTGGTACACAGATACTTTTTAATGCGAAAAGAGGGTTGTAAGGGGTTAAAAGGGGGTATGAAAAGTTGTATGGAAGTATCGTCATTTTTAAAGCTAGTAGCTTGAAACTTATTGTTTAGGCTGTTGATTCGATATAAATTAGGGTAGGGGAGGGAGGGTGGAAGTGAGGGGAAGGGGAAAGGGGAGGAGGAGGGTGGTAGAGGAGGGGAGAGGGATGTGAGGGAAGGGGAGTGGGGGAAATAGAGACGGGTAGGGGAGGCGAAGTGGGGGGAAGAGAGAGGGGAGGGGAGTGGAAGTGGGGGGAAAGAAGAGGGGGAGAGGGAAGTGAAGAGAAAGGGGGTGGAGGGAAGAAAGAGGGAGAGGGGAGGGGAAGGGCGAGGGGGAGGGAGAGGGGAGGGAGAGGGGAGGTAGAGGGGAGGGGGATTTGCGAGGCGTGGTACGGTGCGGTGTAGGTGGGATACGCATGTGTCTTACTTGTAAAATAATTAGCCAAAATATTTTAAAATGCTACCGCAAGACACTATTTCATCCACGCGGACGAAGTCGCGGGTACAGCTAGTATCATATAATAATTAATAGTATAATCCAGACTAATGCAGACTAAACCAGACTAATCCAGACTAATCCAGACTAATCCAGACTAATCCAGACTAAACCAGACTAATCCAGACTAATCCAGACTAATCCAGGCTAATCCAGACTAATCCAGACTAATCCAGACTAATCCAGACTAAACCAGACTAATCCAGACTAATCCAGATTAATCCAAACTAATCCAGACGAATCCAGACTAATATTATATAAACCTTTGTAAGTCTGTCACTCTGTCTGTTTGTAACCTAATCACGCCTAAACGAACGATCCGATCTTACTGAAATTTAACAAGGAAATATTTATAGCATGAGGATGAACATAGGCTACTAAATTCTTGGTGTACGTGAACGAAGTCGCGGGTATCAGTTAGTAATATTATAAAGGTAAAAAGGTTGTGAGTGTGTACGTATGATTGTTACTTCTTCATGCTAAAACTACTTTATTGAGTTAAAATTTGGTTTGTAGAAAGCCTAGATAGACCCTAGAATAACACAAAGGGTATAGGGGTAAGGATATTCCCACGGAAACGATGCCTGCGTGGGTAAAACCGCGGGGCACAGTTAGTTATTTAAATTTTTCCACAGACTTTCAAAAAGAAGGAGGTTCAGGTATGATTCATTTTTTAATCGGTAGGGTACATTTTCGAGGTAGTCCCGTTGTAATTTTATCGGGATCTGATAAGTATCTCCAGGGATATGGACGATAAACGACTCAAACTTAATACTGAAATTGTCTCGCGCGCGGGGAATGGAAGCCGATTGTTTTAGTTTTTTAACCGACTTCAAAAAAAGGAGGAGGTTTCTCAATTCGACCGTATATATATATATTTTTTTTATGTTTGTTCGCGGATAACGTCGTCGTTTATGAACCGATTTTGATTATTCTTTTTTGTTCGAAAGGAAATATTCCAAGTGTGGTACCATGGTAATTTTATCGAGGTCTGATAAGTATCTCCAGAGATATTGAGATAAACATCTCAAAATTGGTACTGAAAATGAATAGTGCGGCATTGAAGTCGGTTCTTTTTTAGTTTTTAAACGATATTATAAACTATCTTAACTATTTGAGTGTACCAATAGTCTTGCGTTTTAACGTGCCGTTATGTTAATAAACTTGTTATTTATAATTAGTAATTTTATTGATTAGATGACCAGGTAAACTTTGTATCTCCAAATCTACTAGCGTATGACTGAAACGATCATGTGGTCGAGAATGGTGAACACGCTAGGCCTAGAACGGTCCGAATCTCAAGGTCTGTGTTGCCGGAACTCCGTAAGGTTATGGCAGCAGATTTTCTCTCCGATAGCACAGAAATGAGAAAAAGTGGTAAGCTACTTAATGGTGCTAAATCAAGTGAAACATTCATGTAATGATTTTGTCATCTGTGGAAAGCATCTTTTTTGTCGTGTCACTACAAAACTCCGTAAAAAATTGCTAATTTGGTCTATGTTGGTATGGGCCCGGTGGCGCAATCGGGAGAACGCTTGCCTTTGATGCCAGAGGTACCGAGTTCAAACCGCCGTGCACCAATGGATTTTTCTATCGAAAAATGTATGTGCGCTCTTCACAGTGGCCCTCCGGTGAAGGAAAAACATCGTTAAGAAACCAACAACCTCCGCATGGTGGTAGGACATCTGGTGTCCGCCTGGCCAGCTACCACCCTCAAGTTAGAAAATCTGTCACCAAAACATCTAATGTGATCCGGCAGCTATCTTTGAGAGCCAGTTCCCATTCTAGGCCTAGCGTGCTAACCATCTTCGACCGCATCATCACTTACCAACAGGTGAGATAGTGGTCAAACGCAAGCCTATAACGTATAAAAAAAAATAAAAAAATGTTGTTGTACTCTGTAAGTGCTAGATTTTATTTTTGGATTTGGCAACTGTAATATTTGATGACGATATGATTATGCTTTTATGATGTAGCACGCTTGCCTAGAAGATACATTTTCTTTTACAACTTGAAGACCCTTTCCGGAAATACATGTAATTGCTAACTGGCTACATTGCTGCTTGTATTTTTATTTACATAAATAAGACCAGCCAAGTGCGAGTCGGACAAGCGCACGAAAGGTTCCGTACCATTATCTATAAAAACGGCAAACAAATAATGTCTGTTGTATGGGAGCCCCCCATAAATATTAATTTTATTTTAATTTAATTATTTCTTAGTAAAGTAAATAATATATCTCAATATAATGTAAACATTTTAGGCATAACATCCTAAATCTATGATTTTAGGCGTCTACCTGTTGCCGTTGTCAAAATCGAGCAAAAAAGAGCCAAAAAAATCACGTTTGTTGTATGGGAGCTCCCTTAAATATTTATTTTAATTTATTTTTAGTATCTTATATTAAAGCGACTACAGAATTAAATCACCTGTGAAAATGTCAACTGTGTAACTATCACGGTTCATGTGATACAGCCTGGTGACAGACGGACGGACAGCGAAGTTTTAGTAATATGTCCCGTTTTTTGCCATTCGACTATGGAACCCTAAAAACGAAGCATTTCATGTAAAAGAAAACATTCTCAAGTCTTGAAACTACATATAATATTGCAAAACTCATATCCAAGAAAATATGTCTTCTTTAGCGCAGCGTCGCGTCGCACCGAGATGCAAAACATTTGTTTTTATTGTTGCATCTGTTGTACAACAATTGCGTCGCGACAATTGTTGTTCTACTTTATTGTACTTTAAAGTTACAAAGGAATAGTGTTTATCTATGTTTTACCTCTGTTTTTTGTTGTTGTTTTGAATGCTTTAAACTATGTTGTAGACGGAACGAACACGCCTGCTCAAAAGATACTAAAAGAACCGACTTCAAATGCCGCGTTAATCATTTGCAGCTACCAAGTTTGAAGTTTTTATCTCCATATCTCTGGAGATACTCATCAGATCTAGATGACATTTAAATGCGACTACTTGGTAAATATGTATACCCTTTGAAACAAAAAAGCATTTTTCAAATCGCTCCAGGCGTCTTTAAATAATCGGAGCACATACATTAAAAAAACTGACAAATTGTCCTTTTTTAGAAGTTGGTTAAAAATATAATCTACTGAAATGATATTTGTCAGTTATATTATAAGACTAGCTTGTACCCACGACTTCATCCGCGAGGACGAAAGATAGCCTATGTCCGTCTAAGTCTAATCTATGTTTATGCTTAAATTCATCAGAATCGGTTCAGCCGCTTCGACGTAAAAGCCAGATATAGGTATAATTATATACCTATATCTGGTTTTTATACATACTTTCGCATCCTAACTAATATTATAAATGCGAAAGTAACTCTGTCTGTCTGTCTGTGTCACTTTCACGCCAAAACCACTGAACCGATTTAAATGAAATTTGGTACACAGATAGTCTAGAGCCTGAGAATGGACATAGGCTACTTTTTAATGCGAAAAGAGGGTTGTAAGGGGTTGAAAGGGGGGATGAAAAGTTGTATTGAAGTATCGTGAAGCTAGAAGCTTCAAACTTATTTTGTAGGCTGTTAATTTGATATAAATAAAACTGACATTCAAAGTTTCTGAAAGTTTTACCCTCAAGGGTGTAAAATAACAATAGGGGATGAAAGTTTGAATGGAAATATGTAAGGTTTATGTGATTGTTCTACTGAACGGATTTAAATGAAATTTGGTATACAGATACTTTTTAATGCGAAAAGAGGGTTGTAAGGGGTTAAAAGGGGGTATGAAAAGTTGTATGGAAGTATCGTCATTTTTAAAGCTAGAAGCTTGAAACTTATTGTTTAAGCTGTTGATTGGATATAAATTAATACGTCATTCAAAGTTTGTGAGAGGGAAGGGGGAGGGAGAAGGGGAAGGGGGAATGAGAGGAGGGGAGGGATGGTGAAAGTGAGTGGAAGGGGAAAGGGGAGGGGGAGGGTGGAAGAGGAGGGGAGAGGGATGTGAGGGAAGGGGAGTGGGGGAAAGAGAGACGGGGAGGGGAGGGGAAGAGAGAGGGGAGGAGAGGGGAAGTGGGGGGAAAGGAGAGGGGAGAGGGAAGTGAAGAGAAAGGGGGTGGAGGGAAGAAAGAGGGAGAGGGGAGGGGAAGGGCGAGGGGGAGGGAGAGGGGGAGGGAGAGGGGAGGGGGATTTGAGAGGCGTGGTACGGTGCGGTGTAGGTGGGATACGCATGTGTCTTATTTGTAAAATAATTAGCCAAAATATTTTAAAATGCTACCGAAAGACACTATTCCACCCACGCGGACGAAGTCGCGGGTACAGCTAGTATATAATATTAGTAGGTACATAACTAACACTTAGCCAACCCTCGCGGTTACGCCCGCAAAATATGGCTCTTGTTACCCGACTGCGAAAAAGGAGGGTTAATGTTTTTCGAATGTATGTAAGTATGTATGTATGTATATTTCTTTGGCACGCCCTATAGCCTAAGCGACTTGTCGTATTTTTATGCTAGTGATGTTAATATATTTGTCTTAGTCGTGAGAGTGACACTGGGTACCTTAAACTGTTTTAAATACAATCACTTAAAACGACTGACAATTCAAATTCTTTAATATTTTGAGCAGAATACTTTTATTATTATAATACAATCTTTAGACTGGCCCGCACTAAGGCTAGCCAGTCATCATCATAATCAACCGGTATCAGTCCACTGCTGAACATAGGCTTCTCTTAAGTTATGCCACTGAGCCCGATCTTCGGTTCTTTATTTCCAGCCAGCCTTTCATCCCACCACTTCAAAACAAAAACCTTACACTACATTTAAAATTCAAACTGCAATCCATCTAAATGCAAATTCAACCCCCATTTTGTGAAATAAACCGGTCCATTAGCAAATATATTGCTATTTTTTTTTAACCCAAGTCCAAGTTCTTAACTCGAAGCCCGCGCACTTTGTTTTACTTAAAACCTTGGGTTAAGCTGGAGTTCCTCGGCTATCTTCTATTAGCATAAAGTTAAAGGAAGAGAACTTTATAGGGTCCGATACGATTGAAAGGGCTGCCTAATGGTTACTTAGAAGTAATAATTTAAGATCGTTTTCATAACGAATTATACCGACTTTAAATGCGACGCTATTCATTTTCAGTACCAAGTTTGATATGTTTATTTACATATATCTGGATATACACATCAGATCTCGATAAATTACAATGGGATAAAACTAGAGTTTGGGTCCCGGGACGTCTCGTGTCTCGAAGTCCCGGGACTTTTCGTAATATTAGCTGTCTCGAGTCCCGAGACTTTCGGGTCGAGACTCGAGATGAGACAAGATTGTTGACATTGTTATGTAATCATTTTTATTTTCAAATAATTGAAGGAGCCTAGCGCCACCTGTTAATTTAATGAATAATTACTTGGTCTAATACGTAACTATTGAGTACACAACACTATATTATGAGTTTGCCGCGCCGCCATCATGCCGCCATATTTTATTACGTCTGAAATTAACGTTAAAGTTTTTAAAAGTCAATTTTCTGTTGATTATTAGTGATTTTTATAAACTATTGCCTTTTTAGGGTTCCGTACCTCAAAAGGAATAAAAAAACCCTTATAGAATTCCTTTGTTGTCAGTCTGTGTGTCTGTTCATCTGTCAAGATCCCTTTTTCTCAGGAATGCGTAGAGATATCAAGTTGAAACTTAAATCAAATACTCGGATCTACGGTTTTTTTGGCAGTTTTGGCTGTGAAAAAATTAAACTTGTAATTCAACGCGATCATAAGATATGACAATGAATATGAATATGAATCAAAACCTATAGCGTACTTCCCTTTGACCTAGAATCATGAAATTTGGCAAGAAGCAAGGTTTTAAACCTCTTATAATAGGAATAACCGTAAATATTTAGTTAACAAACAAACTTATTATTTGCGGTTGGTGCAATGCATTTTCTATGGATCGAACTGCACAGTGAAGTTTGTCCTTTAACCTAGTTTGACAAATTTATATGGAAGCCTCGGTGCGCGAGTCCAACTCGCATTTAGCCGGTTTTTTTAATACGTTTTACCAGAAATTAGCTCAATTATAAAATTCTTCAAAAAATACTTACCCCTCTAAAAGAATAAAGAAAAAAAATGTTTTTTCTCAAAAGTCTCGAAGTCCCGGGAATTCCCGGGACTTTGATTGTAAGCTGTCTCGTGTCCCGGGACTTAGAAATTGTCGGAAATTCCCAAACCCTAGATGAAACGGAAAGTATACTCTCTCATACAAAAAATAATTGTCAACAAAAAAAGTCAAACTTGTCAATTATTTTTTCAATCAAACTTCACTAACATTAATTGAATGTCGTATCGCTCCATCTAAAAGGCTGAAAAAGTCGGTATAAAGTATTAAAGTTTTGTCTGAAATTGATAACGTACTACCAGATTTTGAGGCGGCTCGCACATAAATTTATAGCGGAGAGATGAATTCTTTTATCATAATTTATAAGTTTGTAGCAGAACTAAAGTTTCGTTAAATGCAGTTTTCTTTTGAGGAACTGAGCTTCGCTTGGACATTTATTTTGCCGATGTAGCTTCATGCGAAAGGACTTGTGAAACTTTGTAATTTTATATTAAGTTCGAAGAGGTTATAAGAAGGCAAATACGCGGTGTGAATTTTCTGTTGAGCGCTGAGTTTTTCTGTTCTATATCTCCCAAGATATAGTTTGATCTTGATATATAAAAATGGCGCAACATATTGTCGGATTCTTTTGAAGAAAAAATATCAAAGGTACGGCTAGACCGCGGCGTCCTGCGGTCTGCGGGCGCGATCTCAGTACTTTTCAATTGTTTTCAGATCGCGTTTGGTGTGAAACAGTCGGTACAAATATTACTGCGCTATCCGATCGCCGCCTAGATCGCCCGCGCAGGACTCTGCGGTGTGTCTGTACCTTAACTCTAAATCGATCCCGTCTTTTAAACTTCCAGAAGTTAACACCGAATATAACGCTGGTATGGTATTCACTGAACTGATTTGCGACGTGTATAACATGCATCACAGTTAAAATAAGATCGTTTAATAATATCGTTTAAAAACTAAAAAAGAACCGACTTCAATGCCGCGCTATTCATTTTCAGTACCAATTTTGAGATGTTTATCTCAATATCTCTGGAGATACTTATCATACCTCGATAAAATTACCATGGTACCACACTTGGGATATCTCCTTTCGAACAAAAAAAGAATAATCGAAATCGGTTCATAAAAGACAAAGTTATCCGCGAACAAACATAAAAAATAAATAAATAAATAAATAAAAAAAAATACGGTCGAATTGAGAAACCTCCTCCTTTTTTGAAGTCGGTTAATAAGATCGTTTAAAAAACTAAAAAGAACCGACTTCAATGCCGCGCTATTAATATTCAGTGGTTATCTCCATATCTCTGGAGATACTTATGAGACCTCAATAAAATTACCATGGTACCACACTTGGGATATCTCCTTTCCAACAAAAAAAGAATAATCAAAATCGGTTCATAAACGACGAAGTTATCTGCGAACAAACATAAAAAAAAACGTATATACGGTCGAATTGAGAAACCTCCTCCTTTTTTTGAAGTCGGTTAATGAATGCCTGCAAAACTCATCGTACGAAATAACCAACAATAAAAAATAAAAAAAATTAAAAGTAATTACCCAAACACGATATAAGAGCCCATATAACTTGTAAAGAGGTAATTAAAATTGTACCTTTTGTTTAAAACGGCGTATACCTAACTTAAGGACAATTTAACAAAAAGAAAGAAATACAAAATTAGTATCGTTAATTTTGGTTATAAGAGCGTGAAAAGATACCTTCCGTGAAATGTAAAATGCTCGTGTCAAAATGTGACAGAATGAGGATTTTTTGAATTTGATCCAGTCTTTGTTCTTTTTGTCCCCTTTCAAAAATACACGACTTTCATACAGTAACTCAATTATAATGTAAGGTTACGCTTACACCAGATATTGCGAGGTATGTTTTGTGTAAGCCACAAATATAATACTAGCTGTGCCACGGCTTCGCTCGCGTTAAAAAGTATCCTATAGTCTAATCCATAATACTAGCTATCTTTGTACAAAATGTCAGCTAAATCGGTCCAGCCGTTTGACCACGCGTGGAAAACTGCTTGATAGTCCGCAATTAAAATAATATGGTTTAAAAACTAAAAACGAACCGACTTCAATGCCGCGCTATTAATTTTCGGTACCAATTTTGAGGTGTTTATCTCAATATCTCTGGAGATACTTATCAGACCTCGATAATATTACCATGGTACTACACTTGGGATATCTCCTTTCCAACAAAAAAAGAATAATCAAAATCGGTTCATAAACGACAAAGTTATACGCGAACAAACAAAAAAAAAATAATATCGTTTAAAAACTAAAAAAGAACCGACTTCAATGTTAATTTTCAGTACCAATTTTGAGATGTTTATCTCAATATCTCTAGAGATACTTATCAGACCTCGATAAAATTACCATGGTACCACACTTGGGATATCTCCTTTCGAACAAAAAAAGAATAATCAAAATCGGTGCATAAATGACGAAGTTATCCCCGAATAAACATAAAAAAAAATATATATATATACGGTTGAATTGAGAAACCTCCTCCTTTTTTTGAAGTCGGTTAAAAACAATATATATATACGGTCGAATTGAGAAACGTCCTCTTTTTTTTGGAGTCGGTTAAAAAATGTCGGCTATCTCGTAGAGTTATTTTCTTTTCTATGGCTATGTCAGAGTTGTACCTATAGTTAGAGCACTACTGGTGATCTTTGCAAACTTACTTTTGTTTTAAACAATAAAGGTATTTTATTAAGTATGTTTCTTTTATGTGTTACACACTTTATACTTCTTGTACATTGTTACACACATTTTGTCATCGTAACGACCTCCAATAACCTCCAATAACATCTCTCGTCGAATTTGAAACCTGTAATTATTTCTTCCAAATTATTAACTTTTAAATTGTTATCAAAGATGGCGCCACCAATGCATAATTGGTTAAAAATTTAATGCATTTAATTTCGTCATATCGGATCGATAGGATCGTACCGTAGCTTAGATGGTCAGAGCACCTGGGCATGTGTCCCAGAAGGTGCAAGTTCGAATCCCGTCGGTACGGTGAAATTTTGGAATGTGTGTAACAATGTATAAGGTTACTTTACTTATTAAGTAAGCCTTTAAGTTCTGCATTCGACACTGTTGTAGCAATCAAGGATTATTTATGTGCTTTTGTTAAGTTCGTGTACGCGCTGGAAACACGTGGAATTAGTTTTTAATTATACACCGGAAATGCGATGATTGTTTTAAACAAAGCTGGTTCTCAATGTTATTTCATAGAATCCTAATTTATGCATTACGTTTTGCAGGGACGGATTTTGTTGGCATTTACATTTTGTTAGTGCTTATTGACATTGACGACGATCAACATCAATTTTTTTAACCGACTTCCAAAAAGGAGGAGGTTCTCAATTCTGCTGTATGTTTTTTTTCATATTTTTTTTGTATGTATATTACGCGATTACTCCTTCAATTGGAAACCGATTCGAATGATTATTTTTTTAATTGGTATATTATATTTCCAAGGTGATTTATTTGTAATTGAATAGAGATATGAGAAGAACCTCCAGAGATATGACGATAAACGTCTCAAACTTGCTAATAAAACTGACTCGCGCGGCATAAAAGACGGTTGTTTTAACTGATTCTTTTGATGACGTTTCATGATGATGATGATTTAATGATGTTTAACTTAAGTTAATTACCGAAATATAGGTTTTTTTCTTGAATAGTAAATGTGTTCCCATATTACGGAAGAGGATTTCAAAATCTTTCTTAACGCCGATTAGTTCTGTGAGAATAGTAGACCTCATGTTTCCTTATAAAAAATATACGGTCAAATTAAGAAACCTCCTCCTTTTTTTGAAGTCGGTTAAAAATTGAAATCCATTCATATATAACGCTACAGCAAACTTCACCCTCTTCCATACATTCATACAAACTTTCGCGTTTAAAATGTTAGTAGGATTATAATAATTAAGATTTTAGTTTAAAAACTAAAACAACCGACTTCCATGCCCCGCAAATCAATTTCAGTAGCAAGTTTGAGATGTTTATCGTCATATCTCTGGAGATACTTATCAGATCTCGATGAAATTACAATGGGACGACCTCGGAAACGTACCCTACCGATTAAAAAGAGACTCATTCAAATCGGTTCACAATTGATAGAGTAATCGCGTAACATACATATTAAAAAAAAGTAAAAATAAACATACAGACGAATTGAAAACCTCCTCCTCTTTAGAAGTCGGTTGAAAAGAAACTAAGAAATAAAATAGTAATTACAAATTATATATTACTTACCTTTTAACAATCGGGAAAATCAGCACCAGCGAACCGTAGTTAATTGCGAAAGTCGGAGATAGTGAACAATTTCTTCAGTTATTAAGTTGTAAAACCGCATTGTCCTTGATTGTAGTCATTCCAAGAGTTAATGTAAATAAAACTCAATGCAACCCACCGCAGTGCATCATGGGGCAGCTAAAATGCCTTCCTCATAGATATAAAAAAAAATCTAGTATCGTATAACTATATTTTTAAATGCAAGTGTTAGACTAAAAGCTTTAATCTGAGATTTTTAGGAACGAGAGTAAACCGGTATATTTTTATAGGGTTCTGGGCCTTATTCAGTATGACCAATGAGATAACGCGTTCCATAACGCGCCACGTTACGTTATTGAAAAATTGTATTCTGTATGCCACACGATAGGTAAATTATACAAAACGCGCGCGTTACACGTCCTCATATGTCACGATATTTTGACAGCTCAAAACGCGCTCATAACCTTACCCTACCGCGTTTTAATTGGCATAGAGAATACCATAACGCGGAGATAACGTAACACGGCACGGTAAGACTTTAAAATGGTCATACTGAATAAGGCCTCCGTACCTCAAAAGGAAATAAGATCGATTAAAAAACTAACAGAACTAACTTCAAATGCCGCGCTATTTTAGCTCTAATTTTAGCTTCTAATTTTCAGCACTATTTTTAAAGTGTTAATCTCCATATCTCTGGAGATACTTATCAGAGCTCGATGAAATTACAATGGTACCACCCTTGGGATATCTCCTTTCCAAGAAAAAAAAATCATCAAGACCGGTTCATAAACGACGAAGTTATCTGCGAACACACATAAAACCATTATAGGAACACTTTGTTGTCCGTCTGTCTGTCTGTTGGTTTGTCAAGACCCCTTTTTCTCATGAACACGTAAATATAATCAAAATTAAACTTATATCAAATACTCGTGTCTACGGTCTCTGTTGGATGTGAAATAAGATCGTTTAAAAAACTAAATTTACTTCAATGCGGCGCTATTAATTGTCAGTACCAATTTTGAGGTGTTTATCTCCATATCTCTGGAGATACTTATCAGACCTCGATAAAATTACCATCTTACCACATTTGGGATATCTCCTTTCCAACGAAAAAAGAATAAACAAAATCGGTTCATAAACGATGACGTTATCCGCGAACAAACATAAAAAAAACATACATACGGTCGAATTGAGAAACCTCCTCCTTTTTTTGAAGTCGGTTAAAAATCAAACTTGTAAGTCAACGCGATCAAAAGATTTAAAGAAATGAAAAGACAACCGTTTATGTCGCATATTTTCGCATATTTTACGATTTCACAAGGGAATCCAAACCTATAGGGTACTTCCCGCTGACCTAGAATCATGAAATTAAGCAAAAAGCAAGGTCTTATAATATCGTTTAAAAACTAAAAAACAACCGACTTCAATGCCGCGCTATTCATTTTCAGTACCAATTTTGAGATGTTTATCTCAATATCTCTGGAGATACTTATCATACCTCGATAAAATTACCATGGTACCACACTTGGGATATCTCCTTTCGAACAAAAAAGAATAATCGAAATTGGTTCATAAACGACGAAGTTATCCGCGAACAAACATAAAAAAATATATATATATATATATATATACGGTCGAATTGAGAAACCTCCTCCTTTTTTTGAAGTCGGTTAAAAAACACTTATTAGGAATCAATCTGAAAACCGTAAATAAGTAGTTTAATAATTTAAAAAAGCATGGATTGAACTATAAAGTTTAGTTTGTCCTTTAACCTAGTTTGACAAGTTGGTACGGAAGCCTCCGTGGGCGAGTCCAACTCGACTTGGTCTTTTAAAAAAATATTATTATCATATTTGACCCGGTCTAGGATGATATACGTAAGCTTTCCTAGAAGATGGTAAGAGGTAAGGAGGATTCCAAAGGTTGTAAGAGCATATTATATCGATATTCCGCCTGACTTGCTACCAAAAAGTAGCTTACCACCATCAAGGCACACCATGAATCATGGTAGAATGTATAAGACTCTACTATAATTGTTATGTAACCATCAACATGCATGGATACCTACACCTACATTTTGCAAATAAATTCATTTTGACTTGATTTGAAGGAGAAAATCTGCCCCCATAACCTTGCGGTTTTTCGGCAGCACACAGCCCTTGAGAGTCCGAGTATTCTAAGCCTAGCGTGTTCACCATCTTCATCCACATCATCGCTTACCATCAAGCAATATAGCCTATAAGAATCAATAAACAAAAAAAATCTGTGTCAATGAAAACCACATAATCCAGTTGTAATAACAAAACAAACTATTCGATGAAGCATGTTGCAATAATGACGCCATTTTGTGGGTACTTCAGAGATAAGATTCGAATATCCTGACATGAAATTTCAAGGGTCTATACCAGGGATCGGCAACCTGCGGCTCGCGAGCCAAATGCGGCTCTTTGAATGTGAAGCTGGGGCTCTTTAGTTCCAAACGGAAATATTATTTATTTTATTAAAAAGAAAACATATAAAAATCGTTGTTTTAATTTTGACATAAATAATAAGTGATTATCTAATAATACTATATAGTCTGTATACATATTATCTAATTTGTTGTGAAAAACACTATTTAATATAAAAAAATAGATATTTTTGCTATGAATTTTATATATATTTAGTAGCTGTTACCCGCGGCTTCGCCCGCGTTATTTGAGTCTTTATGACCTTTGAGGTCAAGATCGATGATCTCTTAGGCCAAGTCACCATAGATGACCCTAAAGTCGAACTCAATATCCTCTATTGTTAAAGTCATTAATCATTTTGGTTAGGTATACGAAGTTGTGCTGTTTAAATGTTTGACTCAACACAAAAGTTCCTGAAACATTTCTTACAAAGAAAATAAGGTGAATAGCTGCGCGAGCGCAGCGAGAGCTATCATTGCGCGAGCGAACATTTTATATAACTTTTTATGACCCTGACAAATTTACGATCTAATAATCAACTCACTATAGACTCTTAGGTCGAACTCGATATCGATTATAATTACTTGGTAAACCTAACCAAGGTTTACCTAGTTTTGCTGTTTAAGTTTTTGAGTCAGTCTAATGTATGAGGCTGTTGAAACACGCTATTATACGCTATATAGCGTTATTACTGTGAAAAAATTTTACGACTTGTTATGACCCTGACAGTTTTTATGACCTACTAAGTCAACCCCGATGACACTCAGGTAACACGTGATATCCACTTATTTTAAGGTTAATAATCATTATGATTATTGAAGGTCGTACTGTTTAAATATATGACTCGTTTTGATGCATGTGGTTATTAATATACAAAAGTTGCTTATATATTACCTTCAAAGAAGATAAAACAAATGCCTGCGCAAGCGTAGCGAGCGGCGCTATCACTGAGTGCGAAGCGAGCGCGATAATTTTTTTACGACTTTTTATGACCCTCACAGTTTTTATGACCTACTTAGTCAACACGCATGACATTAAGGTTAAACTTGATATCCACTTATTTTAAGGTTAATAATCATTATGATTATTGAAGGTTGTACTGTTTTAATTTATGACTCGTGTTGATGCATGTGGCTATTAAAATCATTATTTCACAATTTTTTGGATAAAAATTGTCTGAAGTACTGAAACATGCACTGGGTTGCGGGTGCACGTAATAGTACGGTTGGCAGCCCTACATTAATCAGGGGAATTAAACATGTGTTTTAAGTGTGACGTTCGACGTCTAGATGAAAGCTGAATGGCTCAATAACTTTTTTTTTTTTTGTAAATTCAAAGCAATAAGTTATGTTTCTGTTATATCTATAATATTTTTTATTGACTATGATCTGTTTAATGTAATTTGACGTGTGTAAGTGCAAATTTTTAATTTGCCCATATATAAAGAAAAAAAAACACAAATGTTGCTGAAATATTACCTTCAAAGTGGATAAAATTAATAATTGAGCGAGCTTCGCGAGCGCAAAAAATTTTTACGACTTTTTATGACCCTGACAGTTTTTATGACCTACTAAGTCAACACTGATGACACTCAGGTTAAAGTCGATAATCACTTATTTTAAGTTTAATAATCATAATGGTTATTGAAGGTTGTTTTGTTTCAATTTATGACTCGTTTTGATGCATTGTGGCTATTATAATTCAAAAGTTGACGAAATATTTCCTACAAAGTAGATAAAACAAATGCTTGCGCGAGCGCAGAGAGTGCTATAACTACGCGAGCGAAGCGAGCGCGAAAATATATTACGTGTTTTAATGACCCTGACAGGTTTTATGACCTAATAAGTAAATACCAATTACCCTTAGGCTGTTAAAACACGTAAGTTTTTGAAATACTTCCCACAAATCAGATAAACACGTTGGGCAAGCAATTCCAGCGCGTAAATTTTGATGACTTCTAATGATCCTGACAGTTTTATGGCCTAATCAAGACACTAATTAAGTCATTATAGACGAACCTAAGGTCAAACTTTTATGATTATGTTAACTCTATGTAAAGTTAACAAAAATAATATGCACCCTCACTTAACTGCCGAAAAAAAAGTATTCTTTGCCCTTTTATGCCCTATTAAATGTCTTTGTTCAAAATGTCATGTGAATCGGTCAAGCCTTTTGGCCGTGAAGAAGTCCCAAACAAACAAACAAACAAACAAACAAACAAACTGACTTTCGCATTTATAATATTGGTGTTGATGTTGATGATTTATTTCAAAAGCAAGAAACAGTTTTGTACATTTTTAGCTTATAAGTAAACCAGGTATGTATCCTGTTGTACACACTAGGACAGTCCGGTGTTGTGTGAATCAGTCTCTTCCTACGAGTACAGTTATAATTTTACAGTTAAAGAAAAATGATAACTAAAACAAAACAAAAGCAAAAATTAAGGCATGCAGTAGGTATTATAAAATCTAAAGCAAACATATCAATTCATTTAACAGTCAGAACTAATCTTAATTTAGTAAACAATCCCTTAACTAGAAAAATGTAAGCGGGTAGGCAATTACGAGTAGTAATTAACTTTTAATAAATTAATAGATGAGTTTTTATCAAATAGGTTTATTTTTGCAAGTAAGACTATTCTTATATGACAAAAAGAAATTTTGGCGCTTTAAAAATTAAAAAAAAAATCGTTTAGGCTAGCGTTTAACCACTATTTCACCTGTTGGTAAGTGATGATGCGGAACTGTAAATTGTAATTGCAATCGTAAATTGTAATTTTTTACTTTTAAAAAGGGTGTGCCCAGCCCTGGTCTTAACTGACGAAAGGATACACGGCTTATCATCGAATTAGTCATCGTTACTCGTGTTAAAACATTAGGACAAGATAAGAAATGTTGCTGATAAGATACAGAATTAATTGCATTGAAATTAAACTTTGAAATAAGTCTTTTGTCTTTTCCACAGCTGGGTAACAGAGTCACAATCACGTGTCACGATTTATGAGTTCAATTTTGCAAAAACCAACCAAAATGGCCATGTCTCTGTGTTAACGCTAAGGTACCAGAAAGCAAACGCTCCGATACAGGACTAGAGTACAAAGTCGTCCAAAACCATCATCAGGTGTCATCATCGCATCAACATCATCGCAATCAGACGCTGACTGACTTTACTAAATTACATAAATAATAAGATCGTTTAAAAAACTAACAAGTCATATTTTCATAAACCTATTTAAACACAAGCTTTAACAGGAGCAGAGTAAGTCAAGACAAATCCAACGAGGCCTATCACGACGGTTATAACATGTGTAGTTTACGAAATCCTTTGGCCACCTTCCAGCTCCATCATCAGATCAGGACCAAGTCATCATAACATTGCATTGTCACGCGTGTTTACACATGTATGCAAAATTTCAGCTCAATCGAACCCCTAGAAGTCGCTCTAAAATCAATCGCAAGATTTGTGACGGACAAATTCGCCGTTAAGTAGAGATAAGACTTGTAAAAATTATAATTTAAAAATATTTTTAAAAACAAGCTTTTATCCGGGACAATGAACTAAAATGTTAAAAATAAATTCTAGTAAGTATTTTGCGTGTAGGTACTTGCCTATATTCTTAAAAGCTTGAAGCACTACCCGTTTTTCAGGCTAGGTAATTACTATACTTCGGTGCCCCAAGATTTTAAAAATATAGGTAAGTACCTACACGCCAAATGCTTCATCATCATCATCAGCCTGTATCAGTCCACTGCTGGACGTAGGCCTCTCCCAAGATGCGCCACTGAGCCCGATCTTCGGCTCTTCTCTTCCAGTCACTGCCCACCGCTTTGCGTATGTTGTCGCTCCACCTGGTCACAGGACGTCCTACGCTACGTTTGCCAATTCGCGGTCTCCACTCTAGAACAAGTCTACCCTAACAGTTATCAGTCCTACGGCAGATATGACCAGCCCACTGCCACTTCAGCTTGCTAATCCGTTGAGCTATGTCGATAACTTTAGTTCTCTGGCGAATTACTTCGTTCCGGATTCGATCCCGCAGAGAAATACCGAGCATAGCTCTCTCCATAGCTCGCTGAGCGACTTTAAACTGGTGGACCAGTCGGACTGTGAGTGTCCACGTCTCGGCTTCGTATGTCATCACAGGTAGGACGCACTGGTTAAAGACTTTTGTCGTTAGACACTGTGATTTTTTCGAATGCTGCTCAGCCCAGATGAATTCTTCTCTGGATTTCCTTCTCGAAGTTATGTTTGCCTAGTTGGAGCGTCTGCCCTAGGTAAACATACTTAGTGACAACTTCGAGTGGGATTCCATCTACGGCAATCGGTTCCGGAACAACGTGCTCGTTGTACATGACTTTGGTTTTATCCAAATTCATCCGGAGACCGATGCGACGAGAAGAATCAGCTAGGCCATTCAACATCCTTTGTAGGTCCTGCAGCGTCTCTGCCATAATGACGATGTCATCTGCGAATCGTAAATGAGAGATGTACCTGCCGTTGATGTTAATGCCACGATCTTTCCAGTCCAGCGTCTTAAACATATCTTCCAAGGCGTTAGTGAACAGTTTCGGGGATATGACGTCCCCCTGTCTCACTCCTCGACGCAGGTGGAGATGTTTAGTTCGCTGGTTCTGTACTTGTACAGTCATCGTTGCGGCTTTATATAGACATCTCATCACTTCGATATATCGCCAGTCGACTTGGCAACGCGGCAAGGACTAGAGAACAGACCAGGTTTCGATTGAGTCAAAGGCCTTCTCATAGTCCACAAATGCTAAGCACAGGGGCCGATTGTACTCTTCGGTCTTCTGTACAATCTGCCGCACCGTGTGGATGTGGTCTATGGTGCCGTGACCGCTTCAAAACCCGGCCTGTTCCGGAGGTTGAAACTCGTCGAGTCTTTGCGCAAGACGGTTCGTGATGACCCTTGAAAACAGCTTGTAGACATGGCTCAGAAGCGAAATCGGGCGGTAGTTTTTCAATAGGGTTTTGTCTCCTTTTTTGAAAAACAAAACCACCATGCTTCTGTTCCATACCTGTGGAGTTCTCCCAGTGAAAAGAACGGAATTAAAGAGCTGCGGAAGCTGTTGAACTGCTGGAGCTCCTCCGGTTTTTAAAAGCTCCGTCGTAATTCCGTCTTTACCTGGGGCTTTTCCATTTTTGAGTTGTTTAAGGGCCATCACGATTCGTCTCGGCTAATTTCGGGCAGATCTTCTGTGAAGTGGCGGATTAAGGTGGCTCTAGAATCCTTAGTATCGGGTTCGGGCCTTGAAGCATGCGATGCGTAGAGCTTGCCGTAGAAGTCTTCAACTTCCGACAGAATCTCCGGCTTGGATGCGACGATGTTCCCCGTTGACGTTGTCAACTTTTTGAGGTGGCTTCTACCCAGAGGCTGGACGAACACTTTCGACCCCCGATTTTGCTCAATTAATTCTTTAATCAAGAGCGTGTTAGAGGATCGGAGGTCGCGTCGTATCAGCTTCTTTATGGATTTATTGCGCACCAGGTTAGTTGACAAAGCTGGCGTGGGATGTAAGGGAGCACAAATACGACCTCGGTGCTCCCAGCTAACCTCACCTGCCCGTGGTGCATCCTGCTGACCAACAGATGGGGCTCTGGCGACCGACAAATGGCGGTATAACCAATTCATATCTATGGCGTAGCCAAATTCTACAGGCCGGTGACGGGCAGCAGCGTCACCGGTGCGAGAAGCTACGTCCTGCGATCGCCAACACGCCTACCCAGCATGGCGATTAGGGCATATCCCTCCCAAGGGATGCATGCATGAAATGGAAAGTCACAATAAGCCGCGGCCCCCAGTTACCGGCCGCCCTGCTATTCCTGACCACGGCGGCGGTCACGGTAACGGCAGGGCAGGGGGTGCTAAGAATCCCCGGTTTACGGTAGGCCGCCAGAACAAACTGACCCTCGCAACGTACAATGGACGCACGATTCGGCTGGACGATCATCTAGCGCAGCTGGAGAAGGAGCTGAAACACATAAGATGGCACATTCTGGCGCTTCATGTAAAGTCCGAAGACCGGGAGAGGACACCATAACCTTAGAATCGGGCCATATTATGTACTACAGAGAAGGAAATCAGCCGCCCAAGGCGGCGTCGGGTTTCTGGACGCCAAATAATTACTAGAATTTATTTTTAACAATTTAGTTCATTGTCCCAGATAAAAGCTTGTTTTTAAAAATATTTTTTACTATTAATTTATTTTTAACTTTTTAGTAGGTAGGTATAGATACCGACTAACTACCTAAATATTTAAGAGAAGTCATGATGTAAATTGTTAAACACAATCCAAAATTTCATCGTACCGACAGGAATTGAACCTGCAACCTCCGGAATAACATGTTCCGGAGCTTTGCCAATTAAGCCACGGTGCGAAGTATCGTTACGACGAAATTAGTGGATTGCATTTGTTAACCCAATTATGCATTGGTGGCGCCATCTATGACTACTTATTACGTAAGTTAATCATTCGGAAGAAATCATTACAGTTTTCAAATCCGACGAGAGATGTTGCACTGCGTTAATCAAATATTATGTTTCTTTGAAGTGTTTCATACAAAAATATAAAGTGTGAAACACTTCAAAGAAACATAATAAGGCATGATGTTTTAAAATATTCCACGGATATTTGATGTGATTATGGGTAAAGTGCTGTTCAAGGAAAATCAATCGACTCGGTGGGGCTATGTTGCTTTATAACAGAAATGCCATGGCCACCTTATAGCTTCATCATCAGATCCTGGCTATCATTTAAGTGTAAAGTGCTCCTCAAGACGAATCATTTGAGCCCAAATTCGCTAGGGTTACGTTTTTTTATCACAGAGATGCCGTGGCCACCTTCCAGCTTTATCACCAGTCGCTTAATATTATCTAGGTGTAAAGTTCTCTCCAAGACGAATCAATCGAGCCCAAACTCAGTAGAGTTACGTTGATTTATCACAGAGATGCCGTGGCCACCTTACAACTTCATCATCAGACCCTGGATATCATCTAGGTGAAAAGTTCTCTACAAGACGAATCAATCGAGCCCAAACTCGGTAGGGTTATGTTGATTTATCAGAGAGATGCCGTGGCCACCTTCCAGATTCATCATCAGACCCTGGATATCATCTAGGTGAAAAATTATCTTCAAGACAAATTAATCGAGCCCAAACTCGGTAGGGTTATGTTGATTTATCACAGAGATGCCGTGGCCACTTTCCGTCTCCATCATCAGACCAGCTCCATGGTACCATATCATTGTATTGTCACCGAAGATACACAGGTACACCAAATTTGAGTCCAATCGGACATCGGGAAGTGGGTCTAATTTAGCTTCCAACATTCCACCCGAACATACATAGTTATATACATATATATATATACATACATACATACATACATTGCAAGTTAATTAAAAGCTTGTAAAAAGAACCGACTTCAATGCCGCGTTATTAATTTTCAGTACCAATTTTGAGGTGTTTATCTCCATATCTCTGGAGATACTTATCATACCTCGATAAAATTACCATGGTACAACACTTGGGGTATCTCCATTCCAACAAAAAAATAATAATCAAAATCGGTTCATAAATGATGAAGTAAACCGCGAACGAACATAAAATAAACTGGCAAAGTGCAAGTCGGACTCGCACTCGTAGGGTAACACAGTAAAGTATTCTATAACTATGATTTTTCGCAACTAACAAATTAACTTTGTTTTTCATAGTGTTTGTATGAAAAACAAAGTTATCTTTGCGGTCGCCATATATCAAAAACTGCTGACTGTATCAGGTTTAAACCAATTTTCTTTGAAAGTTTTTATTCAGGATTCCATTGTGGATTGCTCCCGACACGCTCTCAATAGGGATGGATGGCGGCGCATAGTGTGGGCATCGGGTGTGGGCATACCCAAGGAGAGAAGCACAGAAGAAAATCATCATGATACCACGACCGCTCTGCCGAGAGCGTACGACTAAAGAGATTGTGTTCTACAGAATATGTTTTTTGTAGATTTTTCACTCCCGTACTTTAAAAGTTAGAGGGGGGGGGGACATTTTACCACTTTAGACCATCTTTCAACGACGCGACTTTGATAAAAAAATATTTTAAGAACCTCAATGTAATTTTTTAAACATCTATCCATAGACACCCACACGTATAGGTGTGTAGAAATTTTGTTTTTTTGTTTCAGTTCTATGTATGGGATGCCCCCCCTTAAACTTTTATATTTTTTATGTTTGTATGAAAATCAGAAAGCGGTTCACAGAATACATCTACCTACCATGTGTCAATTCTGTAGTCCTAACAGTTTCGGAATAAAAGGGCTGTGACATACGGACGGACAGACAGACAGACAGACATGACGAATCTATAAGGGTTCCGTTTTTTGCCGTTTGGCTACGGAACCCTAAAAAATGTATATATATACGGTTGATTTGAGAAACCTCCTTCTTTTTTGAAGTCGGTCTTTTCGGAAGTTTGAAGAAATACATAATTATTTAGACCTCTGTAGCTTGTTCCATAAAAAGGTAAACACGGTTAGCTTGCTATACACGTGCTTATCGACGAGTCGATGCACGTGCTATACACGTGCATTTTGCACTGGTATAAAATGATATAGCCAATTTGGCCGAAAATAATATTAAGGTGGAGAAAACGGCGAAGATATAATTATAAAAAACGGCATAATTCAACATATTATTTTAGACTCCAAAACATATTCATATTCAGTCCATTTCCTATATCTATCTACTACCTACCTACACTGAAATAGCTCTATATTTTTAAGGGTGACTTTGCCCTTCAACAAATAATTGTAGATTGTATACCAAGGATGCAATATAGAACGTTTCTGCGAGGCCACTTTTTTGAATCTAGAGCGAAGCGAAGGATTCTAAAGTAGAATCCTGAGCGTAGCGAGGGATTTAAAGTACGTCGGCCGAGAGAAAATAATACTCTATTTAACTCGGCTGCACCGAGTTTTACACTCTGTTTGTCATCCCCCTCTATGAGAAAAGGGAACAGATAATAGGCTCTATAAAATAGCATTTCAAGAGCATAATATTGTAAAAGACGCTGACAACATAAACAAACGTAATAAACCAATATATACATACAGTTTCCGATAAAAACATCGCACCTTTTGCAGTTTTCTTGGCCACCACAATATATGTGTATTGAGCCATTCTATAAAACTTTGCGGCATTTGTTTTTACTTAATTAACGCCGCGCGCTCTCTATTTAATAGGACAGTAACATTTCCCGTACAATATTATTATTGAACCTCCTTAGACATGGCACTATAAAAGAACAGTCATAAGCCAAAATTTAAAAAATTACTTTCCCGCCTTAGGGCGGAAAAGACCTATTTTGCGCGCACTTATCGAGGACCAAACCATCACTTTTCGAATAGATGGGATGACAAAAATCGTTCATCCTTGAACCATGCAAACCGTGCAACCTCATTGTCGGTAATGAGATTGCACCTATTGCTGCAGGCGTACCTACTACTAAGTAAACCTATACATATTATACACTCGAATTATTACTCGCAACAACATAAATATTATAAATTATCTTCATTCTATCTTAAAAAGCGCTTTCTTACACACCCGATGGAACCAAAGATAAGTCTATGCGGGAACCATAACAATATAAAACGCTGCTTTTAGCGTATCTAGCGCTAATTGTCGAACGGGCTCGATTTTGCCGCGGTTACAGAGATAAAAGTAAAATAATAGACTGCTAAGGATCTTACTGAATAGACACGCTATATCCCACGTAATGATAAGAATTATACTAATTGTTCTGATAATATGCTTTATAAAATCCCGTTTGCGTTTCGTCCTATTAAACAGTCGCTAGTCGAAAGTTTGCAACGTATTTTCTACCGGCATCACAGAGAAGGAGGTTCTCAATTCGACTGTCCTTTTTTCTTTTTAAGGTTCCATACCTCAAAAGGTAAAATAAACTGGCCAAGTGCAAGTCGGACTCGCACTCATAGGGTTCCGTAACACAGTAAAGTATTCTATAATTATGATTTTTCGCAACTAAAAAAAACTGGCCAAGTGCAAGTCGGACTCGCGCTCGTAGGGTTCCGTAACACAGTAGAGTATTCTATAACTATGATTTTCGCAACTACAAAAATAACTTTGTTTTTCATAGTGTTTGTATCAAAAACAAAGTTATACTTGCGGTCGCTATATCTCAACAACTGTGTCTCGTTCAAACCAATTTTCATTGAGAGTTTTTATTGAGATCTACAGAATATATTTTTTCTAGATTTTTCACTGCCTTGCTTTAGAAGTTAGGGGGGGGGGGACCCACATGTTACCACTTTAGACGCGCCTATCTTTTAAATGACTTTGAGAAAAAATTATTTTAATCATTGATCAATCATCAATGTCATTTTTAAAGACCTATCCATAGACACCCCACGCGTATAGGTTTGAAGAAAAACATTTTTTTTTGTTCCAGTTTTATGTATGGGATATATCCTTAAACTTTTATATTTTTTTATTTTTGTATAAAAATCGGAAAGCGGTTTTCAGAATAAATCTACCTACCAAATTTCAATTTTGTGGTTCTAATAGTTTCGGAATAAAATGGCTGTGACATACGGACGGACAGACAGACAGACAGACAGACAGACATGGCGAATCTATAAGGGTTCCGTTTTATGCCATTCGGCTACGGAACCCTAATTAACTTTGTTTTTCCGTAGTGTTTGTATGAAAAACAAACTTATCTTTGCGGTCACCATATCTCAAAAACTGCTGACTGTATCTCGTTCAAACCAATTTTATTTGTTAGTTTTTATTGATTTTATTTTTATTTTTCGCTCCCATACTTTAAAAGTTAGAGGGGGGGGGGGGACACATTTTGGAAAGCGGTTTACAGAATACTAATTTACCTACTAAGTTTCAATTCTGTAGTCTTAACAGTTTCGGAATAAAATGGCTGTGACATACGGACGGACAGACAGACAGACTGACAGACAGACAGACATGACGAATCTATAAGGGTTCCGTATTTTGCCATTCGGGTACGGAACCCTAAAAAGGAACACTTATACGATCACTTTCTTGTGCGTTTATCTGTCTCTCTGTCCGTGTGTCACCAACGATTTTCTCAGGAAAGGGTAAACATAGCAAGTTGAAATGTATACCAAATACTGAGTTCTATAGTCCCTATTGGGTAAATCAAGGTACTGAGTCAACATAAGAGTTTTCGCCAAAATCTAAATTTGCCCATATATTTTTATCGTGTTGACTCAGAATTTTGATTTTTATACACCTAATTAGCATCTGCCCATGGCATCGCTCGCGTGGCCTAATGTTTTATGACTTTTTATGACTCTGACAGTTTTATGACCTAATAAGTCACTATAGATGACCCTAAGGTCGAACTAAATATGTTGTTAAAGGCTATTAGTATTCTGTGGTTAAACTCAATAGTCAGTATGGTAAGGTAAGATAAGTTGTACTATTTAAATGTTTGACTCAGTCTGATACATGAGGCTGTTAAAACACAAAACATATGAAGTATTTCCTAAAAAGTAGATAAGGCGAGCGAAGCGAGCGCGAAATTTTTGTATTTCTTTTTATGACCCTGAAAGTTTTATGACTTCATGACCGTAAATGAAATCGATACCCTCTATCGTAAAAGTCATTAATCATTATGGTTAGGGTATAACAAGTTGTGCTGTTGAGGTATTTGCCAAAATAAAAGTGCCCTAAATCTTACTATGCTCTACTGACTATCTTTGTACAAAATTTCAGCTGAATCGGCTAAGTCGTTGATTTGATAAGATGTCACACATTTACCGAATTCAATAAAAAAATCTGAACATCCAGACTTGCCTGCCAGAAAAAAAGTATCCAATGTCCTTGTATGTTCTATTGACTATCCTTGTAAATAATTTCAGCAGAATCAGTTAAGTTGTTTATCAAAAATGACGTCACACGTTTACAAAATTCAATTAATAATATCTAGATATCCAGACTATACTTATACTTTTTTATATACTTTTTTCTGGCAGATTACTGCCATAAAAGTGTATCCTATGTCCTTGTATGTTCTATTGACTATCTATGCACAAAGTTTCAGCTGAATCGGTTTGGCTGTTGAGCTAATAAGACGTGACACATTTTCAAAACTCAATAAAAAAATCTGGACATTCAGACTCGATTGTCAAAAAAAAGTAACCTATGTTTTCAGTGTTTTTTTTACTACCTTTGTACTAAATTTCAGTTAAATTGGTGAAGCAGTTTGGCCGATAAGAGGTCAAACGCTTACAAAATGCAATAAAAATAATCTCGACACCCAAACTCGACTGCCAAAAAAAAAAGTATCCTACGTCCTTCTTTGTCTTATTGACTGTCTTTGTACAAAATTTCAATTGAATCGGTCCAGTCGTTTTTCCGCGTAGATATCTAATACTAAAAGAGCCCCGCGGCTTCGCCCGCGTTAAAGACTTCTTTTAATTACTGAAAACTTTTATTTTGTAAAAACCTTTCTATCATAATGCATAGTGGTAGGACACTATCTAGTGTCCGCCTGGCCAGCTACCAACCTCAAGTTAAAAAATCTGTCACCAAACATCTAACGTGTTCCGGCAGCTATCCTTGAGAGCCAGTTCTTATTCTAGGCCTAGCGTGCTTACCATCTTCGACCGCATCATCACTTACCAACAGGTGAGATAGTGGTCAATCGCTAGTCTATAAGATATAAAAAGATATTTTAAATGAAATACATCAAAGAAGTAAAAGCCAAATCGGTTCAAATTTTGAACCCCGTTTCATCCCCTTAAGGAGTGAATTTTGAAAAATCCTTTCTTAGCGGATACCTACGTCAAAATAACTATCTGTTTGCCAAATTTCGGCGCAATCAGAAATAATATTGATTTCAGACTTTGTTACCCCACTTCACCCTGTTAGGGGTGGCATTAAGAAAAGTCTGAAACACATGTTTACTTATTTATTTACTTACTTATTATTTACGTAAGTACTTCTGCGAAGTTTCTAATAGAAAAAACTATCTAATCTTGTTTATCCATACAAACTTTGAACCCCCATTTCATCCCCTTAAGGGGTGAATGCTAGAAAATCATTTCTAAGAGGAACTAACGTCGTAATAACTATCTGCATGCCAAATTTGAGCGCAATCCGAAACAATATTTATTTTCAGACTTTGTTACCCCTCTTAGGGGCGGAATTTTAAATAAAACTGGCCAAGTGCGAGTCAGCCTTTTGTCCCCCGCACACGGAGGATTCCGAACTTCTGAACGCCATTTAACGAATATCTAACGAACTTCTAACACCAAACCAACTAAGTAACCGTTAACTCATAGGTAATTAATATTATTAAACATACGGTACGGAAGACCCAGTGTTCGTACGACTAACTAATTTTCCACTGATTCTAGTTTATAGTAACTTATTAAGTACTAAGATGGAAAATATATTATTAATCAATACTGTACTCTTCTACATGCACATTCACAATCTTCTACATACATAATAAAATAAGTAACCAAATCGACCGAGGCTCACAAATTTAACAAATAAAACGCTTGCGCGTGCTAATTTTTCCTGTGCTGCCATCTAGTTGCGTCGAGGTGAAGCATTGTGAGCATTGCTCGGTATTTTGTGCCACTTAAACAGACAAATATGACTCTTCCCGACATCTATTGGCGAATTAATAATACTATTTTTTTAATTGAGAGCAACTAACTGCTTTAACTACACAATAACACTAAAGGTACTTCTACTCGCCAATAGATGTCGGGAGGAGTCATATTTTAAGTTGATTATCGATAAAGTTTATTATTGAAAACACGAATAAAACAACATTTCTGAAAATGAATCCTAGCTAGATCGATTTACCGCCCCCGAAATCCCCTGTTTACTAAATTTTATTTAATCGTTGGAGCTGTTTCCGAGATTCAGATTCAGATTCCGAGATTAAGGTAAACACATCTATGAAGATTCATAGATGCTATCGTTTTTTGTTTTAAACTCTTTAATATTTCCCTTTGTTCGATTCTTAGTATTTGTTGTTATAGCGGAAACAGAAATACATCGTCCGTGAAAATTTCGACCGTGTAACTATCACGGTTCATGAGATACAGCCTGTTGACAGACGGACAGACAGACAGACAGACAGACAGATGGACAGCGGAGTCTCAGTAATAGGGTTCCGTTGGTTCCCTTTGGGTTCGGAACCCTAAAAAGCTCGAAACACGTATTTACTTATTTTTTTATTGAAGCTCTTGTCTCAAGTTTCGAAAAGAAAAGACTATCTAATCTTGTTTCTCCATACAAACTTTGAACCCCCATTTCATCCCTTAAAGGGGTGAGTTTTGGAAATCCTTTCTTAGTACATATATTATTTCTTAGTACATATTACGTAAATACGTAAATACGTACTAAGACAAATATACCCTCCAAATTTCAAGTCATTACGACCAGCGGTTTAGGCTGTGCGTTGTCTATCAGTCAGTCAGTCAGTCAGTCAGTCAGTCAGTTAGTCAGTCAGTATGTCAGGACAAAGATTCTTATAGTATTAGATTTAAAGTTTGCAGTGTTCAATTAATAATACAGATCTATGGATTGTTTATACTAATTGCTTTAATTAAACCATTTTTGATTTACAAAATTCATTTTAAAAAATCTGGTTACCCAGACTCGACAGCCAGAAAAAAGTATCCTTTATACTATTTTGCCTTATGAACTGTCTTTATACAAAATTTCAGCCAATTCGGTCAAGCCGTTTGACTGTGAAGAAGGCCCAAAAAAACAAATAAACAAACTGACTTTCGCATTTATAACATTGGTGTTCATCTCTAAGACCAGCGGATTAGCCTGCACGTTGATACATCAGTCAGTTAATATTATAACAAATGCGTAAGGGATAATTTTGGAAAAACTGTGAAACACATGTCTCATAATTTTAATTGAAAAGAATGTGTACATATTTTCAAGACCATCGCCCCAGAGAAATTCTCTGTCTGTTTTAGTGTGTCTGTCTAGTTCTTATTTATAGTACTAGATGGAGCCACAGGAAAAAATAGCACTCGCAAGCGTTTCATTTGAGATTATAAACATAGTGAATGGCTAAGTTTATTGATTAACGATCCTCTACTAAATGTTGTAATTTAATTTTGAATGCGCTTCTATCTGCGCACTAATTAGAGTGCCAAGCGTATAAAATATTACTATAAACACGGTATCAGTGATGAAAATTAGACCTGTGTCGTTCGGTCATTTGTCGTGACCCGGTAGAGGTGGGTTTTAATCAGTTATTCGCGTAACTAGTTAAACGTAGTTTCATGATTGCGCGTAAGCAGTTTTAAAAACGCTTATTTTAGTAACCGGTTATTTCTACACAGTACTCACAGAGCCTCTTCGGAAAACATTTATGCACGCGTACTAAAACTGATGCTGTTAAATAACACGTTACAAAGATAAGAAAGCTTCGCATTATTTCGGAAATACATTATTTTGATTTTATTCACTATTTCGTGAATAATGTTATTAGCTTGTACCACAGAATAATGAATAGTACAAGTACAGAAATTGCACTCCCTGAGAGCAAAAATGCGAGAATAAACCTAGTTACAACGCTGGTAACGTTCAAAATGCGCTTCACGCCTCGAGTGCGGCCTTGAATTTGCGTCACAGTATCAACTAATAGTAACTATGAACCGCGTGTTGCGCACAGTGAAATGCACCGTAAGTCCGCACAGCGAGAGTCTGAATAACTCGGTCAACTCGCGGCCTCTCCTATAGGGTTGAATGTTATGAAGAGAATACTCTGAGGTAGAACAATGTAATGAGTACATTACTGATAATAAGTGCTACATTAATGTTTAATGTCGAGGTAGGATAAAAGTACTACAGTTATACTATAATTAAGATAGTTTATGTGATAGTTTAATTAAGATAGTTAAAACTAAAACAACCGACTTCCATGCCACGCGGGTCAGTTTCAGTTGCAAGTTTGAGACGTTTATCGTCATATCTCTGGAGATACTCATCAGATCTCGATGAAATTACAATGTAACCACCTCGGCAACGAACCCTACCGATTAAAAAAATAGTCATTCAAATCAGTTTACAATTGACGGAGTAATCGTGTAACATACACACCAAGACGAATTGAGAACCTCCTTCTGTTTGGAAAGTCGGTTGAAAATACGTTACGTTCAATCAAAATTGATTAAAGTTTTAGATTGCGTAAGTAAAATAACGCGAAAAAATAGTACTCGCCTAGAATCGTAGGTTATTTGACTTGTAACATTATAATATTCTAGGAGCTGACTCACTTTTTCGACCAAAAATAGTTATGTATTTTATTCCATTGTAGGAAAACTTTATTTTGTAATAGTTTAATCTTTAAATAAAAAAATCGAATTAAAAAACATTTATTAATTTACTTCCGATTTAAAATACTTTCTATAATCAATACACGGATGGGACTTGATGTATGGGACTTGGGATACTTAACAATTTAAAGGCTCTTAATTAAAAGGATGGTGCACTGCAGATGTTTTGACAAATTCAATTTAATCCGTATGCTTTAACAATAAGGTTGTAATTGCTTTGTAGAACAAAAAGGCCCAATTGGGAGACACCAGGTACTATATGTATGGTCATAAATCAAATTACTCGCGACGCGTCAGTAGCCCGGCCTCCCGGCCGTAAACCAACACAATCGTATTTTTCCTAATTCACTAGGCGACCACCCAATATTTTGCACAGTTGTTTAATTCATACACAATATACATAAAAAAATCAATGTATAATTTATAAGCTCGTAGTTAAATCTACTTATCACCACAACAAATGATTGTATTACGATATTACATACCTTTGAACAAGTGCGTGCCCGCTATTTCTTCCGTAGTTTCGGCAACGTGCGGGCACGTGTATCGAGACCGGTGAATTGAACAAGCTTTTGTTGCTCTCGCTTTATTATTGTTCTAGCAATTTCAAAAGATTGGGTACCTAGTGTTGTCCAACTTCATAATAAAGTTAAGTTATATTGAAAAAAAATGAGATGGCATTCCTATTCTCAATTTCTCACCCATTATCTAAACAGGCCGCCTTCAAAGGCCGCAAACTAACGAAGGGCCGCGAACCAGCGAACTGACCCTATCTGTTACGTAGTAACTATTATATAATCTGTGATATTACTGCTAAACTAATAAAGTTATCTTAACCGCTATAATTTTCCATTGAAGTTTATGAAATGCACTAACATCATGATTTTTTTAAAGATTTTTCAAGCCACTAATCTAACTATAGTTATATAGTATTACTGTTAAAAAATAATAAAATAAAACCCTAAGTAAACATTGGTAATCGTACTTATTTATTAACCGACTTCAAAAAAAGGAGGAGATTTCTCAATTCGACCGTATATTTTTTTCTGAGTACAAGTCTTGTATCAGGGGCCTTATTCAGTATGATCAATGAGATAACGCGTTCCTTAACGCGCCACGTTACGTTATTGAAAAATTGTATTCTGTATGCCACACGATAGGTAAATTATTCATAACGCGCGCGTTACACATCCTCATATGTGACGATATTTTGACAGCTCAAAACGCGCTCATAACCTTACCCTACCGCGTTTTAATTGGCATAGAGAATACCATAACGCGGAGATAACGTAACACGGCACGGTAAGACTTTAAAATGGTCATACTGAATAAGGCCCCAGCTCTCGGACTATACAACTCGTTTGACTCGACAAAATCGTATTAAAGGTTCGTTAGTCAAAGAAAAGGCCAAGTCAATTTAAATAAGTAGGTAGGTAGGTATAACTTTGTTGGTTTCAGCTGTGCACTGATATGTCAGTCAATCAGTCAGTCAGATTTATTCTTTTAGGTAGGTACTTATACCATATCCTATAGGTACTTGTACCTATAGGATCTACGTAACCTACCTACAGTAAATAATAAAATAACCTACCAATTTCAAGTAGGTTACAATTAATATTTTGCAAGATTTAATGTCGATAGAAATTCCCTAAAGATCTTAACTTGAAACATGAAACTCAGCTGACTTATACCTACCTACCATTTTATGTGTGACATTCTTCGCTTTTTATATAAGTACCTACATGTGCAGCGCGACGACAAAATTTACAAATAAAATGAAAAAAGGGCAAAAATAATTGACATTTTCTATCCCCTTCTTTTATTGTTCAATTGATATAAGTATTAAACTAAAACTAGTATACACTGACCCTGCATTAGAAGGTGGCCACTAGTACCCGGGAGGTCTACTTACAGTGAACGACCTTTAAGGTCATTGACTTTTACGCGAAAAAAAAAGTCGGAAACTACTACTAAACGACCGGATCGTTAAACAAAAAGTACCTAGATAGCCTTACTACCTAGATTTACATTACTTATAAATAATATTAATTTTATTAATGTCTTATATCTCTCGAGAATCTTAGGAAATGTATGAAATGAAATGTCGTTATTCCCGTTGTTGTTTAAGCATCCGTATGCTACGCAATGCCCTTCGTTTAGACATACTGAATAACATTTTTGTATGTTAATATCGTAAGCAAGGAATATAATAATGAGGTAGGTCCAAGGTCCAAGAAAGGCGCGCGGCCGATCGAGAGCGCGCGTGACACTTAACTGACTGAACATGAACCCGGGAGGGTCGCGCGGAGGTACTTGTAGTTTCATAGCTACAGCGCGGAGTGCGACAGGCCTGCTTGTACACAGTTAGTAACAGCACATCGCCGCACAAAACTGCGTACGCGTAATCTAATAACCATTTTGTATTACATTTTTGAGAAAAGGAACGTTTCTTATCACAAAACTGCTTACGAAAAATAACTGCTTACTTTCGATCCGCGAAACTACGTAGTATACAGTTATTAGCCTCGTAAGCAGTTTTTAGAACCGCTTACTTTAAATAACGCCCACCACTATGACCCGGGTCGATCGTGTCCCACTCGTATCTCAACTCATATAGTGATCGGGTTCAAAAGATTCGATCATTTGGGTCACAGGCGCAGTTCATTTGTTTGTACCACAAAATACAAGCGAACTGCTATCCAAATGATCGAAATGACCGAAATTGTACTTTGTTGTACCTATTGTTTGAGTATGACCGAATGGCGAATGATGAACTGAACGGATGATGGTATTGATGGTTAGGATCATGATATTAATGTTATTTGTCATGATGAAATTGAACCACCTTTTTGTCCCAACTTCACAAAAGAGGAGGAGGTTCTCAATTAGACTGTTTTTTTAAATGTTTGTTAGCTCAGAACTCCGTCAAATCTTGACCGATTTGAAAAATTCTTTTTTTGTTTGAGAGATAATGCCTCCCGTTTGATCGCATTTAAATTTTATCAAGTTATGTAAACTACCTCCGGAGATATAGAGATAAACATTTCAAACTATTGACTCATTGTATACCTTGATGACATATGCATTTGTATACCTCGACGGCATGATACTGGCTATTTTGACTATAGCGGCATGTGAATTCGGTTATTTTTCGTATTGTATCTCATAAGCATGTCGCCTGTTTGTAAAGCATCGTAATTAATAATTATCGAAACATTCAATCATGTTGCAACATTCAGACTAAGCATTAGATCACGAGACACGAGACTGATATTCGAGACCGAGTCACATAAGACCGAATCTTTTAAAAACCCATGATACGATCAATCATGTCCAGGTCGCGATCGAATCAAAAAGATTCGATCAATCACAATTGATACGGGTCTAGTATAAATTGAATTTTATATTTTACTAGCAGCCCGCCCCGGCTCCGCACGGGTGAAAAAGATACATAATATTGGACGGCCCGTTAGAGTAAAGGATAGTTACCTTGACTTTTAAGCCAACGGTTGCTGGTTATAATCTTAGCTATATTGATTTTCTCAAGTTTTTATGTGCATACATGAATCATGGGTGTTCACAGGTAGTGCGATCATTAAATCAATGTTCTGCCTCATTTGCTACCAAAAAGTAGCTTACCACCATCAAGGAATAGGTCTGCCGCCGTAACCTTACGGTGTCCCGGCAACACAGCTCTCGGGAGTCATTACATTCTAGGCCTAGCCTGTTCACCATGCGAAAATGCGAAAGTCAATTTGTATATTTGTTTGTTTGGGACTCCTTCACGGTCAAACGGCTGGACCGATTCAGCTGAAATTTTGCACAGAGATAGGCAGTACTTCTTCATGGATAAGGTCATAGGATACTTTTATTACGCGGGCGAAACCGCGGGGCATAGCTTATCAGTGGATTAAACTGTATTGACATAAAATTGATTTATATCGGTTGTAATCTACAGAAATAGCGAAGCTAATAATGTTCACGTAGTAACTATTGTCTAATCTGTGGTTTCGCTGCAACTATTTTGATGCGCATAATTTTAAATCTCTGATATCTTCTAAATTTTTCATTTAAATTGTATACTGTATAGGACAATTTAAATGTATAATATGTGACCAAGGTAATTAACGTAATTATTCGAATAAGGATTCATTCTGTACATTAGAAAGTTACCTTCGCAACTAGCAAAATCGTCTTACGTTTCTCACTTTATAAGAGTTCTGAGCTTATAATGGTCTCTTCTTTGTTTTCGTCATTGCTATCGCTCCTATATTAGTCTCTGAGAAGCTGTTACAGGCTCAAATACGTTTGATCTTAATACCTTAATACCTTCTTTGCGGTCATCACTAAGGACGGTTTAGCTGGTTTCGCGGATCATCTGAACCAAGTGCATCGCAACATCGCAGTTACAGTGGAAGAAGAAAGTGATGGAACTTTATCCTTTCTCGATGTACGCGTGATCCGCAGGCCAGATGGAAGTCTCGCACATACAGTGTATCGAAAGCCAACTCACACGGAAAGGTATCTACACGCCAACTCGCATCACCACCCGGCACACTTATCCTCGGTACCCAGAGCATTAATCAACCGAGCTCTAAGAATATGCGACCCTCAATACCTAGATGGTGAGCTAAATCACGTGAGGGGGGTACTTGAGGATAATGGCTACAGCTGGCGACAATGTGGCCGGTGGTGTAAACAGAGTGAACGTAAGCGACCACAAGTAGCGGATCGATCACCGGCTTATTTACCGTTCGTAAAAGGAGTAACGGACAGAATCGGATATCTTTTACGACGGAAATATGATGTCAAGACGATCTTCCGCCCACCAGGTCATCTTAGACAGATGCTGCGTTCACCGAAGGACAAGGACGAGCTGAACGTTCCGGGCGTGTACAGAATACCATGCGACTGTGGCAAGAGCTACGTGGGAGAAACTCGACGCAATATCACGACTAGACTTACGGAACACATAAGGAGCATTAAGAATTCGGACACGACAAGATCCGCCATCGCGGAGCATGCACATCTCGCGGACACAAACCACTTTATCCGTTTTGATAAAGCCTCCGTACTAGCTAGAGAGAAGTTCTTTGTACCTAGAAAAGTACGTGAGGCTATTGAGATAAATAGACACCCCAATTTCAACCGAGATAGTGGATGGACCTTGCCGTCAGCGTGGAAACCGATTCTTAATGCGTCCTCGAAAAAGAAAGTGTCAATCAGTCTAGAGTGTGACACAGTCAGCATTGTTTGCGACGGTACTTCTGGCGATAGGAGTAGCAGCGATGAAGAACCGACGATGACATCATTCGGGCTATCTCAGGCATCCTCGGTACCGAAAAGGAACAGCCGTTACCGATCGCCGCCGAGTCCGCCCCCACCCCGGCTATCAAGCCGAGCGCAGCGAGCGGCGGCCCGCAGTGAACATCGCGATCTCACCGCGTGACCTCACTCCCGAGGAAGAGCGACTGACTCGCTCGAAACCTAGGTCGAGAAAATTCGACTAAAGGTACGTGAATTACAGCCGGTATATAACAATAATAATCTTAATACCTTGTCTTAATTATGCATATAAGATTATTTTACAGTGCCGTTGTGCCACACTCTCCTAAAAAAGCATTTTTTAAGACTTATCACACTTGAGATAGTTAGCTCTCATATCCACATTTTCTAAGCTCATTTAATTTTATTACATAATTTCTAAATGCTACTGTAAGAATTTTAGACTAAACGTGTACATTTTGATCTTATTCAAAACAATTATAAGATCAACAGCAGTGGATAGGCACCGTATTAGAGTGATATTGAATCATCATACTTACAATAGAGAAAACGAGTCTAATTTTAGAAAGTTTGATCTTAAATCGAATTTGTGACTAAAATTATGAGAGTAAAATTTGATGTTGACTATTATATTTCACATAAAGTATTTTAGTGCGGTCACATAAAATACTATTTCACATCCCAAACGTTCACTCTTAAATTAAAATAATGTTTTATGTCAATTCAAGGAACTCTAATTTATTCCAACATGGCTCCATGTTGGAATTAATTAGATTACTGCTAAATGATCTTACAATAGTCTTATAGTGATTCTAATAAATGCAATACTAATGGCGACGCTTTTAATACAAATTAACAAATAAAATAATTAAACAAGAATACTAAATACTGTATATTGATGAGGCGCACGAGTTGTGAAGCGTAAACTAGGGTCTACTTTACAGTAAATAATATTTTCCAATACTAATACTTACCGAAAAGCATAAAACGAATCACTTGTTAATAATGGCACGGTTATTACACTATAAATATTAAATACCTTTATCCTTACTGTTTTCGATTTGTTCTTTATTAGTTGTAAATTTCAAACAAACACTATACAAAAAGTATTTTTTTACAATTGTGTTTGATCTTATGTATAATCAAAAAAAGCTTTCTTACGCTCACAGGACTCTAACGTTAAAACAATGTAAGCCTATGTGTGCTTAAATTCGTTTTTGTAAGACTAATTTAAGTGGAAACAACATTAAATGAGACTGATATTAAAAAGATATAAACAAAATACGCTTATAAATGGTGCCCAAATCCAGGCTTATTCGATGATATAAGAATGGTATAAGAGCAAGAAAATAATGGTCTAGAGATTGTTTTAAGTGTAGTTTTTGCTGGTTGGGTTGGAAGTTATGTAATGTTTTTTATTAAAAACTTAAAGATTTACATGGTTACCGTGAGTCAATCTTAAGAGTCAGACATATACCATTACGAACTTTTTGGTAGACCTTTTTAAGTTGTACAATACTGTAGTACATTATTTTGATCTATCTCGTAGGGTTCAGCCAGCGTTTGCAATGTAAGCGCAAAAAAAGTGTTTATTTACGACATCACATTAGAAAGCTCTAAAATTATCAGTGTTTTTCTACTATATAATGCATGTATTATACATATAAACCTTCCTCTTGAATCATTCTATCTAATAAAGAAAACCGCTTTAAAATCCGTTGCGTACTTTTACAGACGTACAGACGTGCAGACGTACAGACGTACAGACGTACAGACGTACAGACGTACAGACGTACAGACGTACAGACGTACAGACGTACAGACGTACAGACGTACAGACGTACAGACGTACAGACGTACAGACGTACAGACATACAGACATACAGACATACAGACATACAGACATACAGACATACAGACATACAGACATACAGACATACAGACATACAGACATACAGACATACAGACATACAGACTTACAGACATACAGACATACAGACATACAGACATACAGACATACAGACATACAGACATACAGACATACAGACATACATACATACAGACATACAGACATACAGACATACAGACATACAGACATACAGACATACAGACATACAGACATACAGACATACAGACATACAGACATACAGACATACAGACATACAGACATACAGACATACAGACATACAGACATACAGACATACAGACATACAGACATACAGACATACAGACATACAGACATACAGACATACAGACATACAGACATACAGACATACAGACTTACAGACATACAGACATACAGACATACAGACATACAGACATACAGACATACAGACATACAGACATACATACATACAGACATACAGACATACAGACATACAGACATACAGACATAGAGACATACAGACATACAGACATACAGACATACAGACATACAGACATACAGACATACAGACATACAGACATACATACATACAGATATACAGACATACAGACATACAGACACTCGAAAAACATAACCCTCCTTCTTTCGCAGTCGTGTAAAAAGATGTGATAACGCGAAATAAACACATTCCTATGCGACATGAATGTAGGCGGCAAACAATTCGAACATGTAATAAATTAGGTCCTATTGTAATTTTATCGAGGTCTGATAAGTATCTCCAGAAATATGTAGACGTCATCGCTTACTATCAAGTGAGCGAAATGCTTGTCATGCTACCTCATCATCAACATCATCTTTATCAGCCTTTATCAGTTCTTTTCCAATCACTGCCCACCGCCACATGAGTAAAGAAGAGTCTTTACTCATGTGCCACCGCTCTACGTATGTCGTCGCTGCGCCTGGTCATAGGGTCTTTTATGTAGCCCCATGACATAAAAAATAGAAGAGTAATGGTAAGTATCTATCAATTTATTACCAATATCCTACGCTAGCTCATTCTTTAAACTATAGCACGTTTGCAAAATTATAATCCACCACCGAGCGCTGACGTTAATATGACAGCTGACGGTTAGACACCTCCGCTGGCTTGCAGCGCTAGCAACTCTGAATTATAACTACGACAGCTTACGCTTATCGTGCTTGAAGCGCTGAATTTCTAGCAACTAATACAGCTTTGCGTTAGACGGTTTTGGCTTGAAGCGCTTAAAACACGGCTTGTCTATGGGAGTCAATATTGCCAATATAGATGCAATTTTAGTTTTAGTTGCAATATTTATATATATTGCATTATGCGGTTTACTTTTATCTAGCTACAAGTTTTATTCAAGGATTACTTTGTTGATATTATTCTTCTATTGTTTGCTAATAGTTTTTTTTTATTATTGCAGATAAAAAATGTTAGGCAAACATTACGACGATGTTGCAATTAGGGTGCATTTGGGTATTTACGAATGAATTTTTGATGAGTTCACAGGGTCTTTGTATTATCACCAATATGTCAAAATGTTGATAGACTTCATGTTACCAGCTTATGTTACTCCGTCTGCGTGAATATATGCTCTAGTACTATTGCTAAGATTTGTATAAATATATCATTGTAATTAATAATTAGAAGTGTTTGAAAACATTGTTATTTTTTTTTTGTCAGAGTTTAATTCCGAATTATGTTTGGGTAATTCTGAATGACACTCAAAAGTGGGTTTTAAGTAGTTATGCCTTAAAGTACGTGTTTCTTTTTCATTCAGGTTTACCTTCACGAAATATATGTAGCGGTTGGGCCACTGAAAGGGCCAAACATTATGCGAGTGCTACTTTTATTTCGGAATTACCCGACAAGTAGCCTACGGTACTCAAACTCTTAGAAGGCATTGACAAATTCGTAATTGCCCTATACGGCTAAATCTGAAAAGTGCAAAAAATCTTGAGCTAGATAGTTCTAAGCCTACACAGAATTGCAAAAAAACGTTAATCTAGGGAATAAAGAAAATAAAAGTTTAATATCTTAACAGGTTTTGTAATTATGGATGTTCGGGCAAATCTAATAACACCAAAAAACCCGCGAAATCGCCGTTGGTTGGAAAAATGACAGTTGATGACGCGCGGTCGCTCCTAGCAGCCTGAGGTGACTTGCGGGCGGATGCGTATTAAAATGGCCGCTAGGTGAATGTTGCCAAAGCATGAAATATTGCCGTGTCGATTGGAAAACTTTAATTATCAGAATTGCCCGATTTTCGGAGTTACCCGAATGCACCCTACAACTTTTGTAACTTCTTTTATTATTTTTATTCGATTGACATTTGTATTGATTATTTTATTTTACAATTATGACGATGATATTGCAGATACTGTAAATAGGTTCACGGATACTACAGTTTTTCTTTTTATCAAATCTTGTTCAAAATATTTGTGACACCTATGTAACGTGTCTATATAATGTGCATTATAATTTTTGTAAATTGTTAAACACAATCCAAAATTTCATCGTACCGACGGGACTTGAACCCGTAACCTCCGGAATAACATGTTCCGGTGCTTTGCCAATTAAGCCACGGTGCGAAGTATCGTTACGACGAAATTAGTGGATTGCATTTGTTAACCCAATTATGCATTGGTGGCGCCATCTATGACTACTTATTACGTAAGTTAATCATTCGGAAGAATACATTACAGTTTTCAAATCCGACGAGAGATGTTGCACTGCGTAAATCAAATATTATGTTTCTTTGAAGTGTTTCACACTTTATATTTTTGTAAATTGTTAAACACAATCCAAAATTTCATCGTACCGACGGGACTTGAACCCGCAACCTCCGGAATAACATGTTCCGGTGCTTTGCCAATTAAGCAACGGTGCGAAGTATCATCAGTGTCTAGGCATCGTTCTAGGGATCGAACTGCAAAGCTAAGTTTGTTTTGACAAGTTTGTACGGAGCCTCGGTGCGCGAGTCAACTCGCACTGTACCGGGTTTTTAACTGACTTCACAAAAAATAGAGGAGGTTCTCAATTCTTCGGATTTTTCTATTTTTTTTATTTATTTTTTAATTTTTTATGTATGTTCACCAATTACTCGAAGATGCCTGAACCGATTTGGAAAATTCTTTTTTGTTTCAAAGGGTACCCTTCCCAGGTGGTCCCATTTATATTTTAACGAAATCAGCCAAGCCGTTTTTAATATATCGACATTTGTATTACGACGCATTTACTTATCTCGACGTTTTACTCGTACTACTAACTACTGGCACGGATTATATAATAGTTACTACGTCTACTGGCTACTTTGACTAGCGTGACGTTTGAAGTCGGTACGATCTTAAATTATTTCAACTTATTTTTATTCTTGTTTTCTTTTCAGATCATTTAAGAGAGCCAATTGCCGGAGTCATTTGAAGAGTTAACTCGACATTAAATTTTTCATTTGATAACAAAAATCATTTCATAAAAGTATCCAGTCAAGTACCTACAATATCAATACCTACCGCCAATAATCTAACATCGATTCAAGCATCTGATCGATATACAGCATGCTATACATCAATATGTATATCGATGTAATCGATCGCACGCGTCCGATAATGATGGCGACTCGCTGTCTACCATCACGTATACATTACAGATAAGCATGTGACTCGATATCAATTATACAAGGTCATGAAATAAAATGTATGAATTTGTTAAAACCGTAGAAGTTTCATTTCTATTTTGTATCTTTAAGGCTAGCATTTCAACCACTGGTAAACGATGACGGGGTATAGAATGGCGAACACGCTAAGCCTCAAATACTTTAACTCTCAAGGGCTGTCTGCTGCCGGAACACCGTAAGGTTATGGCGGCAGATTTTCTAATTGAGGATTCTGGATGTACATCCGTGCCAGGTTTTGAACTGGTGACTTCTCGCTTAGAAGTCAAGCCACTCAAGTCATCTATCTATCTTTTCTGCCATTTTTACAAGCTTTATCTCTACTTCACGGCAAATTTATTTGTACGTCACAAATATTGCGATTGATTTTAGAGCGACTTCCAGGGGTTCAATTGAGCTGAAATTTGGCATACATGTGTAAACACGCGTGACAATGCAATATTATGATGACATGGTGCTGATCTGGTGATGGAGCTGGAAGGTGGCCAAAGGAAATCCTAAACTACACATGTTATACCCGCCGTGTTTGGGCTTGTTGGATGTAAAAGCTTGTGTTTTAAAAGGTTTTTATTTAATATTACTTGTTATTAAAATTCTTATAGGCTAGCGTTTGACCACAATCTCCCCTGTTGGTTAGTGTTGAGGCGGTCGAGCTAGGCCTAGAATGGAAACTGGCTCTCAGGGATAGCTGCCGGGATATATTAAATGTTTAGCGACAGATTTTCCAACTTGACGGTGGTAGCTGACCAGGCGGACACTAGATAGTGTCCTACCGCCATGCAAGTGGTGTACAGTACTGTAATGATTTCTTCCGAATGATTAACTTACGTAATAAGTAGTCATATATGGCGCCACCAATGCATAATTGGGTTAACAAATGCAATCTACTAACTTCGTCGTAACGATACTTTGCACCGTGGCTTAATTGGCAAAGCACCGGAACATGTTATTCCGGAGGTTGCAGGTTCAAGTCCCGTCGGTACGATAAAATTTTGTATTGTGTTTAACAATTTACAAAATATAAACTGAGAAACACTTTAAAGAAACATAATATTAGAATTTATTATCAATTGTATATCAATTATCAATCTCATAATTTCGCACAAAAACATCAGTTCACATAAAAACTGCAGTAAACAAGCAAAACCTATTTCCATTATAATGCACATTATAGCTAGATAATGAACAGATAAACGTGTAATTGTGTTACTGAAGGTAATCTGATAGTTTTTACGCTCTGCTCAGTAATTGCGTACAAACACTGTAAACAGATAATTATCGTTTATTATTGCTACACCTATATAAAAAATTGTGGTGTGGTTTTATGAAACCACGACGCAAGTGAAACTTTTTAACCGACTTCACAAAAAAGGAGAAGGATCTCAATTCGACTGTTTTATTTAAAATGTTTGTTACCTCAACTCCGTTTAATCTTAAGCGATTTTAAAAATATTCTTTTGGTTGGAGAGATTATGCCCTCCGTTTGGTCCCATTCAAATTTTATCGAGATATGATTATTATCTCCGGAGATATGGGGATAAATAATGTAAGAAAATGTATATACCTAGATGATATTATGACTGTAACTAGCCAGTACTTTGACCATCGCGGCATCTGAGCTCGGTTTTTTCGTTTTGTACGATAACAAATAATTGTTTATTTGTAGCTATGGTATCTAGGATGCCTAGGCGAGAAGCGAGGCGAGAGTGTGGTCAAACGCTAGCCTATAAGATATAAAATCTACCGCCGTAACTTTACGGTGTTCCGGCAGCACACGGCCCTTGAGAGTCAGCCTATTCCAGGCCGTATATAATTATGCTATATTTGTGTTCATCATCTTCGACCTCATCATCGTTTACCACCAGGCGAGATATTGGTCAATCATTATCAGCCGGTATCAGTCCACTGCTGGACATAGGCCTCCCCCAAGACACGCCACTGAGCCCGGTCTTCAGCTCTTTGCTTCCAGTCACTGCCCACCGCTTTGCGAATGTCGTCGCTCCACCTAGTCACAGGGCGTCCTACTCTACGTTTGCCGATTCGCGGTCTCCACTCTAAAACCAGTCTGCCCCAACGGTTATCGGTCCTACGGTAGATATGACCAGCCCACTGCCACTTCAGTTTGATAATCCGCTGAGCTATGTCGATCACTTTCGTTCTCTGGCGAATTACATCGTTCCAGATTCGATCCCGCAGAGAAACACCGAGCATAGCTCTCTCCATAGCTCGCTGAGCGACTTTAAACTGATGGACTAGTCGAACCGTGAGTGTCCACGTCTCGGCTCCGTATGTCATGATTAAAGACTTTTGTCTGTAGGCACTGTGGTATAGGCGACGAGAAGACTCGACGGAGTTTCCCAAATGCTGCCCAGCCAAGCTGAATTCTTTTCTTGATTTCCTTCTCGAAGTTGTATTTGCCTAGTTGGAGCGTTTGCCCTAGGTAAACATACTGCGTGAAAACTTCGAGTGGGATTCCATCTACGGCAATCGGTCAAACCCTAACCTAAATTTAAAACCACCCCCGACTGATCTATGTATGGATAATCTGTTCATTGAGACCGTTCCAATGAGCTCAAACTTGACATCTCTGTTGTAAGTTGGTGAGAAGTTGAGTATTCTGCAGATTCCAGGAGATATCCCAGCATCAGGTCAGTGCAATACAATCTTACAATATCGTTGAAGTAAAAGGATAACGAATTTCGAATTGATCAGAACAATAAAAAAGTGATTATATCCATCGACTAGAAAAAAGCTAGTAGTCTTAAAACGGCTGAACGGATTTTCATGAATCAAAGCTTAGAACACTCTCAAATATCGATTACACATATCGAATAAAAAAAACTAAAATAATCGTTTACCCCGTCTGGACGCTACGATGACACAGACAGACACACAGATACACACGTCAAACTTATAACATCCCTTCTTTTTGCGTCGGGGGTTCAAAAGAAAGACGAGGCGATGAAATCTGACAACAGAAATATAAATAATTCACTGTAGAAACTATCGAAACACGTCTTCCAAAATAGCTGAAGTGTGGGCAATCAATTCGTGCAATTGGTGCGTTGTACAGTTAATGCCACTTCCATATATGTACCAGTATTTTCTCCCTAGCTAGGGTTAACCGCGATAACCCAGCATTCTTACATTATTCCTAGTTAAACTCCACATCAGGTAAATACAAATGGCTTGAAAAAATCCACTTTTCACCCTTCAACTTGATGGTAACCACCCACTATACCGTGTTATGCTAATTTTGGTCCACGAAAGTTTCCGAATGCCTCTTGGTGGGTTATGAGACCCTAGTACTTTATAACATAAAACAATTTTTGTTTTCAGTTGGTATTTTTCGTTTTCGACGGTGAAAAACAGATTTGAATGAAGTCTCGCGCACAGCTCAAAGCAAAGTAGAAAATAGAAGCAGGTGCAAAAAAATGATACATCTACGTATTTATATTGTATTATTGTTTGTTTTTGTAATTACACAGAATAGTGATGGTGTGAAAATAAGCAATGGCATTGAGACCAGGTGCAAGATGACGCAAATAATCATCGATTTATATAAAAGAAGGGAGATAGGGCACCCCGCTTTTCAAAGAGGACAGTTAGAATTAGGTTCGGGAACCTAATTTTACCTTAGTCACAATCGAACTAGCGTTTGCGTAGGACGTACAGATTTACATGTGCAAAATTATCGCAGATCCATTTAAATAATTAGCAACAATGCCTTCCTCTGTTCGTTATGCACATCACTCTCGACATAAGAAATTCGTGTTTTCATGTAGTTGTTTCCAGTTCCATTATGTTTACGTGGCTTATGAGAGAGTACCGCATCTACCTTTATATATCGATGCAAATAATGCTTACTAGCATTATTTGCATTCCAACACTTCTACCCGTCTGCTGAGCTGGCTGGTACTGATTATCATGGCAGAATTGGATTAAACGATTGGCGGACTATATTTGTTCGGCGGATGGTTATAACAACCTCTAAACACAGATTATATAATAGTTACTACCTAAGCTAAAACCCAAAACCACCAGTGATTTTATACATTTAACATAACCTAGGAATCGTGTAGAACTAAGATTGAACAAAAGATTAGAAATAGGTAATACTATAAATCCGTATTTCTGTGATACATACTCGTATCTAAGTCCAAGACACAGAAATCACTAGTGCAAGGAATTAATTTTATTTTAAATAAATTAGGCTATTAATGATATATATATTAGTTTATTAGTTAGTTTATTATAGTTAGTTAATTATATATTAGTTATACCGGCTGTAATTTACGTACTATTATTGTCGAATTTTCTCGATCTAGGTTTCGAGCGAGTCCGTCGCTCTTCATCTTGCGTTTGCGTTGTTGTTGTCTTGAGATTGCGATATTCACTGTCAAAACTTTAAAACCAAAATATATATAGCTGTGAGGTCATTAAATTCTTAGGGCTATAATATCGTAGGGCGAACGGTATAGTGAGTGTTAACCTCAACTCGTTGTTTGTTCGCGTGCAGTGCTCGCGTGCTACCCTGCCGAGGGTTAATTAATATTTATTAATTTAATAACTACCCTATTACTATGTGTCGAGCACTGAAGGACAAAAGGCGGAAGAATGTAAATTCATATATGAACTCCGTGGTTTTAAGCCGAAGGATTATAGTTACTCGAAGTTATGAATCGAATCTGTATAAGTAGTTTCTTCAAAAAAAAATAAAAAAACATTTTCAGAGCTAAACACATTGTACGAGACTTGAGGTGCTGGCAAAAGCAGAAAAATATCAGCATCTAAACCCAGGTGGTGATAAAGCGCCTAAGAGAATGATAAGATAAACTCGGCCAAGTAATTACCTTTGAGTAACGAATGTCACGATAGAAGAAGGAAGAAAATACATCAAAATATTGTGAAATGGTTAGGTACTAAATCTGTACGTAACATAAATATTCCACCAAACTCAAAAGATGCCAGAGCAAGAGAACAGAAATACCGACAACAAAGTAAATTTTTAACCGACTTACAAAAACGGAGGAGGTTCTCAATTAACCTGTGTTTTTTTTTAAATATATTTGTCAACTCAGAACTCATTTATGAACATCATTTATAAACTGACTAGCTGTACCCCGAGGATTCCCCCGCGTTAAGAAGTAGCCTAAAGCCTAATCCATCGTACTGAATATACAACATTTCAACTAAACCAGTCCAGCCATATCCTATTCTGAAAATGACAAGCGCGGCATTTGAAGTATTTTTTTAAATATTGTAAAAGTACCTATAGAAATTATTTAAATATCATAATGAATGTACTCGTACATGCAATCTTCGTAAATCAATTAGTAATCTCAATGACTGAGCCAGCAAGGTACTACTGCGGTTGATTGTACTACCCGTTTAGGGGCATGCACCCGCGTGCATAATTTGAAGACAATCAACTCTGACAAGTAATTAATATCTCATACGGAAAACATGTTTAGGTTGATGACACGGGTCGTTTACCTGGGCTACGTCATGCTGAACCTCTATGGTTTAGTCATGGTCCAGTGCACTCGCAATGCCGCAAATAGACAAAAGTGGCGTAGCATCGCAAAAGCAGCAACAATTGGCAAAAAGAACGAAGACCCGCCAAAGAATCTACCAATTTAAAGTCACTCCGAGTTAAGGGCCCAAACAAACAAGTCGCCAAACATCTAATGTGTTCCGGCAGCTATCCTTGAGAGCCAGTTCTCATTCTAGGCCTAGCGTGCTTACCATCTTCGCCCGTATCATCACTTACCAACAGGTGAGATAGTGTTCAAAACGCTAGCCTATCAGACGAATAAAAAAAAACTCAGCGAGCTATGGAAAGAGCTATGCTCGGTCACAGAATAATGAATAGTACAACCGGTGTTTCTCTGCGGATCGAATCCGGAACGAAGTAATTCGCCAGAGAACCAAAGTGATCGACATAGCTCAACGGATAAGGAAACTGAAGTATAAGTGGGCTTGTCATATCTGCATTAGAACCGATAACCGTTGGGGTAGACTGGTTCTAGAGTAGAGACCGCGAATCGGCAAACGTAGCGTAGGACGCCCTATGACCAGGTGAAGCGACGACATTCGCAAAGCGGTGGGCAGTGACTGGAAACAAAGAGCCGAAAGATCGGGCTCAGTGGCGTGTCTTGGGGGAGGCCTATGTCCAGGAGTGGACTGATACCGGCTAATAATGATGATGTGGATGAAGACCCACCTTGTACGCCCTCTTTACAACCACGACCACTGAAATAAACTGGCCAAGTGCAAGTCGGACTCGCACTAGTAGGGTTCCGTACCACACTACAGTATTTTATAAGATCAAGCAAAAAATACCACTATCATTTTTCGCCAGCAAAAAATAATAATTAATAAACATTTTATTTCTTATAACGCCATCAGACTTCTAACGTCTAACAAAGGTGTTAGGATCGACATTTCAATATAACGCCATCTATGGGACGTTTACCTAACTAAGCGTTCATAGATGGCGTGAAATGCCGAAAAAAACACGTTTCTTGTATGGGGACCCTCTATTGTTTTTAAATTTATTCCGTTTTTAGTATTTGTTGTTATAGCGGCAACAGAAATACATCATCTGTGTAAATTTCAACTGTCTAACTATCACGGTTCATGAGATACAGCCTGGTGACAGACGGACAGACAGACAGACAGACAGACGGACAGCGGAGTCTTAGTAATAGGGTCCCGTTTTACCCTTTGAGTACGGAACCCTAAAAACATATATAATATATATATAACCACTACACCATCTGACTGATAGTGAACAACTAAGAAGAAGAGTCATGCTACAGAATACACAAGGTGGGGAAAAAAAATTAGAAGGAAAACGCGTTAGGTCTGTCTTTAATAATACCCGGTTGGAACGAAGATGCTTTCCCTATATCACTTTACTCGCTTATGCACTCACTATTCATTCTGTGGCTTCATGTAATGTAGTTTATGAAACTGTTGCATAAGAGACGAGTGTGTGTTTAAAAACCGAACCATAGCTGAGGTTTTTAATATCATCACATGAGTGTTTTAATACCTAATTATGTGCAGTTTCATACACTAATTTATCTACACTCATGCATTAGTTAGTTACAATACAATTAAATTACTCTTTAACGACACCAATTTATAGAGGAAAATAAAACATTTGCTCTAATTACCTATTAAGAACCTATTTTAATATGTAACTACTCTATCCTATTTTATTAACTATAGTATAGCACATACAGATCCGCAGCGACATACCCGAACTTATTTAGTAACGCGATACCGAGGCAATAAGGAGTTACGGACGCCCAAGATACAGGCCTAGCCTAGTTTGGGGTCCATGGAACCAATTATATACACGCTATGTGTTCAGTCACTATTATCTGTGCTTTAATTTTATTGATAATACTCGTACCTACTCTGCAACATTTTATTTGATGTTTAATAATTTGTTCTTGTCCTATGTAAAACCTTGTTTAAAATAGTATTAAGTATGCACCTAGTTACTAATCTAATCCAAAACTGGAAGAGACTGAATCGCACGACACAGGGATTCCCTAGTGTGAGACTCAGAGCTCAATATGATGCTATGTTTTACCATAAGCTATTTATAAACTCTGTTTCTGATGAGCTAAGTTTTGCAAATAAATTATCTTATCTTATCTTATCTAATTAAATTACTGGTACAATTTGCGATCTCATCGCTATAAGCGATCTCTGCCAGACAACCTTAGAATGGAAATGATAATTTAAGTATGTTGAGCATAGACGGTGGCTAATAGGTATAATGATAAAAGGGCTTAGATTAATACAAAATAGAGAGATAGCGGTCAATCGCTAGCCTATTATATATAAAAATATACATATTATATATAAAAATATACATAGACTTATTTATAATATACATAGGTATATACTTAATTTAAATATATACATTTAAGGGCATACATATAAAAAAAAAACATGTTATATAATATATTGCATAATAAATAATCAAATAATCATGTTGTAAATTGTAGATACCTCTAAAGTAAAATAAACAAACACAACAATGGTTCTGTAACTATAGTAACGCGGATTACGTTACTATAAAACAGCTCGGTCTAAAAATGATGTACTAGATTTTTAATAAATATCACTCCCACACGCAAAAGAATTTAAAAAATACTCCCCAAACATTTACTCCTTAAAAGTTGTCTAAAACTGCCAAACTTTTACCTTGCAAAGTTTTGGAGTATATTGACCCCAGAGGTATCTTTCTGAGTTTTTTTATTGACGATAAAAGTCTATAAAAAGATTGTCCTCGCGTCCTTTAGGAGCTATTGAACTTATTGATGAGTAATATTACGATTTGTTTACTTGGAGCCTTATCAGGCGATCTTTGCCTTAGGCGTGTTACGAAATTTAAACCGAGTTTAGGGATATAACATTTAAGGTGGGTGCTGACCGGCGTTACGGGACGTAATGTAACATGTTACATAGCGAGCGAAGCGCTGGGGTAGACTGGTTCTAGAGTGAAGACCGTGAATCGGCAAACGTAGCGTAGGACGTCCTGTGACCAGGTGGAACGACGTCATATGCAAAGCTGAAAACAAAGAGCCGAAGATCGGGCTCAGTGGCGTGTCTTGAAGGAGGCCTATGTTCAGCAGTGGACTGATACCGGATCATAATGACGATGATGATGATGACCCTCGGTGTGTCATCATCATCGTCATCGCGTTCGCGCAGACAGTACGGGGAAACAAGGCGCTCATAGCGAGCAACCAGCAGCTCCTTGCTCCACCCGCTGTCGGTTTTTTAGCGAATCCTTTGAATGTTACGCGCTGGAGCACAAGCGAGCCAAGAGTTAGAAACGAGCGTGTCACATGGATTTTAGCACACGGTAAAACGCTCTTTTATGTTAGTCTGAGGTGAAACGTATCATGCTCGATGCGAATGGTAGGTACATTACCGCCCGTAACACCGGTCGGTACCTACCTAATTAAGCAAAACGATTTGCAATTTGTTATACTTACAAAGTTTTCTCCACAACAAAATCTCCATTGTTTTTTAAAAATATTATTATAATACTAGCTGTGCTCCGCGGTTTTACCCGCGTAGACATCGTTCTCATAGGAATATCTGGTTAAAAATACCCTGTGTGTTATTCCAAGGCGTAGGCTAGGATTGTCATTAACGATGTGGTACTTTGGCAAATTGCGATAACGTAAAAGACCTCGGTTTCCACAGAAACATTTGACAAAACCATGGATTTACTATATGAGGATCGTGCACAGCAGATAAGGCACGAAAGGCACTTAGATAGGAGTGTGTCCTGGTCTAACAACCTGCCAATGTATATGTACATATGCATAGTATATATATGCATATACATATATATATATATATATATATATATACATGTGTGGTCTCTTTTGGGCCGGTAGTACGCCGTCTTTTATGAAATGTCTTTGGACAAAACTGTCAAAAGTGCCATCATCATAAGGCATGTCTTCAAAACTGCATTTTTAGGGTTTCGTACCCAAAGGGTAAAACGGGACCCTATTACTAAGACTCCGCTGTCCGTCTGTCACCAGGCTGTATCTCATGAACCGTGATAGTTAGACAGTTGAAATTTTCACAGATGATGTATTTCTGTTGCCGCTATAACAACAAATACTAAAAACAGAATAAAGTTAAATATAATAGAGGGTCCCCATACAAGAAACGTGTTTTTTTCGGCATTTCACGCCATCTATGAACGCTTAGTTAGGTAAACGTCCCATAGATGGCGTTATATTGAAATGTCGATCCTTAACACCTCTGTTAGACGTTAGATGGCGTTATAAGAAATAAATTGTTTATTGTTTATTGTTATATAAATACTGAAGTGTGGTACGGAACCCTACGAGTGCGAGTCAGACTTGCACTTGGCCAGTTTATTTTATTAAATTAATGTGTTACTTAACTTAACTTAGCGCCAAAAATTTCAATCGCCGTATTTTGATTTTTTTGTCCTACGTCAAAAACTGGCTGTTAATGATGATGATCATGATGATGATGATTGTTCTGCGTTACCAGATATCAAATGCACTAACATATTAACAAGTAGTTGTAGAACAAAACGGCCCAATCAAAAGGCACCCGGGTGGGAGTGTGTCCTTGTCTAACAACCTGCCAGTGCTATATATGTTCTATACTATATGTAGAGTATATGTATAAGTCGTCCATACAAAAGAAAGGGACAAACTCCGTTCAAGGTCAGTCTCATCAGGGCGATTTTGCGCAGTCGAGTTAAATAGAAGGTCTTTGCAAATAACACATATTACTTAACTGCGAAGCCTTATAGGGATAAAGAGAGAGAGAGAGAACGAGAGATACAAGGAGCAAAGGCCTTATTCTAGGTTTAGCCATATTAATTATTTTGTGGTTTAGCGTTCTACTATCCTCAGCCACATTGTCATAAACGCATTGCAGCGTTATCAAAAGCCCATCAAGCCCATATCATCGCTACCCACCAGACGAGAAAGTACTAGCCTATCAGATACAAAAAAAAAAATATTCTGTAAAGAGAGGGAATGAAATACAGACGCAGAGGATGCATTAGCATCACAATCCTACTTTTGTGGTCCTCGTATCCTCGTTTCCTTAAATTTCTTCCAATGTTTGGTGATTTTTGTCAATATCCCTATAATAAAAATATTTATATATATATATATATATATATATATATATATATATATATACATGTGTGGTCTCTTTTGGGCCGGTAGTACGCCGTCTTTTATGAAATGTCTTTGGACAAAACTGTCAAAAGTGCCATCATCATAAGGCATGTCTTCAAAACTGCATTTTTAGGGTTTCGTACCCAAAGGGTAAAACGGGACCCTATTACTAAGACTCCGCTGTCCGTCTGTCACCAGGCTGTATCTCATGAACCGTGATAGTTAGACAGTTGAAATTTTCACAGATGATGTATTTCTGTTGCCGCTATAACAACAAATACTAAAAACAGAATAAAGTTAAATATAATAGAGGGTCCCCATACAAGAAACGTGTTTTTTTCGGCATTTCACGCCATCTATGAACGCTTAGTTAGGTAAACGTCCCATAGATGGCGTTATATTGAAATGTCGATCCTTAACACCTCTGTTAGACGTTAGATGGCGTTATAAGAAATAAATTGTTTATTGTTTATTGTTATATAAATACTGAAGTGTGGTACGGAACCCTACGAGTGCGAGTCAGACTTGCACTTGGCCAGTTTATTTTATTAAATTAATGTGTTACAATTTGTTTTTAAAAACTTACGTTCTTTTCTACAAGTAATTCTTTAAAATAACAGTAATAGTAAAAATAATACATCATCCCTATTAAACATGGAAAATCCTAAATAACAAGTCCCGCAAGCTATGTGAGCAATTTGTTATAATCAAAACAAATTATGAACATCTTGGAAACAGATAATCCTTCAAACAAGTCTGAGATTAACGCGTATTTATAAAATAAGACTGTTTAATTAGAGACTTTTCCCGCTTCTAACCGGAAAAACTGGACGCCTTCCGATCAACAATGGAAAATCTTTACACGAGTACTAGCATAGTATATGTTAGAAAAATGCATCAATCTTAATTCAGAATTTCAATTTCATATTCTTTCATGTAATTATATTTTTTTATAATTACAAGCTTTATCTCTACTTCACGGCGAATTTATTTGTCCGTCACAAATTTTGCTATTGATTTTATAGCGACTTTCATGGGTTTGATTGAGCTGAAATTTTGCATGCATATGTAAATCGGGTGACAATGCAATATTATGATGACTTGGTGCTGATATGATGATGGAGCTGGAAGGTGGCCAATGGAACAACTAAACTACACATGTTATACCCGTCGTGTTTGGGCTCGTTGGATTCGTCTTGACTTTCTCTGGTCATAGGTTATGTAAAAGCTAATAAGGTTTTTTATGATATTACTAGAATTTAGTAGTATGACAGCGCATACAAAATACAGAGTGGAAAAACAAAGGGACACGGACGGGCAGTACATTAAATATTAAAGACTAACTGAAAGGAAACATCAACACCACTATGATAAATGCGAAAGTCAGTTTGTTTGTTTGAGACTTCTTAGCGGTCACCGATTTAGCTGAAATTTTAGACAAGGTTAGCCAGTGTTATGGATTAGGCTTTAGGGTACTTAATAATGCGGGCGTAGCCGCGGGGCACAGCTAGTATTATAAATGTGAAAGTTAGTTTGTTTATTTGTTTGTTCACGGTCAAACGACTAGACCGATTTAGGTGAAATTTTGCACAGGGATAGCTGGTACTAATTAGGTTACTTACAAGAAGAGATCGACTATGCGAACATGTCCCGCCCCTCCAAAATTCAAAACGTTTGAAAGTATTTGTGAAAGTATTTACAACGCACCACCACGCATGCATGGTGGTAGGACACTATCTAGTGTCCGCCTGGCCAGCTACCACCCTCAAATTAGAAAATCTGTCACCAAACATCTAATGTGTTCCGGCAGCTATCCTTGAGAGCCAGTTCCTATTCTAGGCCTAGCGTGCTTACCATCTTCGACCGCATCATCACTTACCAACAGGTGAGATAGTGGTCAAACGCTAGCCTATAACGTATAAAAAAAAAAAAAAAAAACACGCATGTGTGTGTACTGGTACTGCCGGCCTGCTACTGAACACCAATAATTACAACTACATACAAACTCTTTCGTAAGGATGTCACTACACACATTAAAACAGTAATGTTATCGTAGTCGATCTCTTTTTTTTCATTTGCTATTTTTAGGGATATTGACAAAAATCACCAAACATTGGAAGAAATTTAAGGAAACGAGGATACGAGGACCACATAAGTAGGATTGTGATGCTAATGCATCCTCTGCGTCTGTATTTCATTCCCTCTCTTTACAGAATATTTTTTTTTTTGTATCTGATAGGCTAGTACTTTCTCGTCTGGTGGGTAGCGATGATATGGGCTTGATGGGCTTTTGATAACGCTGCAATGCGTTTATGACAATGTGGCTGAGGATAGTAGAACGCTAAACCACAAAATAATTAATATGGCTAAACCTAGAATAAGGCCTTTGCTCCTTGTATCTCTCGTTCTCTCTCTCTCTTTATCCCTATAAGGCTTCGCAGTTAAGTAATATGTATTATTTGCAAAGACCTTCTATTTAACTCGACTGCGCAAAATCGCCCTGATGAGACTGACCTTGAACGGAGTTTGTCCCTTTCTTTTGTATGGATGACTTATACATATACTCTACATATAGTATAGAACATATATAGCACTGGCAGGTTGTTAGACAAGGACACACTCCCACCCGGGTGCCTTTTGATTGGGCCGTTTTGTTCTACAACTACTTGTTAATATGTTAGTGCATTTGATATCTGGTAACGCAGGACAATCATCATCATCATAATCATCATCATTAACAGCCAGTTTTCGACGTAGGACAAAAAAATCAAAATACGGCGATTGAAATTTTTGGCGCTAAGTTTTGCCTACATGTGTAACTACCAATTAATAATAATGTAACTTTTCAGTGCTTCTAAAACTGCTTTACTTAATTTTATATAAGTAAATATTATGTTTCTTTGAAGTGTTCCACACTTTATATTTTTGTAAATTGTTAAAGACAATCCGAAATTTTGTCGTACCGACGGGACTTGAACCCGCAACCTCCGGAATAACATGTTCCGGCGCTTTGCCAATTAAGCATAATTTATATAAGTAATTGGGATATCTAAGAATAATCTATTAGGCATATTATTTTGCCTGAGGTAACGCATTCACAAAATTGTTTAAAAAATGTTTTGTGTGTTTCAGACAAGTAAGAACTTACGAACGTAAGACTTAAGAAATATTTTACTATGTAATAAATTAAGATAATTTAGGTAGTTAATAGGTACCTTGTAAAGAATAATGTTCATAGCATTATGTAGTTGAATTTTTTTCTTTTATTTTTCACCCTTAAACTATCTACGCATGGATTGTATTGTAACAAAATTTACAAAAGATTGCATAACCTCATTAGTTTATTCTGGTTTTCATGTACTTTACTGCTCATATAGGTATTTTACTATTATCCTCACTGTATCTTCGTTACCCCGTTATCTATATTGGCAAAGCTACAATTTGCGGGACCTCTACTCGTCCTACGATGGGGCATTCTACATAATCCTCTGTTCCCATTATACCCACTCTTAACATCGTAATACAATAAAGTACTTTTACGGGTGGTAGGATCATTATATCGATGTTCCGCCTGACTTGCGACAAAAAGTACCTTACCACCTTCAAGGAGAAAATCTGCCGCCATAACCTTACAGTGTTCCGGCAGCACGCAGCTCTTGTGATTCAGAGTGTTCTAGGCCTAGCGTGTTCACCATCTTAAGAGTCAGAGTGTTCTAGGCCTAGCGTGTTCACCATCTTAAGAGTCAGAGTATTCTAGGCCTAGCGTGTTCACCATCTTAAGAGTCAGAGTATTCTAGGCCTAGCGTGTTCGCCATCTTAAGAGTCAGAGTGTTCTAGGTCTAGCGTGTTCACCATCTTAAGAGTCAGAGTGTTCTAGGCCTAGCGTGTTCACCATCTTAAGATTCAGAGTGTTCTAGGCCTAGCGTGTTCACCATCTTCGATCACATCATCGCTTACTATCAGGCGGGATAATGGTCAAACGCTACCGAATATAAAAAAATATATTTTAAAGGCACCAAACGGGCTGTGTATTTATTGGACATGGTTAAAATATATAACTGTGTTTACTTTAGAACATTTTAAACAAAATGCAAACTAAAACGTTGTTCACAACAAATAAAGCAAAAACAGACAGTTTCAAACATTGACATAAATAACCTGGATAGTTTACTATTATCATTAAAACGAGAATAAACTGCGTCGCATCTGCACTATTTGCGTTTACTACATCTGGTGACATTTTTAGAATTTATACAATCGATGGGATTTCCGCTTCCACGGGTAGTTTTTACAATTACGGCGGGTTTTAAACGAGACAATTGTTTATTTGGCTATTTTATTGAAAACTGAGACATCTCATCGAACGTTTGATGATAATTGGTTCTTCAAGGACTGAAAAAGTGTACTTTCGCTTCATGAAAGAGCTGGAATGGCTTGGTTAGACGCTATTAGAGGGAGGGGAATGCATAAAACACCTCAAACGTGACGTCAGTAAATTAATTTACTTAATTTATTAATTAATACTTAAATTACAACACATAGAACAAATAATAGGTTTGGATTTATATTAAGTAATATATACTTATAACAAATAGGTATATATATATAATTGACATAAATGATATGAATGGCCAGCTAACACCATCATGTTAGAAAATCTTCCCATCTAGGCCTAGCATGCTACCATCCTCGACCGCATCATCACTTACCATCAGGTGAGATAGTGGTCAAACGCTAGCCTATATGATATAAAAAATAATTAAATGTTAATTGTTAAACTCGTACATATAACTAAGATGTGTATGCCTCAGTGGCTGATCACAGTTTGTTTTTAGGGTTCCGTACCCAAAGGGTAAAACGGGACCCTACTAAGACTCCGCTGTCCGACTGTTTGTCTGTCTGTCTGTCTGTCTGTGCGTCTGTCACCAGTCTGTATCTCATGAACCGTGATAGTTAGATAGTTGAAATTTTCACAGATGATGTATTTCTGTCGCCGCTATAACAACAAATACTAAAAACAGAATAAAGTGAGAATTAATAGACAGTCCCCATACAAGAAACGTGTTTTTTTCGGCATATCACGCCATCTATGAACGCTTAGTTAGGTAAACGTCCCATAGATGGCGTTATATTGAAATGTCGATCACTAACACCTTTGTAAGACGTTGGATAGCGTTATAAGAAATAAAATGTTATTAATTATAATTTTTTGCTGGAGAAAAATTATAGAGGTATTTTTTGCTCGATCTTATAAAATACTGTAGTGTGGTACGGAACCCTACTAGTGCGAGTCCGACTTGCACTTGGCCAGTTTATTTATTATTAACTACTATTAATACCATTTTGAACCGACTTCACAAAAAAGGAGGAGGTTCTCAAGGAAAGAATATTTAGTTTTTACAATTACCCGAAGATGCCTGAATCGATTTGGAAAATCCTATTTTTCTTTTAAAGGGTACTCTTCCCAGGTGGTCCCATTTAAAAGTTAACGAAGCTGTTTTTACTATAGCAACATTTGTATTACGATGCATTTATATACTTCGAGGACACGCTACTTACTACTGGCACAGATTATATAATAGTTACTACGTGTACTGGCTTCTTTGACTAGCGCGACTTTTAAAGTCGATTCTTTTAGTTTTTTAAACGATATAAAATTATGTTACAAACTTACTTACTTAATTATGTAACAAATGAACAATTGAATTTGATTTGGTAATACAAAATGAGCAAAGTAGCTTCACGTAGTCTTGAAGTGGCTAAACAAGACTGTTTCACATTGTGTCTCGTCTAAATTGAGCCTAGCAGAAAATCTGAAATACTGGTATCATTAAAACACCATAAAAGCGCAATTATATGAAAATGGCAAGAACTTGTTCTGGCTTCAACTTTTCAAGGACGGATTCAGGTTTTGTAATAAATGTTACCAGTTTATTGAACAATGTGAATATAATATTACATTAGAATGGTTGACATTTAGTTTTAATTTGTTTACTGTAATTAAATAAACATCAACAGGTGGCAGGAGAATATTATATCGATGTTCCGCCTGACTTGCTACCTATAAAGAAGCTTACCATCATCAAGGAGAAAAGCTACCGCCAAAACTTTACGGTGTTCCGGCAGCACACAGCCCTTATGAGAGTCAGAGTTCTCATTTTTTTGAAGTCGGTTAAAATAGACTGTGTGTCATAGATAAGATATTATTGCTTCTGGACGTTTTTTAGAGCGAAGACCAGGGCTCGGCGAAAGTGTCCTTCCAAAACGCTCCTTCCAGCTTGATAGAGCGATGGTATACGCAAGCTGGCTGGCAGAGATTGGAAACAAAGAGCTGAAGATCGAGTTCAGTGGCGTGCCATAGGTGAGACCTATGTTCACCAGTGGACAGAGATAGGCTGATTATGATGATGATGATGGGCTAAAGCCTCTCCCCCATCTATCCTGTTCTATGTGGACCAGTATTCTAGTGATTTTGGCACACACTTCGTCCGTCTTTTTTTTTTTTTTTTTTTTTTAAGAAATGAAATCTTAGGTATGAAGAGGAATAGAAAATAAATGTTGAGGATATAGCAATTAGCAGGATAATCTTGATACTTTTCTACGACTTGTGCAAAATGCACCGCGTGGCCTTTACAATTGTTTCCTTATGTGCAGAATTTTAATTGGCCTTCCGCGTACGAAGATGCGCTGACGGTTGTACTGAATGTATATAACTATGGAGATATGTATATGCAAAGGTTTTATATTTTATGCGTGGGTTTGAAGGTCCATAGGAAGTATTATTTCGAGGCTTGTGTTTGTTTAGGCTGACGTATTTTTCAAGACCGTTTTAGGGTTGTATTTAATTTAATATTGATGAACTATTTTTAGTGTTCGTTTTCCCATTCATTTTTAATCGACTTAAAAAAGGAGGAGATTATTCTATTATGTTCCACTGAATACATTTTTTTGTATGTTCATTGATTTCCCAAAGACCGATTTGCAAAATTCTTCTATTGTTCAAAACAGTATACTTTCAAGGTGTTCCCATTTAAATTTCATCTAGATCTTGAAATTGACTAGCGCGGCATTTGAAGTCGGTTCTTTTAGTATTAAAACGATCTTAAATTATAATTGCTGTTTATTTCTGAATTAACGGTACATTATTTAAAAATTATGCAACTCAGTGCACTACACTATTTCTTTTGAAACATTAAGATGTTGAGTACGTAGAGTGAAATCACAATAACTGACACTTTATTCATAATTGATTAACAGGCCAAGGGATACCATCCCAGAACGACTACTATAGTCCGGCAATCTTGTGCGCGACCGTCCCGCGAGGTGTCAGACGGTGGCGGGGACGAGGTACCCAAGATGTCAGCGGGTAGCGGGTGGTGTAGCGGGGAAGGGAAGCGTGTAGCCGTGTCACAGATTATATAGTAGTTACTACGTAGCCGTGTGCTAGTATGACCGCTACCTCGTCCCCGCCACCGCCTGTCACCCCGCAGGACGGTCGCGCACGAGATTGCCGGACTTTAGAAGTCCTATCACTACAATTTGGATGAACTTTCCTTCATAATTATCATCGACCACCTATTGTCACCTGCTGGACGTAGGCCTCTCCTACTCCTAATTCATTTTCCTTCAAGGGTCAGCAGAGTTGCTTGATGTATTGTATCGGTCTATTGATAGACCGCTGAATGGATGACCGTTGAATGGCTCATTACTTTTGTTTTTTTTTTAATAGAATAGCCATAGTCCAATGGATAGGGTGTCGGACTGGCGATCGAGAGGTCGTGAGTTTGATCCCCACCCATTGCACTATTGACGTGAACCCACTCCATACACAAGCATATTTAGCTTAGTTGGAGAAGTTAGCAAGAATACTAGTAATATGCAACTCACATAATTTTTTTTTTTTTTACATTGCGAGTAATCTTTTTTTTCTTTTTTTTAAATGCGTTTTTATGCTAAGATAATTGATTTTCCGCTTGGGATTTTGACGTGTATATGTGCGTATATTAATACTGCCTACACACTGAATAAGTGATTTGATTTGATTTGACCCATATTTAAAGTCGCTTCCGAGACCCTCTCAAAAATTGCCCCTAAATTAGCTAATTAAAGAGTTGCTATTCTTAGACAGCAGACTTATAAATTATCTAGTTAAATTTTATAAGTAGATATCATTCATCATTCAATTTACTCATGTCCTCAAGAACATGTCCACAGTCACGGAAGTTCATCATAAAATGTGAAAATGGTACTTAATCTTCATGACCAAACTTCGGCCTTCGATGCATTAAGCACCTAAATACCTACCTACAGATAGAGCAGTACATGATCATATAAATAAAATAACCAGCACGCGCTGAGTGCCATGACCTGGCTCAATGCTATGAGTCCATGTGCATCACACTAACACATCACAATCGCACTCACACTCACACGCATTCACTCACACTTGTAAACACTATTCTATCAAATTCACACGCGTGTTTGTGTGTCCAGTGCATTCACGTTCGCAGAAGGCTTGTTTACAACTACACACTCAAAGGTGTGAAACGACCAATTAATTTGATAGTTTTGCCACAAAAAGCCATCTTTATATTTATTGGTAATATAATAGAAACTAGGGTATTGATATTTATCGATGGCATGTTTATATTTTATTTTATTTATCGTCAATTTTTTTTCTGTCTAAGATATTGATAGTTCTCAATATTCTTTGGTATTTTCTTTGCCAATCATCATGTGTTATTCTATAGATGGACTTACAATAAACTTTATGGTGTAGAAATTGTAAAAAATTGTGGCATTTGTAATGAAATTATTTCAGACACGCCATTTTTTACTTAAGGAATTGTGTTACTTCCTGTCTGAATAAAGTAATTTAGTCTTATTTTATCTACTTATACAATAAAGAATAATATCGATTTACATACAAAAATAAACACCGACTCCACATTCGATGTAAGGATAATTGTGAGATGTCTTATGTGTCTCTTAGATGTCTCTGTGATATTTCGTTTTATATCTCTGGAGATTGTCATAGTACACTGATAACGTTTGTATGGGACCGTACTGCAGTTATACCCGATTGTGCAAAGAAATTATTATTCAAATTAGCCCTCGGATATCAGATTTCGAGCTAACGAACATGAAAAAATAACGTTTAAAACACAAAGTGATAACCTACTTTTTTCTATTATAATTAGAAGACTTTAAGCCACAAGCACTTTTACTGCATCTAGTGTTAAGGAGTAAGATGATCTTTACCGTTTTATGATACTCTTTACTGCAACGGAATAGAGTCCGTTGAATGCGGTTATTTTTGCTAAACGATCAAAATATTTCGGACGCGGTACAATTCGCACACTGCCGTATCGCACGCGCATAATTTGCATGTGTGCGTAAATGTTTACAGATAATAAATATTCGCGAGTATTCAACTCTTGCGCATTATATTTGTTAGGTATATTACTACATTTTACAAACCGTATCAACAGTATGTGTTCTTTTCGTATTTCCATTTTGTCTTTAATTGAGATTTAGATTTAGACAAAGTTTAATAATGTCTATTTGTAGCAATTTTATCTTTGCCAAATACAATTTATTTTATTAAGATACTATTATATACACTAATAAATTTTTAAAACTACCTAACTATAAACATAAGTTATAAGTAACATTAGTATTAAGTTATATATTTGTATCTTTAATATTAATACACTCTTTCTAGTCGGTCTATTTTTTTAAGCTTTTCAATGTCTCTGTCCTTACTACTATTTAATGCAAATAAAAACTTATGTTCAGATGAAAAGTATTAGGATTTTTTAATAAGTGATAATCAAGTGTTTGACCACGATCTCACCCGACGTTAAATGACGATGTGATCGACGATGTAGCACGTGGTAAATTGAAAATTGAAACTAAAAAAAATTGGTGAAATATCAAATCTACATATACACATATTTTTCTCTTTATTTTCTATAAATAGTTATTATATAAGGTCACCATATCTGCGAAGTGGGTATAATATTTATTACCCTACTGCGAAAGAAGGAGGATTATGTTCGAGGGTATGTATGTATTTATGTATATTTCCTTGGCACGCCCTAGAGCCTAAACGCCTTGTCGATTTTTATGTGAGTGGTGTCAATAGATTTTTTTTAGTCGTGTGAGTGACACGGGGTAAATCAAAATGAGAAAAAAAAATAAGAATTTTTGGCGCCAAAAACGAATCTCAAAATAACGAGATTATCATTATTTATTATTATTTATTTTAAGTTTTTGTCCCACTGCTGGGCAAAGGCCTCCCTACACTCTTTTCAATGATCTTGGTCGGCAGCTATGGATTGTCAGTCTTTATGATAAGAGTCTAGCTCATCCCGCCATCTCATCCTTGGCCTGCCGCAACGTCGTTGGGTTCCACTCAGTGGTGAGCTCAGCCCACAGCTCGTCCGACATGCGACAGACGTGTCCAGCCCAGTTCCACTACAGACTGGCAGCTTTTTGACCAACGTCGGAAATTTGAGTTCTGGAGCGCTATATACTGTTTCTACCGCGGTCTGATAGTCTGACACCCAGTATACTACGCTCCATTGCACGCTGGCAAACCCTAAGAGGGTGTTTTTGATCAAGAATCAAAGAATCAAAGCATTTATTCAGTATGTAGGCAGTATAAATATACGCACATATACACGTCAAAATCATAAATCATAAAATAAATCATAACCAATTATCAAGTAAACATAGCAAAAGCAAAATTTAACGCTTTGAATTAGAAAAAAAAAGTAATGAACCATTCAGCTGTCATCCAATCGTTTACGTGAGAATATTTAAAAAAAAATAAAGTAGGTTAAAACCAACCATACATGTAACTGTGTGTTTCAGTACTTCAGACAATTTTTATATAAAAAAAATAAAAAAGTGAAATAGTGAAACACAACATAGAGAAACGCATACCGATCACAGTACATATCATGATCCAAATGGAACTGATAGTCCGTCTGTCCGCTGCATAATATTGTTTAAATAAAAATAAAAATGGCAAGCCTAGAAAGAAAATCTGCGGACAAAAGGGGAAAACTGAATGGCTGTTGAATCTACCGGTGTTTCGGAAATACTCCCATCAGAGAAGAAACACCAAGAAACTCCATGGGGCTTGTCTTGTCATTTTATCTTTTTTTTTTAAATTAATTGTACATGTCAGCTTTAAAATTTTAACAATATATTATTAATTATAGTACAATTTATATTTGTTCTTGGAACTTGGGGCATTCAGGCCATGCATTTTTGTCATCAATATCACAGTCACCTATTGTATAGTATGATTTTTTCATCAAATTGGATTTTACATAGATTTTAAATTTGCTCATAGGCAATTGATCAATATCTTTAGGTAGCTTATTGTAAAAGCGTACACAGTTCCCCATGAATGAACCACTAACTTTCTGCAGTCTGAAATTAGGTATAATTAATCTATTTTTATGTCTTGTATTAAAATTATGTACATCAGACCTTTTCTTATAATCATTTATATTCTTGCGTATGAACAAAATATTTTCATAAATGTATTGACATGCCACTGTTAGAATTTTAATTTCCTTAAATTTTTCACGAAGTGAATCTCGCGACCTCATACTATATATAGAGCGAATAGCTCGTTTCTGCAAAACAAATATTGATTGGATTTCAGCGGCTTTCCCCCACAATAAAATGCCATAAGACATTATACTGTGGAAGTAGCTGAAATAGACCAATCTTGCAGTGGCTTCGTCCGTTAAAAATCTAATTTTACGTACTGCGTATGCAGCGGAGCTTAACCTACCTGCTAGAACCGATATTTGAGAACCCCATTGAAGCTTTGAATCCAGGGTGATGCCCAAGGATGTTGTGGATTCAACAAGTTCTAATGGTTCATCATTTATTAATATACTTCTATTTAGGATACCCTTTTTTACATTTGGTAGAGAGAAATTAATACATTTAGTTTTTTTTGCGTTTAACAATAAGTTATTGGTTGTAAACCAATTCAGAACCTGTATTATTGATTTGTTTACATCGTCAAAGTTAGGTGTAGTCCTATCTATTTTGAATATCAAGGAAGTATCATCTGCGAACAAAACAATATCACATAGGTTCTGTACGAATGACGGTAAATCATTGATATAAACTAGAAATAAAAAAGGTCCTAGGATCGATCCCTGCGGGACTCCCATTTTTATGAGGGATCCAGATGACCTGACGCCATTGACTTCAACCATCTGTGTTCTGTTACAGAGGTATGATGATACCAGATCAAGTGCCTTACCTTCAACACCGTAGTATTTTAATTTGTAAATTAGTGTTTCATGACAGACACAATCAAATGCTTTTGATAGGTCACAGAACACGCCAATAGCATCTTGTGCTTTCTCCCATGCATCAAATATATGTTTAAGAAGACCTATTCCTGCATCAGTAGTAGAACGCCCTTTAGTAAATCCAAATTGTTTGCTATTTAAAAGATCATTCATGTTATAATGTGTTAAAAGCTGGTCTAATATTACTTTTTCAAAAATTTTACTCAATGCCGGTAATATAGAGATTGGTCTATAGTTAGATGGATCATTTTTGTTTACTGATTTGAATAAAGGAATCAATTTACTTTTTTTCATTAAATCCGGGAAGACACCTTGATCAACGCATCTGTTAAAAATAAAAGCTAAGTATGGGCTAATAACAGTAATAATGTAACTGAGAACTGTGGTTGACATTCCCCACAGGTCCTCGGTTTTCTTTTGTTTGAGCATTTTAAATGTTTTCACAATTGAGTCTGCAGTTACGTGTTTGAACTGGAACAAGGTATCACATTTATTTACACACTTCGATAATATAGAATAAGCATCAGCGGGACTAGAATTTATGGACTGAGTGGTAGTAATGGGTACTTGAGAGAAGAACTCATCAAATGTATTGGCAACCTCATTACTATCCATGATTAATTTATTGTTAATTTTTAAGATGATCTTACTGTCTCTTTGTTTTATTTTTCCAGTTTCAGTATTGATGATTTTCCATGTTGTTTTTATTTTATCATCAGCATGCTTAATTTTTCTACTAAAATGCAAAGATTTTGCTGTCTGACAAACCACTTTAAAAGTTTTGGAATATAGTTTTAAGTGATTTATGAATTTAGTATTGTGTAAATTAATTAGTTTTTGTGAGTATAAGTTGTACAAATTATTTCTACTTTTGTAAATACCAGGAGTAGCCCAGTCATCGAACCGAATTTTCCCAGCTCTTGTAATAGTTTTAAATTTAAAAATATTATTGAACTCTGCACCCAACATTTGAGATAAAGTGCTGCATAGGTCATCGGGATCCTCAGAAAATATTAGGTTCATTAGTTGCTTGTCAATTATATCCACAAACTGTTCAACCCGATTGGTTGTAATGGGCCTGTATGTGTATTCTTGACCTTTGGTGGATGTTTTACATGAAAATGTGGCACTCTGTCCCAGATGGTCGGAGCCAAGTTTATCAAAGATTGCAATTTTCTCAGGTTCACAGTTGCAAAACACATTGTCCAAGCAGGTTGCTGATGAGCTAGTGATTCTAGTCGGCTGGTTAAAAAGATGCTTTAAATTGAAGCTAAGAAATAAATTTTTTAACTTATCACTGAGCGGTGACTGCTCAATTAAATTAACATTAAAGTCACCGCAAACTATCAAAGATTTCGGGGTGTTGAAGACTTTCATCATGACTTCTTCCATAATTGTCTCAAACATTTTATAATCAGCCGATGGAGGTCTGTATACACAGATGACTATATGTTGCCCCAGCTCTATACAAGATAATTCAATACATCGTTCAACAGACAAAGCTACAATGTCTTTACGCTCCTTAAAATTACAATTTTCAGATACATATATAAGTGAGCCACCGCGAATTGCCTTCTGTCTAATAAATGTGCTTGCAAGTGTATAATTTCTGATTATTGGTAACAAAGTACCTTTCACAAACCAGTGTTCAGTAATACACATTATATCAACTTTATAAAAGTCGAGAAATAATTCTAATTCTAAGGCTTTGCTGGAGAGGCCTTTTATATTTTGATGGAAAATGTTGATTAAGTCTGGCCTCCCCATTGTCCTAAGCGTTAGTTTAAACTAACTTTGTCAACTACACTACAATTACCCCGCATAGTAACACCACTACATTGGAGCTTGTCTGTGTGATCCGCTACAACATGTAAAACTGGATCATATATATTGAATGCTAATAACTTAGCAATGGTCGAGATGTCAGTCTTTTTGAGATACAAAGTATCCTTTGTCAATAAAAGCTTACTCATAAATGTATTACATTCGAAATACAAAAAGTCGCTCAGGCGACATGTCTGATTATATAATGTCAAATTTAATTTATGTATATGATTATTGATATTGACAGTACTACTCCTGTGTTTTAAGTATGGAAATGAGCACACTATTATTTTACTGATACCTTTGCTGGCAATGTCTGATAAAAGTTCAATTAGGTTATTAATATCAGTTTTTTTTACATTTGTGCTGTTGCCTAGCTGCACTATAATTGTACAATTTTTATGATACTGGTGGCTGCTAATTTTCGTACATAGATCTTTTATAGGTAAATTAGGACAGCAATTATTATGTACATTTTGGCTTAATCTTGTTCTTAATAAGCTACCCATACCTATGCCAATCTCATCGCTGTACACAATGGTCTCTCTAGCAGGCTCCGGCAGTTGTAAAGGACTGCCCGAGTCCACCCCAGAGGCCCCAGTGCACTGCAACGATAACGCTACCTCCTGCCTAACCAAGTCAGTCTGTAGATGTAAACTCGCAGTACTTGGTAGACTGTTATGACCTTGGTAGCATTCACTCTGCAAGTTAGCGATGGGAGCCCCAATTACATCTTTTGAGGTAAGCAGTTCTTGTTTGAGTGAATCAGCCTTCTTCTTAAATTCTAATAGATCACTGTTACACCTTTCAAGCAACTCTATGCAATTTTGTAATTCATGACTTAAATCTATGTTTTTTTTTACAAGCCTTTAAATTATCCTGTTTAATTTGATTAAATTTTTTTAATTTATAAGTAGTTTTCCTAATAATTTTATTATACTTAATATATTTTTTGATCTTGTTAGAACCCTTAATACAGACACTACTAGAACCTGAAGGGATGAGCTCTGTATATAAATCCACAGTGTTAGCTTTATTAGAGTCATTTTGTAACGCATGAGAAGTTTCCATTTCTTCAAGTTTATTCTTAGTACACAAAAGCTCCTGCTCCAGGTCCCGGATATAGGTCAGAGTTTGTTCAAAAAGTTCTTGGTTTTGAGTGTGTACATCCACTGTCGCTAGGAGCCTGTCACGCTGGTCTCTCATGTCTTCCATAGCGATATCATACTCGGCTAGTTGATTTTTAAGTTCTGCATTCTTCTTCAACATCTCTGCCATGTCAGATTCGTGATCTTGAAGTTCTTGCAGCAATCCTTTGTTGGAGTTCTTACTTGTTTTCAATTCCAGTAGAGCTACTTTTAATTTAGCCTCAACATCCATTCTTCGAGTAATCATTGTGGAGGCTGCTACGTCTGGAAACCGGAAAGAAGTACCTTACTTTCAAGCTATGCCAATAAAGTTTATGATGACTAACTGTGAGAGTTGATTGTGATAATGGTTTTGATTTCAAGTTATTAGTGTAAGTCCAGTTTAATAATAAACAGTAACTTCATAAATTACTTAACAATTTATATATTTATTGAGTCAATTCTTATAAAACAACACAAAGGCCTATGTTATGTATTTAAAATACCTACTTTCTATTATGAAGTTTTAATTCGTTTGTTATGCATTGATTTGGGGGAACGTAAAAATATATTACAACTGCTAATTTAATATTTGTATTGCACGTAACATGAGATTCGAAATTTGGAAGTGATAATAACTGAGACAACCGAAAACATAAAACGAAGAATAAGTAAAAGTTACGTGAATAAGTAAAAAAAACCGTTCAGTCGGCAGTATCAATCGTCTAATGTTGGTTATTAAAAGAAGGCATATACTAGGGGGGGGGCTGTGAGGTAATTTATGAATAGTGGTTACGAATATATATTAAGGCTATAAATCAATACTCCCCAGGTTTTGCGTTCAGAACCATCCAAAATACCAGGATTTCCACTCCACTGATGTTCTGCCAAAGACCAAGTCTGAGCACCGTAGGTTCAGATGGGGAGAATGCACATGTGCATGAGTTTCCTTTTAAGGGTAAGAGGAAGTGTTCCCTTCATAAGGTCTTTCATCGAACAGTAGCTTTTCCAAGCGTTTTCGGTACGTCGCGTAACTTCTTTATCTTGCCTTGCTTGGAAAGAAACTGCTTGGCCGAGATAAAGGTACACATGGACATATTCAATCTCAACTCCATCAATGTCTAACCTACGTTTCGTGCTATTTGTCATAAGCTTGGTCTTTGACATATTCATCGTTAAACCCACCTCGAGGCTTGCCTTCTTTAATTCGTTGATCATTTGATAAAGTTCTGTTGCTGAAGTGGAGCAAAAGACAATATCGTCGGCCAATCGGAGGTTTGTAAGCCTCTTTTCTCCAAAAATAATGCCCTTCTCTTCCCAGCTGGCTGCCAGTTTTCTGAAGAGTGCCGAGATGAACATTGCGGTTCGACTATTCGGAAGGAAAAACAAGTCACGCGTTGAAGTCTTTTGTATCACAAACTTGCAAATTGGGATTAGCAAAAAAAAAATGTGCTTACGGATATACATATATATAAATAACGTATATGAAACAAAGAGCCGAAGATTGGGCTCAGTGGCGTGACTTAGGAGAGGCCAATGTCCAGCAGTGGACTGATACCGGCTGATTATGATGATGATGATGATGATAACGTATGTGTTTTACTACAGCGTGGAATAGATTAATCATTTAATTTTAATCACGCAGCCGGATTTTTGTTCCTGAAATAATTCACTCGTGCCTCTATTTATTTAATGGCCGATGGCGATTTGTGTCTATTGTATTATGATATACTTAGTGATATCACCAACCAATACAGCAGTACGACTAAACATTTGCCTGTTTTAAGCAAACTGTTCTGTTTAAGCCATAGCGCAAAAATGCCCATACTGTACAGTAAATTTGTATATTTGTTTGGTAGAGTCTTTGGCCGCGTTTACCTCGGTTTTCATTTAGCCGCTACGTGTTAGGGTCATTTTGTGTTCGTTTTTTTATGGATAGGAAGGCGGCCAGACATAGGGTCTGATGCGGTGAGCGATGGAGGCTGGGGACTGGTCTATTATGGAGGTAGAGTCCCAGATTTATTAGGAGTTAGTTAGGGTAGGTTTTAGGTGGCAGTTGTATGATGAAATATTGTAAGGTTAGTTACTTTATGAGCTAGTTGCATTAAATGTATGATGTGATAGTCTCATGACCTCTTTCTTCAGATTTTGGAGCTTGTCTATCTCAAAAAAGATAAAAAGTGTGGTGTGGCTTTACGAAACAATGCAAATGAGAATGATGCTTTTTGTTTATGTGTAGCTATGGTAGCTTCCGTGGGTAGCTTGCTACTATGACAGTAGTTGACATGACACATTAGCATGTACACAAATATGGCTGCGGAAGCGTCCGCCAATCACAGCTAGACCTAAATGTCATGCATCATATCCACCAATCAGCACCGGCTGTAATGCGACATGCGATAGATGAAAGAAAACATTTGAGGCGATCTAATAAAAGTTTCACTTACAAAAAAAAACACATGTATAAGTAACACGTGTCTTTAACGATAAATTGATTGATGGAAAATCTATAAATTTCCTTATCCGAATGATACAGATGTCTCGTTGAAATATTTATTTAATTCCTTAGAAGCAGCGACATCCTACTGAAAAGAGGAAGATCATTTATAGTGCAAGGAAAGATAGCAGGAAATCTGGAAGAAGGTCACTGGTGGTGGGAGCATATTATATCGATGTTCCACCTGACTTACTACCAAAAAGTGGCTTACCACCATCAAGGAGAAAATCTGCCGCCATAACCTGACGGTGTTCCTGCTGCACACAGCCCTTGCGAGTCAGAGTATTCTAGGCCTAGCATGTTCACCATATTCAACCACATCATCGCTTACCACCAGGTACGATAGTGGTCAAACGCTAGTCTATAAGTCATAAGAACAGGCTTACATTATATCTCAAAATCTGAGAATCTGGTTCAGGGAGAGCATCAAATCCTTGTTGTGAGGTGTAACATCTAAAGTCATAATAACTCGAACGAAGAAAAAATGAGTACGTAGACAGAGAAAATAATAGACCGCGGGTAGCTCTGTCTCTTTCCCACATGAAATAGGATATACTATAGAGTTATTCCATGTAACGGAAAAGGACAAAGCTATAATATTTCCCTCTCTCAGTGTGTGCCGGTTTTTACAGGGTCAGTAACGTAGTTAGCCGTTTTTAGCTTAACGAACTTTGACCTTTATTGCTATGTGTCACTGGGTTCTAAATACATATATGGTTATGTTACAATCTTCTATCTCATGTGGCCACGCTATCCAAATCTCTATAAAACTATAGACCCTCTACGAGTGAGTAAGTGAACGGGTCCTAGCAGGCAATGTTGTAGACAAATGACTGTTACCAAAATCTATAGACCTTCTCTATTTATAATTACAGCAGAAATTATTTTAATATCATGATGGCAGGCATCTTATAGTCCGTTACGAAAGACGTATAAAAGGAAACATAAGCAGTAAAAACCACAGCGCTTCACTAGTAAAGCAATAAAATTTATACAACTACCCTACAAGGCCTTTCTTTATAACTGTTAAAACGATATATCAGTAATAACAATAACCCTTAACTTAAACCCTGTTTTACCATCTTGGTACTTTACACGTGCACTCCATTACCACAGTATAACCAATAGAAACACAGTCCCATAACGGCAAAAACGGCCATCTAAATACGGACTCAAATGGATTCTTTGGAAGGATTGCATTTTCCACAATTTGATGCGTCATAAACAATGCGGAACCCTCTAGTTCCTCGATCGTGCGCAGGCGCATGAGTAATGACGTTTTTCTGCGCTCTTGGATCTAATTCAAGATGGTTTTACACTGGATTAACGCTAGTAACGTTTGTTGGTAATTTAGGGAAACGTGACTGATGTGATCTTTTAAGTCTAGTCACGTTCTTTAATTATTTATTAACCGACTTCAAAAAAAGGAGGAGGTGTCTGAATTCGACCGTATATACATTTTTTATTTTTTTATTAATGGTTGTTCGCGGATAACTTCGTCGTTTATGAACCGATTTTGATTATTTTTTTTTGTTGGAAAGAAGATATCTCAAGTGTGGTACCATGGTAATTTTATTGAAGTTTGATTAGTATCTCCAGAGATATGGAGATAACCACATGGAAATTGGTACTGAAAATTTATAGCGCGTTATACCGCGCAATATATTCAATAGAAGTTTGGTCTTTTTTAGTTTTTTAAACGATCTTATATGATATGTGGTTAAAGGAAACAGGGTTTTTCAATTTCATCTACTCGCGTCAGTTCATCATTATCATAATCAGCCAGTGTCAGTCCACAGCTGGACGTAGGCCTCTCCCAAGATACGCCATCAGTGGCCTGATCTTCGCATTTTCTTTTCCAGTTACTGCCCACCTCTTGCATCAAGTGCGTGTAGTAATATACCCAAGTTGTGCTAACTTGGATATCTTGGCTACAGGCACTATGTCTTGATTGTATGTCTTGAATAAAGATTTTTGAAGTTAAATATTCTTTAGGCGCAATAAAATTTAACGGATGTGACGTAGCGTCACGGTCCGAACGCAGCGGAAGTTACGTAAGCGTCATGCTATCCATACTTCCATATTAATATATAATATTATAAAAACCGTTTGTAACTCTGTCATTCTGTCACTCTGTCTGTTTGTTACCTAATCACGTCTAAACGGACGATCAGATCTCACTGAAATTTAACAAGGATTTTACAGTGCGAGGATTAATATAGGCTACTAAATTCTTAGTGTTAAGTGAAAGAAGTATCAGGTATTAGCTAGTATTTTATATTTCTAAACGCCCTCTATTGTAGAACGGCGTAACTACGAAGACATATTCGCTATCATTCGGGTATTCATCCCGCTAAGTTCAACAGATGGAGTTGTACAAAAAAATAATTAGTTGAGAAATACATTTAATGAACTAATACTCTGAATTCCCACTCTGTGAAGTTAGTTTCATTTCTAACACGTAGGTTCCAACGCAAACTGTTTTTTTAATAATATATATTTTTTATGTCTTACGCAACGCTAGTATAAAGACAGCGTTATGATAATAATCATTCACAGTCAGTTATCACGATGACGATATAGGAACGTGTTAAAGAATCATCTTATTACGCACAGCTAACGCAGTCTGACGCATGTAATAGATATAAGTACGTAGATTATAAAATGCAGTATCTATTTATGAAGTTGAGTTTAAATATTCTTGGTTTACAAGTAAGTAGGGTAAAATGGCCAAAATGTGGTACTATCCCAGTTATTATGTTTCCACCTGAGTTTTCAATCAAAACTATAGGTTATTGTGCAATTTTGTACATTACCAAGAATTATAAAATAAGCAGGAATTTAAATATCTTACTATTTAGATAATAATATTGGTGCTTTTATTCTACCTTTGAGAAAATAACCTACTGCTCAAATGGCCACTGCTTACTCACTTTGAAGTTTTCTACTTCTACGCAATCCCCATTCATTCTTTTGTATATTAGACTGCAACATAAAGTCACTTTAGCTAGCGTTTGACCACTATCTCGCCTGGTGGTAAGATCAAAGATCTAGGTTTTGCTACATTATGAAACCTGGGTATATACTCAAAAGAGTGCGTTGGACGGCTTAGTCTCATTCACTACCCACCTAATTTAAATAGTTTAAAAACTAATACAATCGACTTCCATGCTCCGTGAGTCAATTTCAGTAGCAAGTTTGAGACGTTTATCGTCATATCATATGCTAATGAAATTACAATGGGACCACCTCGGAAATGTATCCTACCTCGATAAAAAATAAATCATTTGAATCGGTTCACAATTGACGGAGTAATCGCGTATCATACATAAAAATAAAAATAAACATACACACGAATTGAGAACCTCCTTCTTTTTGGAAGTCGGTGGAAAATAAAGAGCAAGGCGCGTCAAAAAGTTTTCTCTTCAAAAAGTATAAGGTATCTTTTGGTATATAGATATAACAACCTAAAAACATTAATAATATCCCTGGGAGGACAGTGCTGCCAGCGTACAGAATTATAAGCTAGAGTGTCGGCAAATATAGCCAATTTGCGCAGTTAGCAGGAGGTCTTGTTTCTCCTTTTGTAATCTCGCTTCATACACTAAAACGCAGAGCAGTAACGCAATTTCGTAAAATAAATATTTTTCTTTTTAGGGTTCCGTACCCAAAGGGTAAAATGGGACCCTATTACTAAGACTCCGCTGTCCGTCTGTCTGTTTGTCTGTCTGTCTGTCTGTCCGTGTGTCACTAGGCTGTATTTCATGAACCGTGATAGTTAGACAGTTGAAATTTTCACAGATGATGTATTTCTGTTGCTGCTATAACAACACATACTAAAGACATAATAAAGTTAAAAAAAAATAGGGAGTCCCCATACAAGAAACGTGTTTTTTCGGCATTTCAATATAACGCCATCTATGAACACTTAGGTGAACGTACATAGATGGCGTTATATTGAAATGCCGATACCTAACACCTTTGTTAGACGTTAAATGGCGTTATAAGAAATAAAATGTTTGTTAATTGTGTTACGGAACCCTACTAGTGCAAGTCCAACTTGCACTTGGCCAGTTTTTTATTATTACTTATTAAGGACAATAAACCTGCCCCGGCTTTGCACGGGTAGAACATAATACGGCAGTCATAATATTATGTTCGCGTATACCTCCTCCGCGCCCCGCCGCCGCCGACCAAGTACTGCCAACTTTTGGATATTTTGACGTTGACAGTTGCATGGTTAGCAGTATCGGGCCTTACCTACCTATTTTCCGTAGCCCACCACACCTTAAAAGTAGTGCAGTAAAAACAAAGCATTTGCTATTCTTAGCTTAAAAATATGACAAAAAATAATCTAGAAACTAGATTATTCCTTAAAAAAAGGAATTCACTTTATTGTGAACAGTGTATCTAATTTTAGAAGTTAGCGGGAGCGGCAAAAAATGTATAGTTTTGGGGCGGCAAATGTTTAAATCCAGCACTGGTATGACTTCATATTTCGCATCACCTTGTTGTGTCGAGTATTAATTAATATCTTCAACAATCATCGTCGTATTATTTAACGATGTCACATAAAACCTTAACAATAAATAACCTCAGCAGTTATTCTGTTGAAAGATGAAAACCGCATGAAAATCCGTGAAGTAGTTTTTGAGATTATTGCGAATATACATATAGATAGACAAACGCGGCATTTGACTTTGTTTTATAATATGTAGTGACAGTAAATTTTATTAAGCATCTGTGAATCTCAGGTAACAGCATTTTTTGGGGGTTGGCTGCCAATTTTTTTGTCCACTGCTGAACATAGAGATCTATCCTATGAATATTACTACACTGAAATGGCCGTCGTTAAGCTTTAAGTTTCTGTGTTTTGAACTTCTGAAATCTAGTATATTTTTTCAAAATGAGCATTTGAACTACGAGTAAAGTCCAGTGCCTCAATACAATCGTGCATTTCCAAACAAGCACGACACTATCATCGACTTCATCAACACTTAACATCAAATGAGATAGAGGTCATGTGCCTATTAAACTTAAAAAAAAAAATGGTAGTCTGTAAAGTCGGTTTACGGTAGATAATATTACGTGATAATGTCATACGATCGTGCCTCTCTATCGCTTATTTCGCGCTCTCGCTCGCACGCGGAACGAGACACTTTTTCGTGCGTGCAGCCGGCGTTCATCGATTTATTTATAAGACGTTATCACATCAAAAACATGATACGACTTATGGCCGGTTTCTGAGTACATTAATGAGAGTTTACCTATTCGCTATCGAATATTACAACAACTACAATTGAGTAGATAAACTCTCAATAAACCGACCTCCGAAACCGACCATTAATCAGTGACGTATTAAAATGATTCCAGAAACGATCTCTCAAGTTGTCCTTCTGTCCAACGTCTCGTGTGAGTAATCCCTCAGTAGGTATTTGACCGAGTTTACTTGTTCGCCTTATTGTCTGTTAAGTATAAACGTGAATTACTACAAATAGTCCGCTTTATGTTGGAGTGTAACACCGCTGTGTTTAGGAGGAGCTGGATTTTGATGATCATATCTACGGGTTATTTTCGGGGCACTTATTTGTTAGTGTTTATAAGTAGCTCTAGTGGTGCGAGTGCTTTTACCTACTTGCCTTACTAATACATCGTCATGCGTGATGTATTACTAGCCGATTGTGAATATTATGTAGTTATTGTTTACAACCGACTTCAAAAAAGGAGGAGGTTCTCAATTCATCTGTATGTTTTATTTTTTTTGTATGTATGTTACGCGATTACTCCGTCAAAAGTGAACCGATTCGAATTATTATTTTTTTAATCGGTAGGGTATATTTTCAAGGTAGTCCTAATATAATTAAATCGAGATCTGATAAGTATCTTCAGAGATATGATGATAAACGTCTCAAACTTGCTACTGAAACTGACTCGCGAGGCATGGAAGTCGGTTGTTTTAGTTTGTAAACTATCTTAATTATTGTTCCTAGTTTTACTTTTTTAACCGATTTAGTAAAACAGTATGTTCTCAGTTTGTCTGTATGTATTATTTTTTCTATATCTCACAGGCTAGCGTTAGACCACTATCTCGCCTGGTGGTAAGCGATTATATGGTTGATGACGGTGAACACGCTAGGCCTAGAATACTCTGACTCTCTTTATGTGTGAGTTCACCGGTTTCTTTGTCAAATGGGACCGACTTCAAAAAAAAACTATTAAATTAGTATATATACTTCTTAGGTGGTCCCGTAGTAATTGAATCCAGAAGTCATAAGTGCCGCCAGATACATAATGGAGCAAATAATCTGGCCAAGTGCAAGTCGGACTCGCACTCGTAGGGTTCCGTACCACACTACAGTATTTTATAAGATCGAGCAAAAAATACTACTATCATTTTTTGCCAGTAAAAAATAATATGTAATTAATAAACATTTTATATCTTATAACGCCATCTAACGTTAGGTTGTGTGTTAGGCACAAAGGTGTTAGGGATCGTCATTTCAATATAACGCCATCTATGGGACGTTTACCTAACTAAGCGTTCATAGATGGCGTGAAATGCCGTAAAAAACACGTTTCTTGTATGGGGACCCTCTATTATTTTTAACTTTATTCTGTTTTTAGTATTTGTTGTTATAGCGACAGAAATACATCATCTGTGAAAATTTCAACTGTCTATCATCTGTAAAAATTTCAACTACTACCTATCACGGTTCATGAGATACAGCCTGGTGACAGACGGACAGACAGACAGACAGACGGACAGCGGAGTCTTAGTAATAGGGTCCCGTTTTACCCTTTGGGTACGGAACCCTAATAAAGGGGGTCACCATACAAGAAACGTGTTTATTTCGGCGTTTATTGCTTGATCTTATGAACCGTTATAGTTAGAAACTTGAAATTTTCACAAATGTATGTATCATTGTGACCGGGATATTTTATTTGTAATTCACTGTGTTAAACATTTTCTTTGGAATGTCCGATTGAAACCTGAAAATGTCTGACTACTTAGATACCGTGAGATATGGTACTGGATAGTAGGCAATTTTTTTGCTTGTAATTACACTTAAAAAAAAACAAATCGAGAGTACCTAATATAACTGGCGAGTATATATAAAAGCGATCACGAAAGTGGAAGAAGTGAAAGTGGTATGTCAGGATCGTAACATGTGGAAAGAAGTCTTATCTGCTTACCCCAAAGGGATAAAGGCGTGATTGTATGTATAAATGTATGTCATTGCACTGCTCCCGTAGTTGTATGGACTAACATGTAAACGTTGAGTCTCACTCAACATGATATTTTGATATCATAATTTTAATTAAAAGCTTACTCGCAATGTGGGTTGCACATAACTACTTTTTTTTTAATATCTTATAGGCTAGCGTTTGACCACTATCTTACTTGTTGGTAAGTGATGATGCGGTCGAAGATGGTAAGCACGCTAGGCCTAGAATGGGAACTGGCTCTCAAGGATAGCTGCTGGAACACATTAGATGTTTTGGCGACAGATTTTCTAACTTGAGGGTAGTAGCTGGCCAGGCGGACACTAGATAGTGTCCTACCACCATGCGGGGGTTGTTGGTTTCTTAACAATATTTTCCTTCACCGGAGGGCCACTGTGATAAGCGCACATACATTTTTCTATAGATAAATTTATTGGTGCACGGCGGTTTGAACTCGAAACCACGGCATCAAAGCCGACCGTTCTCCTGATTACGCCACCGGGCCCTCAAAAATATATGTATGTATGTCATTGCACTGCTCCCGTAGTTCTACGACATCTAGACGTTGAGTCTCACTCAACATGATATTTTGATATCATTTTTTTTAAAGCTTACTCGCAATGTGGGTGGCACATTACTACTATTCTTGTTAACCCCTCTAACTGAGTTAAATATGCTTGTGTCTGGATTGGGTTCACGTCCTAGTGCAATGGGTGGAGATCAAACTCACGATCTCTCGATCGCCAGTCTGACACCTTATCCATTGGGCTATTGCCGATCAATATAAACCAAAAATTAAAAAAAAATAACACATTGGCGGCTGACTTGTTTCCTAGTAGCTATAGTATGGGTCTCTTCAAGTCGAGAGTGGACAGGTATCATCTAGACAAGCACGCTACACCCTTGATCACATCGTCACTTTTCACCAGATAAGATAGTGGTCAAAAGCTTGTTTATCTGCAATTAAAAAACATTTTTGTTTTATTACCAACTAGCTGCACCCCGCGGCTTTGCTCGCGTTTAATCCTGGTTATAAACATTCCTCTTGAATCAAGTTCAAAATATCGAAGCGTAAAAACAGCGGGTACGACTTACAGTAGGGAACGACTTTTGTTTTATAGTGTGAACTACTAGATGAACCTTAGAACATTTACCAATGGAGATGTTAACTCAAGGCGTACCCCTCTGCTGGCCAAATAGCCATTATTGGCCATATGAGCATGCGTAACTACGCTGATTTTTAAAACTGTGTGCGTGTTTTAAGCTAGTGTGCGGAATCGTTAAAGTGAGATTTGTGTGTGTGCAATGCGTGTTTACCTCGTCCCCCGTAATTATCGACAGAAAAAAATGTTTGCGGATTACAACGTTAACATCTCCATTAGTAAATGCTCGAAGAGTTAAATTGATAATGTACCGGCCTAGGTGGATTAGCAAAAGTCCTTCAGCTAAAATAAATTGTACACGTAAAATTAGCTAATAATGGATTATTATTTATTACCATGTCGATTGCTTAGATATTAACAGTATTTTATTATCTCATAAACCAGAAGGAAAACATAATTAAATTGGCAATAAAATAAAATATACTGCGTCGCATCGTTTAATTGTTGAGTAATATAGTAGTTATAATTAATAAAATAACAACATTAATTATTATAAAATGAAACTAATTTCTAGTAATGGATATCATATCGAATAAAATAATTTATCTGTAAACGGTAGACACAGCTGCGGTGTGTGACTCAGGCCTAAGAATAAATAGTCTAAATCAGAATGAACAGATGTGACTCAATATTATCTATATAATGTAAACTAGACTTGTTGTTTTATTATATATCTTTGGATTAACTCGTATGTATTATATCATATTATTAAACATATTACGGCTAAAGTGATTAATCTGTGAATTATTGTTACTTTTGTCAACGTTCACTGTGGCAAAATGATAATAAAAGCAAGACGTCAAATTTAAGATATTACTAATTTGTATCAAACGTAGTAGAACAAGCGCTTACACTATAACGTAATCGACATATCGTTTTCTATTGAAACAATTATGTGCGCTTCTCACAGTGGCCCTCCGGTCACAGATTATATAATAAATTGTTAAACACAATCCAAAATTTCATCATACCGGCGGGACTCGAACCCGCACCCCCCGGATAGCACGTCCAGGTGCTCTGCCAAATAAGTAATCCGGTATAAAGTGTGTGACACTTCAAAGAAACATAATATTTGATTTACGCAGTGCAACATCTCTCGTCGGATTTGAAAACTGTAATGATTTCTTCCGAATGATTTACTTACGTAATAAGTAGTCATAGATGGCACCACCAATGCATAATTCGGTTATCAAATGCAATCCACTAATTTCGATGGATCGAAGCGTGGCTTAATTACGATAATACTAAAATGAAACATATTGTGCTTGTTTTTTGTCAAACCCGCAAATGACTATGAAAAACTGAAATCGTTTCTAAGATAGAATACGAATGCGCAGTTATCCCGTCATTAGAATAATAATATACGTTGCGCGCGCGTGAGCAGTGACAACCGACTGGCAGATAGTACCAGCGCAGGTGACGAATGTTTAGGTATAAATCGCAGTAGCTATGGGCGAGTGAGGGAGGCCTGCTCCAGTGAAGGAAAAACATCGTTAAGAAACCCCTGACCCCCTCATGGTGATAGGACACTATCTAGTGTCCGCCTGGCCAGCTACCACCCTCAAGTTAGAAAATCAGTCGATAAACATCTATTGTCTTACGGCAGTTATTCTTGAGAACCAGTTCCCATTCTGACCAGTGAGATAGTGGTCAAACGCTAACCTATAATATATAAAACATGTATACATTTTGTAAAGAGACATTTTTAACGAAAAGCTAAGTTAAACAAATACCAGATCCAGTAAAACTTTTATTTACTGGCAGACAAGAATAGATGCTTGACTTCTAAGCTAGAGGTTTTCAGTTCAAATCCCAGCACGGGTGTTCATTCATTTGTGGTAGGAGCATATTCTATCGATTTCCGCTTGTCTTGCTATCAAAAAGTAGCTTACCACCGCTTACCATCAAGGAGAAAATCAGCCGCCATAACTTTACGTTGTTCCGGCAACACTCAGCCTTTGAGAGTCAGAGTATTCTAGGCCTAACGTGTTCACTATCAACGATCACACTATTGCTTACCACCACGCGAGATTGTGGTCAAACTCTATAAGATTAAAAAAAGTTCAATACGTTCATAATCAAATATTATGTTTCTTTGAAGTGTTTCACACTTTATATTTTTGTAAATTGCTAAACACAATCCAAAATTTCATCAAGGTTGCGGGTTCAAGTCCCGTCGGTACGATGAAATTTTGGATTGTGTTTAGCAATTTACGTTCATAATCATTACATTCTGCTGAGCCTGTGAAAACGTAAATGGATAGGCATTTATTATGATAAACACTAACGACTATATATTGACACATCTGTTCGCCACATACTCTTTGCAAAATACCTACCTTTGATCACGCCGAGCTACCATACTCAGAACCCGATATGCGACCACAATTTAACCGATACCAATAAAAACACAACTTGCGAACCAATTTGCATGTTTATTTATTTCATTATCCGCCCGCCACTATGGTACAGATAATAAATAGTCAGCTGATTTGCTAATAATTTGATTATGTACTTATTATGGAATTGGTTTGAAATGTTAATGTCATTTGTTAGTACGGTCTATCTATATTCATTTTCAATAGACTTCCAAAGAGAAGGAGGTTCTCAATTCGTCTTTCTTTTTTTTTTTGTGTATGTTACGCGATTACACCATCAGTTGTGAATCGATTTGAATGATTATTTTTTAATCGGTAGGGTACGTTTCCGAGGTGGTCTCATTGTAATTTTATCAAGATCTGATAAGTATCTTCAGAGATATGACGATAAACGTCTCAAACTTGCTACTGAGATTGACTCGCGGGGCATGGAAGTCGGTTGTTTTAGTTTTTAAACTATGTTAGTTATTAAACTATCCTAATTATATTCTATGATTTACTCATGTTTGGTCTACGTGTTTGGTATATTTACGTTTAATTTTCGAGAAAACTTCTGAGCGAGACGTCGCCCGTTTAAATTTTAGCACGGGTGTTCGTCCCTAGGTGGCAGGAGCATATTATATATATCTATGTTCCGCCTGTCTTGCTAACAAAAAGTTACTTACTACCATCAAGCAGAAAATCTGCCGCCATATCCTTACGGTGTTTCGACAGCACACATCCCTTGTGAGTCGAAGAATTCTAGGCCTAGCGTGTTAACCATCTTTGACCACATCATCGCTTCCCACCAGGTGAGATAGTGGTCAAACGCTAAAAAAGAAGATATAAGATTAATTAATATAAAAAAAACAACGGGTTGCACTCCGGGAGTGCCGGCAGAAGTGAAAACTTGAACATTAACGTTGTGCATTTTTGAATATTTTGGAATGGTTAGGGAATAGCTTCGCAGGAATTGCTCTATTTATCAGTATTTTCTTCGTCACTTGTTTTCATTAACTTCTACTAACACTTCGCGTAAGCGCCCTGCGCTCCGTTTTACGAATGTTCGTCTTACGATCAGGACACGTGACCCTGACGCGAGTTTAACATTTTTTACCCATCCCAAGAAAAGTGCACGACGCCGTTAAAGAAGTTTTCACTTAAAAAAAATATATGGTCATACAGTTACAGTGTATTTACCTTCGAGCATTTACCAATGGAGATGTCAATGCAAGGCGTATACCCCTCTGCTGGCCATATAGCCATTATTGGCCATATGAGCGTGCGTAACATCACTGTATTTTTAATACTGTGTGCGTGTTTCAAGCTAGTGTGCGGGATCGTTAAAGTGTGTGATTTGTGTGTGTGCAATGCGTGTTTACCTCGTCCCCCGTAAGTATCGGCAGAAAAAAATTTTTGCAGATTACAGCGTTAACATCTCTATTGGTAAATGCTCGAAGTGTATTTACACGTATTTTCAGTGCATATAGTGCTCGTTTCAACGTATCCACTTCAGCGGTTGTTCGAGCGCGCCGAGTAGAATGCCAAGACAGATTACAGTGTAAGTTGCAGGCACTCTTTACTGCACAGTGGGCTGCTTTATTTCGTACGTGGACAAATTATAATGGATGAAAATTTACTACTATTTTATATTTTTTTATTTTCTTTATATTTTACTATAGCTTTTGTTTTAATTATTATCTTTCGGTGTTTAGCAGCAAACAGCTATTGACATTTGGAGTATTCTAGGCCTAGCGTGTTCATCATCTCCGACCACGATCTTCGAGATAGTGGTCAAACGCTAGCCTATATAAGATATAAAAAAGTATATTATTTCAATTTTGAATATTATTGAATATTAATGTTTTTTTTTTAACCTTTAGATGAGTTTGTAATGCTTAATTTAGTTATTAACTGTGACTCCTCATTGAATATTAGGAAAAGTTGTAATTAATAATAGTAATCTAAATAGCATTGGTACAAAATAGTGTAAAATCTTTTCATTTTTAGGGTTCCGTAGCCGAATGGCAAAAACCGGAACCCTTATAGATTCGTCATGTCTGTTTGTCTGTCTGTCTGTCCGTCCGTATGTCACAGCAATTTTATTCGGAAACTGTTAGGACTACAGAATTGAAACTTTGGAGGTAGATGTATTCTGTTAACCGCTTTCCGATTTTTATACAAAAATAAAAAATATAAAAGTTTAAGGGGGGGCATCCCATACATAGAACTGAAACAAAAAAAAAAATCTTCAAACCTATACGTGTGGCGTGTCTATGGATAGGTCTTCAAAAATGACATTGAGGTTCCTAAAATAATTTTTTCTCAAAGTCAATCATTTGAAAGATAGGCGCGTCTAATGTGGTAAAATGTGTGCCCCCCCCCCCCCCTCTAACTTTTAAAGTGTGGGAGTAAAAATCTAAAAAAAATATATGCTGTAGATCCCAATAAAAACTTACAACGAAAATTGGTTTGAACGAGATACAGTCAGCAGTTTTAGAGATATGGCGACCGCAGAGATAACTTTGTTTTTGATACAAACACTACGAAAAACAAAGTTAATTTTGTAGTTGCGAAAAATCATAGTTATGGAATACTTAACTGTGTTACGGAACCCTACGAGTGCGAGTCCGACTTGCACTTGGCCAGTTTATTGGTATAACGCCCGCTACGTTGTAATGTAATAGTTTTCTAACAAATAATATATTATTTTGCTCATTTAAAATAAAATCCGTATCTATACTATCTATAGTAATATTTAAAAAAAAATGTAACTTTGTCACTCTGTCTGTTTGTTGCCTAATCACGCCTAAACGGATGATCGGAACGGATGAAATTTAATAAGAAGATACTTTATAGCATAAGGATTAACATTTACGGACTATTGGTGTACGTGAACGAAGTCACGCGTATCAGCATGTACCTGGGTAATAAATAAAAATAAAACTCCTTTTAATTCTTGCTAATATTTAAAAATAAATAAAAGTAAATAGGTATCTTCTGGGTAAGCACGCTACATCATCGATCGCATCATCACTTAACATCAGGTGAGATAGTGATCAAGTGCTACCCAGTTCGGTATAAAAAAAAAAAATGGATAATCTAATATATAAAATTCTCGTGTCACAGTTTTCGTTGCCATACTCCTCCGAAACGGCTTGACCGATTTTGATGAAATTTTTTGTGCTTATCCGGTATCTATGAGAATCGGCCAACATCTATTTTTCATCTCCCTAAATGTTAGGGGTAGTCCACCCCTACATTTTTATTTTTATTTTTTAGACAAAATTTTTAATTTTTATTTTTTTATGATACAACATACAAAAATACATACAATCCTCAATTTTCACCCTTCTACGATCAACCCTTATTTTTTAATAGACATTTATTTATATGGCAAAACAACGTTTGCCGGGTCAGCTAGTAGTATTGTATAATAAATTAATTGTATGCAAAATAGTACTAATTTAAAATTAAACGGTATAACCAAAGATAATATAAATGGTATAACATTGTCACTTATGTCTGCATCGAATACTCAAATGCACCCACAGTGCACCACTTAAACTCGTGTAGAGGCACCGCGATGACACTTGCACAGTCAGCCGCACTAATTGTAAGTTTTATTGTGAGGTGGAAGTTCTGCGGCCGAGGGGTGGAGTTCGATTCCCGGGAGTTTCACTACTGTTACTTTTCATTTAGTTTACTCGCTAGCAAACAAAAAGTGATTTTGGCGCCATCGGTGACCGTAGACCGTAGACTTTAGTCTACAATCACGGGGTGGTTTTAACTGGTTTGTTCATCACTGGTTGTAGGCTTTTAAGACTAGATACTGTATGACGTCTTGGTTCAGGCACAGATTATATAATAGGTACATACGTGTTCAGGCGTGGGGTTATCTGGTGTTAAGAGGGTACGGGGTAAGAGGTATCTAATCGAATCGCCAAGTCCCAACATGATGTTTAGTGACTGCCAAAAGGGCAAATGCTATAACAATTTTCAATAACCCGGGCAACAGGTCAGTGGAATACACGCAAAATTCTGTAAGTCCAGAGTTTTGCATACCACAGTTTTTGTTTGACGTTTTGCTTATCCTGTAATAAAATATAATTGAAAAAAAAACTGTAATCATCATCACAATCAGCCGGTGTCTGGTATCCGCCACTGCTGGACGTAGGCCTCTGCTAAGATATGCCACTGAGCCCGATCTTCAACCATCTTTTCCAGTCACTGCCCACCGCTTTGCGTTTATCGCCACTCCACCTGGTGACAGGAAAAAAATATAATTAGCCAAGAAAACTTAGAAAATACGATGACTTATCTAATTAATAAAAAAATCTTCTTTAAATATTTACCACGGCACCTATAAACCGCAATCTCTATATAGTGAACAATAAAGTATACCAAATATTAAACCTTACTCATCTAATTGGTTAACATGCTGACTAACCAGAATATGTGCAATTATGCTTCATATTTCATTTACCGTTTGGTTTTACAGCCCTTAAATACTTTTAAGTACATTCAAGTAATTTGTAACACTAAAATTCGGATTTATTTACAACATGCAGCAGGAAAGTTTTGTATGCAAACTAATTAATTTAATTGATTTTTTGGCGATGCTCACAGAGTCGCTTGTTCATCAGTTTGGAGCCTTTTACCACAGTTTTTGTAAAACTGTGCTTTTATCTACAAGTTTCTCGTCTTTTACAAAGACTTACACAGTTTCAGCGTATGTCCACATCAACGGCACCGGGACGTCAACGGGAACAAAATGCCGGCGCCGAAGTAGCGGTACATATGTATGTATGGCAGCTTGTCCACAGCATGATTGGTACCGGGTGACGTCATCCCGGCCGCCGATATTTCGAGTAGATCGGCGCGACCGCTAGAAACCGGCCAGAGATTTTGACGGGCCGATGTGCCGGCATTGGCTCGCAATACAAAACACGTTTGATCTTGTCCACACACTGCCGGCACCCGGCGCCGTTCGATAGGTTATTGTTTTTTTATCTGAGGTTGTTTGTTTTATTTCTATGGAAACGCATCTGCCACGCATGACAGCTAGAAGAAACAGAACCACCGGAATCGGTGGCGGTGGACAAACGATCGCCGGCACATCATTTTCAAACCGGCCCGAAAAAATCTCGGTGCCGGTGACGTCCCGGTGCGGTTGCTGTGGACAAACGCTTTTAGGCTGAGTTAACCGTAACTATAACTATTTTTGTTTTTGTATGGATATTGACAGATTTTTGACATTTGTTATAGTTAAAGTAAGATGGTGGAACTCAGCCTTATAGACTTCAAGTAATTAAGAGTCGAGTTAAGAAAACTTAGCTTTCCTCTCAATTACTTACAGCGCCTCCAGCTTGTATTTGTCTGAATAACTTTAGAAATTAGAACAGAGGTGAAAATAGTAATGTCCCAAATTTCATTCTGAGAAATGTTTTAAAGCAAATAGCGTGCTACTATTCTAGATCAAAATGTTTACTTAACAGCTATTAATAAAAAATAAAAACCGGCCAAGTCGAGTTGAACTCGCCCACCGTAGCTTCCGTACCAACTTTGGTATGTACCAATTAAGCTAGACCTCTAAATTGTATCAGCGCTCATATAATTTAGAGGTCCACCTTAATTGGCGTACTCTATGTATGTATGGGGGCACCCTTTAATTTTCAATTTTTCTTATTTATTGGTTTTTTTCCTTACCTTGCTTCTAGCCAAATTTCATGATTCTAGGTCAACGGGAAGTAGAAGTATAGGTTTTCGACCCAAAACCAAAAGTTTATCTAGTTTGATCGTTAAAGGAATAAATAAGATAGTTTAAAAACTAAAACAACTGACTTCCATGCCCCGAGAGTCATTTTCAGTAGCAAGTTTGAGACGTTTATCGTCATATCTCTGGAGATACTTATCAGATTTCATTGAAATTGCAATGAGACCACCTCAGAAATGTACCCTGCCGATCAAAAAAGAATCATTCGAATCATTTCACAATTGACGGAGTAATCGCGTAGCATGCATACAAAGAAAAAGAAAATAAAACAAGCTAAGTCGAGTTGAACTCGCCCACCGAGGCTTCCATAATAACCAATTAAGCCAGACCTCTAAATTGTATCAGCGCTCATATAACTCAGAGGTCTACATTCATTGGCGCAAACTATGTATGTAGGACACCCTTTAATTTTCAACTTTTTTATTTTTTGGAATTTTCCTTAATGTGTGCTGCTACCTTGCTTCTTGCCAAATTTCATGATTCTAGGTCAACGGGAAGTACCATATAGGTTTTCGACCCAAAACCTACTTTCTACTTTACTTCTTACTTTCGGTTTACCTAGAATTGTCAATTTGGTCAAATGCAAGGTCTTTCAGCACAAGTAAAGGAAAAATTCCAGAAAAATAAAAAAAGTTGAAAATTAAGGTACATTTTGGTACTAACAAGTTTTCGCGAAAATTTAAATTTGCCCATATCTTTTTATTGTGTTGATTCAAGACCTTTTTAACCGACTTCAAAAAAAGGAGGAGGTTTCTCAATTCGACCGTATATATATATATATTTTTTTTTTATGTTTGTTCGCGGATAACTTCGTCGTATATAAACCGCTTAGCGTGCTTAGCGTAACGTGCTTAGCGTTTGTGGACTATGAGAAAGCCTTTGACTCCATTGAAACCTGGTCTGTTCTGGAGTCTCTGCAACGGTGCCAAGTCGATTGGCGATACGTCCAAGTGTTGAGAGGTCTATATGACACCGCAACTATGACCGTCCAAGTACAAAATCAGCAGACTGAACATATCCACTTACATCGAGGAGTTAGACAAGGAGACGTTATTTCCCCCAAATTATTCACAAACGCTCTAGAGGATATGTTCAAAACGCTGAACTGGAAAGGACGGGGCATAAATGTCAATGGCAATTACCTCTCACACTTGAGATTTGCGGACGACATCGTCATCATGGCTGAAACCGTGCAGGACCTGCAATACATGCTGACCACCCTCGCTGATTCTTCTGCGCGCATCGGTCTCCGGATGAACTTGGATAAGACCAAGATCATGTTCAACGAACATGTTATTCCGGAACCGATTGCCTTAAATGGAGTCCCTCTCGAAGTTGTTGACGAATATGTCTACCTTGGGCAAATCTTGCAATTGGGCAGAAACAATTTCGAGAAGGAAGCTCGCAGAAGGATACAGCTTGGATGGGCAGCATTCGGAAAACTTCGTCGAGTCTTTACATCGCCCATACCACAAAGCCTGAAGACGAAAGTCTTTAACGAGTGCGTCCTTCCTGTTATTACCTACGGAGCCGAGACGTGGACACTGACAGTGCGACTAGTTCACCAATTCAAAGTCGCTCAGCGAGCTATGGAGAGGGCTATGCTCGGAGTTTCTCTGAAGGATCGAATTCGAAACGAAGTCATCCGTCAGAGAACCAAAGTAATCGATATAGCTCAGAGGATTAGCAAGCTGAAATGGCAGTGGGCCGGTCACATCTGTCGCAGAACCGATAACCGTTGGGGTAAACGAGTTCTAGAGTGGAGACCACGGCTCGGCAAACGTAGTGTGGGACGCCCTCCAACTAGATGGAGCGATGATATACGCAAGCTGGCTGGCAGCGGTTGGAAACGAATAGCTGAAGATCGAGCTCAGTGGCATGCCATGGGAGAGGCCTATGTCCAGCAGTGGACGGAAATTGGCTGATAATGATGATGATGATGATGATGATATAAACCGATTTCGATTATTCTTTTTTTGTTCGAAAGGAGATATCCCAAGTGTGGTACCATGGTAATTTTATCGAGGTATGATAAGTATCTCCAGAGATATTGAGATAAACATCTCAAAATTGGTACTGAAAATGAATAGCGCGGCATTGAAGTCGGTTGTTTTTTAGTTTTTAAACGATATTATTATACACCTTATAGGGACTATAGACTTCAGTATCTCGTATAAATTTCAACTTGCTAGGTCCACCCGTTCCTGAGTAAATCAGTGGTGACACACGGACAGACGGACAGACAGACGGACAGATGGACAAGAAAGTGATTTTATAAGGGTTCCTTATTTACCTTTTGAGGTACGGAACCCTAAAAACGATAACGCCATTACCAAGATATTATAATAATCGGTGGTATGTACAAATTTCCCACACATTTTTTTCATTTGAAGGGAAATTTTCAATTTCAAGAAAAACCCCACTGGGGAAAATATATGTAACATTATATTAGTAATTAAGTTTTAACACGCATTTATAATAATTGTTACATCAACTCCTTTTTAGGGCTCCGTAGCCGAATGGCAAAAAACGGAACCCTTAAAGATTCGCCACGTCTGTCTGTCTGTCTGTCCGTCCGTATGTCACAGCCATTTTATTCCGAAACTATAAAGACTACAGAATTGAAACATGCTAGGTAGATGTATTCTGTTACCGCTTTCCGATTTTTATACAAAAATAAAAAATATTATAGTTTAAGGGGGGCATCATGAAACTGAAACAAAAAAAATATTTTTTTCATCAAACATATACGTGGGGTGGGGTGGGGTGTCTATGGATAGGTCTTAAAAAATGATATTGAGGTTTCTAAAATAATTTTTTCTCAAAGTCAATCATTTAAAAGATAGGCGCGTCTAAAGTGGTAAAATGTGTGCCCTCCCATATATTCTGTAGATCTCTATAAAAACTTTCGACGAAAATTAGTTAGAACGAGATACAGTCAGCAGTTTTTGAGATATCGCGACCGCAAATAAAACTTTGTTTTTCATACAAACACTATGAAAAACAAAGTTGATTTTGTGGTTGCGAAAAATCATAGTTATAGAATACTCTACTGTGTTACGGAACCCTACGAGTGCGAGTCCGACTTGCACTTGGCCAGTTAATAATTGTGTCAGCTAAATCTAGATAATATTCTATTATCTTAAATAATTTATACAGTATTTTCCCCATTTCAGTTACAGGAAAAACTATAGAAAATTCTACGAAGGAAAACTTTGCGTCACGATGTTTATATAATTATATCATTATGTTGTTGTACATTGATGGGACTTGATGATATACTATTGGTAAAGTAGGAGGAAAACTAAATGAACTAATGCCGAATTTACACAGTCGTGTGCAATGCAGTGAACAAGGTATTTGGTTATGAATGTTAGAATTCACAATAATTTTAAAATAAAAAAAAGTGAAAGGGTATGAACATGTCCCATAGGTGAGGCTTAGGTCCAGCTGTGGACAAAGATAAGCTGATGATGATGAACATGTTGTTTAAGCGTACTAATAAAATTAGAAATAATATTATTTAGTGTAACACATTTTAAAGAGTAAGGCGTTTATAGAACCAATGGCGTTTACTTCAATACATTTTTAGTAGTCTAAAATCGACGATTAGATGGAAGCAAAATGGCTCGTTTCTTCCTTTAAATTTTTTGTGTATTTTTTTTAAAGTATATTTTGATATTATTTATTTTATGATGGTTCAAGTTGTTTGTTTAAGAGTGAAAACAAAAAAACTGACTTCAAACCAAACGGGAAGTATACAATCTCAAAAAAAAAACAAGAACTTACCAAATCTGATACTAAATGATGAAGATCTTAGGTCACTAACATAAAAAAATACAGTCCATTTGAGAATCTCCTTTTTTTTTGAAGCCAGTTGAAAAATAATCATCAAATGCTTGTATAACGAAAAAATAAATAGATAGTTTAATAAAATAAACAAATTATGAGAATGAACCAAGTGACAGACGAAAGGGTAGATGAGAAGTAGAAATGGAAAGAAAATTTACTTTAGCCGGTCCCAAAAATATTTTTTTCTGCTAGAGTAGGCAAACAAGCAGACGACCAATGATGGAAAGCGGTTACCGTCGCCATGAAAATCTCCAACACCATGAGTGCTGTTGATGCGTTGCCGACCTTTGAGGAATTTGTGGATACCGTTTTTAAAAGTCTCCATTCTATAGCTAGAAGAAAATATTACTGCATGACTTGACTTTTGAGCGAGACGTCCAATTCTGTAAGATGTGATGGTGAGCTCTTAGACGATGTCGGGCAGATATTCAAATGGAATGATATGAAATTAAAAAAGTTTGTTGGTTACCTACTTCATCAATCGGCCCCAACTCAGCATGTTGTTATATCAGAACTAACGCTGGTCTTCCGGTGGGGCCGGTCGGAAACGTCACATTACGGTTAACACCATACAATAAACAATAGCAAAAGGCATTTTTATAAATACGTATATCTAATAATATAAATAGGTAATATAGTGAACAAAGCATTAATGATAATAAATTCGCCAAGTGCAAGTCGGACTCGCACTAGTAGGGTTCCGTACCACACTACAGTATTTTATAATATCGAGCAAAAAATACCACTATCATTTTTCGCCAGCAAAAAAATATTAATTAATAAACATTTTATTTCTTATAACGCCATCTAACGTGTAACAAAGGTGTTAGGGATCGACATTTCAATATAACGCCATCTATGGGACGTTTACCTAACTAAGTATTCATAGATGGCGTGAAATGCCGAAAAAAACACGTTTCGTGTATGGGGACCCTCTATTATTTTTAACTTTATTTTGTTTTTAGTATTTGTTGTTATAGCGGCAATAGAAATACATCATCTGTGAAAATTTCAACTGTCTAACTATCACGGTTCATGAGATACAGCCTGGTGACAGACCGACAGACAGACAGACAGACGGACAGCGGAGTCTTAGTAATAGGGTCCCGTTTTACCCTTTGGGTACGGAACCCTAAAAACGGATATATGAAAAGAGCGGATATAAACACAAAAAACTAAAATAAAAATAATAAAATAATGAGGTTTTATGATAGTGATGATAGTATACAGTTATTATGATATTTATATGTATGTCGAAACTAATAACGCTCGGTGTAAATGCAGTCAAATAAAATTCTGAGAACTGAACGGCAGACAGCATGGCTGCAGTTTTATACGTCACGTATTTATCATCAATCATTGTGGTGTCATATCCCTCTAAACACTTTTCAATTCCATGAAGTTCATCATATTAAACCCTTTGAAATTAAGGGTTTAATATGATACTTTCTGAATTCAGATGTGACTTTGCGGAAAAACTTTAAAATAAAAGGATATAGTAAATTAAAAATATTTAGGGCCAGTTTCACCGGTAACTGATTGGCCTTTATGGAACTTCATCATCATCATCAGCCTGTATCAATCCACTGCTGGACGTAGGCCTCTCCCAAGATGCGCCACTGAGCCCGATCGTCGGCTCTTCTCTTCCAGTCACTGCCCACCGCTTTACGTATGTCGTCGCTCCACCTGGTCACAGGACGTCCTACGCTACGTTTGCCGATTCGCGGTCTCCACTCTAGGACAAGTCTACCCCAACGGTTATCAGTCCTGCGGCAGATATGACCAGCCCACTGCCACTTCAGCTTGCTAATCCGTTGAGCTATGTCGATAACTTTAGTTTTCTGGCGAATTATTTCGTTCAGGATTCGATCCCGCAGAGAAATGCCGAGCATAGCTCTCTCCATAGCTCGCTGAGCAACTTTAAACTGGTGGACCAGTCGGACTGTGAGTGTCCACGGTGCTTTATGGAACTTGTCTGACAGATTTTTGACAGCTTTTATATAACGTCATGTGTCAGATAACCATCGGACATATTATCAGGGACTGGTTAAACTGGCTCTTAGTGTTTTTCATCGGTATAATTTTACCGTTCGGCTGCTTCTTCACTAACCAACAAACGAGATTGCATCCATATAATTGCTCAGTCAGTAATAAAAACTGGCCAAGTACAAGTCACGGGCACGTTTCTTGTATGGGGTGGGACCCCTTTTAATTTTTAACTTTACGTCATCTTTATTATTTGTTGTAAAGTACGGACACACCGCGGCGTCCTGCGTGCGCGATCTAGGTGGCGATCAGATAGCGCAGCAGTATTTGTAGGTACCGACTGGTTCACACCAAACGCGATCAGATAACAATTGAAAAGTACTGAGATCGCGCCCGCAGATCGCAGAATGCCGCATTGTGGCCGTACTTTTATAGTGCATACAGTAATACATACTTTGTGAAAATTTCAAGTATCTACCTATTGCGGTTAAGGAGATACAGCCCTGTGAAAGGCGGACAGACGGACGGACAGTGAAGTCTCAGTAACAGTGTTCAGTTGGTACCCCTTGGGTACGGAACCCTAAAAAGGCTTGCGAGGAAACAATTACAGTGTCACGTCAAAAAATAAAAAGTTGTCATAAAAAAGTACCTAATGCTAATTAATTGATGGTTTCCTCGCAAGCTGCTCAATTTCGTCGCTCAGTTTTGGTGCATTGTCAGCCTTAGGGCATAATTCTTTTGACTTTAAACAATTTCATATACTCAGTAGGTACCATAATAAATAAGGACTGTAATGTTATGATCTTTTTAACCGACTTCAAAAAAAGGAGGAGGTTTCTCAATTCGACCGTTTTTTTTTTTTTTTTTTTTTTTTATGTTTGTTCGCGGATAACTTCGTCGTTTATGAACCGATTTTGATTATTCTTTTTTTGTTCCAGAGATATGGAGATAAACATCTCAAAATTGGTACTGAAAATGAACATTGAAGTCGGTTCTTTTTTAGTTTTTAAACGATATTATTCATTATATTTAATAATAACAGCATCATTGTCTTAAAACCACACGATATGGAGTTAAAATGAAACGCAGTTTCATTTAACTGCGATTCTAACTTTACTACCTCTCATGCCTAACCACTCTGTCGCAGTAAATTTTTCAATTATTTTTTTTGCAATAGGCAATACTAGCGATTTCTCGTAGTTTTAGTCGTGAATTTAGATAGTTAAATGTAGCGTATGCATTTATTTAGGGTTTAAACTATCTACATTTCAAATTTTATCTAAATCCGTTTAACCGTTTTAGCACGAAGGAGTAAAACGCATAGATACGTATTAACATAATTTCTCTCGAAGTTATTGAATGTGACAAGGATGCAAAGTGTTTTACTGAAAACAATCGTTTTATAAACAATTGTCACGTGTTCTTTCAAAACATGTTTACTTGTAATTTCAAAATGGTCTGGAAGATTGTTATGGTATTGTTAATTTATAGTTATTGTTTTGAGTTAGACAGAGTTTAGATTTACATAATGTTATAATTATAATGGTAACATAAGTTCCGCCATATTGAAAATAAAAAATGTATGAGTCATATGAGTTTTAAGGTGTATCTTGGCAGAGGCCTACGTCCAGCAGCTTGCATACTCAAGAAAATGTTCTTTCCCCAGCGCCCCAATGTACTGTAATGTAATTACCATTTAACACCATAACACAGGTTTTTACCTAGCTTGGTTTTAACGAGTCTTTGATATGTTACCTCAATGTATTAATAACATTTTATATTTACTATTGCCTCAATGAGAATAACAAAATAATGTTTAAGCGCCTACCTAAAATGTAAATTACCAGAAACATCCCTAACATTAGTTATAGCATTATTCATAAAATATTAAGTTAGAATAAAGGAAAATGTATTAGGTAACATACCTTATTAAATAAATAAAATAAATTATAAATTATAAAAAATTATAATAGTAACCACGAATCAGCTGATAAGCTTATAGCTGTCAAAGTTCAATGTAATCATATATTTTTTATATTTGTATTACCTGTTGGTAAGTGATGATGCGGTCGAGGATGGTAGCACGCTAGGCCTAGAATGAGAACCGGCTATCTAGGAAATCTGCCGGAACACACGACCGATTTTCCAACTTGGAGGTGAGGAGCTGGCCAGACGGACACTAGACAGTGTCCTACCACCACCACGCCGGAGGTTCCTAACGATATTTTTTTGTCACCAGGGGGCCACTGCAAAATGCGCACAATTACTGTTGCAATGATTAGTTAAGTTTTTAGTTTCTCTCTCAAAAAGAAGAAGATAAAATAGGTAGTATATAGGTGGGATTTCAAAAAGATTAAAAAAATAAAATCACGAACATTTCGAGCAGAATGCTACAAGGAAAAGCGGAAATAATTTGGCCAAAAAACAAATACACAAGTAGGCATTTTTACAGATAATATGTATAATGCGCATTTTTTAGGAATAAAATTGTTAGTTAGGAAGTGGGTAGATATACATTTTTCAAATATTTGAAGCATACATAAGGATGTAATTTATATTCAATCTGAATTTTGGATACGCTCATTTAACCGGCTTCAAAAAGGAAGAGGATTATTCTGTCTCGTGACCACGGTCAATGCAACTTGATCGCAACGACGAGGCAAATAAAATTATGTTGTAATTAATACAATGAAATTAATTTAGCGATCACTTCCGTATTATAGAATATAGAAGTCTCTCAGTTCGCCTGTGTGTATGTTTTTAAGTATATTCACCGATTCCCAAAATTTTTTATTCATAAGCATATAGGTACTCCTAAGGTGGTCTCCTAATTTCATTGAGATCCAATGAGTAACTCCAGAGTATGTGCATAAATAACTCAAGCTTGCTACTTAAAAACTAAAACAACCGACTTCCATGCCCCGCGAGTCAGTTTCAGTAGCGAGTTGGAGACGTTTATCGTCATATCTCTAGAGATACTCATCAGATCTCAATAAAATTACAATGAGACCACCTAGAAATCGTACCCTACTGATTACAAAAATAATCATTCGAATCGATTCAGAAATGACGGAGCTATCGCGTAACATACACACAAAAAAAACATACAGACGAATTGAGAACCTTCTTTTTGGAAGTCGGTTGATACAGTGGAACATAGAACCTTCTTATTTTTTGCAGTCGATTTAAATTATAATACGTTCGGCTGAACTCATCCATAAATTACGAAGCGCAAAAAAAATCTTTTCACAAAACTTCTAGACGCCACAATCTGATCAGAGCGTGTAACCGCAATGCGTAGTGAATTACTCATCGCAAAATAATGATGTTAATATTATAATAGAAATGTTGTACCTTAAGGTTGATAAACCTGGGGTCAATTAACTGTACACTATAATTATTGTTAAATTATTGTTAATCGTTGTGTAAACAAAATGTAACGATACATCTGCAGAGATAATATTAAGTAGCTTGCCTTGGGACCTTTGACCTTGTGTTTTGTTCATTTGATAAAACAATTTGTTAATAATCTAGTGGTATAATTTCTTTAATGTCATATTTTTAGGGTTCCGTAGCCGAGTGGAAAAAACGGAACCCTTATAGATTCGTCATGTCTGTCTGTCTGTCCGTCCGTATGTCACAGCCATTTTATTCCGAAAAAATAAAGAATACACAGTTGAAACTTGATAAGTAAACTGCCTTACGGTTTTTAGACATAAATAAAAATAATAAAAGATTAAAGAGGGGCTTCCCATACATGGAACAGTAACAAAAAATAAACTGATGGATCGAACCGTGGCTTAATTGGCAGAGCACCTGGACGTGTAATCCGGGGGGGGTGCGGGTTCGAGTCCCGTCGGTGCGATGAAATTTTGGATTGTGTTTAACAATTTTTATAAAATAAAATGGCCAAGTGCAAGTCGGACTCACACTAGAAGGGTTCCGTACCACACTACAGTATTTTATAAGATCGAGCAAAAAATACCACTATCATTTTTCGCCAGCAAAAAATAATAATAAATAATCATTTTATTTCTTATAACGCCATCTAATGTCTTACAAAGAAGTTAGGGATCGACATTTAAATATAACGCCATCTATGGGACTTTTACCTAACTAAGCGTTCATAGATGGCGTGAAATGTCGAATAAAACACGTTTCTTGTATGGGGACCCTCTATTATTTTTAACTTTATTCTGTTTTTAGTATTTTTTGTTATAGCGGCAACAGAAATACATCATCTGTGAAAATTTCACTTGTCTAACTATCACGGTTCATGAGATACAGCCTGGTGACAGACGGACAGACAGACAGACAGTGAGACAGACAGACAGACGGACAGCGGAGTCTTAGTAAAAGGGTCCCGTTTTACCCTTTGGGTACGGAACCCTAAAAATCATCAAGCCTATACGTGCGGGAATGTCACCAATGTCACCAAAATGTTGCATACAGGAAATGCAAACGGAGGATTACCACGTCCTGAAGATTACGTGGAAGCGTGTTTTGAGGGTGGTGAGACGTGGTACCTCGATTTCCTGGTCAACTTTACCGCGTTACGCGGCTTTTATAAGGGTGGTGTATAGATTATAGGTTTTTAAAAATGACATTGAAGTTTTTAAAACCGTTTTTCTCAAAGTCAATCTTTTGAAAGATATACACTTCTAAAGTGGTAATTATGCGTGCACCCATGGTGAAAGTCCAGCAAATAATAAAAAAAACGTGTCAGTGACAAAACTTACATTCAAAATTTAAAACCACCCCCCACCCATCTATTTCTAATATGTTCATTGATGTTTACCCTTGTTTCGCATAACAATTTTTAATATAATTTCTCATCTTATAATTTCAGTTCGTATAAAATGTGTTAACTTATATATTCGATATTAGAACTAATTTTTATTTTTTAGTGTTGCTTATACTTAATAGATATAATATATATATATATATATATATATATATATATATACTATAAGGTTTATATTTTGACTGCCTTAGACTAGTGAACACGGAACGATTCGGTTCTGGCATTTGGCGACCGCTACCGCGCTACGCTCGCTCGGCTTGTGCGTTGTTTCGGGTTTTGATTTTCAACCTACTTCCAAAAAGGGTTTCAATTCGTCTGTACGATTTTTTTAATTTTAATATTATTTATATATTATATTTTTTGTTTGTATGTTACGCGATTACTCCATCAATTATAAACCGAAGCGAATAATTTTTTTTTATTGGTAGGGTTGCAAGGTGGTCCCATTGTAATTTCATTGAGATCTGATAAATAAATAAATATATGGAAATAATCACATCAAACTTGGTGCTGAAAGTAACTAGCGAGGCATTTCAAAACGGTTTATTTTTCATTTTGTAAACGATCTTAAATTGTATTAGTATAACAATACCTACATCAAACGACTATTATGTGAAATAAATATTATATTATTTGGAAATTAGTGTATTCGTAGTCCAAATAAATGTTATTGGAATAAAAAAATATGGTTACTGCAATTATACCAAGCAATTAATTATATGAAACGTTGTTAGTACAAGAAAAATTATGTTAAAAGTTGTTATACGAAACAAGGGAGTACCGTTCATTATCTTAGTCTTAAAACGTCTGAACGGTATTTCGCGAATCAAAAGCTTAATACACTCTCAATGAAGACAACTATCAAACAAAAAATTTAAATCCAAATAATCAGTTCATCCATTTGCGGGTTATGATGCCACAGACAGACACAGATACACACGCAAAACTTTAACCACCTCTTCTTTTTGCGTCTGGGGTTAAAACTTATATCAGTTAAAAGTTTTAAAGTTTTTTACAAATCATATTTAATACAGAAAAACGAAAATAGAGTCGTAAACCCACACAATGTGAAATAATAAATTTGCACCAAATTGCCTCGTGTCACGATACTTTTCTCAGAATATTTCCTTTGACGAGAGAGTGACAGTTATTGCGTTTGCTGTCAAGTTTTACATTCGGTTCTGTCAAACGATCGTTATGACTTCCTGAGGATGGTGGTGATATGCACGATCGTTTTTGGGCTAAATATATTAATTTATTATACTGTTCTTGTGTGGTTGGACAGTTTTTCTTTTTAACTGACTTCACAAAAAGGATGTTGTTCCCAATTCGCTTGATTTAATTTGTGTTTGTTAACTCAGAACTTCGTCATTTATTCACCGATTTGAAAAGTTATTGATAAAGTAGGCTTCCCGTTTGGTCACATTGCAATTTTATCGAGATCTGATTAATAAATATATCCAGAGATATGGAGATAAACACCTCAAACTTACTGAAAACAAACAGATGAATTGAAAACCTCCTCTTTTTTTGGTAGTTGGTTGAAAATGACTACCGCGGCTATTTGAAGTCTGTTGTTTTCGTTTGGTAAACGATCTTAAACTATTTCATTTTATTTTTAGTAGGTATAAGTTACGTCCTGTAACTTCACCTAGGTTAAATAGTAAACTAACTCTTTTTCTATTATACATATATAAAGATACCTACATTTTATATAAAACTTAAATATCCCTGTATAAAAAATGTTTATTTTTTTATTTTTACTTTTTTATTTGAGCTTTTACCAATGCAGTTCATTATGTGTCCTAGTGTCAGCCAGGCCAGCTACCACCCAAGTTAGAAAATCTGACGCCAAAACACCTAATGTGTTCTGTCAGCTATCCAATCAATAGACAGTTGCCAGTCAAGGCCTAGCGTGCTACCATCCTCGACCGCATCATCACATACCAACATGTGAGATAGTGGTCAAACGCTAGCTTATATGATATTAAAAATATATACATATTTTAGCCTTCTTTTCTTTACATTTTTATCAATGAGCTAAATCTCAACAAAATCGGTCAAGCCGTTAAAAGGTAACAGGTAACGCGACTTTCACATTAATAATACATATTAATAACTAGCTGTGCCCCGCAGCTTCACCCGCGTTAAAAAGTATCCTATAGCATAATCCATTGTACTGGCTATCCCTCTGCAAATTTTCTGTCAAATTGTTCCAGCCGTTAGACTGTGGAGAAGTCCCAAGCAAAGAAATAAACAAACTGACTCCATGTATGGGAACATGGAACTGTAACAAAAATTTTTTTTTCTTCAAACCTATTCGTGTGGGGTGTCTGTGGATAGGTCTTTAAAAATGACATTGAAGTTCCTAAAATCATTTTTTCTCAAAGTCAATCATTTAAAAGATAGGTGCGTCTAAAGTGGTAAAATGTGTGTCCCCCCCTCTAACTTCTAAAGTAAGGTAATGAGAAATCTAGAATAAATACATTTTGTAGATCTCAATAAAAACTTTCAACGAAAATTGGTTTGAACGAGATACAGTTAGCAGTTGTTGAGATATAGCGACCGCAAGTATAACTTTGTTTTTCATACAAACACTATGAAAAACAATGTTATTTTTGTAGTTGCGAAAAATCATAGTAATAGAATACTCTACTGTGTTACGGAACCCTACGAGTGCGAGTCCGACTTGCACTTGGCCAGTTTATTGTATTTAAACATAACTGACGAGCGTCTTACCTCGAACGGTGCATCCTCAAACATTGAAAACACAATATGTCACCCTGTCACAGTCAATAACTAGAAATTTCCGCTGGTGATAGGAGCATATTATATCGATGTTCCGCCTGACTTGCTACCAAAAAGTAGCTTACTACCATCAAGGAGGAAATCTGCCTCCATAACCTTATGATGTTCCAGCAGCACACAGCCTTTGAGAGTCGGACCATTTTAGGTCTAGCGTGTACACCATCTTCGACCACATCATCGCTTATCACCAGGCGAGATATTGCTCAAAGGCTAGCTTATAAGATATTAAATAATTTAAGATCGTTTACAAGACGAAAAAAAAACGACTTCTCATGCCGCTATCGTCATTTTTATTAGTACTAAATTGAGATGTTTATCTTCATATCTCCCGAGATAATTGTCAGCCCATGATAAAATTGGAATGGTACCAAACGAAAAGCATATTCACTCAAACAAAAAAATAATTTTCTTAATCGGCTAAGATTTGACGGAGTTCTGAGGTAACAAACATAAAAAAATATTTAAAAAAAAAACAGGCGAATTGAGAACCTACTCCTTTTTTGTGAAGTCAGTTGAAAAAATCCCCTTCCATGCCACAGAATAATGAATAGTACAAGTCCATGCTTGAATAATTTTGCATTTATATTATTGCGACAAAGTTCTTCGCATAAAACTTGCAGTGCCTTTTGTACTTCATTTATCAGAGTATGTAAAAATAAACAGCTTTTCATCTGGTGGCAATCTTGTAAGGAATTGTTCGTATTTTTAAAAGATGTAATTTATGTGCATTCTTCGCGGTTCCAGGTTTATATTCATACGTAAATACTTCACTAGATTTTGTGTGAAATTGAAACTTGTTTGACAGTAATGACTTAATTTAAGGTAGCATAACATAGGTGGTAAGTTCATATTATATTGGATAGAAATTGTCTGAAGTACTGAAACTTGCACTGGGTTGCGGGTGCACGTAATAGTACGGTTGGCAACCCTACATTAATCAGGGGAATTAAACATGTGTTTTAAGTGTGACGTTCGACGTCTAGATGAAAGCTTTGACCTTTGTTTTTTTTTGTAAATCCTAAGCAATAAGATATGTTTCTGTTATATCTATTATATTTTTTATTGAATATGATCTATTTAATGTAATTTGACGTGTGTAAGTGCAAGTTTTTTATTTGCCCATGTACTGAATAAATGCTTTGACTTGACTTTTGACTTTTATATCAATGTTCCGCCTGACTTGCTACCAAAAAGTAGCTTGGTGTAAAGGTAAGCTGGTGTTAAACGATGATGTTGTCAAAGGTGGTGAACACGCTAGGCCTAGAATACTCTGACTCTCAAGGGCTGTGTGTTGCAGGAACACCAACCACCTTAAGATTAGGGCGGCTGGTTTTCTCCTTGATGGCAGTAGAGATCTAGTACGATAACATGGCCCCATGGCCCCTCCAAAATTCAAAACGTTTGAAAGTATTTGTGAAAGTATTTACAACGCACCACCACGCATGTGTGCGTACTGGTACTGCCGGCCTGCTACTGAACACCAATAATTACAACTACATACAAACTCTTTCGTAAGGATGTGATTAAAACAGTAATTTGGAGGGGCGGGCTTCGAGCATTTACCAATGGAGATGTTAACGTTGTAATCCGCATACATTTTTTTCTGCCGATACTTACGGGGGAGGAGGTAAACACGCATTGCACACACACAAATCACTCACTTTTACGATCCCGCACACTAGCTTGAAACACGCACACAGTATTAAAAATACAGCGTAGTTACGCACGCTCATATGGCCAAAAATGGCTATATGGCCAGCAGAGGGGTACGCCTTGCGTTAACATCTCCATTGGTAAATGCTCGAAAGGGCTCGGGCCATGTTATCGTAGTAGATCTCTAAGCTACTTTTTGGTAGCAAGTCAAGCGGAAAACCGATGTAATATGCTCCTGTCACCTGCCGGACGAATACCCGTGCTAGGATTTCAACCAACGACCTCTCGTTAAGAAGCCAGACCATCTATCCTTTACGCCAACGGGGCTCTACCAATGGTACAAAAGCTAAAATAAATACCTCATTTTCAGCGGATTTCCATCCACTGTTGGACATAGGCCTCTCCTACACTAAGCACGATCTTCAGCTATTCGTTTTCAATCGCTGAGGTTGCGTATATCACAAGGAAATATATCTTCTAATCTAATATATAAAATTCTCGTGTCACAGTTTTCGTTGCCATACTCCTCCGAAACGGCTTCACCGATTTTGATGAAATTTTTTGTGCTTATCCGGTATCTATGAGAATCGGCCAACATCTATTTTTCATCCCCCTAAATGTTAGGGGTAGTCCACCCCTAAATTTTTATTTTTATTTTTTAGACAAAATTTTTAATTTCTATTTTTTTATGATACAACATACAAAAATACATACAATCCTCAATTTTCACCCTTCTACGATCAACCCTTATTTTTTAATAGCCATTTTAGTAATTTAATCATTTTTCCTCCATACATACTTACAATAAGTAAGCTATTTTTTGTCTACACTAGAAATTACTACGAAATTATTTATATGGCAAAACAACGTTTGCCGGGTCAGCTAGTATCTTATATTAGCATAACTATTAACATTTAAACTTAAATTTATCAATAATAATATTAATAAAAATATATTTATATTTGAACTATATATTTGAACCATTCAAAATATATTTGTTATAAAACATAAAACAATTATAAAAACAAATGTTTTTATTCATATTTATAATAAATTAAATATTTTAAAATAATCATTTCCATGTGTTCGAATTAAAGAAACTAAAATAGAAAGTCCCAAAGCCCCCTCACAAACTTAATAGTTAATAAATAAAATAATAAAAAAATGTTGTACATATTTTGAAACAAAAATTAAATTACCAATCTAATACTTAATATCTTCTAATACTATAAGAATCTTTGTCCTGACATACTGACTGACTGACTGACTGACTCACTGACAGACAACGCACAGCCTAAACCGCTGGTCGTAGAGACTTGAAATTTGGAGGGTATATTTGTCTTAGTACGTAGGGGTGTACTAAGCAAGGATTTTTCTAAATTCACCCCCTAAGGGGATGAAATGGGGGTTCAAAGTTTTATGGAGAAACAAGATTAGATAGTCTTTTCTATGCGGAACTTCACACAAGTGCTTCAGTACAAAAATAAGTAAATACGTGTTTCAGATTTTTTTGAAATTCCACCCGTAAGAGGGTGAAATGGGGTAACAAAGTGTGAAAATCAATATATTTTCGGATTGCGCTAAGACTTGGCATGCAGATAGTTATTACGACGTTAGTTCCCTCAGAGAAATGATTTTCTAAAATTCACCCCTTAAGGGGATGAAATGGGGGTTCAAAGTTTTATGGAGAAACAAGATTAGATAGTCTTTTCTATCCGGAACTTCACACAAATGGTTCAGTAAATAAATAAGTAAATACGTGTTTCAGGCTTTTTCGAAATTCAACCCCTGAGATGGTGAAATGGGGTAACAAAGTGTGAAAATCAATATTGTTTTGTATTGCGCTGAAATTTGGCATACAGATAGTTATTATGACGTTAGTATTTGTTAAGAAAGGATTTTCCAAAATTCACCCCTGAAGGGGATGTAACGGGGGTTCAAAGTTTGTATGGAGAAACAAGATTAGATAGTCTTTTCTATCCGAAACTTCACACAAGTAATTCAGTAAATAAATGAGTAAATACGTGTTTCAGGCTTTTATGAAATTCCACCCCTCAAAAGGTGAAAAGTGGGATAACAAAGTCGAAATCAATATTGTTTTGGATTGTGCTGAAATTTTGCATGCAGATAGTTATTTTGACATAGGTATCCGGTAAGAAAGGATTTTTAACATTCACTCTTAAAGGGGATAAAGTGGTGTTCAAAGTATGGACATTCATTTTATTCGAAATTTCACACCAGTACTTCTGTAAATAAATAAGTAAATACGAATTTCAGGCTTTTTCAAAATGCCACCCTAAGAGGGTGAAGTGGGGTAACAAAGTCTGAAAATCAATATTGTTTCGGATTGCGCTGAAATTTAGAATGCAGATAGTTATTATGACGAAGGTTAAAGAAAGGATTTTCTTAAAATTTCCCCCCGGATACGGAACGGGGATTCAAAGTTTGTATGGCGAAACAAGATGATATAGTCTGTTTTATTCGAAACTTTACATAGGTACTTTTGTTAATAAATTTTAATAAAGAGTTTTCAAAATGGGGTAGGTAACAAAGGTCTGAAAATTTGGGTTTTATAAATATGATTCCCGATTTTTCTTAGTCACGCAATAACATGAAAACGGGTGAACCGATTTGGCTAATTCCTATTTGATGACTTTTATGATAGAAAGGTTTTTACAAAGAAAGTTTTAATTAAATAAAAGGAGTTTTTAACGCGGGAAAAGCCGCGAGGCACTTCTAGTAATAAAATATAAAAATAAGTATATCATCGCTCAACTAACGACAAAATATTATTCTTATATGTGCCTCCACCTGACTGGAGGGCTTCCTAACTCAGTGAATTTAGATGGACACATAATTTAAGAACGATTATAAAACGAAAATAACCGACTTCAAACGCCTCGTTAGTCATTTTCCATCAACTTCCAAAAAGCAGGAGGTTCTCAATTATTCGTCTGTATGTTTTCTTAATCGACTTCACGAAAACGGAGGAGTTCTTAATATTGAAAGTATTTTTTTATATTTGTTAAAGATTTGTTACCTCAGAACTCCGTCAAATCTTAACCGATTTAAAAAAATATTTTTTTGTTTGAAAGATTATGCCGTTTGATCCCTTTTTTTACCGAGATTGATTATCATCTCCAGAGATATGGTGATAATCAATAAAAACAAATTTGTATACCTTGATGACATGATACTGGCTATTTTGACTATCGCGGCATGTGAAGTCGATTTTTTACGATAATTAATTATTTCAGTACGAAGTTTGAGGTGTATCTTCATATCTCGGGAGATACTTATCAAATCTCGATTAAAATGATGATGGGACAACTTTGGAAATGTACCTTCCAATCAAAAAAAGAATCATTCGAATCGGTTTACAATTCACGGAGTAATCGCATGACACACACAAAAAAAATACGAATTTAGAACCTCCTCCTTTTTTAAAAGTCGTTTTATAAATATATATATATGTATACAGGAACACCCTTTCAGTAGAGGCGGGTTTAATCTGCGCGTTGTCAGGTTCGGTTACCGTGCATGATGGATGACCGATGTAGTAAATGCACTCCGCTTGCACGGGTGAACCGGGAAATGTACGGGGACGTGCCGTTTTGTTGTGCACTTGACTTTAACTTTACTGGAAACTATATGATGACTCTTGTTAGTGAGCTAAGAAATACTGTCTGCATACTTGAAAGGTTTTAACGAGAAGGTGGACTTTCGTAAAACTTAGGGTCAACTTAGGGTCAACGCGGCACAAGCTTTTTTAGGTTCCGTACCCAAAGGGTAAAACGGGACCCTATTACTAAGACTCCGCTGTCCGTCTGTCTGTCTGTCTGTCTGTCTATCTGTCCGTCCATCTGTCACTCTCTGTATCTCATGAACCGTGATAGTTAGACAGTTGAAATTTTCACAGATGATGTATTTCTGTTGCCGCTATAACAACAAATACTAAAAACAGAATAAAGTTAAAAATGATAGAGGGTCCCCGTATAAGAAACGTGTTTTTTTCAGCATTTCACGCCATCTATGAACGCTCAGTTAGGTAAACGTCCCATAGATGACGTTATATTGGTCGATCCCTAACACCTTTGTTAGACGTTAGATGGCGTTATAAGAAATAAAATGTTTATTAATTATTATTTTTTGCTGGCGAAAAATGATAGTGGTATTTTTTGCTCGATCTTATAAAATACTGTAGTGTGGTACGGAACCCTACTAGTGCGAGTCCGACTTGCACTTGGCCATTTTATTTAGATAAGTAGTGAAACTTTTTTTTATGTGATATTTATCTTTTGTGTCAATAAAGTTCTATTTGGTGTAGAACTTTATTTGCTACACAAAAAATATAACGTTTAATTGAAATAATTTGCTATGAAGCTACGTGTTACGAAATAGAAGAATTTTATTTACTACTAAGAAAGATACACTATTTTATTGAGATGATTTGGCTGCGCCGCGCGGCACCGCGCTAAACCACAAGGAACGTCGCATCGCGTCCCGTCTCGGTGTATACTGACCCTAAATGTAACTAATCTTTATGAAACAGACGTCACATCGAGTATTACATTATCACATTTTTATTACAAAATATATTTTTTTTACAAAATTTTTGTTTTTATTCAGTCACTCATTAAATTTGTCTGTCAGTCTGTCTGTCGTTCCGGAAGAATGTTACAACTCAAATTTCTAGCACTGCCGATTAGCTATTTCACTGAAACTTTCAGGGTAGCCCACAACTCGATGACAATGCATTATGAAAACATTTATTAGCATGCAAGGCTGATCTAACCTAAAAAACATAAAAACTAACAAAACTCTATATATCGAAAAGGAAGTAAAATAAGGCAAAAATAACACGAAAAACGTGGATTTTAGGGTTTTTTTAACTGACTTCACAAAAATGCAAGAGGTTCTTCTCAATTCGACTGTTTGTTTTATGTTTGTTTGTTTGTTTGTTTGTTACCTCAGAACTCCGTCAAATCTTGACCAATTTCAAAAACTCTTTTTTAAAATTTTGAGAGCCTTCCCATTCAAATTTTATCGAGGTATGACAATTATCTCCGGAGATATAGAGATAAACATCTCAAACACATTACATACCTTATTATGCATTTGTATACCTTGACGACATGATACTACTGCTCACAGTAACAATTACTACTTTAGTTATTGTTAGTACTACTGGCTATTTTAACTATCGCGGCATGTGAAGTCGGTTTTTTTATTTTATTTTGTAAATGATCTTAAATTATTTACATCTAGGTTAATTAATGTGTGTATTGGATGGTTTATTGTAACTTATATGTACCATACATACGATTTGATTGAAGTATATGCATGACAATTTTTTTATTAACTGACTTCACAAAAAATGGGTAAAAGCTTACTTTTTTTTTATTCAACTTTTATTTAGGGGTTTTTGCTAAATATAGCTATGGCAGCCCCGTATTAGCTTACAAACTAAAAATTTGTTACGACGAACGCACTTCAACCACCCTGTGTACACATAGATAGAGATAGATCAGAAAGAATGCTCTGAAATATGCCCACATCAAGGTGGTTGATTTCAAATTTCTCGAAAATGCAATATGGGTTCATATTACTACACATATGCTTGTGCCTGGAGTGGGTTCACATTAATAATGCAATGGGTGGGGATTGAACTCACGACCTCTCGATCGCTAGGACGACACCCGATTGAGCACCGATAGCTCAACAATAATACAACAATTTTATGCGATTACGTTTTCCCTATACCAAGTACTTGTATCATCTATAATTTGAATTCAATAGCGTACATCGGTCGATTTAAACTGATTCTATAAGCATCTCATAATCCAAACATTTGAGTGTGCATGCAAAGATAAATAATCACAAGTGCGAAGAGAACCGTAGAACGTAGTCATAGTGCGTTATTAATATACTGTGACGTAATGTACAACGTAAACAATATCAAATGCAAAGATTTCTAGGTAAATTCTCGAAATTAAAACCTTACAAAACAATACGATACAAACGAGAAAAAAAACAGTTAAATATTGGTACATTTTAGTACTTTTTAGGGTTCCGTACCCAAAGGGTAAAACGGGACCCTATTACTAAGACTCCGCTGTCCGTCTGTCTGCCTGTCTGTCTGTCTGTCTGTCTGTCTGTCTGTCCGTCTGTCTCCAGGCTATAGCTCATTAACCGTGATAGTTGGACAGTTGAAATTTTCACAGATGGTGTATTTATGTTGCCGCTAGAACAACAAATACTAAAAACAAAATAAAGTTAAAAATTAAAGGGGGTTCCCATACAAAAAACGTGTTTTTAAACGCCATCTATCTAATTAGTTTCGGCAAAATGACATAGATGGCGCTAGTAAACAAGCCCCGTCTTTCTAGATCGCGACTAAACCAAATATTCTTGGTAATATCAATTAATCAAATATATGTGGTTGAAACTCTGTTATGTTTCGTATTGTACGGAACCCTCCCTAAGTGTGAGATAAGAGACGCGATGCTGACTCGCACTTGGCCAGTTTTATTTTTACACCGAACTGGGTAGCACTTGACCACTATCTCACCTGATGTTAAGTGATGATGCGATCGATGATGGCCTATACATTTAGATTATTATCATAGTAGATACAATTACCCCGTAATATTGTAATAAATACAATGTAATCCAATACAATGGTCTAATTTGGTATAAAGTCTAAGTTCAAAGTAAGATAAATATATAAAAAATAAATAAATGTCTCCCAGAGATGACATTTAGAAATCGGTTCCCTATTGTTTCGCATAACATTTTTTGTCATAATATACTTTAGCATACTGTTGTTTCTCCTAAGTATATTTAAGCATACATTAATTTCGCATAAAGTAATTAGGCATATTTTTTTTGACATAATTACTGTTAGCATAAGATTTGTGGGATAATGTTCTAAAGAATAATATTACAAACGCATAACTATAATTCAGCATAATTGTTTTGGCATAATTTTTGTTTGTCATATTATTATATCATAATTATTAAATAGTACTTTTTAAAAATTTTATCTCTTCACGACTAATCTAGCTAGTACACCGATTTTGTTTAAATATTGCTCTGGTAGACCTAATATAATGGAATAGGACTTATAATACTTTTTAACGCAGACAAAGATTACGAGGCTCAACTTGTAGATTTACAAAAAAAAAAATCATGAAATTAATAAAAAAGTTTGTTGGATGTGTTAAGCACGTCAAAATGCGCGTAATAAGTGTAAATATGTATCATATATGTATATGATACATATTTACACTTATTATATATAGTATATGTGTTATAACTATCTATCCAAATTACGATCATAATAATGAGCTGATATCTAATCAAATGTAGAGCCAAAACCGTGAGATAGATGCACTTCGAAAAAGGTATGTTATGTTAATTTTATGTTTGCGTTGGGTCAAATAACTTTCAGTTCTAAAATAAAAATAATCGCGGCGTAGGGGTGGCCCAAGGGCCACCCCCGCCGAACTGGAACCTACTGTCACAGTCTAGTACAAAAAATTGTTGGTATTAATAACTTAAGATTACTTTATTGAATACATTTAATTGGGTACGGACTTCAAGTCCGTACCCAATTAAATTCTCTAAGAATTTCTCTAAGGTCACATATTAATAAATATTGATTTAAAAACTTGAAACCACGAACTTTTTTTTTGAGCCAAACAACTCTCTACTAAACATGACATGTAGTCTTACCTTAATTCTGACTTAGGAAGTGTTAAATATTTTTTTATTTACTCTTATAATACTATAGTCGTTTCTTTAGAAATTAATACATGTGTAATTAAGTAAACATTGTTTATTTAAATTGCAATAATTCAGCATAAAATATGTGCATACATTCAATTATGACTTCATTTATTATGTCTAAAACTATTAGGCCACTTAAAAATATGCCCTATAACATTATGCGAATCAAAATTAGGCCGAAACAGTGTAGCCTAAATGAAAGTTATGCTTGTTTATACAATATGCCAAAAGAAATTATGCGATAGTACTATTATGCCATTTAAAATTATGCGTAACCCGTTATGCCTAAGTAAATTAGGAATAAAAAATTATGCGGAACAAAGGGATCCCTTAGAAATCGATTTTCTGCATTCAAACTCATACCTACAGTTTAATATAGATCTTGTAAGATCACAAATTCTCGCATATCCATACTAATGTTATAAAGAGAAATACATTTTATAACGAGTTCAAATATTAAGGTGTTTGATGACGAAGCAAGTGCATCAGGTTCCAACGTCGCGGAAAATAATTATCGTTTGCGCGATGCATACATGCTGATGCATACATGATGCATATATCTCATACATTTAGGCAATATTTACAAGGAAAGCTATTCAACCTATTCTAACGCCATTTAGATGCATTTATCTAAACTAATATCATAAAAAGGAAAGGTTTGATTTTTTGTTTGTTTCGATTTCACTCAAATACTACCGAACCGATTTTAAAAATTCTTTCACTAATGGAAAGCTACATTATTAGTAAGTAACATAAGCTATATTTTATTCCCATATTCTCACGGGAACTGGAACTACGCGAGTCAAACCGCGAGATGCTGCTAGTCATCAATAAAAAACTCAAATATAACTAGCAAATAATCCCCTGAGGTGAAACTATAGAACTTCATAGAGGTATAAAGTTAATCCATACCTGAATTCAAACTTTAAACTCGTACAAAGCAAGTATCCTCCACAAACGGGTAAATTAAACTAATGCAGCCATGCTCAGCATGCATGCACAACACTATTTGTTTACTTTGTTATTTTTGGCTGCAACCGTTCGGCGGAATTTAATTTCGACCGGTCGCAGTACAGATTTGGTACGCAGGCTCTGATGTACCGTAGACGGGCAGTTTTGTTTGATGACTAGCTTTTGTAACGCTCGGTTTTTAATACGCTAGTTTAGATCACGAACTAGCTTATAGGTGCTCAGGTAAATGTCTATGTAGGTAACGTTTTCTATGTTTTTTACTTCACATCTGGAAATATAGTGACCAAGTACTTCCTAATGTGCTGTTTTATGTTTGCTATTGTCTGTTAGCAATAAAAATAAATCATAGCGTTATAATTTTAGAATTAAAACAACCCAAGAATCACCTAATGTTGCGCAGTAGCTGTGCCAAGCGTCACAACGACCGTTGCGATTATAACGTCATACAAAATATTGCACTTCAGCATATATTATCTATTCTCATAATTTTGAATTTCGAATATTGAATAATCTGTAAGCAAATTGATAGCGGAAATCTTTTTAATTAGATTCATATTTTTTTATTGAAGTTACAAAAGTTCCATATCGAAGCATTGTGAATAGAAAAAATCTGTCGATAGAGAGGCAGATTTGGAATACAATATTTTTTGAATGACTGTGAATAGCGCTGCTTTTTCACTACCGCCCGTCTGCAACGCCCTCTAATGGTATTCCCGAACACTCGACAAACTTACAGTTGGTCATTTGTACAAAATTACCTCTTTCGACCGCTCCACTGTTAGTTTTGATAACATGCAACTTTTAATTCTGATGGCGGAGTTCAAACGGTTAGCCTGATTTACCGGGAAGTTGCACAGAGCGCCTCGAGCTTTATTGAAAATGTCTATTTTATGTGTTTTTTACTACCGACACAGTGGAAGTTTTTTAAGCGTTTGAACACGAGATCACTTAATGGTTTAAGCATGCTGCTATTTTGTCTGAAATAGAGAAATGCGTTTTTGGCGCTTGTACCTACCTTGCTACCAAAAAGTAGCATTACCATCATCAAGGAAAAATCTGCCGCCATAACCTTACAGTGTTTCGGCAGCACACAGCCTTTGGGAGTCAGTGTATTCTAGGCCTAGCGTGTTCATAATCTTCGACCCCATCATCGCTTACCACCAGACAAGATAGTGATCAAACGCTAGCTTATAAAATAAATGATAATTCAAGATCGTTTACATAACGAAAAAAACCGACTTCAAATGCTGCGCTTGTCATTTTCAGTACTAAGTTTGAGATGTTTTATCTCCATATCTCTGGGGATATTTATCACATCTAGATTAAATTACAATGGGACTACCTTGGAAATTCATTTGAATCAGTTCACAATTGACGCAGTAATCACGTAAAATACAAAAAAAAAACATGGAGATGAATTGAGCACCTCCTCTTTTTTGGAAGTCGTTTGAAAAATGATATTTCCTTCATTATTTCCTTAATTGTATGCGCTGGTAGTTAGTTCCAGTTAATATTTTTTGATTTGTAAGATGATTATTGGCGTCAGCAGAATAGAGATAAGGATAGATAGGTGAACTTACACGTGTACAGCTTCCTTCGAACGTAATGGATCACACCATCGTTCACAAAGTCCATGCAGTGGTTTATATGCAATGTTTTGATAATGCACTTCACTGGCACTGAAGTCTACAGTTAAGGATACGTACGTACGAGAAATTTAGATTATTTTAATTAGGTAATTGGTTTTACGTATTTGCGCGTGCGACCTTCCGGGTTCGCATTTGACATCACACTCAATATGGCTTCCTTCCCATTTCACTTCAGGGCTTTTCGAGCCGCCGGACGTGCGAAAGGGATGCGGAGAGGTGACAAGTGGGGAGGAGAAAGGGATGGGAATATGTTGCGATGCCAATTACATAATATATGCGAATAGAAAAAACACTCCGATTTTTAACAATTAATGGCGTTAACATCCCCCCCGGCTTGACAGGACGAAAGGCCTTCAAAGTTACAAGGCGCATGCAAATAAAGGTCACTTCAGCGCGCATAAACAACAATGCGCTAAGCAGAAGTACCAGTACAAATAGGTAATCTAATTAAGACAGCCTGATAAATATTTTAATTTATAATGTGTTACAATTTACAATTTTAAATAAGTTAACATTAAATAAGTTATATGTATTCCTAAACAATATGATTATGCTAATTCTAATAGCTAAGTTAGAGTTGTGGACTGTATAATTTATTGGGTTGGTAATGGATAAACTTTTACCGCAGGACGGCGATAAACACCTGTCCTAGTACGAACATCTAAGACTCTTACAACCGAATCTTTGCCTTCAAACGTGCGCTCGACCACACCAATAGGCCAATCGAGGGGAGCGCTGTTTGCTGACTCAAGCAGCACGACAGTTCCCTTTTCTATGGAAGCAGTAGGCTTTGTCCATTTTTGTCTCATTTGAAGAGTGTGAAGATATTCGATCTTCCATCTTTTCCAAAAGGACTGGACTAGGTGATCAACAACACGTTTTATTTGCAAAAGATTGACGTTTTGGTCGGTTAAATCTTCCGCGGGCAACGACTTGAGCTGGGTCAAGACCAAGAAATGCGCGGGAGGCGGCGCTAAAGGCTCCGCAGGATCACTGCTCAATACTGACAGTGGGGCGTTAGTCAAACGACCACCAACGCGTAACACTCCATCTTCATCAACGAACGCATTGAGTTTGCGAAAAGCTGGCTGCAACAGTTTACCTGCCTTAAGTTTCGCAATCTCATCCGCAAAATACATGAACTGGAGAATTTTGATTATAGCAAGTTCTGCAATTTCCAAATGGGAAATTTCAAAGGTGTTCGGCAATTTTTTGGTAAACCGAAGGACGTAAATCACGATCTTTAGCAATTTATTCCATGTAGAAACTCGATTCGCGAGTTCGACCAATGGAGGTAGCGGTGGGAGGGACGAGTTCGTCGTCACCAGCGCACTCACCTTTGCTTCAGGAATTTCTTCTTTCGAAATTGATTCTTTATTTAATGGCCATTCCGAGCGAGGCTGATAAGCAAACCTAGGCCCATTGAACCATAATGGATGTACAATCAACTGAGCGGGTGTTAATCCACGACTCAAACAATCTGCGGGGTTATCTTTACCAGCGATGTGGTAAAAGTGACAGGGGTCAAGGTTCCCTTGAATCTGTGAGACTCTATTTGCAACAAATGTTTGCCAGCGACTGGGCTCAGAGTCGATCCATGCGAGCGCAACTTTACTATCGGTAAACGCGTACACCGAACACGAAGGTAATGCGTAGGTATCTATAACCACTCGCATGAGTTTGCTCAAATTAAGACTAGCACAAAGTTCCATCCTAGCGATTGTCACGACAGATTTGGATGGTGCAACCCTTGATTTGGTGCATATGAGGTTAACCACGGTATAGTCCATTTTCGGGAAATACACGTGCACATATAAAACGCCTCCCATCGCAAGCTCAGAGGCATCTGCAAACCCCAAGAGGGAAATGACACAATCATCGGTGACGCCTATGTGACGCGGCAATTTAATGTTTTGAAGCAACGGCAATTCAGATTCAAAATTCTGCCATAATTTGACTATGTGTGGGGGAGGGCTCTCGTCCCAATCTACGCCAACATCCCACAGCGACTTCACCACCAATTTCGCCATAAGAGTGACAGGAGCAATAAACCCCATCAAATCCCAAAGACGCGCGATTCGAGATAATATGTACCTCTTCGTACACGGGCGCGGCTCGAGGTTGACACTAAACGTAAATACGTCATCAGCCGGCAACCAATGCAATCCCAATATTTTTAATTGGTCATCAGGAGTAAACTCCACGGTTTCTGAAACACGGTGATCGGCAGGAATTTTTGCCATTACCTCAGGGGAGTTACTCGAGAACTTGACCAGCTCAAATCCTCCAGCAGCGAACATTTTTATCAACTGATCGGAAAGATCGATACCGTCATCGATAGACAAGCAACTAGTAGCCAAATCGTCCATAAAAATCTCACGTTGAGCGACGCGACTGGCCTTCGGATAACGATTGGACTCGTCTTTCGCCAATTGACGAACCGATCGTACGGCTAAGAACGGACTGCAACATAAGCCGAATGGAACCCGCGTCATCTCAAAAACTTGAATCGGTTCATTAGGATCGAATCGATATAACAATCGTTGAAAACACCAGTCGTCTTCATTCATCAATATTCGCAAGTACATCTGACGTATGTCTGCACTTATCGCGATAGGCAGTAATCGAAACCGCAATAATATTTGGAATAAATCATTTTGAAGATTAGGTCCAATATGTAAGATGTCATTTAAAGACATTCCGCTCGTCGTTCTACAACTAGCGTCTAATACCACTCGGAGACGGGAAGTACTTTTATCACTCCGCAATACAGCGTGGTGAGGAATTACATAATGCGGCTTATTAAAGTCCGCGATGCTACTATCAATCGCTCGTAAATAGCCTTTGTCCAAATATTCCTTGAATACATTGTCGTATTCCATTTTAATTGAAGGATCCGCCAAAAGTTTTCGCTCGAGTGACAAGAACCTACGAGTCACGGCAGTCATCGAATCACCTAAACAAGTTTTATTATTTTCTTTAAACGGCAGCGAAACGACAAAACGGCCTGAGTCATCGCGTCGTGTCGTATTCAAATAAAACTCCTCACAGATCCGTTCATCAGGTGACAACAAATTATCGGTGTTGCTAGGTACTTCTTCTAATTCAAAAAACCGACTTACGCTGTCATTGAGCGACTCGTTTATGGTGCAAAACGAACGAACGATATTGCAAACGGGATTAGCAACCGGTGCTTGGCCTACGACAAGGTAACCTAATAAGGTTTCAATCGCGACAGGCTCACCGGGGTCCCGTGAGACGGTGCGCGGGCGCAAAATGCGCGCGAAAAGGTCCGAACCTAAAATGAGGTCAACACCTGACGGCGAGCTAAAGCGACAATCCGCCAACGGTAAATCATGCAAGTAATCCAGTTTAGCGGTATCAATAGTTGAAACCGGAAGTGCATCCGTAATCCTATTAACCACTAACGGTTGAATAGTAAATTTCACGTCATCGTTATGACGAGATCGAATTGTCAGGCAAGTAATACCTTCGATAGGGTTGGTGACGTCACCAACGCCTGAGACATATTTATTAGCGGTCGGGTAGACCGACAGGTTTAAACGGCGACAACACTCAGTAGTGATAAAATCGCGCTGCGACGCGCTATCAATGATGGAACGAACTATAAACACATTACCCATTTCGTCAACTACGTGACATTGCGCGGTGCCTAATAAGACAGAAGTCGCGGGTTTAATGTCAGTCGAACCGACAGCGGCGCATTTCACACCCACAGCACACAACGTAACAGGACGGTCGGCACTACATTGTCCGTTAAGACTATCCCCGTGTGAACTTTCAGAACGCGCGTTTTTTATACGCTCGTCTGCAGGCACTGTTTGTTTATCTGCGTTAGAGATAACAGCGGGACTCCGACTTACTGGGGAGGTACCCTTATTATTCGACGCGGTTGCATTCCTATAGGAGGTAGCATCTACGTTATCGAAATGGAGGAGATTGTGATGTCTGCGCGAACATTTAGAACATCGGGACGTATTTTTGCAATCAGGTAACGCGTGTTTATTAAAACAATTCACGCATAAATTGTTACGTTTGATTATCGCAAACCGACTATGAGAAGACGATGACAGGAATGCGGGGCAGTGAACCAACTTAGTGTGGTCCGACTGGCCACAGCAAACACAATTAGAGTGTTCCTGCACGTTTACAAATGTCTTAACGTTACTAGATCTTAACCCGGAAGATTTATTCGACGATTGAGTTGTATTTGAGGCGACGTTTTTGCGAGGTTGAATTGATTTTACGTTTGTAGTTGTTGCATTATGTGCCCGTTGTAATAAATGGGCTTGTTTACGTACAAATTCGACAAACTCGGAACAAGTAGGCATTTTGTTAGACACGTCATTAGTAAGCGACATTTCAAAGGCCTTTACTGTTTCGAGGTTAATCTTTTTGTAACCGATGTGAATAAATAATAGATCTTCCAAGCTTGTTATTTTTAATTGATGCAGAGCAGAAATTATCGAGGAGAAATTATCGATAAAATCTCCTAAACCAGTAGGCGTGTTATCAGCATCTGGAAGATTCATTAATTTATCCAAGTAAGTCGCAGCTAACAAACGTTTATCATTGTACCTATTTAGTAAGGTATTCCAAATGACCTTGTAATTTTCAGCTGATGGCAAAATTCCCTGACAGACTATTTGTGCCTTCCCTGTCAGTTTACCAATTAGGTATTGTACCTTTTCGCCGTCAGATAACTCAGGATTCTCATGAATAGCAGTACGAAAAGTTTCATAGAAAATGGGCCAGCTTTCTGGTTCCCCCGAAAAAGAACACAACTCTAACTTAGGTAGTCGAATGTTCATTAATTTATTCTGTCTCTTTCCTACCGAATTTTTTGAGCTTTCCTTATTCGTTGTTAATTGTTTAATTTTAAATTTAATCTGCGAGTAAATTTGCTCAAACGCCATCAACGTCTGATATGAGTTCGTAGGTTTTTTAGAAGAATCGTCTAATGAAACTTCATAATTGCATTTAAGATCGAGCGTTTCTACGTATTTATCGCGAATACTGTCAATAGTAAAGCTAGATGCGAGAAATGACTCAATCTCTGCAGCAGACTTTGTGCAATCTAACGATAACATAGAATCGTATATAGATTGAATGTGCTCGAAATAAGCTGATAGTTTATTCTGAAGCCTATCAATTTCTTTGTCTATTTTAGGACCCATATTGAACAAGATAATTAATTACAAACTGCAATACTAACTTATTCAAAGCTATATGTACTGACAGTAAATTAAATTACCTATTTGTACAAAATGGCGCACACTGCTTGCGACTAACCGATACAAATATTACAATATAACTGGGTTGTTAATCCAGGCCGAAGTGACCAAAATATATGTATGCGCTGGTAGTTAGTTCCAGTTAATATTTTTTGATTTGTAAGATGATTATTGGCGTCAGCAGAATAGAGATAAGGATAGATAGGTGAACTTACACGTGTACAGCTTCCTTCGAACGTAATGGATCACACCATCGTTCACAAAGTCCATGCAGTGGTTTATATGCAATGTTTTGATAATGCACTTCACTGGCACTGAAGTCTACAGTTAAGGATACGTACGTACGAGAAATTTAGATTATTTTAATTAGGTAATTGGTTTTACGTATTTGCGCGTGCGACCTTCCGGGTTCGCATTTGACATCACACTCAATATGGCTTCCTTCCCATTTCACTTCAGGGCTTTTCGAGCCGCCGGACGTGCGAAAGGGATGCGGAGAGGTGACAAGTGGGGAGGAGAAAGGGATGGGAATATGTTGCGATGCCAATTACATAATATATGCGAATAGAAAAAACACTCCGATTTTTAACAATTAATGGCGTTAACAATCTACGTAGTTCTAACTTTTACTTTATACGTACCTATGTGTAATGTGACCGAAGAAGTAGAGGGCAAACCGTCCTTGTCCAGCAGGGCTGGCATGGCAAGGGGACTATTTCGTCTTTCCACCTACCCGTGTTTTGTTTGTTGAAGAAGGCAAATTATAAGTAAAGTTTTGCGACAATTATAAACGCCCGCTGACTTTAATCAATTCATTTTTTTTTACTTTTTAATACGAAACAAAATCAAAACTCGGGGTTACACTTCATCGAGCGTTTAAATTGTTGTGTTGGTCTCCTGTCAGTGGCGAAAAACAGGTAAATAATTTTGTCTTTCCCCCGGGGATAAGGCCATGCTAGCCCTGCAGGCCCTAGTAAAATCTGCAACAGAAGTTCTGATCGCTAGACTGGTTATCTTACAGCTAGGCATACACTTCAGTGATGATGTACACTTTGCTTTAGACTACCATGCTAGTAAGCATTTGTTTACAAACATGTACCTAAGCGTCATCATTGGAATAGACGAATAGAAGAGGCCACAAAACTTTTTCAAAGAAATCGTGTTCCAAAGTAAAAGACAAAAGATTAGAAAATAGTGACTAGAAATAATTAAGATTAAAAACTAAAACAACCGACTTCCATATCCCGCGATTCAATTTCAGTAGCAAGTTTGAGACGTTCATCGTCATATCTCTGGAGATACTTCTCAGATCTCAATAAAATTACAATGGGACCACCTCGGAAACAAACCCTACCGATTATATAAAGAATCATTCAAATCGGTTTACCATTGACGGAGTAACCGCGTAACATACACCAAAAATAAACTGGCCAAGTGCAAGTCGGACTTGCACTCGTAGGGTTCCGATTCCGTACCACACTACAATATTTTATAAAATCGAGCAAAAAATGCTGAAAGAAATCACGTTTCTTGTAATAAATTGACAAATCGATCTAGCTAGGTTTTCATTTTCAGAAAAAGTTGATTTATCCCTGTTTTCAGGTAATGAAAAACTCCTACAATATAATTAGAATATGAAGGTAAATTTCGCCATAGCTTCATTGTTACGATAGCTCGGTGGGAGATCGTTCGGATCGGCGATCAGAAGGATCCGGGTTCGAGTCCAGACGTGATGATTAATTTTTCCAAGTTTGTTCTTTTGTAAGAAGACTATTATTGGGAGCCAAAAAATTACATAAAACACAATTTACAAAAAAAAATTGCTAGCAAAGCTCGGCCATCCAGATATTATTATATTATATTACCGTGTCAATTCCAAACAATTATTAAAACAGGAGCCGCGTCCTTATTCAGTACAACGCCATCTTACGAACACTAACGCCAACTAATACCTGATTTCACCAAAGTAGAATAAATCTTCTCGTCTCGAAGATACGATTATCGAAGGAATATAAAGAAGATTATAAGTCTAAACATTCACACCTCTCGCTCTTCCACTCTGGCGACAATTGACTCGCAATAGAATATTGATAGTGTCGGTCTAAACAGAATTTTCAATCCGATTTGTACGATACTCGTATGAACTTGAATAATGTCATACGAGATCGTGTTTATACAAGTCGAGACTCTCATTAGCAAGAATCTGCTTACTATACTTTTGTTGTGTAAACAAACTTAGGCAATTATCGCCTAGCGATAAGTCATATGCGAATCTCGTATGACATAATCGTAGGCGAGATTTTAGTTCTTGCCTGTATGTAAACATTTTGATACGATTGTGTTATAGCGATTATTGCTTGTGATAGTAGCGTATGGTTTCTCGTAAGGAAACGTACGAGAAACTCTCCCCGTCTAAATGGGCCTTAATTGCTTAACTGACACAGTACTTCTACTCGCCAATAGATGTCGGGAAGAGTCATATTTTAATTTGATTATCAAGAAAGTTGATTATTGAAAACACGAATCAAACAAAATTTTCTGAAAATGACTCCTAGCTAGATCGATTTATCGCCCCCGAAATCCCCTGTAGGTGTACTAAATTTTATTTAATCGTTGGAGCCGCTTCCGAGATTCAGATTAAGGTAACGACGATAGCGCCATCATTGATGCTAGGTAGATGGCGCTGCGCTATCGTAAAAAACTTTTTTAAACTTTTCTTTAATTTTTAACTTTGTTCTGTTCTTAGTATTTGTTGTTATAGCGGCAACAGAAATACATAATCTGTGAAAATTTCAACCGTCTAACTATCACGGTTCATGAGATACAGCCTGGTGACAGACGGACAGACAGACAGACAGACAGACAGACAGACAGACAGACAGACAGACAGACAGACGGACAGCAGAGTCTCAGTAATAGGGTTCCGTTGGTACCCTTTGGGTTCGAAACCCTAAAAAAACATACACACAAATTGAGAACCTCCTTCTTTTTGGAAATCGGTTGATAAGAAGCCATTGTGAGAAAAAATATACAGTGTTCAAGTTTTATAGAAGTGTTTAAATCCCAGCTCCAAGCTTCACAGTATAAGTGTGCCTAGAAATCCGTATCGAAGAAAAAAAAAATTCTTTGCCATACAGTCCTCTGCTCCACCGCCGGGCTTCGGGTTCCCCAGAATAGGGAATATGCATGTTTTTTTTAATATTTTTATTTCACTCATTACATCCATATAACATAAAAAAAAATACTGCTGGAATTAGTCTAATCATATTTTAAATAAACATTTAAATATACAAATAAATTTGAGCAGTTTAAACGCCATCATTTCCCGGGCTCTTTGGTAGTGCATTGTGACGTCACGCACTTACGTCAGACACACGCCGCTTGAAGCAAACTAGCTTCTTTTTCTTTAACTAAGATTCCGCGCGATTATTGTATTTAGCCAATGGCATGTTTTTATAAAATTATACAGTTTCTCTAATCTCGTACTCATTTTTATTTATATTAAATGGTTAGAAATATACATTTTTGCACAATAATACGCGACAAACACAATATTCGGAAATAAATACAATAAGATCACACAATACATTTATTTTTATGTTCCCGCGCTCAATGTTTCTATCACGTGGAGTAGTGCATAATAACGTCAACTTTCAATTCTCCCAATGGTGATCTGTTTTACAAACTTAAATTTCCCTCGCTTAAATTGCATTTTTAATTTATTATTTTAAGCAAATAAAATGGAATAAAATAAAAAAAAAGGTTTTACATATAACTCCACGACAAAAAAGAATCGAAAAAAAAAAATTCCAATAAATCTGAGCTTCATGCATATTCCCTATTTGACTGATTTTCTGACTACTGAAATGGGTGTGTAAATTAACATCTATACTGTTTGGTTCGTTGTAATCAAACTGTATTATGTTTCAAATTCATCAAGACGTACTCAATCAAAAAAATAATTGGTCATACTCATAAATTGTGTACCTAACCCTGTTAACCAATTCTGCAGCAATAGCTTAATAAAGTTCGGCGTATGCTAAAACGCAGGCTACGCTGAACACCTTAGATAATACAGGATCTGCACCCCTTTTAGAATAACAGCCGCCGGTTTTTAATTACAGAGTTTTATACAGTAATCTATATAATTATTCAGTACATAACCAGCTTTCCAGCTCAAAACCTAACAATATACACCTACGAATATATAGTTAACTAGCAGTTCCCAGCGGCTTCGTCCGCGTTAAAAAGTATATTAAAGTCTAATCCATAATTAATACAAAATTACGCTCGTTTGGCTTCACCCTAATACTGGCTATCTCTGTGCAAATTTTCAGCTAAATCGTTCTTGTCGTTTGACCGTGAAGAAGTCCCAAACAAACAAGCAAATATACAAACTGACTTTCGCATTAATAAATTTCGCGGCTAGAATTAGATCATCGCCTTAGAATTAATTATGAGCTTTAAAATGACGTATGTGTACAATACATGACTCTTTACGTCATTATTTGCCATTGACGCCTTTACCTTTTGATTTCGTGTAGCTACCTATAAATATACTGGAAGAGATAACAATATATATTTTTTAAATAATTTTATGAGAAGTTGCTCGAAAGTTAAGGTAGTCTAAAACCTCCATAAGTACAATGGGCCTAATAAACATGATCTTTTTCGTCTCTAAATCTATTACAAAAACTGCTATACAATACTTAAGCCTGCGTCACCTAAACCCCAGCATACGACCAGCCTAACCCGTTCAAAACCACAACAAACCGCATACAATTCACGATCAGTTCACCGAACTCGACACCTATAGCGCAGATGAGAAGCTATTATCTAATAATGAGTGCAATGAGACTCGCCCCCGCGCGCGCGTGCGACAACCGACGGGCTAATGCGCGCGATAGTGATGTTTGTACACTCCCGTTTTAAAAAGGATTGGTAGGTTTTTTAGTATTTTTTTTAATGCCAGTTTAATAAGCATTTAAAAAGCTTTCTGACTGAGATAACATTGGGGCTCATTGTCATCCAATACTGCACCTTATGCCAATAGATTGAATCCTACTTGTTAGGACATGAAATTCGGCAGTGAGACGAAACGCTAACTAACTAACTAACGCGTAACTAAATAAGGCTCAAAGAACACTCAAATTGCAGCGGCCGGCAGCTACGCAGCGAGCAGTTTTAATGACAAGGTATTATAAACTTTATTTGCACTTACATAAACATAACCCTCCTTTTTGCTTCGCTGTAGTCGGGTAAAAAACAAATGATGAGATGAGATTACAAAAAATATAATCATATCTAAAAATTCTGTTTTATGAGTTAATTTGGCTTCTTTTTACAAGATAGCAGTTTTTATGGTCTTTTTGAGGTGAGGTTGGCATTGCATGCTAATAAATGTATTTAAAATGCGTTATCATCTAGTTCAGAGCTACCTTTAAAGTTTCAGCCGGAATACCTAATCAATAAGATCGTTTAAAAAACTAAAAAGAACCGACTTGAATGCCGCGCTATTAATTTTCAGTACCAATTTTGAGGTGTTTATCTCCATATCTCTGGAGATATTTATCAGACCCCGATAAAATTACCATGGTCCCACACTTGGGATATTTCATTTTTAACAAAAAAAGAATAATCAAAATCGGTTCATAAACGACAAAGTTATCCGCGAACAAACATAAAAAAAAACATATATACGGTCGAATTGAGAAACATCCTCCTTTTTTTGAAGTCGGTTAAAAAAAAGAAGTGCTCGAAATTTTAGTTCCAAACTTTCACTCGAGACGAGACGACAAACCAACAAGAAAGTTAACTAATAAAAGTTGTAGCATGAAGTTATAGTTCGTATTATATTAATAACTAGCTGTGCCGCGCTGTTTTGTTTAATCCTTCCTATAAATTTTCCTATTGAATCACTCTATCTATTGATAAAAACTGCATTAAAAACCGTTGCGTAGTTTAAAAGATCTAAGCGTACATACAGCGGGAGCGACTTTGTTAACCGATTTCACAAAAAAGGAGGAGGAGGTTCTCAATTCGACTGTTATTAGGGTTCCGTACCCAAAGGGTAAAACGGGACCCTATTACTAAGACTCCGCTGTCCGACTGTCTGTTTGTCTGTCTGTCTTTCTGTCTGTCTGTACGTCTGTCACCAGGCTGTATCTCATGAACCGTGATAGTTAGACAGTTGAAATTTTCACAGGTAATGTATTTCTGTTGCCGCTATAACAACAAATACTAAAAACAGAATAAAATTAAAAATAATAGAGGGTCCCCATACAAGAAACGAGTTTTTTTCGGCATTTCACGCCATCTTTGAACGCTTAGTTAGGTAAACGTCCCATAGATGGCGTTATATTGAAATGTCGATCCCTAACACCTTTGTTAGACGTTAGATGGCGTTAGAAGAAATAAAATGTTTAGTAATTATTATTTTATGCTGGCGAAAAATAAATAAATTTTATCGACGTATGACAATTATCTCCGAAGATATGGAGATAAACAATATAAGCAAATTTGTATACTTAGATGACATGATTATAACTAGGCAGTACGTTGAATAGCCAGTATCGTGCCATGTGAAGGTCGGTTTTTAGGGTTCCGTACCCAAAGGGTAAAACGGGACCCTATTACTAAGACTCCGCTGTCCGTCTGTCTGTCTGTCCGTCTGTCCGTCTGTCACCAGGCTGTAACTCATGAACCGTTATAGTTAGACAGTTGACATTTTCACAGATGATGTATTACTATTGGCGCTATAACAACAAATACTAAAAACAGAATAAAGTTTATAATAATAGGGGGTCCCCATACAAGAATATGTTTTTTTCAGCATTTCCATATAACGCCATCTATGAACGCTTAGGTAAACGTCAATTGATGGCGTTATGTTGGAATACCGATCTACGAATCGGTATTACAATATAACAACACCTTTGTTAGACGTTAGATGGCGTTATAAGAAATAAAATGTTTATTAATTATTATTTTTTGCTGGCGAAACATGATAGTGGTATTTTTGCTCGCTCATATAAAAATACTGTAGTGTAGTACGGGACCCTACGAGTGCGAGACCGACTTGCACTTGGCCAGTTTATTTCATTTTGTACGATCATAAATTATACTATGTGTGAAGAAGTTGCCATGATGTACTGTCTGTCAGTTTTAGTATTTTTGTGCAAAAGAAGTTTCTTTCTTTCATAACAAGTAACTTCTCAACACTACAATAATTGAAAGTGCTGTCCCCAAGTCGTTAAACAGTAAATTGCCGTTACTACAAGCGCGTATGAAGCTGTCAGTCAGGCTCGTAGTAACCTGGGCCATCATCCAATCTAGCGTTTTAACATCATTATTAAATTGAGGCCATGTGATAGTGCCATATGAGCGTGACTTTTGGACAGAATGTTGACTGTGATTTGGCGATCGCAGGGGTCCATTTGTCATAAATTAAATAAGTTGTATTGTTATTGTCTGTCTGTCTGTCTGTCCGTCTCTCATCAGACTGTATCTCATGAATCGTGATAGTTAGACAGTTGACATTTTCGCAGATGATAAAAATAGAATAAAATAATTATTTAAGGGGACTCCCATACAACAAACATGATTTTTTGCTCATTTTTGCTCGATATAGATAACGGAAACAGGCAGACGCTTGAAATATTCACAGAATATTGAATTATATTATTCACTTTAAACTATAATTACTTTAAAAAATAAATAATTAAATTAAATGTTTATGGGGGATATTAATGTTTAGGGGGACTTCCATACTTGACAACAGACATGCCTTTTTGCCGTGTTTATAGATAATGGTACGGAACCCTTCGTGTGGACTTGCACACTTGACTCGCGCTTTTTTTAAAAATCTTTATTGATCAATTTAGGGAGTTTGATCAAACATGCCACCCCCATAGGCATTTTAAATAAAAGGAACTAATTATTCTACCTTACCTACGTTTACATCCTACTCTAACTAATGCGTACAACAGTTTGGCTGCCTCCGACTGAGGCTCAGCCAAAATTGAGTTGCATCGACCCAGCTCCCTCACATCTCGACTCGCGCTTGTTGTCAACCGACTTCTAAACAGAAGGAGGTTCTAAATTTGTCTGCATGTTTTATTTTTAGTATGTATGTTACACGATTACTTCTTCAACTGTTACCTGATTTGAATGATTTTTTTTTATCGGTAGGGTACGTTTCCGAGTTGGTCATTGTAAGGTGGTCCCATTGTAATTTCATCTAGATCTGCTAAGTATCTCCAGAGATATGACGATAAACGTCGCAAACTTGATACTGAAATTGACTCGCGCGGCATGGAAGTCGGTTGCTTTGGTTTTGAAACTATCTTAATTATATTATGTGTCTTTGAAGTGTCACACACTTTATATTTTTGTAAATTGTTAAACATGATCCAAAATTTCATCAATGCAATCCACTAATTTCGTCGTATCGATGGATCGAACCGTGGCTTAATTGGCAGAGCACCTGGGGCCTTATTCAGTATGACCAATGAGATAACGCGTTCCTTAACGCGCCACGTTACGTTATTGAAAAATTGTATTCGGTATGCCACACGATAGGTAAATTATACAAAACGCGCGTGTTACACGTCCTCATATGTCACGATATTTTGACAGCTCAAAACGCGCTCATAACCTTACCCTACCGCGTTTTAATTGGCATAGAGAATACCATAACGCGGAGATAACGCAACACGGCACGGTAAGGCTTTAAAATGGTCATACTGAATAAGGCCCCAGGACGTGTAATCCGGGGGGTGCGGGTTCGAGTCCCGCCGGTACGATGAAATTTTGGATTGTGTTTAACAATTTATCTGAATTACGTTTTGAATGAACTTTTAATTGAAAATTATGGACGTCATAGTTACATACAGATGCGTCGAATTAAAGAGTAAGCAACTGACAAAGTATACCTTTGGTTTGCACTGTTTGCAGACTGATGTAAGTTACGTATCCAATTTGTCTATACAGAATACGCCCTAAATTGTAAACCGAAAAACATTCCTATTTCATGACAATTGGCAATGTGGTGGTACCACCCCAAGCGGCAATGAAACATTTTAATATTGTACCAGTGCCGTATCTTGGAGAAGCCTAGGATGCCCATGTCGAAGCAAGTTTGAGACGTTTATCGTCATATCTTTTTGAAGTTATACTTCTTTTGGCGCGATAGAGAAAAATGATGAGAGTGAATTTTTACGATGCGCGCGCACACCGACACCTAAATTCTACACCGTGAAGTTAGTTCTAGGTGGCATGACTATGTTCAAGTTGTATATGTCATATTTAACGTCATATTTTTATGTTAATAAAACCTTTTTTATTTAAATAAAATCTTTTTGATTAATTTTAATATTTATCGTTAATCACTACTGCATTTTAGTTATTTTTTTCCATACGCCACAGAAGTATAACTTTTAACGCGTGTACATAAGCACACACACTCTTTTTTTTTCAAGAAATTACTCGAAATGTGGATTTCAAATTACTAATATTATTATTGTTAACCCCTCCAACTAAGCTAAATATGCTTGTGTCTGGAGTGGGTTCACGTCAATAATGCAATGGGTGGGGTGGGGTTCGAACTCACGACCTCTCGATCGTCCGACACCTTACCCATTGGGCTATTGCCGCCTTAAATATCTATGGAGATACTGATCAAATCTCGATGAAATTTAAATGGGACTACCTCGAAAACGTACCCTACCGATTAAAAAAAGAATACTTCGAATCGGTTCACAATTGACGGAGTAATCGAGTAATATACACAAAAAAAACAGACGAACTGAAAACCTCCTTCTTTTTAGAAGTCGGTTAAAAATGGCTCTAAGAAAGTATTTTGATTTATGCGCTGTCCACATACATAAAGCGTACCTAGCTCCGAGATAATGCAGAACTACAACTTGAATACAAGTACCATTGTCTTAGACGTCTAGAACACATGTCAGTAACACCCACAGATCTATATATACAAGATGTATATATAGATCTGTGGTAACACCACATCAGCTCAATTAGACGTGTATTATATCAAGTAAACAGACCTACAGTGTCAACAGAATCACTAATTCTCCTGTTAATTGTCACAGCCTGTGTAATTGGGTAAATACTAAACACGGACCCGGCAGCTTGAAATTAGACGTACTAAATTAGTAATGCACAAAACGTAGTGTAGTGATAACTAGCTGATGAAAGTATAGAGTTACACTTTATAACTAGCGACTCGGCCCAGCTTCGCACGGGTAGAGCATAGGTACTCGTATATAGGTACCTACATTTTCGCATCAGCTTGTTGCGTCGAGTATGAAATAAGAAGTCAAAGAGAAACTCTGCCGCCATAACCTTACGGTGATCCGGTAGTAAGCAGTCTTTGAGGGTCCGAATATTATTAATTTAATATATTCTAGGCCTAGCGTGTTCGCTATCTTCGACCACATCTTCGTTTACCACCAGGCGAGATAGTGGTCAAACGCTAGCCTATAAGATAGATAAAAAAACTGGCCAAGTGCAAGTCGAATTTGCACTTGTAGGGTTCCGTGACAGTAGAATGTTTTATAACTTTAATTTTTCGCCACCAAAAAATAACTGTGTATATCATAGAGTTTGTATGAAAAACAAAGTTATCTTTGCGGTCGCTATATCTCAAAATTGCTGACTGTATCTCGTTCAAACCAATATTCGTTGTTAGTTTTTATTGAGCGAGTTTTTTTACCCATCCCAAGAAAAGTGCAAGATGACGCTAAAGAAGTTTTCACTTTAAAAAAATTACTTCTCAAACCGCACCTAATCTGTCTTCACGCTTGAAACCAAAATGATCCCTACACAGTTAGTTTAATTGAAAGAGTTCCCTTAAAGACTGATCCTTCTGATCGTGGGTTTGATTCTCGGAAGTGGACCCGATGGTTACCTTCACAAATGACTCTTTGTCAAAAAAAAAATATGAGAAAAATATAGGTAAGTTAGAGTCGGTTAGTGTGGAGTGGGTTCCGAACACTTAAAAAGCCCAGCGGGTACATTCGCTTACGAATCAGATCTTATCAAGTTTACTTTCTTGTATTTTCTATCATACAAATTAAATTAGGTACTACATAATTAAGATCGTTTGATAATTTAAGATTGTTAACAAAACGGTAAAAAACAGACTTCAAATGCCGCGATAGTCATTTTTAGTACCTACTTACATACTATCACTGGAGATCTTTTTCAGATAGATCAGATCAGATTTTGAGGGCCCGGTGACGTAATCGGTAGAACGGTTGGCTTTGATGCCAGAAGTACCGAGTTCAAACCGCCGTGCACCAACAGATTTTTCTATCGAAAAATGTATGTCCGCTTTTCACAGTGGCCCTCCTGTGAAGGAAAAACATCGTTAAGAAACCAACAACCCTCGCATGGTGGTAGGACACTATCTAGTATCCGCCTGGCCAGCTACCACTATCAAGTTAGAAAATCTGTCGCCAAACATCTAATGTGTTTCGGCAGCTATCCTTGCGAGCCAGTTTCCATTCTAGGCCTAGCGTGCTCACCATCTTCGACCGCATCATCACTTACGAACAGGTGAGATAGTGGTCAAACGCAAGCCTACAAGATATAAAAAAATATATTGATAAAATTACAATTGTACCCAACGGGAAGCATACTATCTCAAACAAAAAAAAAAATGTTTTCATATCGGTAAATAAATCAAGGAGTTCTGAAGTAACACACGTAAAAAAATACAGGCGAATTGAGAACCTCCTACTTTTTATGAAATCGGTTAGAAAATGCTTTTAATAGCAATTTTTACACACATTTACTTAACAATTTTTTTTCTAAGTACATAAAATATTGCACAGATTCTCAGCGGATCCCTAAAATTTGCGGAACCCTGAAAGTTAGCAATCATTTGTCCATCAGGCACAATGGCACCGTTAGGCGGCAGGATGCTAAATAATTATACATTTACATCGCAATACGGTACTGTATTGAAAACTTCGTACTTACGAGTATACACGATGATCTGAATTGTAGTGACGGGACATGCGGTCTTGTTGAGTCACGTTTACTCCATTATGTAAGTTTTACGGTTTTGGCATAAAATTATGTTCTTTTAATGATACTTTATGTTATACGATACGTTTCTTTAAATGATTATTTTATTGTTGCAAGTGCACATGGCTGCTTTAGAAGAGTTTAAAATGTTATGTCACATTTCATATTTTAAAGTTTTGAGATCTCGTTTATAAGTAGGCTTTGAGAGTCAGTATTCTGAACCTGGCATGTTTACCATCTTCGACCACATCATCGCTTACCACCAGGTGTGACAGTAGTCAAATGCTAGCTTATAAGATATAAAAAAAATATGTAAAAATAATTCATCTCAGCGCAATAAATCAACGAAAACAATAAAGATCATTTACTGCGCACAAGGGTCAAAGGCTTCATTTAGCTATGCAAATATCACTAATTGAATTACAAGCAATTCAACTTAAACACAATTATCCTTCTTCCTCTAACAAATTACGTAAAGTTAGTGCATTGTCCTCATTTATCGAATTATTTTCTACATTTGATTATCCGGGGACTTGCAAACAATTGGATGGGAACTTCTGAATGTATTTAGCATTTTAAATGGAGTCCGATAGCGTAATGGATAATTCCATAAACGAGTTTATAATGTTTTTAAAAGACAATTAGAGAAACCCTTTGGCATAACAGATGGCTTGACATCTAAGCGAGAAGTGTCCGGTTCTAATCCTTGCACGGTTAGTATACCTATACTGTATTATATCAATGTGCTACCTGACTTGCTACCAAACAGTAACTTACCACCATCAAGGAGAAAATCTACCGCCATAACCTTACGGTGTTCTGGAAGCACAGCCCTTGAGAGTCAGACTATTAGAGGCCTAGCGTGTTTACCATCCTCAACGACATCATCGCATACCACCAGGAAAGGTAGTGGTTATACGCTAGCCTATCAGATAAAAAAACCGACCATGTTGAGTTGGACTCGCCCTCTGAGGTTTCCGTACCAACTTCTCAATTTAGTTTGAAGGACATAATTATCTTTGCAGTTCGATCCATAGAAAATGTACTGCTCCTATCGCAAATAATAAGTTTTTCACTTTTTTTTGTTATTAAACTATTTATTTACAGTTTTCAAATTTATTTATATATAAGTGGTTCAAGACCTTACTTTTTGCCAAATTTCCTGATTCTAGGTCCACGGGAAGTAGCCAGGAAAGTAGGTTTTGATTTCCTTCTGAAATCGCAATATGCGAAAATATGCTACATAAACGGTCATATCTTTTGATTGCGTTGACTTATAGGTTTGATTTTTTCACAGCCAAAAGATACCGTAGACCTTTATATTTGGTATAAGTTTCAACTTTATACCTCTACGCATTTTGGAGATAAAGGGTCTTCTTGACAGACGGGCAGACGGATAGAAAGACAGACTGACAATAAAGTGATCCTAGAAGGGTTCTTTTTTTCCTTTTAAGATACAGAACCCTGGAAAAACAATAACAGTTTAAGTTCTTAAATATTACTTGTTGATATTAAAGAAATAATTTAGTGTTCAAAAAATTCAAGGACTGTTTATCTGTTTATCTGTTTATCGGTTAAAAGGAAGGTAAGTACATTTTTAATTCAGTCAGGCAAGTACTGGACCACTATCACATCTGGTGTTAAGTGAAGATGCGATCTAAGATCTAAGACTTGTTCATGTCAGAACTCGATGAACTTGGTGGCAAGCTTTTATTTAGTGGTGGTTCAACCTACGGCCGAAGTCTACCATCACCCGGTCATTTAGCACCACCCAGCGATCACGAGTAGGGTTTTGTACTCTCAATGCTTCCAGACAACCTCACCTACCCGTGGTGCATCCTGCTGACCAATATGACGTTTAAAATACTAAAAAGAATCGACTTCAATGCCGCACTATTAATTTTCAGTACCAATTTCGGATATTATCGAATATTATATCGGAGCTCGATGAAATTACTATGGTACTACACTTGGGATATTTCCTTTCCAACAAAAAAAGATTAATCAAAATCAGTTCATAAACGACGAAGTTATCCTTCGAACAAACATAATTTGACTGTGTATATATATATATATATATATATATATACGTTCGAATTGAGAAACCTCCTCCTTTTTTTTAAAGTCGGTTAACAAAATAGGCTCTGGTGACCGAAAAATTGCAGGATAATAATTTCAAAATTATGGCGTAGCTAAATACTACCGGCTGGTGACGGGCACCAGCGTCCGATGCGAGAAGCTACGTCCTGCAATCGCCAACTCGCCTTCCCAGCGTGGCGAATAGGGCATATTCCTCCCAAAGATGGAAATTCACACACAAAGCCAAGGCCCCAAGGCAGTGACCGATTTTTGGCTCTCTTTTGAAGAGCTGAAAATCGGGCTCAGTGGCGCAACTTGGGAGACGTCTACGTCCAGCTGCAGTGGACTGTCGCAGGCTGATGATGATGTTAATTTTAATAACTATATTTAATTAGGGTGAAACAGGAAAGCAAGACTACCATCGGTGAGAAATACTCCCAAAACCTATATATCGTATAAAAATTAGAAGAATATCATCAAAGATGTTGAACGGTATTATTAATCTTGATCTTGAACCTTTCTCAATTTGACCTCATATTAAAACTCCCATCACTAGCAGTGGAAGCAATGCGCTGTGCTGATTGGTGAATGTGCTGTAATTTAGCGGAAAATCGTATTCAAATTACAATACAGAAGCAGGTCACAGGATGAGTTATGAGATGAGTTTTTCAATACATTGTTTCTTATTGAGGCCTTTGTTGTTTTTGAGATGAAAAATAATGCAATTTTTTTTAGGTAATTACAAAATTTGGAGCCAGAATTACAACTAGACTTTTTGGACAATATTTTTAATCACATTCTATTATATTATAATTACGATAGTTTATCGCGAGTCAGTTTGAGTAGCAAGTTTGATACGATTATCGTCATATCTCTGGAGATACTTATCAGATCTCGATGAAATTACAGTGGGACCACCTCGAAAATGTACCCTACCATTTAAATAAAACTAAAACTAAAACCGGCCGAGTGCGTGTCATACCATGCGCATTACATAGTCATGATACCTGAAATAAAGAATAAATAAAATAAAAATTACGATTCTGTAGTTGCCCATCATACTCTTCGATTAATAAGTTGGTCGACTATTTACTTATTAACTTGTGAAACCTACTTAGCTGTGATAGTTTTCTAAGCACATCTCTAGTGAAAACACTGATACGGTTTATAGCCTCGCTACATATCCTCACTGCGCTCAGTTTCCTAGCATATCTTTGTTGGAACGTTCTATAATAGCTATGATAAATTTAATAAATGCAAATTTTAATATTTTTACAAATTATTATATCAGATAACAAAATACGTATTATCATTTATTAAATTATTAATAATAATTTACGTTTTGTTTTTTTTTTTAAATTAAAATGTTGAATGAATGTCATATTTATTGATGTACCTATGCAAGCAACGTCTTATGATTTTCTCGTGTGAATTGTATTGTTACTTTATTTGATTGTGTAATTTTATGTTTGATGAATGACTTATAATATGAATTATGAATAAATATATGAATACTAGCTTATACCCGCGACTTCACGTTGACCAAGAATTTAGTATCCTCTGTTCATCTTCATGCTAAAAAGTATGTCCATGCCAAATTTCAGTAGATCGGGTAGTCCGTGATTAGGTAACAAACCGAAAGAGATACAGAGTTACAGTCCGGCAAGTATAACTAGGCGTGCCTGTGCGCCACTGTGCTTTTACTTTGTACTTTGATAACAGATTCTCTTAAACCACTTTTAATTACTTTTGGCATTATTGAACTATTTTGATGTAGCAGATTTATCAACAATAATGTCGCGGTAATCTCTCAAACATCAAATTCACAGTTTCAATTAAAATAATTAGTTCCAAAAACCACCACCGCCAAGTTATACTTGTGGCACTGTAAACGTTTTTATAATATTAGTATGAATGTGTGGATAGATGCATATGAATATGAATAAACTGGCCAAGTGCAAGTCGGACTCGCACTAGTAGGGTTCCGTACCACACTACAGTATTTTATAAGATCGAGCAAAAAATACCACTATCATTTTTCGCCAGCAAAAAATAATGATTAATAAACATTTTATTTCTTATAACGCCATCTAACGTCTAACAAAGGTGTTAGGGATCGACATTTCAACATAACGCCATCTATGGGACGTTTACCTAACTAAGCGTTTATAGATGGCGTGAAATGCCAAAAACAACAGGTTTCTTGTATAGGGACCCTCTATTATTTTTAACTTTATTCTGTTTTTAGTATTTATTGTTATAGCGGCAACAGAAATACATCATCTGTGAAAATTTCAACTGTCTAACTATCACGAATTTCATTCAATTTTAACCCAACCATTTCGGATGCTACTAGGTATACTCAACGTTCCCAAACTTGTATAGATAACATACTGACTAATTTCAAGCAACATAAAACCGAAATTTTAAATTTAGGCATATCTGACCACACTGCACAAGTTATTAGATTAACAACAAATTTTAGTTATCATGAAAAATACTGGTTTAAATTAACTCGAAATGTTGATAAATATATAGAAGTATTTAGTAAATATATTCAACAAATTACATTTAATAACGTTTACGAGTGTAATGAAGTAAATATAGCATATAAATCTTTTATTGAAATATATGAACTTATATTCAATCTATGTATTCCTGTGGAAAAATGTAAAGTTACATACAAAAAAAAGCAGAACTGGATAAGTAAAGGTATAAAAATGTCAAGTGCTACTAAAAGAAATAACTACGTAAAATACCAAAAACACACAACTAGACAAAATAAAGATAGGCATAGACAATATTGCAAAATTCTCAAAAGAGTAGTTCGCACTTCTAAGAAAATATCTAACATGAAGTACATAAACCAGAGTACCAATAAAACGAAAGCTACATGGGGCCTCATCAAGCAAAGCACATCACAGACAAACATCATAAAAACAACAATTGAGTATTTACACGTAGACAGCAAAGAAATTAACGAGCCACAATCCATTGCCGAATCATTAAATGACTATTATATAAATAACTCTAAAGTTGATCCCAAAATAAATGCACAAAAGCCTAAAGTGTTTAACCAAAACTGCAACACTATTTTTCTTGGACCTGTAACCACACAAGAAATAGTAAATATTGTTAAAGAACTAAAAAATAAAAAGAGTGCCGGGTATGATCATATATCGACTCAAGTCATAAAGAGTACTATAAATTACATCGCAGAGCCACTAGTTTATATAATTAATCTATCAATCGAAACTGGTTCTTTCCCAGATGACCTAAAAAAAGCAATTATTAAACCGATTTACAAGAAAAAAGGCTCAAAAAGTGACATGGTAAATTATCGTCCTATAGCTTTGTTGCCAAGTTTTTCTAAGATATTTGAAAAAGTTATCCACAACAAATTAACGTCGTTTCTTAATCGTAATAAAATATTAGACGAAAATCAATTTGGATTCCAAAAAGGAAAAAGCACATCTTTAGCTATATTTAAAATCTTGCAACAGGTGTATGATAATCTAAATACAAAGAAAACAGGCATCACTATCCTTCTTGACTTAACCAAAGCTTTTGACTGTGTTGTGCATGAAATTCTGCTTCATAAACTTGAGTCAATTGGTATTAGAGGAACCGCCTTCAATTTACTTCATTCATATTTAGAAAATAGAATTCAATCTGTTATTATTGAAACTTATAATAAAAAAACAAAAACCATAGAAAAAACTATATCAAAATTTAAAAGCATTTCTGTAGGAGTTCCACAAGGAAGTGTCCTTGGCCCATTGCTTTTTTTAATTTATGTGAATGAATTACCTATTGTAGCCAAACACCCGTGTGTGATGTTCGCAGACGACGCTACAATCTATATTCCACAAGAAAACTATACCCGTTGTGAATTCGAAGAAGAGGTCAATACAACTCTCGAAACCGTGACAAATTGGTTAGATTTAATTAATTTGAAAGTTAATATCACAAAAACTCATTCTTTACAATTCCGGAATTATAAAATGACACCATTAAACTTAAAAAATATCAATATCAAAGGCAACTCGATAAATGAAGTAGATACGACCAAGTTTCTAGGACTAAGTATAGACTCAAATTTAAATTGGAAACATCACGTCTGTTATATAAATAATAAAATTTCACAATTTTCTTACGCATTATCAGTGTTAACGAATATATCAAATAAGGCAACTGCACTCAGTGCATATTTTGGTTACATTTATCCCCATTTGAGCTACGGAATCATATTTTGGGGTAATTCTGTCGATGTTCAGTTAGCTTTTCTTCTACAAAAACGATGTTTGCGCACTATATTCAATTTACATAGCACCCAGTCACTTCGCAATATTTTTAAAGATTATAACCTATTGACCATTACTGGTATATATATTCTGGAAATATGTGTTTTTATTAAAAGTCATAAAAAATATTTCTTTAATGTAGAGTCTGCTCGCGCTGGGAGTCAACGTAGTAGATATAAACATAATATATATATCCCACAAAGTAACAATTCGATGTACCACAGAAGCCCATTTATAAGTGCTATTAATATTTACAATCATCTTCCCTTACAAATAAAATTATTAGACGGGAAGAAGTTTAAAATATCACTCAGAAACTGGGTTGTAAATAACGTATTTTATAATATAACAGAATATTACGATCTTAAAACAGATTAGGTAGATATCATTTATATAGTGTAAATACTAAGTAGCAGTTCTAGTTCATATAAGATGTATGTAAACATATATGTTTAAAATAATTAGTTACTAGAGCAAGTAATATTAATTAAGTTCATAAGTAATTCGTTATTTAGAATATTATTTTTAGAAACTATTTTATATTATTATAATTTTACATTGCACGCCCGAAATGGGATAACTGTTGATTCACGTTACAACACATAAGACCTTGTACCCATGTACTTTCTTCACAGTTAATGCAATAAAGAACATTCTTATTCTTATTCTTATTCTTATTCACGGTTTATGAGATACAGCCTGTTGACAGACGGACAGACAGACAGACAGACAGACAGACAGACAGACAGACAGACAAACAGACAGACAGACAGATGGACAGCGGAGTCTAAGTAATAGGGTCCCGTTTTACCCTTTTGGTACGGAACCCTAAAAATCATCAAATTAGAACAAAAAAAAACATTTTAAGTGTGTTTACAGTTTTTCCCAGAATAACAGTTAGGGGAAAACTTGTATTTCCATGTTCATAAACTTACCACTTATGACTCCTGACCTTGCCGTCTGCCACTATCTCCGATGAGTCAAGTACTCAGAAATTGTTTTATCGCTTGCTTCACGTTGCATTTTTTATTTCGCAGAAAATTTTGATTGAGGAAAAGCCGCACTACGTAAAACATTAGATTACAATACCGTTAAATAAAGTACTGTTTTTTTGCCCTTTGGTTTCCTTTGCCGCGGTCACACTTTATTTTCTAATTGCGAATGAATGAGTATCTTCTAGGTAAGCGTGCTACATCGCGATCGCATCGTCACTTAAGGCCACTATATTTCAGCGCAGTAGGTATTTAGCGATTTAGTCCCCGTGACGGATATTCCAATCGAGTAGCGGGGAACTGTCAGCCAGCTATCAAAAGTGACACAGGTCCTACCTCGAAGATGCCTGACGGGCGGAAGTGAGGTGCGCTGGCCGCTTTGTTATATATAATATTATCGATATATATCGATAATATTATCTAAAAAATTAACTATTCTGAAAATAAAAACTAGTAGTCCAATAAATTTCCATTTAAACTTCTTTTTCTATTTGTTGGCATATTTTTTATGAACCGATTTTGATTATTCTTTTTTTGTTAGAAAGGAGATATCTTAAATGTAGTACCATATTAATTTTATCGAGGTTTGCTAAGTATCTCCAGAGATATGGAGATAAACATATCAAAATTGGTACTGAAAATTAATAGCGCGGCATTGAAGTCGGTTATTTTTAGTTTTTTAAACGATCTTATAATAGGTCTAATCGATTTGAAATTCAGTATCCTCTTACTTTAATGATATTGTAAGAACATGACAGCATTGACCTGCAGATGCTGGGACATCTCCTGTAATCTGCAGAATGCTTTACTCCTCACCAATTTACAGCTGATATGTCGTATTTAGGCTCATTGGAATGGTCCCCGTAATACATAGGTCAGCCGGAGGCGGTCTTAAACTTTGATTCAAAGTTTTAGTCAACTTTTAATAGTCTATTTTTTATTGTGTGATAATTATAAATACCTACTTCATATCATACATTCTAAAGAAACTATGTCTGCTTGTTTAGCAAGGCTTAATGACTCAATCATTGGATAGATTTGGCTAAAACTTGGCACAAAGATTAAGACCGTTAAGATAGAATAAGATATTTAAGATCGTTTAAAAACTAAAACAACCGACTTCCGTGCCGCGCGAGTCAGTTTCAATAGCAAGTTTAAGACTTTTATCGTCATATATCTGGAGATACTTATCAGGTCTCGATGAAATTACAATGGGACCACCTCGGAAGTATACCCGTTCCAACTAAGAAAGTTTTTTAGAAAATCGGTTTTTAATTGGTAAAAATATCGATGAACAACAAACAAACAATAAAAATCATACTTACAGACGAATATAGAACCTCCTCCTTTTTGGAAGTTGGTTACAAATTCGTTTTTAACGCGAGCGAAGCAACTAGACACAACTAGCCATTTCTATATATTAATATTTAGGTAAAACTGTAAATTATTTGGTTAATTCATCCATCCAACCACAATAACATGCAAAGCCACAAAACGACACGTTATTACTTACAATTCTCTTCCCCAAAATCTATTGTTAAAGTTTAAGGCAATTTTTCACCTAATCAAAAACCATGACCACAAAATATCCTTTCTTGCAGAGTAACTTACTGGAAAACTAACTGCGGCAAGTGGGTTTGCCTGCGAAAATAGCTACAAATCATTTCTACAACCCCTTTACCATTTTTTCTAGAATTCATCTAGGCATCTATAATATTAATTTATGATGAGTTTAAACAGGACATTAAGTTTCCATAAGTGGAAGGATCATTATATCGATGCTTCACGTGTCTTGCTACCTAAAAGTAGCTTACCTCCATCAAGGGGAAAATCTGCTGCCATAACCTTACGGTGTTCCGCAGCAGCTCTTGAGAGTCAGTGTATTTTTGGCCTAACGTGTTCACCATCTTCGACTACATCATGGTTTACCACCAGGCGAGATAGTGGTCAAATACTAGCCTACAAGATAGAAATATATTATTAAAGTATATTATTCGTTATGTAAGATATTGTAAGAACGTAATTTCGTAATTTCCAACATCCAAACAAAAACCGTGACACTTAATAGTCGTTCATACAGACTTACTGAAAAATAAAATAACGGTAGAGTTCGGTAATACAGGGTGTTTAGCGTTTCGTGAGCAAAGCTCCGTTGGTTCGTGGTTACCGTCGCCATGCAAGGCAACCTCAGAACCATCACAGAGACACAGCCGCTTGTGGGCTTTCATAGACTATGAAATACAGAAGAGACAGTCTTGTTCAATAAAATATTTTGAGTGGTATTTTTAAATTTGAATATACAAAAAGATATACGAAATTCCGTTCACTTAATGAAAGTTTTCAGGTGTTTTTATCTATTAACTATAGATATTTTATAAAAAAAACTCACGTTAGATTTAATTTTATACTTATCTATTTCGCCGCTTGCAGGCCCTTCCCGACGCGTCCAACCATCGCATTCATTAAATTGTGTAGCAATGGCACATTAGCTAAATTGTCCCTCATGGCCCAAAATCTGTACAGCAGAGAACTTTTGTACTTAAACTTTTCAGTCAACTTTGTCAGACGATCAGCAGAAGAGACGATCACAGTTCTTGTACTATTTTTATGTTATATATGTTGTATATATGATGCACCTTTTAATACGTCGACATGAGGAAAATTAAATGCATAAAGTAACCATCTTCTTCTCTATCTAATTTAATAAATAAACCAATGGCAACAAAAAAATCTTATACGTTGTAAAATGTACAAGTGTCTCTTCTATACACACCTTATCTATAAGCCCCGACTTGACTGACATAGCGATAGCGTGTCCAATAGCCGGCGGCAAAGCACGCGCGCCATTTTAAATTGTCGTTATTTTGTTGAAACACCCTGTTAATATTCTATGAATGCAGAATTAATTTAGAAATGCCAGGAACAACTGAGCTGAGGATAAACTTGTGGGAATAATAACAGCAATTGGTATTTTTTTTATACCTAAGAGGATTTTAAGCCATGCAATTGTACTGGTCTATAAATGTAATTGACTCTCTCTATCAAAATAATATGACGGCGTAAGAGTAACTTTTAAAAAATTTAATATCTGATAGGTTGGTAAACGCTTTATTAAGTAGGTACCATAGTGGTCAAACGGCCTCTATCTGGCCTGATGGTAAGCGATGATGTCCTCGAAGATGGTGAACACGCTAGGCCTAGAATACTTTGACTCTCAAAGGCTGTGTACTGCCGGGACCCCACAAGGTTACGGCGGCAGATTTTTTCCAGCATGGTGGTAAGCTACTTTTTGGTCGCAAGTGAGGCGGAACATCGATAAAATGTGCTCCTACCATCTAAAGAAAACCTAAGCTCACGGCGATACTGGTTTAGCTTAATTCCTGTTACGTACTTCATAGTAGTCTTCTCAATACTGACTCTTTAAACACAGTACTTACTTAGTCTTACTGGCTACACTTAGAGTGGTAACTGACGCAATAATTATATCGGAGTGATGGTAGCTATCTTCCATCGACCAGACAAATCCGTTGCATGTCTTATTTTAAAAAAAAAAAATTATATCTTTTAGGCTAGCGTTTGACCACTATCTCACCTGTTGGTAAGTGATGATGCGGTCGAAGATGGTAAGCACGCTAGGCTTAGAATGAGAACTGGCTCTCAAGGATAACTGCCGGAACACATAAGATGTTTTGGCGACAGATTTTCTAACTTGAGGGTGGAGCTGGCCAGGCGGACACTAGATAGTGTCCTACCACCATGCGGGGGTTGTTGGTTTCTTAACGATATTTTCATTCACCGGAGGGCCACTGTAAAAAGCGCTCATACATTTTTCTATAGAAAAATTCTTTGGTGCACGGCGGGGTTTAAACTCGGTACCACGGCATCAAAGCCGACCGTTCTCCCGATTACGCCACCGGGCCCTCGACCCTATTGACTGATGTAACAACCATAAACTTTTCTTTTGTAATACTGACTCTTTAAACAAGTCTTGCATTATATGTATTATAATACTTAAATAAAAAAATTTAAACCACCTTTGACCATTCCAATGAGCCCGAACTCGACACTACTGCAGTAAGTAGGTGAGGAGTTGAGTATTCTGCAGATTCCAGAAGATGTTTCAGCATCAGGCCAATGCTACCATGTTCTTACAATATCGTTGAAGTAAGAGGATAACGAATTTGGAATTGATCAGACCTATGAAAATCGATTTCATAGCGACATCATCTATGTAGAAAAAAGCTCATAGTTTTAAAACCGCTGAACGGATTTTCATAAATCAAAGCTAAGAACATTTTCGATTAACACATTTATCAAACACAATAACTAAATCAAAATCGGTTCACCCATCTAGACGCTACAATGCCATAGACAGACACATACATACACAAATACACACATCAAAACTTATAACATCTCTTATTTTTACGTGTGAGGTTAAAAGACCTGATGCTTAACACATAAGATCAGCTGTCGAAGTCTAACAATGTAATCAACAATGTGAAGATTAACAAACAATTATGAAAACACCCACTTATCGTCTTATCGCCACAAAGAAACATCAAATTCCCATAAACGCCATAAGGTTCATAATTACAGAGATAATCTCACCGTAACATAATAATTAAAAGTGGTACAGTCCCGACCATTTAACGGCACGTTGAACAATATCTCGGTACACTCGCGTGGAAATGTGAAAGAGATTAATATGACCCGCTCGGTAGGAATTTCTATGAAACGCGTTATAGGTTTGTGGTGAAGTGAAAGATGGGCTGTCAAATTATTTGAGGGTGACTTAACGAGAGAAATAAGAAGTTTGCTTGATTGTAAGCGATGACTTCTTCTTAAGCTATTTAACGTCATGATCATAAAAAATGACTACTGAAAAATCTAATGCAAGTTTTTTTATACGTCCAGTAATTTATAGCGTGCTGCCAATAATATATCTCGTTTTAGACCCTTAAAATATATGCCCTGTTGAATTAATTTATACGGACTTATGTGCAAACATATATTGCACGATGCTATGATGATGCCAATCATGTGCGTCTTTCCACACAATTGGCATCATCATATCTTATCTTGATAAAACTCACCAAGCACCTAATAGGGACGTCAAATGCAAAGAAATATCATCTACACACGCTTTATTCAGGCAAGGATTCGAAGCTTGAAGACTGCGAGGAAACTACTGGCTTACTATCTACGGAGTCACGTAGCCAAATCATCATTATCAGCTGGCATCAGGCCCCCGCTAGACATCATCCCCCCCAAAACACGCCACTGACCCAATTTTTTGGCTATTTGTTTCCAGCCACTGCCCACCGCTCTGCGAATGTCGTCGCTCTACCTGGTTACAAGGCGTCCTACGCTACGTTTGCCGACTCACGAAGCCAAATATACATTTATTTTTTATTTATATCTCTCTTTACCCCCAGTTAAAGTTATCTTACAACATAGCCTAACTTCCAGTGCAGTAATAACCTAACTCTAGCAGCGTGCGCGATGCGTGTGACAGTTGAGAGTTTGCCAAAAACGTTAGCGGGAGCCACCCGACGGCACATTAGCGCAGCGAGTTGGATGCCGACTGGAACATTACGGTTTGCTAGCTCCGCTGAATGTTCTCGAAACGCTGCCCGTTTGTAACCCTGACAACTCTCTTAGATTGGACCGACGAAGTTTGAGAATCTGTGGAAGAAGCAAGTAAACTAGCTACTCAATTGATCGTGATGGAGCAAAATCTTCATTATGTGTTCTGGCAACGATACCCGTTTGAGACCCTGACAACTCTTTCTGGGGCCTTATTCAGTATGGCCAATGAGATAACGCGTTCCTTAACGCGTCACGTTACGTTATTGAAAATTTGTATTTTGTATGCCACACGATAGATAAATTATACAAAACGCGCGCGTTACACGTCCTCATATGTCACGATATTTTGACAGCTCAAAACGCGCTCATAACCGTACCCTACCGCATTTTAATTGGCATAGAGAATACCATAACGCGGAGATAACGTAACACGGCACGGTAAGACTTTAAAATGGTCATACTGAATAAGGCCCCTGATTAGACTAAACAACGAAGTTTGAGAACCGAACTTGTGTAGGAGAAGAATGCCAACTAGGTACCTACTCCGTTGATTAAAATGAATCTTACATGTAAAAGAAATGTTTCAAATTGGTTCACAATTAGCGGAGTAATCGGGTAACATACATACAAAAAAAACTGGCCAAGTGTAAGTCGGACTCGCACTCGTAGGGTTCCGTAACACAGTAGAGTATTTTATAACTGTCATTTTTCACCTGCAAAATATTAACTTTGTTTTTCGTAGTGCTTGTATGAAAAACAAAGTTATATTTGCAGGTTTGAAAATGTGCTGAAAACTGCTGACTCTATTTCGTTCAAATCTAATTTAGTTAAAAGTGTTTATTGAGATCTACAGCATATATTTTTTTTAGATTTTTCACTCCCGTATTTTAAATTTAGAGGCACATTTTACCACTTTAGAAGTGTCTATTTTTCAAATGATCGATTTTGAGTAAAAATTGATATAGGAACCTCAATTTCATTTTTAAAGAGCTATAGTATTAGGAGCCACATATATCTTTTATTTTTGTATAAAAATCGTAAAGCGGTTCACAGAATACATCACCACCAACCAACACCTACCTACCAAGTTTCAACTGTGTAGTTCTAATAGTTTATAAAGTAGAATAAAATGGCTGTGACATACGGACGGACAGACAGACAGACATGACAAATCTATAACCCTTATAGATTCGTTTCTGCCATTCGATTACGGAACCCTAAAAACACACAGTTGCGAACCTCCTTCTTTTTGGAAGTCAGGTGAAAAAAAGACGTCACGAATACAAACATCAATATTGAAATGGTGAAGTTTGATGAGCAACCCTGCTACGGTCAGCCACCCTGTCTCAGGGTCACATCAGCTGGACGCTAATAAGCATTCGTTTACTTGTTTGTCTGCCTGGTTTCCTGTGCTCTCATCAATTTGTGACTTTGATGGAATATGCTATAGGTAGGTGGTGTGGTTTGGATGTTTGTGGGACGAAGTGCATCAAGTACTGTAAAAATGATCAATAAGAAAAATTTATGATAATATACACTATGTAATGTAATTGTCTGCAGTACTGAAATATGCACTGGGTTGGGGGTGCACGTAATAGTACGGCTGGCAACCCTACATTAATCAGGGGAATTAAACCTTTGTTTTAAGTGACGTTCGACGTCTAGATGATAGATGAATGGCTCAATACTTTTGTTTTTTTTTTTTTAAATTCAAAGCAATAAATTATGTTTCTGTTATATTTAGAATAATAATTATTAATATGATCTATTTAATGTTATTTGACGTGTGTAAGTGCAGATTTTCAAATTTGCCCATATACTGAATAAAATGCTTTGACGTTTGTGTATTTCTATTAATATGATTCCAAATGATATTAAAATTTTAAATCACAAAAGTTTTGTGACGGGTACTTTAGTAACTGTTTTTATGGCGTTAAATAAAAAATAAGTTCAAAAACTAAAACCCGACTACTGAAATATCACGCTCTAAAAAGTATAAAACAAAAAAATATTCTCATCTGAGATTGCTATGTACAAACTATTCAATATGTATCGTTTATTATATAAAAAACTTACTTTTAATAAATTTTTATCCTATTTTATAAATATTCTTAGTGGTGTTCAGTGGATACCCGTGGTCGTATAATACTTTTCAGAATGTATTGTTTTGTTACGTACGTTGTACGTACGACCACGGCTATCCTCTAATTTTTGTCCTTTGTAGTCGGGTAATAATTCGAAATCTATTGTAATAACAAAATGAACCTGAAAAACCTTTAAAATGAATAGCGTAATATTTGCACGTCTGCTTACAGCCTGAATACTATAACTTACACCTCTATCTTAAGATATTTATATTGTAAAATTGTAATCGGGCAAATAAAATGTTTGATTTGATTTTATTTGAAATCTTTTTATGGATAGGTAAAAAATTTAATGATAACGTTATTAAAACTTTAACATAATAATTAAGATCTTTGCAATTCACAATGCTCCGATCGGTTACTTTTGATATTTCAATTCGAAAAAATCAGTGGTTTCTCCTTGGAAAGGTTTCCGCGATAAAATAGCTCACGGATTTATCAATATAAAAAAATAATAATTAAAATAGTTTAAAAACTAAAACAACCTTTTCCCATGTCCCGCGAGTCAATTTCAGTAGCAAGTTTGAGACGTTTATCGTCATATCTCTGGAAATACTTATCAGATCTCGATGAAATTACAATGGGACCACCTTAAAATCGTATTCTACCAATAAAAAAAATAATCATTCGAATCGGTTTAGAATTGACGGAGTAATGGCGTAACATACAGACAAAATAAACATACAGACGAATTGAGAACCTCTTTTGTTTTTGGAAGTTGGTTGAAAATAAAAGTAAAATATTAACCGTGACTACGATGAAAACACAAACTACAAATAAATAATCAGCCAAATACGAATTGGACTCGCGCACCGAGGCTTCCGTACAAACTTGTCAAAACAAACTTAACTTTGCAGTTCGATCCCTAGACCGATGCCTAGACATTGTTAATGCACAAACCGCAAATAATAAGTTTGTAATAGTAAAGTCGCTTTTTAGGGTTCCGTAGTCCTGACAAGGAACCCTTATAGTTTCGTCATGTCCGTCTGTCTGTCTGTCCGAGGTTTTGCTAAGAGACCGTTAATACTAGAAAGCTGTAACTTTGTAGGGGTATGTATAAAAATTTCGCCAACAAAGTCGTGAAATAAAATGTTGAATAATATTTTTTTAGGGTAGCTCCCCTACATGAGAAGTGGGGACGATTTTTTTTTCATCGTCTACCCCATCATGTGGGGTATGGTTGAATAGGTCTTTTAAAATGACTTAAGGGTTGCTAATACCATTTTTCGATTGAATGCTCCATTTACGATATATTAAACGTTAAAGTTCAAATTTTTGTTCCAGTAGGGCGTCCCCCCCTCCCCCTCTAAAAGCTAAACTGCTGGCTTGAAAAATCTGGAAAAATTCGTGATAATAGCGCATTTCATGAACTTTAAAGGAAAATTATAGCAGTTAAGATAACTTTATTAGTTTAGCAGTAATAGTCGTTGAACTTGGGTGTTGGATAATTTTGTACCAAATACAAAATTAGAATTCCTTAGAATAGAACTTACTTATTTATAACGGGTAAAGACTTGTATTGAATAACAGGCTACTACGGAACCCTGCGCGTGGTGCGACACGCACTTAGCCGGTTTTTGTTTTTGAACTACATATTTACAGCTTTCTGTTTACGATTTTTTATGTGAAAACTACTTTAGCGGCTTTGTGACCTTTTTTGGAATGGGTAAAAATTTTTAAACTCGCGTCAGGACACGTGACCTGATCTAAAATTCGTAAGACGGAAAGAGAGTAGAATCTTTTTTGGGATGGGTAAAAAATGTTAAACTCGCGTCAGGACACGTGACTTGATCAAAAATTCGTAAGGCTGAGGGAGAGTAGACCAAATGCACAACGTTAATGTTCAAGTTTTCACTTCTGCAGGCACTCCCGGAGTGCAACCCGTTGTTTATCTTTACAAAGCTATAGCTTTATAAGCTATAATGCTGCAAGAACTTGCTTCTTGCCAAGTTTCATGATTCTAGGGCAACAGGTAGTAAGTACCCTATACTATATGTTTTGATTCGCTTTTGAAATCGCAAAGTATGCGACATAAACGGAGAGCCTAAATTTGAGCTTCGACTTGCCTTTTGATTGTAAAAGGTAACAAGACAAGCACGACGCACGCCTGATGATAAACGATGACGTCTACCTATTACAGATACAACGGCATGCAAAATTCTGGATTGCCAGAGTTTTGCATGTCACTGCACTGCGCCTGTTACCTTGAGACATAAAGATGTTAAGTCTCACATGCCCTGTAATTTCACTGGACACCTTGCCATTTCAACCGAAAGACATCCTATTTTACGACTGAAAATTAATTGGCAAAGTGGTGGTATCGCCCTAGGCGGACTAGCAGAAGTCCTACCACTACATTTCCTTTTCATGTAAAATACGGGTCAAAGATGAAGAATCATATACTTGGAAAGTAAAGACAAGCAAACTCGTGCACTTAATGGACTCAATAAAACGTGAACGGGCTAATCAAACGGTCACTAAGTGCAATTCCGCAGACCTTCTATTCCCGAATTCTCAAGGTTCCAACATGGCGTCCTAAATAATCGCTGAACGTGTCTCACATCAAAAGGAAGTGCACCGTTTATATTTGGCGTGAAATGTAAACTGTGGGCAGCTGTACTTTGATACAGTTGATTAACTAAGCTGGTCGTAAAACAGAAAAACCATAGATCCAAGTATTTGATGTAAACTTCAACTTGATGCCTCTACACGTTACTCTCCTGAGAAAAAGGGTCCTGACAGACGGATAGACGGACAGACAGAGAGACGAAAATAAGGACAGCAAAATTATCCCATAAGGGTTTCTTTTTAGGGTTCCGTACCCAAATGGTAAAACGGGACCCTATTACTAAGACTCCGCTGTCCGTCTGTCTGTCTGTCTATCTGTCTGTTTGTCCGTCTGTCACCAGGCTGTATCTCATGAACCGTGATTGTTAGACAGTTGAAATTTTCACAGATGATGTATTTCTGTTGCTGCTATAACAACAAATACTAAAAACAGAATAAAGTTAAAAATAATAGAGGGTCCCCATACAAGAAACCTTTTTTTTCGGAATTTTACGCCATCTATGAACGCTTAGTTAGGTATGAAATGTCAATCCCTAACACCTTTGTTAGACGTTAGATGGCGTTATATGAAATAAAATGTTTATTAATTATTATTTTTTGCTGGCGAAAAATGATAGTGGTATTTTTTGCTTGATCTTATATAATACTGTAGTGTAGTACGGAACCCTACGAGTGCAAGTCCCGACTTGCACTTGGCCAGTTTATTTCCTTTTGAGGTGCAGAACCCTAAAAATGGAAAACATTTGTGATTTATGTATCATACTTAGTTTGTTAGTTTGAATTGTTCGTTTGTTGTATATTAGTTTACTTATTTTAAATAGTTAGTTAAATGGTAAGATAAATGGTTAGTTAAATTGTTCGTTAAATGGTTAGTTAACTAGTTAGTTAAATGGTTAGTTAACTAGTCTGTCAGTAGTCAGTCTGTAGTTAACTGTCTGTTAAATGCAGAAATAAAGTCGTCCGTTTTTTCGTATCATAAAAATTCTGTAAGTATTGAATACTTTTGTATGAAGCTCAACAACTGTTTTATCCTGTACGTAATGTAAACTGCATCAGCCAAGGTTAGCAGGCGCTCGTATATTCGACGCTCGTCGTTTTTGAAGTTTGTCAAATTACTGACAGCGCTGGATGCCTGAGGATGTTGGATTTAAGATCACCAGTTTCTTTTGGACGTTGGTGGAAATAAATGAACTGGCCACGTAAGCCGAAGAACTATTTGCAGTTTGGGTAAACAACTTTTTAACGTGGTAGGTCGTATATTCAACGCTCGTCGTTTTTGAAGTTTGTCAAATTACTGACAGTGCTGGATTTCTGAGGATGCTTATTTAAGAGCACCAGTTCCTTACGGACGTTAGTGGAAATAAATTACCTGGCTACATTATTGGCCACGTAAGCCGAAGAACTATTTGCAGTTTGGGTAAACATCTTTTTAACGTGGTTGCGTTTTTGCTACGCCACCAGATAAAAGGAATGTATAATTGAAGTAAAAATATATGTTTGAGAGTCAGAGTATTCTAGCCCTAGCGTGTTCACCATTTTCGACCTCATCATCGCTTACCACCAGGCGAGATAGTGATCAAACGCTGGCCTGTAAGATATAAAAAAAAAGATGACTGAAAATTACGGGTAAAGGATCACCTCGGAAATGTACCCTTCCAATTAAAAAAAAGAATCATTCGAATCGGTTCAGAATTATTGACGGAGTAATCGCGTAACATACATACAAAAAAAAAGAAGATAAAACATATAGACGAATTGAGAACCCCCTTCATTTTGGAAGTTGGTTGAAAAATGCTTTAAATCTCATACTAGACTCCTAGACCTAGATCTCAAACTTTTAAGGTACGGACACACCGCAGCATCCTGCGTGCACGATCTAGGCGGCGATCAGATAACGCAGTAGTATTTGTACCTACTGGCTTACACCAAACGCGATCAGAAAACAATTGAATAGTACTGAGATCACGCCCGCAGATCGCAGGACGCCACGGTGTGTTCGTATCTTTACAGAAAAAGCTGTAATTCTAACAAATTTGAAAATTGGACACTAAAACATTCCTTAAATTACTCCTTCAATTAATCCAAATCATTGCTCTGCAGACTCAAGAATCATTTAAAACCCGGAAGCAAAACCTGGCACCTAGCCAGTCCACAGGAGTACATAGAAATGCTTTCTGTCATACATCGCCTGTTTAGCATAAACATGCGCATGCGCTCAAGAATACCTTCCGGATTTTTTCATAGTTGCCAACAGCGGAATTCCAGCCCGCATGGCATTGAGGCTCATTGTCAATGCTGATAGCAGCACGTTTTTTGCACTTGACTGTCTGTCGGTACAAGTTTTTTTTCTTGCTGATAAGATACTCAAGGTGCTGGCATTTCATGTGTTGGAGAAATGATTATAAAAGTACTGACTATTATACTCACTACCTACTATTTAATGTCGACTGTCTCGACCTGGGTTTCGTGCTTGTCCGATGGACTTCCTCGTGAGTTTACGCAGCGAGATTGCGACGAGCACTGAAATCTATTGGAGAAATGTTTTTACTTTTCAATCGACTTCCGAAAAACAGAAGGTTCTCCACATAACACACATATAGTAGGTTCTCAATACGTTTGTATGGTTTTTTTTTGTATGTATGTTACGCGATTACGCGAATGATTATTTCTTTCATTGGTACATTTTCAAAGTAGTTCCAATGTAATTTCATTGAGATCTGACAAGTATTTCCAGAGATATGACGATAAACGTCTCAAACTTGCTACTGAAAATTACTCCTAATATTAATAGAGAAAAAGACTAAAATTAAATACTCAACTCTGACTAAAAAGGATTAATGCACATACCACTGATAAAATTCTGAAATTAGCTGCAATATTTATATATAATTATATTATTATTATATAATTTATTGAACCTATTATACATATATATATATATAAACATTTGTTAGCATATTTGTAATAATACCTACACATTACTGAATGCGTAAATAATTGTGGCATAATTCAAAAACAAAAACTCAGTAATTATACCTATAACTTATTCCAAGAAGATTCTCTATCCTCGATATTCTCTAAGTAATAAAAAAAAACCTTCATCTACTAACAATGACATACTAACATCATTCCCCGCGACCGCAAGCGAAGTCAAACCACAAGCTAGTGTCGAGGAGTGCTACAAACAATCGCTATTTGTCACGCTTCTGTGACATAACGTATGTACATAATTACTATGTGAACAGCCACCAGGCAAATGATTCAGTGATAGATATATTTTTCTACTCAAACAGACAAGTTAGCCTTTGAACAATATTTCGTTTGATGTTCATGGCGATATGGTTAAAGATGGTGTCGAAAAACGGAACTGGAAAATAGCCGTTGGTCGAAGGGATAGATAGACTATAATTTTTAAAATAAATTTATTTAAACAAAAAAACAATATTCTAGGCCACTCCATACTATTTATAAATTTTGTCGTAGTATCATTGTAGGATAATATCGAATTCTCACAGCACGGGATTATCCTAGTGTGAGATTCTGAGCTCATATTTAAGCTTCGTTTAGAATCTAAGGTAATTTTTAACTCTGTTTTTGTTGTGTTAAGTGTGCAAAAATAAATATTTGAAAAAAATTTGTCAACTTTTAAGCTGGCTAGTATGCTACAACTCGGCGAACCGATTAGATGACATATTTTGGGATACCCATTTATGGTATAGTCACCAAATCAGTTCGCCGATCGGTTTGATGCTAAATAGCATCACCCAGGTAATCACGTTTAGGATTAAGGCCTAAGGATGCGGAAAGGTAACAATAACTCACGTTACCTTTCCCGTGGCTGACAGGGATATCTACAGCTATCTCCGTAAAATTGCTGGTCAAGTGTGAGTCGGACTCACGTGTAAATAAAAACGGTGTTTTTTGGACTCGTACCCTCTAAACATACCATTCCATAATTAATACACAGCCTTTGAGAGTCACCATTCTAGCTCTAACGTGTTCACCGTCTTAGCATCATCACTTACCACCAGGAGAGATAGTGGTAAAAAAGCGAACAAAAACAAAAAAATATTATTTATTGTACCAGCGGTTTCAGCTTCTTTTTTAATATATCGTATAGGCTAGCGTTTGACGAATTTTATTTCACCTGTTGGTAAGTGATGATGCGGTCAAGATGTCTCGATAGGTCAAAACTTCTGCAGTTGAAGTATTACTAAACAAAGTATCATCACATCAGTATCACAGTATTCAGGGACAATCTGGTTAGTGAGCTATTTGAGTCCTGAAGCCGATGGTCTAACTAATGGATCTAAGCCAGAGTGATGAATATATTCTATAAGATCATCATAACGGTAGATGCCATTAAAATTCATATATAATCAATAAAATAAAAAAACTTAAATCGCTTTAAATTTCTCATAAAATAAAAGCGATATAAGTGACAGCTACATATTTAAAATCAAAATTAGTACCTATTACGGCACGAACCTTCACAAATACAGTCCTAATACTGCATTCGCTAAGGAAATTGTACACTTGATACGGTTCCCATTGCAATTATTCACCAGAATAGACAATCGCTCTGTAGCAACATAAAAACTTAAAGAGCGACTAAAAATAAACCTTATGGCGTGGACATAAAATCGTCAAATTGATTTTAGGGATGAAACGATGACTTGTCAAGGAATGTAGCAAATAGTCGTATAATAGCATAGGTTTCAATTGCCAACTAAAATTGAATAAGTGATGGCCGTCTATGAGAATGAACCGCATAATGGTATAGTATAAGGTCTGCAGTGATTAGATAGGTTAGTGTGAATGACTTTAGTACAATTAAATACGTTTGTAAGCTACAGGTGGTTAGAACTCACTAAATCGATCTTCTGCCTGACTTACTATCAATAAACTGGCCAAGTGCAAGTTCGACTCGCACTAGTAGGGTTCCGTAACACAGTAGAGTATTCTATAACTATGATTTTTCGCAACTACAAAAATAACTTTGTTTTTCATAGTGATTGTATGAAAAACAAAGCTATACTTGCGGTCGCTATATCTCAAAAACTGCTGACTGTATCTCGTTCAAACCAATTTTTGTTGAAAGTTTCTATTGAGATCTACAGAATATATTTTTTCTAGATTTTTCACTCCCTTACTTTAAAAGTTAGAGGGGGGGGGGAAACATTTTACCACTTTAGACGCGTCTATCTTCGAGAAAAAATGATTTTAGAAACCTCAATGTCATTTTTAAAGACCTATCCATAGACACCCCAAATGTATAGGTTTGAACAAAAAAATGTTTATAGTTTCATTTCCATGTATGCCCCCCCCCCCCCTTAAACTTTTATATTTTTTTATAAAAATCGGAAAGCGGTTTACAGAATACATCCACCTACTAAGTTTCAATTCTGTAGTCTTAATAGTTTCGGAATAAAATGGCTGTGACATACGGACGGACAGACAGACATGGCAAATCTAAGGGTTCCGTTTTTTGCCATTCGGCTACGGAACCCTAAAACGTAGCGTACTACTTAGGCTTAGCGTGTTCACCATATTCGATATCATCGCTTACCACCAGGTTAGATAGTGGTCAAACGCTAGCCTTTAATAATTATACAGATTAAAAATAAAAAAAATTTAGAATGTGGGGTGGTCACATCTGTCGTAGAACCGATAACCGTTGCCGTAGACGGCTTGGTAAACGTAGTGTAGGACGCCCTCCAGCTTAGGTGGAGCGATGATATTATACGCAAGCTGGCTGGCAGCGGTTGGAAACAAGGAGCTGAAGATCGAGCTCAGTGGCGTGCCATAGGAGATGCCTATGTCCAGCAGTAGACGAATACTGGCTGTGAATGATGAATGATTTTAAGATTTTTTTTATTCGAATCCGGGCTACCAGAATAACGATTAAAACGATTTCCAATGTAATAAATACTTACAGGTTTAACCATCATAATCATCAACCTGTTCATTTGTTTTGTAATATCAAGACATAATTTTGTTTTAATAATTTCCTTTTGATTTCTGTTTAGGGTTCCGTAGTCCTAACAAGGAACCCTTATAGTTTCGTTATGTCCGTCTGTCTATTCGTCTGTCTGTCCGTCTGAGGTTTTGCTAAGAGACCGTTAGTACTAGAAAGCTGTAGTTTTGTAGGGGTGTGTATATCAATTACGCCGACAAAGTGGTAAAATAACATTTTGTAAAATATTTTTTTAGGGTAGCTCTCCCCTCTAAAAGCTAAACTGCATGATGACAGTGAAATATTTCATGAACTTAAAAGGAAAATTATAGCGGTTAAGATAACTTTATTAGTTTAGCAGTAATAGTCGTTGAACTTGGGTGTTGGATAATTTTAAAAATAATTATATTAAATATTATACTACTACGGAACCCTACACTGCGCGTTGCCAGACACGCACTTGGCTGGTTTTTTAAAATACTGATTTAATTTATAAACAAAATTTATTTTGAGGAAATAACTCTACAAGAGTAATTTATACCAGTCTACTTGTGTCGCGCGTGCCCTTCAAAATCAAAATAAAACGAATCTCAGATTCATGTCACGCGTTCACTGCAGTCGACTAAGATGTACGGTGACAATTTAATCTCTTCAGAATATTCTGTGCGCCTCACTTCGGCACTATCCAAGGTCAAACATACTAGAAAACGTCAAAATTAGTATACACAATAAACATTAACAAACAGACAAATTTCGCAAATACGACACTCGACTAATAGAGGAGTGCCCCAAGGTGACGTATTTGGGCCGTTATGTCAATGTCACTACACAAATTGGACCAGCTCGAATTAAAATCCACGCAATAAAGCATAAGCGAGGATCGTATTGTTTCGTTACTCGTAAATTGCCAAGTAGATTCAGGCCAAACTGTTTATGATCTGAGAAAATACGATGATCCCGTATTTACGGGTTGAGCAACATTAAGTGCAATATTGTTGAAAAACAGATACTGTAAATTTTAATGTCGTAAAAGCTACGATTTGGCGCAATCTTGGCATGATCTGGGACGTAGGTGACCTGTCTATTTTGGGGTTAATATAATCATGTTCGGGTCAAGGTTATTTGGCAGCTGTGTGATACTGAATGCCCGTGTATGAGATGATAGTAAAAGTCAACATATAAAATACAGTAACATACGTTCTGAGGAAACCCTGTTCTACAATACTTCTTGCCAAAGAATTCGAAGAGTTTACTACGCCAAATTAAATACGCCGTATTCCAAATTCTGGGATGCTGCTATTTAAAAGAAAACTAAATAACTTACCAATTACGTATAAGTAACTAAAACTATTTATAGAGATTTAAGTCTGCATCACCATCATCATCAATCATCATCATAATCAGCCAGTGTCAGTCCACTGCTGAACGTAGGCCTCTCCCAAGATACGCCACTGAGCCCGATCTTTGGCTGTTAACTGTTAATTCTGCATAACTGAAACTATTTATAACGATGTTTTAACAACACTTAAATAGCGTATTTTTGTAACAAAAATGTAATCTCAATTATGTATTACAGTATTTAAATTTGTTGTGTACACAGCGTCCCCAAAATGTTTTCTCTTTTCAGTTTAGTAATGAAAATTTACGAGGCCGCGAAGAAACTTTGGGAAAAATTCCATGTTGAAAATGTACCTATAAATAGGTGTTTATACAGCAACTGATGTTTTTCGGTCCCTATCTGAAGTTGAATTTTCTTTTCGGGAAACTGGAAAAGTAACGTTTTATCTTTGAGGTATTTGGTATCTTACGAGTTTGCTAAAACGATCAACCTAATACTGTTAAGGTTTCAAGTTACTCATCTTTATTGATTAATGCTTTATTAATTCTACAGTTTTACTGTAATAGTTTGAAATTTTGCATAATTTTTAACTGACTTCAAAAAAAGGAGGAGGTTTCTCAATTCGACCGTTTATATGTTTTTTTTATGTTTGTTCGCGGATGACTTCGTCGTTTATGAACCGATTTTAATTATTATTTTTTTGTTAGAAAGGAAATATTCATAGTGTGGTACCATGGTAATTTTATCGAGGTCTGATGAGTATCGCCAGAGATATGGAGATAAACACCTCAAAATTCGTACTGAAATTTAATAGCGTGGCATTGAAGACGGTTGTTTTTAGTTTTTTAAACGATGTTATCTCAGATATTGTTGGTGGATATATTTTGATAAAAATCAGTTCGATGATAATTAAATTAGTTGTTACTTTTTGGTGTTGATAAAAACACGGTTATATTTTTGCGAATACCTCTGCATTTTTCACATATTGTTAATCACTACATATTATAAAACTAAGTCCCACCTACGTCTGTCTGCCTGTCTGTTCGAGATTAACTAAAAAAACTTCTAGAAATATGACAATGATTGTTGAAGATGTCGATTCATACACGATGCAACAAACTGATGCAACAAATATACACATATTTATTTATGCTTTACCCGTGCGAAGCCAGGGTGGGTTGCTAGTTACAAATAAACAAATAATATTATAATTACCAGTGTATTTACAGAACCCTCAACTAAGCGTGACCAACAAACTCTTCGCCATTTTATTTACATACCAAAAAATCGACATACATTCAGTACTTCAGTAATGTTTGCATCAAGAATATCTTGGGATGTGATTTTCCGTATGATACTGCCAAAACTTTCTCACATTAATAAAATTGTTTATTTATCCAAGAAAGAAAAATTGGGGGAACATTATAAGTAGCTTTAGATATTTAATTTTGTGTTGAAACTTGTATAATATTGGCTTAATTATCAATCAAGTGTTCCAAAACAGCGCTGATTAAATAAATAATGCCAAAGGCAAATTGTATGAAGTTTTCTGGGGCCTTATTCAGTATGACCATTTTAAAGTCTTATCGTGCCGTGTTACGTTATCTCCGCGTTATGGTATTCTCTATGCCAATTAAAACGCGGTAGGGTAAGGTTATGAGCGCGTTTTGAGCTGTCAAAATATCGTGACGTATGAGGACGTGTAACGCGCGCGTTTTGTATAATTTACCTATCGTGTGGCATATAGGAATACTATTTTTCAATAACGTGACGTGGCGCGTTAAGGAACGCGTTATCTCATTTGTCATACTGAATAAGGCCCCTGGACTAAACCATTTTACTAACCGACTTCAAAAAAGGAGGAGGTTTCTCAATTCGACTGTATATATATATTTTTTTTTATGTTTGTTCGCGGATAACTTCGTCGTTTATAAACCGATTTTGATTATTCTGTTTTGTTCGAAAGGAGATATCCCAAGTGTGGAACCATGGTAATTTTATCGAGGTCTGATAAGTATCTCCAGAGATATTGAGATAAACATCTCAAAATTGGTACTGAAAATGAATAGCGCGGCATTGAAGTCGGTTCTTTTTAAGTTTTTAAACGATATTATTTTTAACCGACTTTACAAAAAATGTGGAAGTTCTTAATGCGTCGGTTTTTTGCTTATGTATGTTCACCGATTACTCGAAGACGCCTGAACCGATTCAGGAAATTCTTTTTTTGTTTGAAGGGTATATTTAACAGGTGGTCCCATTTAAATTTCATCGAGATATGTCCAATATCTCTAGAGATATGGAGATAAACACCGTAACCTTGATTAAAAAAAATACTAGCGTGGCATTTGATGTCGGTAGGGTTTTTTAAACCCTACAAATTACAAAGACAAGCAAAGCTCTTGCCTGATGGTATGCGATCAATCTAGAACTCCTACAGTCATAGGATTTCTAATTGGACGATTCAGAATTGGAGCTGCACTTTCTTTTATTCATTTATTCATATATCAATACTTTAAATGGCCATTACAGTTGCCCAATTTGACCATTAAAGCTTATTTTATTAAACTAACTACTCAAATTAGGTGCTTAGGAGCTATATAGGTACATATTAGAATAAACAAAGTTATTATAATTTATGCGTGGAGGATGCATACGTCTCCACATACGATATTGCCACTCTGCGAAATTCGTGTTCTCTACAGGAAAATATGTCTAGATCCTGATATTGGTGTACCACGGCGTTGAGTAACCGAAGAGCGCGTGACAGAGGAGCAAGGCGGCCTAGCTCAGTCCGACACCACGGTACCGACAACAAATCATGGCGTCGAGCCATTATATAATTGTCCGGAACTGCTATCTTTATCTTCTCTAACAATGTAGGGTTATTCTTTCGCCCAAGCATGACATTTAGAATATACTCAGTCAAAGATTGATTTGTGTTGCAATAAACAATACTGAATACCTAATACTGAAGATATCAAGCGCCTTAGTTCTAATGTGTTGTAACCCACCATTCCAAGTAAAAATGCACTAGGATACACAAATGGGTATCCAACAAAATACCCATAACGCTTGTAATAAAGCCATTTCGTTCTTTAGCATAAGACATTAAGATGTTAAGTTTAAAATGTATTGTTTTGAAGACCCAGTGGCGCAGTGAGAGACAAAGGTTCCAATCCCCGCCGCGCTGCAATGGATTATTGTATAGAACCATATTACTCTGATTTTCTACAGCTGCGTGCTGCCGATACACTGAAAGGTTATGGCGGCAGATTTTCTCCTTGATTGTGGTAAGCTACTAAGATAAGGCTAAGGTAGAATTTTATTGTCTATGGAGTTCCGCAGTTTTTATCCTTGGACGGTGCATCAATGTTTAATCCTGAAAAAGCTACTTTACGGCCTGCAATAAAGTGTAAGCCTGAAAGCATCAGCTGCCAAAGCCTGTTTTACGGTTCTCGCGTCGCATGAATCTTTGCATATGCTACTGTGAGTATCTGAACTCAGACTTTATGAGATGGAAATTATAGATTGCGTTCTTTAAACTAAAGTTATATTATTACTAGCTGTGCCTTGTGGCTTCGCCTGCGTAAAAAAAGTATTCTATAGACTTATCTATAGTATTGGCTATCCCTATACACAATTTTAGCTAAATCAGTCTAGCCGCTTGACCGAGAAGAAGTCCCAAACAGATAAACATACTGACTTTCGCATTTATAATATTGGTGCTCAGACTATCATAAAAAAAGTCAGACAGATTCGTGCCGAACACCTGAGTGACCGCAAGTTCAGTAATACTAAATTCTTTAGTAATAAGTTTCCGCGCTCAGTCCGGCATAGTCAATACGGCATGATTACTGCGTAAGCAACGCTGCGAAGTAATACTGTACGGAAGCGTCCCTGCTGTCGCTTGGTAGCAAACTGAGCGCGGAAGCGTATTACTCAAGCATTTAGTATTACTGAACTTGCGTTCACTCTGGTGTTCGGCACGAATCTGTCTGCCTTTTTTATGATAGTTTGAGTATTGGTGTTGACACTTTTTTGAAAGCGCCGTTGGTATAAAGGCTTGACTTCTAAGCGAGAGGTTGCCGGTTCAAATCCTAACATGGGTGATCATCCACAGATGGTAGGAGCATAGTTTATCGATGTTCCGCCTACATTGCTACTAAAAAGCAGCTTACTACTATGAAGGAGAAATCTGCCGCAATAATCTTACAGTTTCCCGGCAGCGCATAGTCTTTTAGAGTCACAGTATCTATCTAGATCTAGGCACAGAACAGACAATATGATCTGGGTTTAGTGTGTTCACCATCTTCGACCACATCATCGCTTACCACTAGGTGGGGTAGAGATCAAACGCTAGCTTATATATTTAGAGCTTATTGTTTAGAGTTATGATGAGTAATTAAAGGTTGTTCAGCAAGTACTTTTGTTTTTAAATTCTTGACAGTTTTGAACTATCACCACCAAAGTGAAGGTGTGGCTAAAATATGGCACAGATATTAACTGAGATATCATTACTTTATTTTGGCATATTTTACTAATAAATAACTTTAATATGTTACATTTTATATAACGTGTACTTACTTAAAAAATATAATTTACATGCTACACGTAGATACAATTTATGATTAACAAAGAGCGAAAACAAGAAAAAAAAAATTTGAATCGTACCTGATATTTAAAACCGACTGTTTCTAACATTAGTCGGTAATTTCACGCATGCACAGATTCCGGACATCAACTCTAACATTTTCTATTCTCATAAAAAGCCTATCAAAACCTACTTATTGACTTGGCATCGATGTATTTGAATTTCAAAGTTCAAAGCTTAGTTTTTATGCATCGCTCTAACTGAGCTTACCGTGGTCGGCTGCGACGTGACTCGAATCTTTGACAAATTGACAAGGATGTGGAGTGTAGAGGGCAGTAATGTCATTTATTTTGTGAAGGTAGCATTCTTTTGTACAGATTTCTACTTGACCACAATCTCACCAGGGGTGGAAGTCTCTACATTGATAGCGATGCGTCTTGTCATCGCAAACGTCTGCTAGAATGAGATGCAGCTAGACAGTTGTTATCTGCATCTCTTTTCCTATCGACGATTATCGCTCGAAATTCATCGCTTTGCACGTAGAGACTACCGGCCCTGGTCAAGAGACGATGTGGTTTATGAATATATTTATATGCTTATGAAGGTCCAAGTAGAAATACAGATTATCTGGAGATGTCTTGTAGAACCATGCTCTGTAGCCTACATTTTGTATGTTTTCTATCCCACTCACACTTAACGTAAAGCAGTCTGAATTTTGCTGTTAAATACTAAATAAACGTGAAAAACTAACAAATAATATGCTACATGGCATTCAAGGTATCATAAACTTTTCAAGAGTAAGTTTTTCGTAAGTTTATTATCTAAGAGCAAGTGAATGCAAATAAAACATGTTTCATATGCTTTCACTGTCTGAGAGGTCAAGAGTAACTCTCAGTTCAGAGAGTGATTTGCAAGGCCAACATTGGCCAAGGGCCAGCATTACAAGAATAACTATTTTGACTTTATAAGGACATCTCCACTGCACGGCTTACACTTCTTTTCATAGTTGTTCAACAAACAGTGGTTAAGTCTAAGAAATAATTTCAATTCGTGTAAACCCATCTTTAAAAAGGAAAAATTATTAACACTCCCATCTCTGTACATACGAGTATATGAGATGTTTAAATTTGTAAGATTTTCCTGAACTTGTCAAAAATGATACAAAATTTATGCAGAAAAGGAAAGCTGCGCGAAAATCATTGCTAATGCCCCAAAACAGACTAGAATAGTGCAATAATAAACTGGCCAAGTGCAAGTCGGACTCGCACTAGTAGGGTTCCGTACCAAACTACAGTATTTTATAAGATCGAGCAAAAAATACCACTATCATTTTTCGCCAGCAAAAAATAATAATTTATTAACATTTTATTTCTTATAACGCCATCTAACGTCTAACAAAGGTGTTAGGGATCGACATTTCAATATAACGCCATCTATGGGATGTTTACCTAACTAAGCATTCATAGATTGCGTGAAATGCCGAAAAAAATACGTTTCTTGTATGGAGACCCTCTATTATTTTTGACTTTATTCTGTTTTAAGTATTTGTTGTTATAGCGGCAACAGAAATACATCATCTGTGAAAATTTGAACTGTCTAACTATCACGGTTCATGAGATACAGCCTGGTGACAGACGGACAGACAGACAGGCAGACAGACGGACAGTGGAGTCTCAGTAATAGGGTTCCGTTGGTACCCTTTAGTCTGTCTGTCTGTCCGTCCGTATGTCACAGCCATTTTATTCCGAAATTGTTAGGACTACAGAATTGAAACTTGGTAGATAGATGTATTCTGTAAACCGCTTTCCGATTTTTATACAAAAGCAAAAAATATAAAAGTTTAAAGCCCCCCCCTCTAACTCGCTAACTTTTAAAGTATGGGAGTGAAAAATCTAATATGCTGTAGATCTCAATATAAACTAACAACGAAAATTAGGTTGAACGAGATACAGCCATACAAACACTATGAAAAACAAAGTAATTTTTTTAGTTGCGAAAAATTATAGTTATAGAATACTTTACTGTGTTACGGAATCCTACGAGTGCGAGTCCAACTTGCACTTGGCCAGTTTTTTAAATACAAGCCATCAAAATATTTGTACGACTGGTATACCAGTATACCAGTGTTACTAACTTAACATCAATCATCTACTAATGCACCTATATTCTATCAAATAAATGTTTCATTTAATTTTATTTCATTTCATAAAAGTAGCTCTTAACCCTGTTTGACTGATGTTAACTTGTAATCAGTAGATCACAACTTTGTTCGTAACAAACGATACAGGCAAGTTTATAAAAAAACTGACCCATCTCCTCAAAAATCTTAATCTTTGCCCCAGACCCATATCGACTACAAATTGCGCGGACTACCCGCTCCAAAAGAAAATAATATTGTTTCTTTGGCAAATATTTACCCCTTCTTATTTCGTGTGTCTTTTACAGAGTATACGGAACTCGAATATTGATAGGAATTAACAAACACGACTGTGGTATATATAGCGTGCTATAGCTTGGTATACTTTGACAATTATGTTGTGTTTGGATAACGGCTTTTGAATACGATATTGGGTGATAGTGGAATATTAAGGGTTCTTTATTTAACGATGATAACAATTACTTATGTATCATATTATTATGATGATGCTTTTTTCCATCTACTATTAATGACTATTATTAATGACTGCATATTGATATGTTACTAAAAAAATAATTAATTTTAGTAATTAGCATTTTTTTTTAAATGTACAATTGAATTTTCAATGTTTGATAGGTAATTCAAATTATTGACATGACTTTTAATTTATATTTTAAGCATAACACCAGCTACTTTCGATATTGTTATCATAGTTTTCTGACAAATAAAAATTCATTCATTAATCATATAGGCTAGCGTTTGATCACTATCTTACCTGTTGGTAGGTGATGATGCGGTCGAGGATGGTACCACACTAGGCCTAGAATGTAAAGCTCTCAAGGATAGCTGCCGAAACACATTAGATGTTTGGCGACAGATTTTTGGAGGGTAGTAGTCGGCCAGGCGGACACTAGATAGTGTTCTACCACCATGCAATGTTTAGATAGATAGATAAATTTCTTTATTGCCATACCAGGATATATAGAATATAGACTGTAAGACAGAGACACACATAACAGCGTAAATTTAAAATGTTGCAATGGCCAGTCTCATCGCTAATAGCAATTTCTTCCACACAACCGTTGTGTCGAGGCTTGAAATATTTTTTAAAGTGAAACTTCTTGAGGGGGTAAATATGACGGAAGTAACGTAGCGTCACGGTCCAAAGGCAGCGAAAGCGCGTGGCCCGACACGCACTTGCCCGGTTTTTTTAACCGAATTCAAAAAAATATTTTGATTATTCTTTTTTTGTTCGAAAGGAGATATCCCAAGTGTGGTACCATGGTAATTTTATCGAGGTTTGATAAGTATCTCCAGAGATATTGAGATAAACATCTCAAAATAGGTACTGAAAATGAATAGCGCGGCATTGAAGTCGGTTCTTTTTTAGTTTTTTAACGATATTATAAAGTTGACAACCAGTTGGCGGTAACTACTGGTAGACGAAGCTTGCAAAAAATATAATTCGTTTATTATAGTCTTCCTAATTTTTAAATGTTACGTACACAGGGAACTCACTTATTTATATCCCTCAAACAAATCATTCCTAAACAACAGGTGAGATAATGGTCAAACCACAACACAAACCTCGAATTACCCTACGCCTTCATCTATGGGTCAAGCGCTTGCTATATTCTATAAAAAAAAGTACATTACCTAAACCTACTTTTTCTTATATAAATTCAGTATGTAACGTATCGTAATTTTCCGGTGTATTACAAGTTCTCAAATCAAGCAAACGAGATGTGGTAGCTACTGATTACCCTCATTATATCTACTTTAAATATTATGTCAATGGAACAGACTAGTTTGTACAAGCCTGCACAAAATACATATATCATACAAATTGTAAAATATGTATGTACATACAACGATTTATCTGATCGACTAGCGTTCGACCAATATTTTGCTTGGTGGTAAACGATGATGTGCGTAATCTAGGATAGTGAACATGCTAGGCCTTGAATGCTCTAACTCTCTAGGATTGCGTATTTTCTCCTTGATGATGGTAAGCTTCTTTGTGGTAGGTGTTAATGGCTTAACACTCTTAACATAAAAGTACGACACTTTGTCAATAGATGGCGCTGTGCTGTGACCTCTAATCTCTAGATCGCGGTGACGAGATTCGCACGCGATACTACTTAAGCTACGAGCTCTAAGCTATAAGCTCGTCACTTGTGTATTTGAATAAAATCAGGAAATCAGTAATTTCTGTACTCACTAAAAGGGTGTTTTATCAACACCTACACCTAGGAGTTTTTCTGGGTTCGCCCTGTAGGTCAGGTGGAAAATTGATAAAATGCTACTTTTAATTAATGTTTTGTTTTCAGTGGTCATATGATACATTATTATTATTATACGTACTAGTGTAATTAATTAACCTAGGAGTATAAAAGCTATGGATATAACATGTTTTTCAAGCTTATAAACTTATATAACATTTAAAACAGGCATTTACTATAAAACTAGACATGCGAGATGACAACATTAGATCTACTAAGTATTTAAACAATTTACTATGTAAGTTTTAAAATTAACATTACATTTTCAATCGAATTTTGATAAATAATACCAAACGGCGGCAGATGAAGTAACTTGTGGCGATAGCCGAAAAATGCAGGTATCTATCTACGGAATAGCAACAAGAACTGTAGTACCCTTAGTACGAGTTTTCATACCAAACTCGATATCGTACCTATATCGAGCAAATTTTGTATGAACAACAGTACAGCGCCTCTAGTGGTTAAATTAGACCAATTACTAAATTAAGACCAATCAGGGAGCCATAATAAGTCGAAAACTATGTGAGATCTGTCAAAAGCGTTTACGATGAAATCTCGTACTAAGGGTTGAGTTGAGTTTGTACTGGTTGAGTGAGTGACGCGCAGGCGCATGCGCTCCGACGCACGATGCGCGCGCCATATCCGCTCTTCACCACTGTTGATAATGCTCTTACCATTTGTGGTTACAACTTAACACATTCCAAGGTAATGAGCGCAGTGCATGTAATCTATTCAGAGTTCTGCATGCTATATTTAGTACGATTAAAGCCAGAAGTCTTCGAGCATTTACCAATGGAGATGTTAACGTAAGGCGTACGCCTCTGCTGGCCATATAGCCATTTTTGGCCATATGAGCGTGCGTAACTACGCTGTATTTTTAATACTGTGTGCGTGTTTCAAGCTAGTGTGCGGGATCGTTAAAGTGAGTGATTTGTGTGTGTGCAATGCGTGTTTACCTCGTCCCCCGTAAGTATCGACAGAAAATTTTTTTTGCGGATTACAACGTTAACATCTCCATTGGTAAATGCTCGAAGCCAGAAGTTATAGTTAACAATCAAACGAACGTTTTGCTTAGCCTGTTATTATTATATCCTTATAAAATAATCTACATTATGATAGTTTATTGTTTGTTGTGTTAAGATTTGAGAGGATTGCGCTTTCTGTACGAGGCCAAAGTAGTCGTGTTGATTTGTGATGTTTACCTCTTGGAGATACTCTCTGGAGAAAACATAAGGCATGTCAGACTTACAAAATTTTGTAAGCCATCTGTTGAGTTGCCAGGAACAAAAATGTATTTTTTTTAGTCAAAAAAGTCTACAAATAAAAAATAAGAGAAAAAAAAATACAAGAAGATAATAGGTACTTAGTATAATAGAGTTTTGGAGGGAACGTGAAAAAGTGTATGCTCTTTTAACCATTAATTAAAATAAAAAGTTTAGTTAGTGGCAATTTTACCAATACACTTCACGATATATAATTATTTGTTATAATTGTAACAACTAGCCCCTCGCTCCCCTACAGCAAAAATTGATAATTAATTTTATTGGACGGTTCTGATGAACCGCTCTGTACAAATTAACAAAAGCATAAATGAAATCACATAGCAATAATATTGTGACGCTGAAAAACGTCTCCATCTTGTGTTGAAGGACAGGAAGCGGAACAAAAAAAAATAACCGGCCAAGTTGAGTTTGATTCGCCCGCCGAGGCTTCCGTACCAACTTCGCATACTAGGCTAAAGATTGTAGTTCGATCCATAGAAAATGTATAGCAAAAATACACATAGTAAGTTTGTTTTACTAAATTAACTTACCTATTTACTTTAATACCTAATCCTTAACTTAGCTATTTACTAATTTAGGTATTACACTACATATTGACAGTCTTCTGATTTATCTAATACTATAAGAATCTTTGTCCTGATATACTGACATACTGACTGACAGACAACGCACAGGCTAAACCGCTGGTCGTAGAGACTTGAAATTTGGAGGGTATATTTTTCTTAGTACATAAGGGTGTACAAAGAAAGGATTTTCCAAAATTCACCCCTGAAAGGGATGAAACGGGGGTTCAAAGTTTGTATGGAGAAACAAGATTAGATAGTGTTTTCTATTTGAAACTTCATACAAGTGCTCCAGTAAAAAAAATAAGTAAATAAGTGTTTTAGGTTTTTTTGAAATTCCACCCATAAGAGGGTGAAATGGGGTAACAAAGTGTGAAAATCAATATTGTTTCGGATTGCACTGAAATTTGGCATGCAGATAGATATTTTGACTTTTAAGTATCCACTGAGAAATAATTTTTCAAAATTCACACTTCAAGGGGATGAAGCGGGGGTTCAAAGTTTGGATAGTCATTTCATTCGACATTTCACACAAGTACTTCTGTAAATAAATAAGTAAATACGAGTTTCAGACTCTTTAAAAATGCCTAAGAGGATACACTGGGGTAACAAAGTTTAAAAATCAATATTGTTTCGGATTGCGCTGAAATGTAGAATGCAGATAGTTATTATGACGTAGGTATCCGCACAAATTTGATTTTCTAAAAAATTCTTCCGGATCCGATTCTGGAGTCACGCGATAACATGATAACGGGTGAACCGATTTGGCTAATTCTTATTTGATAAAGAAAAGATTTAAGTTTATACAAGAAGTTTTAAACGCGGGCGAAGCCGCGGGGCACTTCTAGTTTATATATAAGTGCTTCAAGACCTTATTTCATGCCAAATTTCATGATTCTAGGGCAACGTGAAGTACCGTATAGGTTTTGATTCCCTGTTGAAATCGCAAAATAAGCGAAAAAATGTTACTTAAACGGTTTTATCTTTTGATCGCATTTACTCACAGGTTTGATTTTTTCACAGCCGAAGGATACCGAAGACCCGAGTATTTGATATAAGTTTCAACTTGATACCTCTACGGGTTCCTTATTTCCTTTTAAGGTACGGTTTAAAATAACGTAGACTTTTACATCACAAGTGTACCGATTTGAATGAAGAAATATAATGTCGACTGCATACGACAAACAAAACTCAGTTTATTAAACAACGTCGAATTATGGGGCAATACCCATATACAGCTCCATTATAATAATTTTAAAATTGTCTATTGGTTCAATGAACTTGATATGACGCAGCTAAAATTAATGGCGCAAATATCTCAGACCATTATCCTTACTATCCTTAACATTATAAATGCGAAAGTAACTCTGTCTGTCTGTCTGTCTCGCTTTCATGCCTAAACTACTGAACCTATTTAAATGCTATTTGGTACACAGATAGTCTAGAGCCTGAGAAAGGACACCTACTTTTTAATGTGAAAAAGGGGTTGTAAAGGGTTGAAAGGGGGGAAGTTGTATGGAAGTATCGTCATTTTTAAACTTAGACGCTTGAAACTTATTATTTAGGCTGTTGATTCGATATAAATGAATGACATTCAAAGTTTGTAAAAGTTTTATCTTCAAGTGTAAAATAACAAAAAGGAATAGGGAAAGAAATTTAAGGAAATAGGTACGTTTCCGAGGTGGTCCCATTGTAATTTCATCGAGATCAGATAAGTATCTCCAGAGATATGACGATAAACTTCTCAAACTTGCTACTGAAATTGATTCGCGGGACATTGAAGTCGGTTGTTTTAGTTTTTAAACTATTTTAATTTTTATACCATTAGTCGTTCTGTGATTGGATTGCACATTTTAATAGACTTCAAAAAAAAGGAGGAGGTTTTATGTTATAATTACATAGATTTCACTTCCAGATACGATTAAAATCGAACAATATGGTCACATTTAGCTATGGATGCGCGTACAGCGGATTCGCGCGAGGTCATCGACCCGACCACTCGGTCAAGGTTTATCTCAGTTAGTACACACGCGGGCCGATAGATGGCGATAGTAGGTATTACTGAAACAAACTCTGAAATTATGCCTTTTTAAACCACCAACGCAAAAAGAAGGGGTGTTATAAGTTTGACGTGTGTATCGGAGTATCTGTGTAGGTATGTGTGTATCTGTCTGTGGCATCGTAGCGCCCAAACGGATGAACCGATTTTGATATGTGTTTTTTGTTTCATTCACACCTATAAAGGTGTCTTAATCGAGAGTGTTCTTAGGTTTGTTTCATGAAAATCTGTTCAGCCATTTTTAAGACTAACGAAATAAAAACATTTCATTTAGTGTTTAACTTGGCCAGTTTTATTTTTTGTGATTGCTTATACAAAGAATAACTCAACCTCTCCTCTGATGTCAACTGATAATGCGGTATAAGATGGAATAGTGATGTAATGGATGTGGAAGACTATGACACAGACATTTTTTCCGAATCCACATCCACAAACCTGTAACCAGATACTAAGCATACGTTCTCTTTCTAACCGTACTATTACTATATAATATACTAATACTAATACAAAAATACAAAATATAAAAACAAACTACACGCACCCTCGTGTTTCAGTACCTCAGACAATTTTTGTCCAGAAATGGTTAAATAAAGAAACTCGTAGAAAGAAACGCAATATATAAAACGCAGACTTGTGCTTTGTATGTCATAATAAAAAATCTCCTCTATAATATTCGACCAAGCGCCAATCTATCGAAAGTTTTTTCAATTCTGACGAAGATAGACTACGACAATGTCAAGTTTGAAAGGTCTCCGATCTTTATCGGTGGATACAGGCAGAGTTAAAGAAGTGTGGTGTGGTTTTATTAAACCACGATAATGCAATTGAAACTTTTTGTTTATGTGTAGCTATGGTAACTAGCTACTATGACAGCAGTGACATGACACATTAGCATGTATACAAATATGGCTGCGGAAGCGTCCGCCAATCACAGCTAGACCTAAATGTCATAAATCATATCCACCAATCAAGTTAAAGCACCGGCAACATGCGATAGATGGATGAAAAAATTTGGGGCGATGTAATAAAACTTTCACTTTGAAAACATCTATCCAAAGTGTTCCCCCTACGTTACCAACAAACAGATCGTAACACTTGCCCAGGATGTCGGCTCCATACAAATTAAAACAATTGTTATCTATAGAATCGGACATAACGCCAAGTCCGGTGTCAATGCATTGTAAAGCTAATTTGATTTATTTTACGACCGACAAACCGCTCAAACTTTATAGCGCAGACCATCAAACTGTGAAATGATGTTTTTATCAGTTGGCCAGATGGATAACGCGTCGATTTGGAAATTTTGGGTCGAGCAAGAAGCATAAGATGTAGTCCTTGTTTTGATCTCCCGCGCTCACACACTAATTATTATCGAAACTCAATTATTTAAAGAACTCATAAACGTATAATTAACAATGTAGCTCAATAAACTTGTTAAATAAAAAGCCAATCTATGTTTTATAAGATCTGTGGAGTTTGTAATAAAGAGGATAAAATAAAAAGAAGATACTTGCCTGATGGCAGGCCGTGACGCTTATGTGGTGAGTTAATTACATGCCCTGTAAATTTAACTGTACATTTTGAACCGAAAACTGAACGTAATTTCACGATTGACCTAGGCGGGCTAGCAAAAGTTTTAAAAATTTAATAAATAGGTAGTTGTTTCGACAGTACCTAACACAAAATTATTCATATTACCTAGCAAGAGGAGTATATAATATCAAAAATGTAATGTCTAGAGAGGATGGATGAAGAATGACTGACCTAAGCGAACGTATCACGACCGGATCGGAGACGTTTTAAATAAAGGCCAAGTCAAAAGCACCTATAACCAGCGAGCATGTATGAAGGCGCTCATGAGAGTGGAAGAAGCGAAAGAGGTATGTCAGGATCGTAGCATGTGGAAAGAAGTAGTATCCTACCCCAACGGGAAAAGGGCGTAATTTTGTGTATGAAATGTACTTATAGGAGAGGATTATGTCCAGCTGTGGACGGAAATTGGCTAAGAATGATGATGGTGGTGTAATGTGTCTGTCATTACGGAAGATGTGTTAGGACTGTGGTTACACTCACAGTTTTCTGTCTTCACTTTCAGAAAAGACAATTCCAAAGGTCTTCATGCATTTATTAACCGACTTCAAAAAAAGGAGGAGGTTTCTCAATTCGACCGTATATATATCTATATATATATATTTTTTTTTTTTTTTTTATGTTTGTTCGCGGATAACTTCGTCGTTTATGAACCGATTTCGATTATTCTTTTTTTGTTCGAAAGGAGATATCCCAAGTGTGGTACCATGGTAATTTTATCGAGGTATGATAAGTATCTCCAGAGATATTGAGATAAACATCTCATAATTGGTACTGAAAATGAATAGCGCGGCATTGAAGTCGGTTGTTTTTTAGTTTTTAAACGATATTATTATATCTTATAGTCTAGCGTTTGACTACTATCTCGTCTGGTGGTAAGCGATAATGTGGTCAAAGATGGTGAACACGCTAGAATACTCTGACTCTCGAGGGCTGCGTGCTGCCGGAACACTGAAAGGTTATGGCGGCGAATTTTCTCCTTGATGAAACTTCTTTTTGGTAGCAACTAAGGCGGAACATCGATATTGTCCTACAAAATAAATAAGGAAAACTTGTCCGAAATTAAACGAAACTGAAAAGTATAAGTACAAAATAAAACGATGTAAGCAGTAACAATTTCTAGTAATCTCTCTTAACAATATTCAATTCAGTAACATTTATTTTTTCCTCGACGTAAACAGTAGAGCCGTGAACTTGGCCGTGCACCAAAACATGGGCATTTGGCCTAACGACGGGTTTCCGGTCTGAACCGTAACGTTCACGGGTTACTGGAAGTGATAAATGCATTGTGTTTTCCATGAATTTTAATGATAAATGTAATTGAGAGTTAGTGGTAATTTTTTAATTTAAATGTAACTTTAATTTTCTTACTATTTACCTCTTGCTGGTTTACAATATAGAATTTCGTTTGCAATATAGATACGTCTTCATGCAAATAAAGCTAATTTAAAGCATTTTTATTTTATTTTCAAAAGAATTCTCGTTTTTAGTTAATGAGGGTATGAGAAAAACTTCATTCTTTTACAGGTGGTAGGATCATATTATATCGATGTTCCGCCTGACTTGCTACTAAAAAGTAAGTCAGAGTATTCTAGGCCTAGCATTTTTTTATATCTTCTAGGCTAGCATTGGACCACTATCTCACCTGTTGGTATGTCATGATGCGGTCGAAGATGGTAAGCACGCTAGGCCTAGAATGGGAACTGGCTCTCAAGGATAGCTGCTGGAACACATTAGATCTTTGGCGACAGATTTTCTAACTTGAGAGTAGTAGCTGCGGGCGGACACTAGATAGTGTTCTACCATCTTGTTTCTTAACGATATTTTTCCTTCACCGGAAGGCTACTGTGAAAAGCGCACATACATTTTTCTATGGAAAAATTCACCATCTTCGACCACATAATTGCTTATCATCAGACGAGATAAAAACATATATATGGTGGCTATTTCTATGTAAAATTTCAGCGTTACCAGTCCAGCCGCTTGACCGTAAAGATTTTTTTTTATTTGTGTAGATTTTTGACCTACGCCAAGGAGCTGTTCTCTCCTGGAGATGATCACTTTTCAGAACACCTGGAAAACTGCAGGTGTATTGGCTAAAGGTACGGACACACCGCAGCGTCCTGCGTGCGCGATCTAGGCGGCGATCGGATAGCGCAGTAGTATTTGTACCGAACGGTTCACACCAAACGCGATCAGAAAACAATTGAAAAATATTGAGATTGCGCCCGCAGGACGCAGGACGCCGCAGTGTGGCCGTACCTTAAACGCTTGTAAATAAGAAATAAAATAAAAACAGTATTTTTAGTCCGTTTAATTAACGAAATTAAACGGTCGAGGCATGTGTTCTCGAAACTGATCATTATTTGGCCCGATATTGAAACTTCAGCAATAAAGTTATTTTCGTGTGTTTATTAATATTGTAGGACGTAAGGTCAAAAGCTGGATATAAAGTATTTATGAGTTTTCTAAATGCTCTAACATAAAAAGACTATTAATAATCCTAGAGTAACTAAACCACACGTAATAGAGAATATGCATGAAGCTCAATAATAAATAATAAATGAAAAATGCAATTTAAGCGAGGGAGATTTAAGTTTGTAAAACAGATCACCATTGGTCGAATCGAAAGTTGACGTCATTATGCACTACTCCACGTGATAGAAACATTGAGCGCGGGAACATAAAAATAAATGTATGGTTTGGTCTTATTGTATTTATTTCCAAATATTGTGTTTGCCGCGTATTATTGTGCAAAAATGTATATTACTAACCATTTAATATAGATAAAAATGAGTACGAGATTAGAGAAACTGTATAATTTAATAAAAACATGCCATTGGCTTAATAAAATAATCGCGCGGAGTCTTAGTTAAAGAAAAAAAAGCTGGTTTGCTTCAAGCGGCGTGTGTCTGACGTAAGTGCGTGATGTCACAATTCACTACCAAAGAGCCCGGGAAATGACAGCGTTTAAACTGCTCAAATTTATTTGTATATTTAAATGTTTATTTCAAAAATAATTACACTAATTCTAGCAGTATTTTATTCTTTTATTATGTTATATAGATGTAATGAGTGAAATAAAAATATTAAAAAAAACATGCATATTCCCTATTGAATCGAGATTGAGTTTTTTTTTTATCTGGTGATCTGATGATGTTGTGTTTGAAGTCGGCTGGTGGTCCTCTTTGAAGTCGGTTCAAAATGGGATGAAGGAGACGTTAAATTAGTGTGGGAGTATCCAACTAATATTATAAAGGGGAAAGTTTGTGTGTATATATGTTACTTTTCCACGCTAAAACTATTCAACCGATTGAGCTAAAATTTGGTATGTAGATAGTCTAGACCCAGGACTAACATATAGGATTACCCGATATTCCCACAGGAACGATATCTACGCGGGTAAAATCGCGGGGTACAATTAGTTCTATATATAGAGAAAATTGCACGAGCTTCGAAAACCAAAGACCGCTTAAATTTTTAACCGACTTCAAAAAAAGGAGGAGGTTTCTCAATTCGACCGTATATATATTTTTTTTTTTTTTTTTTTTTTTTTTTTTTTATGTTTGTTCGCGGATAACTTCGTCGTTTATGAACCGATTTCGATTATTCTTTTTTTGTTCGAAAGGAGATATCCCAAGTGTGGTACCATGGCAATTTTATCGAGGTATGATAAGTATCTCCAGAGATATTGAGATAAACATCTCAAAATTGGTACTGAAAATGAATAGCGCGGCATTGAAGTCGGTTGTTTTTTAGTTTTTAAACGATATTATACATAATGCTTACATTCAAAATTTAAAACCACCCCCAACCTCTATTCATAATGTTTATAGAGACCATTATTTTGCAGATTTCAGGAGATGTCCCAGCATTAGGTCAATCACATAAGTAAACGCTATCGAGTTCTTACAATATCGTTGAAGTAAGAGTAAACCGAATTCCAAATTGATCAGAACTACAATGGTTGAATTTATAGCGACATTGTCAAGAAAAAAGCTTATAGTCTTCAAACGGCTGAACGGATTTTCATGAATCTAAGCTAAGTACACTCTCGTTTAAGATACCTATGTAACAAAAAAATTTAATCATAATCGGTTCATCTGTTTAGGTGCTGCGATGCCACAAATAGACACACACTGATACTCGCGTCAAACTTATATTATCTTATTTTTGCGTCGAGGGTAAAAAATAGTGAACATTTAGCGCTTAAATTTCGTAACTTGCCTAAAAGATTGTCTAAGACAGTCACGTAAATCTCATAGAGATGTAAAGTACTCACCTCAAAGTATTGCTAAATATATGTAGCGGACAAGATTTCCTTGCACAAGATACGTATAATTCCTGCACTCGTATAAACCATTAAACCATTTGAATAAAGCAAACACATTTTACGAGAACGAGTATAATTTTACGAGTATATTTGTGATCCGGTACATTTGATCCGGGTTTTTTGCTTGTGTTTTATTTTCAACCAACTACCAAAAAGGAGGAGGTTCTCAATTCGTCTGTATGTTTTTTTTTGTATGTATGTTACGCGATTAATCCCGCAATTGTTAACCGATTCGAATGATTATTTTTTTATTTGGTAGGATACATTTCCGAGGTGGTTCTATTGTAATTTCATCGAGATCTAATAAGTATCTTCAGAGATATGACGATAAAAGTCTCAAACTTGCTACTGAAAATGACTCGCGGGGCATAGTCGGTTGTTTTAGTTTTTTAACCATCTTAATTGTTGTGAAGTCGGTTAATAAAGTAATTTCAATCAATAATGTATAGGTTAGAATGACACACACGTTTGTAAGCACTGTGAGTATTCTTGTTGTTGTGAATAAGGCGGTAAGAAGTTAAAGTTAAATAGGGGGGTAGGAAGTTAAAGTTAAATAAGGGGGTAAGAAGTTAAAGTTAAATAAGGGGGTAGGAAGTTAAAGTTAAATAAGGGGGTAAGAAGTTAAAGTTAAATAAGGTGGTAGGAAGTTAAAGTTAAATAAGGGGGTAAGAAGTTAAAGTTAAATAAGGGGGTAGGAAGTTAAAGTAAATTAAGGGGGTAAGAAGTTAAAGTTAAATAAGGGGGTAAGAAGTTAAAGTAAATAAGGGGGTAGGAAGTTAAAGTTAAATAAGGGGGTAAGAAGTTAAAGTTAAATAAGGGGGTAAGAAGTTAAAGTTAAATAAGGCGGTAAGAATTTAAAGTTAAATAAGGGGGTAAGAAGTTAAAGTTAAATAAGGGGGTAAGAAGTTAAAGTTAAATAAGGGGTTAAGAAGTTAAAGTTAAATAAGGCGGTAAGAAGTTAAAGTTAAATAAGGGGGGTAGGAAGTTAAAGTTAAATAAGGGGGTAAGAAGTTAAAGATAAATAAGGGGGTAAGAAGTTAAAGTTAAAAAGGTAATAATATTCATAAGTTATATTCTAGCCTATAAAAAATCTAGTCAATACTTTTTTTTTTAATAAAATGGCGTTCGATAGAGAATAGAGATAAGTGGAAAAAAATGGGGCAGACCTTTGCCCAGCAGTAGGTTCAAATAGGTTGTAAAAAAAAGTAATAAATAAAGTAGTCGTGTTAACCCCTCCAACTAAGGTAAATAATAATATGCTTGTGTCTGGAGTGAGTTCACACCAATAGCGTAATGGGTGGGTATCGAACTCACGACCTCTCGATCGCCAGGACGACACCATAGCCATTGGGCTATTGCCGCTATATATAATATATAAATAATTTTGATTGGCTCCTTCACGCTGAAACAACTCGACGAATTTTGATAAAATTTGCAGTTAATAAAGCTTATAGTGATTTGAGTAATACGAGTATGTAGACTACGTTTTATCCCAAAATTAATATAGCAAGCGAATATCCATAATTAATATAGCAAAAACGTTTGTAACTCTGTCACTCTGTCTGTTTGTTACCTAATCACGCCTAAACAGACGATCCGAATGAGAAAGAACATAGGCTACTAAATTCTTGGTGTATGTGAACAAAATGGCGAGTATCACCTAGATATCTATATAGTGATAATTTACTTGAAATTCAGAATTTTCTTTATCGCTTCCATATAATTTGCTCCCCATTTCAACATGTCTGTATGTTAACAATTTTATTATTCGCTATAGATAATCCTGTACATTAAACGTCCATATATTTATTATAACCATAAATCAGCCAGTTGCGAGGTGCATCAGGCAAAGTGCAGTGCTCTTTAAAATATCCAACAATATTCAAAATCAACCTAAAGTCATAAACGATAACGTCGAAAATGGTTCCAACTGTTTATAGACTTATAAGTCATTTGATTTGGATTACAGCGTTCACACCTATCATTGTAAATTAAACTTTACAATCCCATAATAAAACGCAATTTTGAAGACGCATAGGAACGGATTCAGTTTTACGATCAGAGAGAAGTTATGGAAGTTTCATCCTTGTACAGTTTAAAGTAGGTATGATTATTGCGTGTAGCTTTTAGAGATTTTATGATGTTTTTCAAGTGTTTTATATAAAAATTGACCTCAGCTGGGGCGTCCTAACAAATATTTGCACATCGGATGCGGTACGCGTGAACTAGTAAGAGATTAGTAAAAGAACTGAATTTTGACCAGTTTTAATTCTCTCTTGAGCTAAAAGAACTGCTTTAGAGAGAAGCCTTACAAATGACTTGTTCTGGAATTCGTTTGTTTGGAGTTTTCACACAGGATATTAAGTTTTTGTTGTAGATACTTTTTTATTTATTCTGTGCTTTTAGTTAGGTTTTGGTTTAGGAATGGAGCTGGAAGGTAGGATTAGTATTTTAAAAATAGTCTTTGTCTCATTTGCTTGAATTCGGTAAATGTCTCAATACTCTTCTAGGCTGAAGTGTTGCGGGTTCAAGTCCCGTCGGTACGATGAAATTTTGGATTGTGTTTAACAATTTACAAAAATATAAAGTGTGAAACACTTAATAATATCGTTTAAAAACTAAAAAACAACCGACTTCAATGCCGCGCTATTCATTTTCAGTACCAATTTTGAGATGTTTATCTCAATATCTCTGGAGATACTTATCATACCTCGATAAAATTACCATGGTACCACACTTGAGATATCTCCTTTCGAACAAAAAAAGAATAATCGAAATCGGTTCATAAACGACGAAGTTATCCGCGAACAAACATTAAAAAAAAAAAAAAAAAAAAAATACGGTCGAATTGAGAAACCTCCTCCTTTTTTTGAAGTCGGTTAAAAAGAAACATAATATTTGAAGTGTAATAGTTCTGATATATTAGATTATAATTTAATTGAATTTCTCTAGATGCAAGATTCCTGCAAAATATACTGCGCTAGAGGTGACAGCACCACTTTGTCAGTTATTTTATTCAACCGTGAAATCAAATGAATATAGAAAAGTTTTTCTTCGCGAAAAACCATTGTATCAAAAACTTGAGTCTTGTTTAACTATTTTTTATTTCTTATAGGCTAGCGTTTGACCACCACTATCTCGCGTAAGCGATTATGTATGTGATCGATGAAGGCCTAGAATACTCTGACTATGTATAAGTTTATGTGATTCGCGAAATTAAATTATTCTATAGATTTGAGTCTCACTGTGTCTGTTATCATCATCATCATAATTATGAACCAATTTCCATCCACAGCTGGACATAGGCCTCTCCTACGGCATGCCACTGAGTTCGATCTGCAGCTACTCGTATGTCTGTTATACTTGGCAGGAATTAATCTCTTATCATAAGGCGAGCGTCTTTCACCTTTAACCAAATACGATTACAACAAAATCTTGAAAACATGTCCTTCAAATTGCTATCGGTTAGAGTAAAAACAGCAAAAAGCACGATATTTCAACACTAACCTGATAAAATAACCTATTTCATACAACACTTAAACCATTTAACGGTAATACAAAAAACGTTCAACCTCAAAAAAAATGTCATTTACGTTTCTTCCGCACAAGCGCACAAAACAAAATGTCAATACAAAACAGTTAACAGTATTCTATTCAATAAATAACAACATGTAAAGGGAAAATCACAATTTCCGTATGTCTATGGAGCACAAAAAACCAGAGCATGGATATGACAGAAAAACGACTTTTTGTTTCGGTCCTGATATAAATTCATGTATTAGTGGACCGAGTACTTGATTGTATTTTGTATTTTATTTTCAGAAAATTGGAGATTATTGAGTTAACGGTATTTCATTGAATGGACCTCTTTGCTAGAGTCGGATAGAGTTAAGTGTGTTGCATTGCTAGGTTCTTATTTATTAAGGTTTTCAATTTGCCTGTATATATGTTTGTTACCTCACAACTCCGTCATTTATTGACCGATTTAGATTTTTTTTGTCTGAGAGAGTGTACCTACTTCCCGTTTGGTTTCATTGTAATTTCAGCAAGATCTGATGAGTATCTCCAAAGATATGGAGATAAACACCTTAAACTTGGTGCTGAAAATAACGCGAGGTATTTGAAATCGGATAGTTCGTTTTATAAACAATCCTAAATCATTAAGAATAATTATAGTATAAACCTTTCAAGCTAACGATAACTCCATTGACTTACAGCCATTATTTACACAAAAAAATTATTTAAAAATGCACATTTTAGTCTAACAATACATTTCAGTTTTGACACAAAATGGACGTATCCTATGACCACATTAACCCAATAACAACATGGTACGTCTCACAGATGCGAATGAACCCTGACCTTCAGCCGTGACATACAAACAGACACACAAACTCCGCAAACCAAATAAACAAAACGTCGAATCTTTCAAGAAACATCCCGCACGGTCAATGAGCGAACGATTCCACAAATTGAATCGATTTTGTTCCGCATTTACACATCACCGAATGATGAGTCAAAATATGACCACGAATCGTGAATTTTATAACAAACTCATAGGCTGAGTTGCGCCATCTTACTTTAACCGTAACTATAACTATTAACCGGTGGTTTTATATGGAGTTTGACAGATGTTTGACGTTTGTTATAGTTAAAGTAAGATGATGCAACTCAGCCTTAGTTGTGAATTACTAGCGGCTGGTTATCAATCGACTTTCAAAAAGAAGGAGTTCTCAATTTATCTGTGTTTTTTTTTGTATTTATGCGTGATTACTCCGTCGAATAATTGTTTTTTTTTAAACGGTAGAGTATATTTTCGAGGTAGTCCCATTGTAATTTCACCGAGATCTGCACCCTGATTCTCAATCATTCGAAAGCAAATTCGGATTCGGAAACTGCCTCTCTTTCGACTCAGATCTTTGCAATTTACTATGTTCTAATCCGCAACTTTGTTATTTCAACTCGAAAAAACCTGTGATTTTAATCGGAAAGGTTTCCGCGAGCAAATAGCGCACGGAATAATATATATTCGAAATTCAAAATGACGCTTCCGATTCCGATAGGTTTTCGAATGATTGTGAATCAGGGGGCTGATGAGTATCTCCAGAGATATTATGATAATCGTCTCAAACTTGCTATAGAAATTGACTCGCGGGCATGGAAGTCGGTTGTTTTAGTTTTGAACTATCTTAATTATATTAGATCTATCCAGATTTCTTACGGATACTTGACTTACTCTTTCTTGAACTGGACATTGAATGTATGAATTAATATTTATTTCAAAAATATAAAGCATTTCAAACTAACGCGACCATTTTTAATACGCTAAGGTAAGATTGGAAACTAAGTTTCAGAACATGCATCAGCTATAAGATTTCATCCCAAATAAATCGTATTAATTAAAAGCGAAAATCGCTAACGCTGTGACAATGTTGTTTTGCATTTGCATTGCATTTTGACATTACTTCAAGGACCTGAGAGCCCCGTTGGCATGAGCGAGAGGTAGCCGGTTCAAACCCTAGCACGGGAGTTCGTCCACAGCTGGTAGGAGCATATTATATCGATGTTCCGTCTGACTTACTACCAAAAAGTAGATTACTACCATCAAGGCATGCATGCATTTTGCGTGATGGTAGGACACTATCTAGTGTACGCCTGGCCAGCTACCACCCTCAAGCTAGAAAAACTTTCGCCAAACATCTAATGTGTTCCGGCAGCTATCCTTGAGAGCCAGTTCCCATTCTAGGCCTAGCGTGTTACCATCTTCGACCGCATCATTACTTACCAATAGGTGAGATTGTGGTCAAACGCTAGCCTATATGATATAAAAAAAAGCGTAAGTAAATCTACCGCCAAACCTTACGGTATTTCGGCAGCACATAGCAAACAAGTTAGAGTATTCTTATCTGGGCCTACCCTGTGTACATCATCTTCCACCACACCATCACTTGACACCAGGCGAAATAGTGCTCTAACAGTAACCTATAAGATATTAAATAATTAAGATAGTTTAAAAACGAAAACAACCGACTGCAATGCCCCGCGAGTCAATTTCAGTAGCAAGTTTGAGACGTTTATCGTCATATCTCTGGAGATACTTATCAGATCTCGATGAAATTACAATAGGACCACCTCGAAAACGTACCCTACCATTTACTAAAATAATCATTCGAATCGGTTCACAATTGACGGAGTAATCGCGTAAAATACACACACACAAAAAAAAAACATACAGACGAATTGACCTCCTTCTTTTTGGACGTCGGTTGAAAAAACTGTAATTGCGTGAAAATTATATAAATCACTAGCTGACCCGGCAAACGTTGTTTTGCCATATAAATAAATGGCTATTAAAAAATAAGGGTTGATCGTAGAAGGGTGAAAATTGAGGATTGTATGTATTTTTGTATGTTGTATCATAAAAAAATAGAAATTAAAAATTTTGTCTAAAAAATAAAAAATAAAATTTAGGGGTGGACTACCCCTAACATTTAGGGGGATGAAAAATAGATGTTGGCCGATTCTCATAGATACCGGATAAGCACAAAAAATTTCATCAAAATCGGTCAAGCCGTTTCGGAGGAGTATGGCAACGAAAACTGTGACACGAGAATTTTATATATTAGATATCAATACTGACAATTGTCGAAAAATATTATTTTTAACCGACTTCAAAAAAAGGAGGAGGTTTCTCAATTCGACCGTATATATATAATTTTTTTTTTATTATGTTTGTTCGCGGATAACTTCGTCGTTTATGAACCGATTTCGATTATTCTTTTTTTGTTCGAAAGGAGATATCCCAAGTGTGGTACCATGGTAATTTTATCGAGGTATGATAAGTATCTCCAGAGATATTGAGATAAACATCTCAAAATTGGTACGGAAAATGAATAGCGCGGCATTGAAGTCGGTTGTTTTTTAGTTTTTAAACGATATTATTAGTTTGACAGATTTTCTGAAACATTTCAAGGCATGTGTGAATGTGGTCTTACACATCACGTGATTGAAGATTCGTGTTGTTTTAACCACTTTGACTTCATGTTGTAATATTAAAATGTTTGCTATTCATGCAGTTTTTCATTGAACACTCTTACTAGTTTTACTATTTTAGTAATGTTGGTATCACTGAAAATTAGAAAATATATTTTTAAGTGTAAGAAACACTTTAATTTTTAACATCTAAAATATTTTCCCGATCAAAGAAAATTATGTTGTAATAATAAACCACGCGAATAGTTTCAATAGAAGGTCTGAGATGTTTATCACCATATTTCTGGAGATATTAAACAGATCGTTAACATTTATCAAAGGACCATCACGCACTCAAAAATAATAATTAAAATCGGTTTATTTGCAGTTACAAAATAAAGCTGTATATCGTTATATCTCTGGAGATACTCATCAAATCTCAATTAATTGTATAATAGGGCCACCGTGGAGATGTTACTTACCCATTAAAAATCATTTTTCGAAATATTTCATAACTGGCGGAATAATATTGTAAATAAACATACAAAAAAAACTAATTCATTTGTTTGATCTCTCTGTATCGGCTTTGGCAATAATATTATAGAACTAGCAGCGCCACGCGGTTTCACCCGCGTAGTTCCCAGTACCGTGAGAATATGGGGATAAAATATAATTTATATTACTCGTTGATAATGTAGCTAATTATTAATAGCTAATGATTAGCTTATGTAGCTAATTATTAATTAGTGAATGAATTTTCGAAATCGGTCTTGTGGTTTTTGAGTTAAATCGTAACAAACAAACAAATGGAAAATTAAGTATTTCTTCTTTATAATATTAGTTTAGATTACATTAAACTTTTACTCTATCAAATTTGTAGAATATAATATAAAATTCTACAATGTTGATAAACTTTGATAGAAGGAAACTTTGACAGACGGAATACCCAATATAGAGAAGGACAAAGAATACTATTCAAAAAGGACAAAACCTCGTGCGCTTAGTGAAATATTATCTTTTCTATGGTTAAATGTAAATGCTAAAGTACCTATATGTTTTTGTACCTATACTTATTATTAAGTAACAAATTATCAAGTAACAACGATGTAATAAAAAGATACGTATGTAGTAATCATTTTCTTGTAATAGATCTTAGTTTATTATATTTCAAGTAAATAGTATTTAAATTTAAAATTAATTGTTTAATGATATTTAATTCATACATATATATAATGTTTTAGTTTACATACTACACAAAAATTGTCACTAACAAAACACTGCATATCTCTATAAAAAATGTTTATAATACTTATATATTGTACATATTTTAAATGTTAAATGAAGTACCTGGCATTTTTAGCTATAATTATTGTTTAAACATGTGTGTCGAGTGAGTGCTAAGACAAACCTATTGGTTTTTTAGCACAATATCAAAATGAACTTGTAGTTTTTGTACGTGATTGAATAAATTTAAAAAAAAAAAAAAAAAATTGTTTCTGCTTTTCTTCTAAAATTAACGGCTAATTTTGCATTGGTATAAGCAACGGTTCTAGAATCCAACATAGTGTGTAAGTGTAGCGATATATTACCTAATTTTGAAATTATGCGGGGCTATTTACACATGTTTATACTGCTTGGTGGCCGTTATCAATATTCATTTTTAGGGTTCCAACGAACCCAAAGGGTACCAACGGAACCCTATTACTGAGACTCCGCTGTCCGTCTGTCTGTCTGTCTGTCTGTCTGTCTGTATCTCATGAACCGTGATAGTTAGACGGTTGAATTTTTCACAGATGATGTATTTCTGTTGCCGCTATAGCAACAAATACTAAGAACAGAACAAAGTTAAAAATTAAAGGGTTTAAAACAAAAACGTGTTTTTTATGATACGATACCATACGAAATTAATTCTCCTCAACACAGCTAGACAGCAGCACAGGAAAAATTAACACGCGCAAGCGTTTCATTTGTTAAATTTGTGGGCTTCGGTCGATTTGTTTACTTAGTTATATGTAGTGTACAGTTTTGAATAATATATCTTCAATTTTAGTACTTAAAGAGCTTCAACTAGCTAGAATCAGTAGAAAGTTAGTCGTACGAACACTCGGTCTTCCAGATATTTAATTATATTGATTACCTTTGTGTTAATATTTACTTAGTTGGTGTTAGAAGTTCGTGGCGTTCGGTCTTCGTAAATTCGGAACCCTCCGTGTGCGGGACAAAAGTCTGACTCGCACTTGGCCAGTTTTATTTTTTATCGCAAACTTTGCAAGCGTTTTGCTGCTATATCACCAGATGTTAAGTAATGATGCGATCGACGATGTAGCTCGCTTACCTAAAAGATACCGATTCACTCGCGATTTAAAGACCCCCAGGTAGTAATTATCGAGAAACACAGACACCGGCAAGATATTCCTTTACTTCTATCCCATGTGAATGAAATTATATTTTTAGAGAAGACCTGCCCGAAGGCAGCCGAGATGAGATCGTGATGGTGACAGCTAAAAAATGGAAAGGCCCCAGGTGAAGACGGAATCACTACAGAGCTTCTGAAAGCTGGAGGAGCCCACAACAACTGTGAGCAGCAGCACTTTTCCGTTCTCTACACTGGGAGAACTCTACAGGCAGAACAGAAGCATAAAGTGGCTAAAAAGGATGTTTAAACTAGCCAGTTCCCATTCTAGGCCTAGCGTGCTACCATCCTCGACTGCATCATCACTTACCAACAGATGAGATAGTGGTCAAACGCTAGCCTATATGATATTTAAAAAAAACCCTATTAAAAACTACCGCCTAATTTTGCTTCTGAGCCTTGTAGACAAGGCTCAGAAGCGAAATTAGGCGGTAGTGACGTCGTGATGACCCATGAAAACAGCTTAGAAGCTGTTTTCATGGGTCATCACGAACCGTCTTGCGCTATACACAAAGCGGTGGGCAGTGACTGGAAAAGAAGAGCCGACGATCGGGCTCAGTGACGTATTTTGGGAGAGGCCTACGTCCAGCAGTGGACTGACACCGGCTGATGACGATGATGATGATAATTATAGTTATAGCGCGATAAGTTCCGTTTTACAATATAACTGAACATTATCAAAGTGAATTTATTATATTATGAATATTATTATTAATATATTACTTAGACATAAAACTAAAGGTACATTCGAATCATTTATATTAAATTACATTCTTATATATTTCTCATTTTGATGACTATTATTACTTTATTATTAATATACTACTAACCCTATCACAGATATTGTGTACCTGTTGCCTAGTTCTTATGAACTATAGTAATAGATGCATTTCGTTGAAATAGTACGACTACAATGTCAAATACAGTTATGTAGATCGAAACAGGTCTTCACGATACAGGCTTGCCTAGTGTGAAGATCATAAATTATTGTCACTTTTGTTAAAATAAATCAGCCTTAGATCTTAATTATTGTAGTACCTAATACCGAGTTAACTTAATTATTGTAGTACCTAATACCGAGTTAACTTAATTATTGTAGTAACTAATACCGAGTTAACTTAATTATTGTAGTACCTAATACCGAGTTAACTTAATTATTGTAGTACCTAATACCGAGTTAACTTAATTATTGTAGTACCTAATACCGAGTTAACTTAAGTATTGTAGTACCTAATACCGAGTTAACTTAATTATTGTAGTACCTAATACCGAGTTAACTTCATTATTGTAGTACCTAATACCGAGTTAACTTAATTATTGTAGTACCTAATACCGAGTTAATCTTAAGTCTATTTGTATTAATGTATATTTTTCTATTGCTGTAAATAAAGTATTATTCATTTTCATTTTATTTTTCATTTCAATAATATAATGCTGAAACGTCAAAACCTGACTTAACTATAAAACAAGGAAGGTAGAATACACAAGTTGAGATGTTTATTGCCCACTCAGAAACATTTTAAAATTAGTCAAACTATCTAATGGCTATTTAACACGATAACTTCCCTCTGAAGATGAGATCATTTCCTCAAAAAACTGGATAAGTGTGAATCTGGCTAACGCACCGAGGGTTCCGTAGGCATTTATAATTAATTATGTAGTTAAAATGTAAGGCATATTTTTTTATTATATATTGATAGTCCGAAAAACAAACGGAAGTCAAAGCGATTCTATGAGAGATCCCACTTTTCCCTGATTTAAAATATCATTTTTGTTCTTAGCATCTAACAACAGTTTAAAAGAGATCGCTATTTTGCACAAAGACCGGCATTTAAACTTACGTTATATGGTAACTCAAAAATACGTTTTTGAGTTACCATTTTGCTCATTGATGTATGTTATTGTGGTTTATTTTGTTCCATTTGAGTTACGGAACCCTAAAAACATAGTTCACAAGTGAACTTTACAAGTATCGTGTAAAAATCTAATCCTGCCTAATTCGACAAGGCTATAAACAATCAGTTTAATACAAACGTTGGATATAATTTTCAATAAAACAATAAAATTATCCTCGCTAAATAAACACCAGCCTACGGATGGTCCAAGGGACGAGCAATTAGCGATTTCTTAAGAGAAAATTGTGGTTTTCTCTTCGATGACGGCCTGCCTAAAAATGCCTTTTATAGTTTGCAAAGATGTTTGGAAGAAGTGTTGAACTGTATGGATGGGATAAATTTCGATTGTGCAGCGTACAGTCTAACTGTCGTTTTGCAATATCAGAAATAATTAGACTGCATCATTATTTGACCAATTATAAGCTAATGACCAGCACAGTAGGATAGTTAGACACATACAGACGCCAGTAGCTTCGGGTGGAAGTACAGTGGGGGTCATTGACCCCCCATGGTAAGGTAATTGTTGATTTGTTGCCTTTCTACGTCCGTATGCTAGATCTCTAGGTGGTGCTAGAGGTAACCATCGATGGTAGGCGGTTGTGACTCTAACCACCCACCAGACAAAGGGGTTACTATTGGTTACAGTTCTGGCATGTTGGGTGCTAGCCAGTATGGAAGACGGGTTGGGATAGTTTCATTATAGGACTGAAGTCGTTTGTCTAGCGCTTTGTCTCTGTGCCGTTTTCTAATTCCAGATATGCACATATCCTTCGGTTGATTTTTGAAGAAAGTGATGAAGTATTTGTCTGTCAGACAGTAAAAATAAGTACAGCACAGCTAGATGTTATTATGATTTTAAAACATTTTCCATACAATGTCCAAAAATATAGATATTTCAATTGGTGTTGGCTTTCTGCTCATCAACGTTCCTCTAGAACCGGGCGTAATGACGACCCGAGATATTTCTAACAATTATTATGGGATTGGAGATGAGAATATAAAATATAATCGCTCAAGACTTGCACCCCAGTTTCACGCCCCGCACTATTACGCCGATGTAACTGGGTTTACGATCCGAACTATTAAGGATCAAATGGCTATATACAATGGTTGGATTTTACAATCAATGGAGACCAACTAGATAATGCCGAAGTTAATGCCCCTATTTGATTTATGTCGTCCATAAACGGGAGTTTCAAAACGTTTATGATGTCAGTTTTGTTGCGCAAATGTGGAGTGGTTTACTTTAGAATCGGGAGGAAGCATTTTGTGTTGTGTTTGTAAAAACTTTTTGGGAGACTATTCGGCTATATTTTTGTGGATTTTTTGTTGAGTTTGTAGTAGGGCTTTAGGTGTGTTAGAATGCCTCCTGTTTCCTATGACTCGAACCACCTACCGGATAAAGATAAATTGATTAGGCGAGTTCCAGCATGATTTTCAGAGCCAATCAGTATGGAAGATGGGCTTGGAATATTTGCACTCTGTGAAATTAGGCTTGTGCACAGAATACTTAATAGCTTCGATCAGTTGTCCAGCGGCTCGTCTCAGTACCTTCTTTCAATTCCAGACAAGCACGACTCAATCTTAGACCGCATTTTCACGTTAACGGGAGTTTTAAAACGTTTTGTTTCACAGATACAATACAATACAATACAATACAAAACTCTTTATTGTATACCATTCATTATAAAATTAAACTTATATTATAAATACATTCTTTTCTATTCTAAGGTTAGTATAACAATGGGCGGTCTTATCACTAAAAGTGATCTCTACCAGACAACCTTTGTATGGACAGAGAATTGTAGGAAGTAGAAGACGACAGATGTGTAGTGGTTTGCTTTAGTATGGGGAGGAAGCCATTTAATGCTGTAAAACTTTAAAAAATGCGGTTCGGAAGACGGTTTGTAAATTTTTGCGATGTGGATTGGACACACAATTAATATTTCTGTGGTTGGACAAATCTGTGTTGTACATCTGTGTTGTACATCTGTGTTGTACATCTGTGTTGTATATCTGTGTTGTACATCTGAGTTGTACATCTGTGTTATACATCTGTGTTGTACATCTGTGTTGTACATCAGCAGTTAACATACTTAAAGATTAAAGACTTAACATAACCACTCGAGACATTTTAAGCGGTAGAGGTGTTTATCTCAATATATCTAAAGAGTCTACGTCCAGCCGTGGACTGACACCGGCTGATGATCTTAAATAACCTCAATAACTATCTTCTATCTCAACATAAACATAAAACATTCCATTCCATACAGTCAAACACATTTCACTAACAACACTACACCAATCTTCACTATCATTCATACACTCACAAATGTTCACTCACTCTCCTCACACATTGAGCTGTACATCTTCGTGTTAATTGTCAAAACGTGTATTTTAATATTAAGAGTAATTTTATACTACATTAGTTACTTAGTTTGTAAATAGTAATAGATTTGTCATCCACATACATTATCCGGTACATTCAATACCTACCCTATATATTATGTTCCTACGGCGGGGGGGCCTGGTGACCTGTAATACAGGTTTCTCACCGGACCTACATCAGGCACCAGCTCTCACAAGTACTACTATAGAAGAATCTATTGAAGTATAGTTTGTGTATACCTAATACATTTACTTACTCTTGTAGCATGTACCTTGTGATGAGAAATAAATATATTTTATTATTATTTTATTATAAAGATACTCATCTGATGTCCATAGATATAAAGAAAAAATAATAAGTTATTTTTCAAAAAAAATAAAACCGACTTCATAACCACAAACAGGCACTCAAAAGCGAAAAATAAATTACTTAAAATTATTATAAGCGCTACCCACTTATCTATTTGAAGTCGGTGCCAGCCAAGTCTATTGGATAGTAGATAGATATAGATAGTAAGAATATCTGTCAAATACCAAAATCAACGAGAAGAAAGATGTAAAAACATTATTCAAGGTCATATTTTTTAGACTTCAAAAGTATATGCAATAGCAACCTCCATTGTGTATAATCTTCTTGGGACTCTTCTACTAAAACCAGTACATTCTCCTATGTTTGAGGTGTTTATCTCCATATCTCTGGAGATACTTATCAAATCTCGCTAAAATTAAAACGGACCACCTCGGAAACGCATCCTACCTATTAAAAAAAGAATCATTTGAATCTGTTCACAATTGACGGAGAAATCAAGTAACATACACACAAAAAAAAAAAAACATACAGACGAATTGAGAACCTCCTCCTTTTTTGTGCAATCGGTTAAAAAGACTTTAAAATGTAATCTAAATTGTAGCGAAAGTTTTTTTTTATTGCTGATAGGCAGGCAAGCATTTGACCAATATCTCATTTCATGGAAAGTGACAATGTGATCGAGGGTTTAGCGTGCTTGCCTAGAAGATACCTGTTCACTCTTGACTTGAAGAGACCCAAGTTATAGCTACTCGGAAACAAGTCAGCCGGCAACGTGTTCCATTCTTTTGCGGTTCAGATTATAAAAGTAGAACCAAAACGTTTAGTGCGGATTGCTGGAATATCCACCATATATGGATGCTGTTTGTTAGTCTGCCTTGTTGTCCGATGGTAAAAGGGGAAAAAATAAATTAAATTGTGTAATATCCAGGAATAAAGTACAGACGAAGTGAGAACTTCCTCATTTTTTAACCGATTGAGAATCAGCCATTGAGTACCTACTCCTTCCTTCGTCGGTATGTTTTTTTTTTTTTTGTGTGTGTGTATGCTACGCGATTACTCCGTCAATTGTGAACGGATTCGAATCATTCTTTGTTTAATGGGTAGAGTAAGTTTCCAAGGTGGTTTCTTTGTAGTTTTAACGAAATCGGCCAAACCATTTTTAATATATCAACATTTGTATTACGATGCATTTACTTATCTCGACGATTTACTACTAACTACTGGCACAGATTATGTAATAGTTACTACGTTTACTGGCTAATTTGAGAAGCGCGGCGTTCGAAGTCGGTTCTTTTAGTTTTTTAAGGGATCTTAAATTTTGGCTGTTAAAATAAATTAAAAAAGCAGCAAATCTAATATTCTTCGCTACACATCATCCGCGGATATCACACCAAAAAAACAACAATAGATAACTGACGAATAGATTCTAGCTAACTGTTTAATATTTAACAATTCAATAAGACAATCGTAGTCTAAAATAAACTAGTGGTATGTAAAAAATGTTGAACGAATTCAATCGGACGCGAGTTGTCGGCATTGGTTCGAGACGTGAATTTTGGCACGAATTTGAGGCAAAAAATAACAGGTATTCTGACTTTTTCGTCGTTATGTGCTATGGGTAGCTTTTTATAGCTATGCCTCACGGCTTCGCCTGCGTTAAAAAGTACTTGCGAAAAGTAGCCATGTGCTAATCCAGGTTATATGCTATCATTTTTTACATCATAAGGGCGTTTAACCACAATCTCACCTATTGGCAATGGATGGTAGCACGCTAGGCCTAGAATGGGAACTGGCTCTCAAAGATAGCTGCCGGAACACATTAGATGTTTGGCGACAGATTTTCTAACTTGACGGTGGTAGCTGGCCAGGCGGACACTATAATATAGAGTCCTACCACCATGCGGGGTTAGAGGGTTTTTTTTACGATGATTTTCCTTCAACGTAGGGTGAATACGTAGGGGTAACAAAAATTTATGTGTGCTTTTCACTATTGTGAAAAGCACACATAAATTTTTCGATAGAAAAGTCCATTGATGCAAGGTAGGGATTGAACTCGGTACCTACATCTGGTGTCAAAGCCAACCATTCTCCGACTTCAACACTGGGCATTTAATTATTATGTTCTGTTTGCTTTAACTAAGTCCGTTGCGTAGTTTTTGCATGTCAGTGTACAAACATTCATCCATCCATTCACCACCAGTCATCAGTGTTCGTCGCAAACTCGCAGCGTAAACTCCCGAAGAAGCACATCGGACATCGGATACCTATACATATAGGTATTTGTATGTATGTACCTACATATATAATGTGCATAGTAAGTATTATACTTATAATAATAAATAAATATTTGTATTGCAGTTTCCAGTAACATATAATCGTCATCGCCAAACTCCCTTTGTTTTTGTTACTACTACACACTTGGTTGTCTAGAAGAGATCGCTTTATGCGATAAGACCGCCGGTTGTATCACCGATTAAATAAATGTTAATATGTCTAGATTTAAGTTTCTTTCCAACATTGGTACCCTAGTGGACAATGAAAGTTTTTCTATTGCCATAGGGTTGCGTCTGGGCATCTCTAGGACGGAACCTCACAATTGTCACTGCGCTAGTGAAGTGGACAGATTAGGCCACCACGGCCTGTCATGCCGCCGCAGTGCAGGGCGTCTCTCACGCCACGCCACAATAAACGACGTCATCCGTCGGGCCCTTGCCACCGTGAACGTGCCGGCCATGTTAGAACGGTATATCACGTGACGATGGTAAGAGGCCCGACGGTATGACGTTGGTGCCATGGTGTCGCGGCAGCGGATGCTGCAGAAAACCTCAAACGGAGGAAATATGCTACCATTGGTGATGGATACATATTTCTTCCGTTTGCGGTCGGAACAATGGGCCCATTGGGTCGAGATGCCCGAGGTTTTGTTAAGGAGTTGTCCAGACGCCTAATTGACATCACCCGTGACCAAAGAGCTGGCGCTTACCTCGGCCAACGTATTAGCCTAGCTATACAACGAGGTAACGTCGCTAGCTTTTTGGGAACATTACCGGCAGGTAGCGACCTAGGTTCTGTCTTTTATTTATAGTATAGATATTATTATTGTAGTTTATATAATCTTGATATTGTCATTAGGTATAATAAGTTTCTTTCTTGGTATACAATAAAGAGTTTATCTATCTATCTATCGGACAAGCACGAAACCTAAGTCGAGACCGACAGTCGACAACAAACAGTAGTGAGTATAATAGTCAGTAGTCTAAAATCATTCAAGTTCTCGATAACTATAAAAACAAAATATCTCTATTGATATAATTTCAGGTACAAGATTTTGAAATTTTCAGTCTAACTAAACGCTGCCGAACTCAGACTGTGTTTCAGTGGGTGGTCATGTGCAATCAAATCATAAGATAAGTTTAAGTTGTAACGTTACGAATGTCTGGGATTTTTTGTGACTAACAGAATGTGTAATCACTAACTACATAATGTAATATAAAATCCCCCGCCGCGTCAGTCTATCTGTTCGCGATACACTCAAAAACTACTGAACGGATTTTCATACGGTTTTCACATATAGACAGAGTAATTCATGACAAAGATTGAGGTGTATAACTCATTTAAGTTTTTTGTTGAAATCGGTGGAAAAATTACGATGATCGTTGAAGATGTAATTAATACTCGACGCAAAAACTTGATGCAAAAAATGTAGATATTTTAGCTCTGCCCGTGCAAAGTCGGGGCGGGTCGCTATCATAAAACTCACGAAAATTTTAAATAAAATGTGATTTCCAGTAAGTGATGAATTTAGGGGTTTCCCAAGTTACACAATGTAACTAAACTAACATTATTTATGACTCAAAAACAATTAATTTTTACATTCGTATTTGGTTTTTACACTTTCCTACCTACGCGATAGTGCACTTGCTTTTAAACTGACTTTACAAAAGAAGGAAGTTTTAAATTCGTTTGTTTTTTTTTTTGCGTGATTACTCCACCAGTAAAAATTGTAAGCTGATTCGAAGGATTCTTCGACTCTTCTTCTCTTTTTCTCACGGGTAGGGTACATCTTTGAAACTGTCTCATTATAAAATTTATTGATATCTGATTAATATCCACAAAAAAGGAGGAGGTTCTCAATTCGATTCAATATTTTTTATTGAGAGATTATACCTCCCGTTTGCTCCCATTTAAATTTTATCGAGCTTTGACAATTATCTCCGGAGATATGGAGATAATCAATATAAGCAAATTTGTATACTTAGATGACATGATTATAACTATAATAGCCAGTACTTTGACTATCGCGGCATGTGAAGTCGGTTTTTTCGTTTTGTACAATCATAAATTATCTTAGTTTTTAAACTTTTGAGTAAATCCAGAGATATGGAGATAATCACCTCACACAAAACTGACTAGATACTATATAGATACTATGTATGTAGTAGTAGTAAGTAGGTACATGTAGGTTAGTAAGTAGGTAGATACATGTAGGTATTATCTATCTACTACCTATTAGACTTGGCTGGCACCGACTTCAAATAGATAAGTGGGTAGCGCTTATAATAATTTTAAGTAATTTATTTTTCGCTTTTGAGTGTCTGTTTGTGATTATGAAGTCGGTTTTTTTTTTTTTTTTAAATAACATTCGTTCTTTAAATTATCTTAAATTATTTACGTCTCGAAATCGTCATCTATTGGTCAACAAAATTCAATATTTATTACAAAATTATATATTTATATAGCTACGAGTATGATAAATAGTCTAAGTATGGCAGAACTTTACCCTCGGCTCTGCACTGGGTGGATTACCGCTTAGCAACGGGACACGTCTATATAGTAGGTATTCAATGAGTCATTTAATACAGGATGTACAGTGGCTGATAGGAAACCGCAGTCATAGCACAGAATAAATAATAGTTAGTAAAACAGCTGACCGTTGAGCTGACCCGATATAGTCATAGTAACACATAATATTAAAATATACATACTCTTAGCGAACAGAAGTGAAAAGGCTAAATAAATAAACACTATCACAATACCCACAGCTATATAATGCCACAGAACCTCAACATAATAACAATTACATAAGGTGTCTAAGCTAACAACATAACCACGACGTCCGAACATTACGACGGCCACACGAAGACTGAATCTGATACCCGCTAGCTGTCGGCTTTTATACTATCGAGCCCAGTCGCAGCGTGAGGGTAGTTGGAAATATTCTAACAGTACATAAAATCAGGCCTTTTTTCCGTTGGGGTAGGCAGAGACTACTTTTTTCCACATGGTACGATACTGACTTACCTCTTTTGCTAACATGAGCGCTTCCATACATGGTCGTCGGTTATAGGTACTTTTGACTTGTATCGTATTGTAAACTTAAGATCATTTAAATTTTTCAGTTAAAAAGTTTCAATTAAAAAGTTTCAGTTAAAAAAATTCAGTTGAAAGTTTCAGTTAAAAATTTCAGTTGAACATTTCAGTTAAACATTTCGGTTAAATGTTCGGTTAAGTGTTTCAGGTGGCTGGGAGTGGAGCTCGTGGTGCGTGCGGGTGCAGTGGGTGGCAGAGCATCGCAGGTCGTTGTCCCTGGTGCACGCGCCGACTTGCTGCGTCGCTGCCTTCACTCGACGACGCTGCGACTGCCGGCTCCGTCGCTCCCAACTCGTTTCAGTTTAATATTTCAGTTAGATATTTATGTTTAATGTTTTGGTTGAATATTTCAGTTGAGTGTTTCGGTTAAATATTACAGTTAAATATTTCAGTTAGATATTTTATTTAGAACTATTTGTATCGTATTTAAATATACTAATAAATATTGAGTGGCGCAGCGTGATAATGGTCGGCTTTGACGACAGAGGTAGTGAGTTCAATCTCCGACGTGCACCAGTGGATCTCCATATCTGTAAGAAATACTTATAAGATCTCGATAAAATTACAAAAGAAACAAACTAATTTAAACAATTTACAACGAAACTAAACAAGAAAACACCAATATAATAAACCTTACAAAAAAGAAAACGGCAAGCAGACGTCATTAATTTTAGACAATTTTTATCAAAAAATATACACAAAAGATAAACCTGAACTTTTATAAAAGAACGATAGTGACATTGTTCAAGCGTAAACCTAATTTTTCAGGTAACCACAGAGACCTAAATGCGATCAAAGGAAAAAAAAATATCAAAGAATTTCTACTGAAACTAATTTGTCACCGTTTTGAAGATACTAAAGGTTGAACAGTGATAATTTTCTTCCAAGAACATAATGGTTGGTTGTGGCCATGATTTTAGCGAAACTACTCTCTTTATCAATTATTCGATATATTTCTCTTTTATAACTACTGTTACAAGCTTTTATTTAACCGGCCTTGTTAGTATGACTAAACAAAGGCAAACTAAACAACGGCATCCTTACATGGTGGATATCCCAGCAATCCGCACTAAACGTTTTGGTTCTACTTTTTTAATCCGAACCGCAAAGGAATGGAACACGTTGCCGGCTGACTTGTTTCCGAGTAGCTATAACTTGGGTCTCTTCAAGTCAAGAGTGAACAGGTATCTTCTAGGCAAGCATGCTTCACCCTCGATCACATCGTCACTTTCCACCAGGGGAGATAGTGGTCAAATGCGGCAAGCATTTGACCACTTATATGCAATTAAACTTATATGCACTTAAAAAAAATTATGTAAGTTTCTCGGGTCAAACATTGGAAGCTTCTTTCGGTTCAAGCTTCTTTTGTTAGCAATTCAGGCAGAATATTGATATACATTTTATAAGCATACTATATTATAATATGCTTTTACCACTTGTGGAAATGTGTATTTGCGAGTTAACGCCATAATGGATCGTGCTACGGCTGAAATCTACCACTAGAACTTAAGCATCTCCCAGATGTTACGTGCTGAATCTGTGCTGAAGTTCTAAGCCTGCAAGGACAGCTGATGATTTATTCTGCTCAAACTTGCTAGAGAAGAACGTTTTTTTTTTCGAAAAAAGAGATTTCATAGATACATACATACATAAAATCACACCTTTTTTCCGTTTGGGTAGGCAGAGACTACTTCTTTCCACGTGTAACGGATCCTGACATACATCTTTCGCTTCTTCCACTTTCATGAGTGCTCTCAAATATGCTCGCCGGTTATAGGTACTTTTGACTAGGCCTTTCTTTAAAACGTCTCCGATCTGGTCGTGATACGTTCGCCTAGGTCGGCCTTTACCGGCTGGCCCATTCACGCTCGTATCATAAATCTGTTCCGTCAATTTTCCTTCATCCATCCTCTCATTTCTTTATCTTTGTCACTACATCTTCTACCACACCACAACGTTCCCTTATCACGCTGTTCTCCACTTTATCCATCAGAGTCACTCCAATCACACTTCTTCAGTTCATGTCAGTCGCAATTTTTATAGCCTTTCCACTACGACCTCACCCAGTTCAAGGTACTTCGCTGGTGGTCTCCATCCTTACCAAGGTCACATCCAACTGCCAACAGGTGCCAATAATGGTAACCATAATGACAATGTAGCCACAGCTTACATGCCAGTAACCAAAATGTACCCATTAAAAAAACTATACGCGTGCTAATTTTGGCAGGGTGCCAAATTATGGAAACTTTGGGAAACCGTGTCAGAATTGATGGTGAAGGGCAAATATGTGTCAGGAATAGATGTTTTGTGTCATTTTGAGGCATATTGTGGCATTTCTATCTCAGAAATTAATGAAGATTTATGCACGAAATTGCTTTTCTCAATTTATTTTATTTGAGAAAAGTGAGGTAAAGAATATTTGTCATGGATTACGCTTGAAATAGATATCTTGTACTATTTATTTACTGACATAGATGCTAAGAGTATACATGGTTCGAATTCAATGGAAGTGACGTACGCGTGAATGTAAATTATCAATATTTCCCTTCGAGCATTTACCAATGGAGATGTTAACGTTGGGATTGTTAACTACGCTGTATTTTTAATACTGTGTGCAACACGCACACAGTATTAAAAATACAGCGTAGTTCATGCTAGTGTGCGGGATCGTTAAAGTGAGTGATTTGTGTGTGTGCAATGCGTGTTTACCTCGTCCCCCGTAAGTATGAGCAGAAAATTTTTTTTGCGTATTACAACGTTAACATCTCAGTAAAATAAAAAAGTAAGTCAAAATACAGTGCAACACGCACACAGTATTAAAAATACAGCGTAGTTACGCACGCTTATATGGCCAATAATGGCTATATGGCCAGCAGAGGGGTACGCCTTGCGTTAACATCTCCATTGGTAAATGCTCGAAGATATTTCCACATGAAGAAAGATTTTTTTATGCGAAGATGGATAGAGCTTGACAACTATGTCACCTCGTGTGAAGATTGATTCACTCTGGACTTGAAGAAGTTGTATCAAATTGGAAACAGACTATGATGAAAGAGGAAACAAAGCTAATCTTTCACTTCAAACGCGTAGCTTTATACGCACTTCTGGTTGTTTTTAACCGACTTCAAAAAAAGGAGGAGGTTTCTCAATTCGACCGTATATATATATATATATATATTTTTATGTTTGTTCGCGGATAACTTCGTCGTTTATGAACCGATTTCGATTATTCTTTTTTTGTTCGAAAGGAGATATCCCAAGTGTGGTACCATGGTAATTTTATCGAGGTATAATAAGTATCTCCAGAGATATTGAGATAAACATCTCAAAATTGGTACTGATAATGAATAGCGCGGCATTGAAGTCGGTTGTTTTTTAGTTTTTAAACGATATTATTTGTCGTGTTATTCAATAATTCTCGATTAACAACACACGGTTATGTTTTTGAGATTTTTTTCGGTAACACTGATTTTTAAAACATTAACTGGTGATTAAACTTACAAAAAACTTTACTTGCAGGTCGGGAAATGTTGTAGTGTTTGATTGTAGTAACAATCTTAGTAATAATTAAGATAATTTAAAAACTAAAACAACCCACTTCCCCGCGAGCCGCGAGTCAGTTTAGCAAGTTTGAGATGTTTATCGTTATATCTCTGGAGATACTTATTAGATCTCGATGAAATTACAATGGCCTATTTAGGGACAAAAACACAGTGATAGTTAAAAAATCATCCAAGGTAATATTTTAACAAATTACAGTGCATGTGAAACTTAGCATCTTATCATCTTTCTTTCTCAAGGTAACAGGCGCAGTGCAGTGACATGCAAAAATTTTGCACGGTTCTATATCTGTAATAGGTAGACGTCATCGCTTACCATCAGGCGAACGTCGTGCTTGTCCTGTTACCAAGCATATCATAATTTTTTTTTAATCCCCTAACATCGATCAGACATGTTATTTCATGTATCATAATATTATTATTGAAGCTATCCTTGATGTTGAGTCACTGCATCACGCCATGTCTACTGACTCATTATTATTTCCGAGTTACTTGTAACATTTCTATAAACCACACAAAAATTCAGTTACTGCAAATTTACCCAGTTTAAGGAAATTCTTTGTGCTTTACTTATCTTTGTAAACATTTTTACAATTCTAGTTAGTATTATTACGAATTATCATTAAAAACATATTTTGGGAAAAGTCAAATAATTTATCTAACTCATATAATAAACGCGAAAGTTTGTATGAATGTTTGTTACTCTTTCACGCTAAAACTACTGAACCGTTTGAGCTGAGCCGTGTCATCATGTGTAATGGAAAGTACCTAAGATAACTTTTTTTTTCACAGGTGGCAGGAGCATATCATATCGATGTTCCGCCTGGCTTGCTACCAAAAAGTAGCTTACAACCATCAAGGAGAAAATCTGCCGCCATAACCTTACGCTGTTCCGAGTAGTTTCCGATATGAAAACTTTGCGTTCACAAAATATATCTATACTACCCCAACTGCTCTGTGAATAATTTATTCATTGAGACCATCCTAATGGGGCCAAACTCGACATCTCAGCTGTAAGTTGTTGAGGAGTTGAGTATTCTACAGATTCCAGGAGATGTCCCAGCAACAGGTCTATGCTTAATATTATGTTCTTACAATTTTGACGAAATAGGAGGATATCGACTTTTGAAGTTATCGGACGGATTTTTATGAATCCAGAATACTCTCGACTAAGACATCTATATCAAACAAAAAAAAAAAAAAAAAAAAAACTTAGCTGCATCTATTTGGGCGCTACGATGCCACAGACAGACACACACATAAACTGATACTCGCGTCAAGATTATAACACTCCTTCTATTTGCATCGGGGGTTAAACAATAAATATGGCCGACCGTGTGCGTCTTATACATTTTAGTGGTCTAAAACCACCTTCGCTTTCTTGTTTTTCTAATGAAACTAGTTTGGGGCACATTGGTTGGTTTCAAAGTCTATAGCAGACATGGGTGAGCCAGTTCCCATTCTAGGCCTAGCGTGTTATATCATCTTCGACCGCACCATCACTTACCAACTGGTGAGATAGTGGTATATTAAAAATAAACTGGCCAAGTGCAAGTCGGACTCGCACTCGTAGGGTTCCGTACCACACTACAGTATTTTATTAGATCGAGCAAAAAATACCACTATCATTTTTCGCCAGCATAAAATAATAATTAATAAACATTTTATTACTCATAACGCCATATAACGTCTAACAAAGCTGTTAGGGATCGACATTTCAATATAGCGCCATCTATGGGACGTTTACCTAACTAAGCGTTCATAGATGGCGTGAAATGCCGAAAAAAAAACACGTTTCTTGTATGGGGACCCTCTATTATTTGTAATTTTATTTTGTTTTGAGTATTTGTTGTTATAGCGGCAACAGAAATACACCATCTGTGAAAATTTCACCTGTCTACCTATCACGGGTCATGAAATACAGCCTGGTGACAGACGGACAGGCAGACAGACAGACAGACGGACAGTGGAGTCTTAGTAATAGGGTTCCGTTTTATCCTTTGGGTACGGAACCCTAAAAATGGTTTAAATATATGTAAAGATAGATAGATTTGTACTTACTCCCAAAGTACAGAAAATGTTCAATAGTATAAAAGTCGAAAGTCAAAGCCTTTATTCAGTACTAGCAGCCCGCCCCGTCTTCGCACGGGTAGAACATATATGCCTACAACATTTGCATCAGTTTGTTGCATCAAATATAAAATATTAACATATTTAACAATAATCGTCATATTTCAACCAATATACACAAAACCTTAACGAATTATGCACCTAAACCTTCCTCATAAACACTCTGGCTATTTGTGAAAACCGCATGATAATCCGTTCAGTAGCTATTGAGATTATTGCGAACAGACAGACAGACGCAGTGATCGACTTTGTTTTATAATACTTACGTAGGGATATTGGACGGCCCTTTGGCGTAAAGGATAGTTACCCTGATTCTGACCCGACGGTCGTTGGTTCTAATCCTAGCTATATACCTACCAATGAAAGTTTTATGTGCATTCATGAATCATGGGTTTTCGTACAGAGGTAGTGGGATCATGGAATCAAAATCAATCAAATCATGGGATCAAAGAACGGGTATTATACGTTTAACGTGTGTATCTGTGTCTGTCTGTAGCATCTTAGCACCCAACCGGACGAACCGATTTTGATTTATTATTGATTTTTTTTTTTGTTTTATAGATGTGTTCATCGAGAGTGTTCTTAGTTTTGATTCATGAAAATTCGTTCAATCGTTATAAAACTACTATGAGCTTTTTAGGGTTCCGTAGCGGAATGGCAAAAAACGGAACCCTTATAGATTCGCCATGTCTGTCTGTCTGTCTGTCTGTCTGTCCGTCCGTATGTCACAGCCATTTTATTCCGAAACTGTTAGGACTACAGAATTGAAACTTGGTAGGTAGATGTATTCTTTGAACCGCTTTCCGATTTTTATACAAAAATAAAAAATATAAAAGTTAAAGGGGGGGCATCCCATACATGGAACTGAAACATAAAAGATTTTATTTCTTCAAACCTATATGTGTGGGGTGTTTAGGGATAGGTCTTCAAAAATGACATTGAGGTTTATAAAATCATTTTTTCTCAAAGTCAATCATTTGAAAGATAGGCGCGTCTAAAGTGGTAAAATGTGTGTCCCCTCCCTCTAACTTTTAAAGTATGGGAGTGAAAAACAAAAAAAATATATGCTGTAGATCTCAATAAAAACTAACAACGAAAATTGGTTTGAACGAGATACAGTCAGCAGATTTAGAGATATGGCGACCGCAAAGATAACTTTGTTTTTCATACAAACACTATGAAAAACAAAGTTAATTTTGTCTTTTCTAGTTAATTGCGCTATGAAGTCGACTTTCATAGGTCTGATCAATTTGAAAATCTTCTGCTTCAACGATATTGTAAGAACATGGAAGCATTGACCTGATAACTTAGTAACTATGACCTAATCTGTGGTTTCACTGCAGATATTTTATTAATTTTGCGATGCGTGTATGTGAAATCCGTGATATCTTCTAGAGTTTTCATTTGAATTATATACTGTAAAGGACAATTTTAATCTATAATATGTGGCCAAACTAATTAACGTAATTATTTGGATAAGGATTAATTTATACTAATATTATAAAGAGAGAACATTTGTATTTTTGTATGTTTGTAATGAGTAAGCTCAAAAACTACTCAACCGATTTAAAAAATTCTTTCACTAATACATAGAATGGACTTTCGGAATGAAAATAGGCTATATATTATCTCGTTAAAATCAAAGGTACATTCGTGGAGACCTAATTTGCAGCCTAAGTCGGCAAATAAACGGTCGAAAAATCACGTTTCTGACGAACGCTGCTTAATTGAAAATAGATAGAAGATTATTTTCTATCCAAGAGTTGTACAACTTAATAAGACCTACAAAAAAGTCCGCAACAGCATATATCTATCTCTTAAGGTTGACTCACAGTAAGCATTTTAATCTTAAAATTTTTGTTAAAAAATATTACATAACTTCCAAGGCTATTTTCAAGTATATAGTATTAATCCTTATCCAAATTACTAAGTTAATTAGCTTGGCCACATATTATAGATTAAAATTGTCCTTTACAGTATATAATTCAAATGAAAACTCTAGAAGATATCACGAATTTCACAAACACGCATCGCAAAATTAATAAAATATTTCAGTGAAACCACAGATTAGTTCATAGTTACTTCGAAAATATTATTATAAGCTTAGCTATGCTGTAGATCCCCACCGATCACAATCAATTTGAAGTCAATATAGTATTATAATATGATCTATTGTATAAAATAATATTCATCCATATATATAATTATATAATATAATATTTTAAACCACCCCGACTGATCTATGTATAATAGCTTTTTCCAATGACTCTAAACACGACATTTTAAATCTGAGCTGCAAGTTGGTGAGGATTTGAGTATTCTGTAGAGTCCAGGAGGCTTCCATGTTCTTACAATATCGTTGAAGAAGAAGATTTTCGAATTGATCAGACCTATGAAAGTTGATTTCATAGCGCAATTAACTAGAAAAAAGCTCATAATTTTATAACGATTAAACGAATTTTCATGAATCAAAGCTAAGAAAACTCTCGATGAAGACATCTATCAAACAAAAAAAAACTATCAATAATAAAAACAAAATCGGTTCATCCGGTTAGGTGCTAAGATGTTACAGACAGACACACAGATACACACGTTAAACGTATATTACCCCTACATTTTGCGTCGGGGAACGCCGTAAGGTTACGGCGGCAGATGTACTCCTTGGTGGTAAGCTACTTTTTGGTAGATTTAATGATTCCACTACCACTGTACGAAAACTCATGATTCATGAATGCACATAAAACTTTTATTGGTAGGTATATAGCTAGGATTAGAACCAACGACTGTCGGGTCAGAATCAGGGTAACTATCCTTTACGCCAAAGGGCCGTCCAATATCCCTACGTAAGTATTATAAAACAAAGTTTATCACTGCGTCTGTCTGTCTGTTCGCAATAATCTCAATAGCTACTGAACGGAGTATCATGCGGTTTTCACCAATAGCCAGAGTGTTTATGAGGAAGGTTTAGGTGCATAATTCGTTAAGGTTTTGTGTAAATTGGATTAAATATGACGATGGTTGTTAAATATGTTCATATTTTATATTCGATGCAACAAACTGATGCAAATTTTGTAGGCTTTTATGTTCTACCCGTGCGAAGCCGGGGCGGGCTGCTAGTACTATATACTTGAAAATAGCCTTGGAAGTTATGTGATATTAAAAAAAAAAATTAAAGATTAAAATGGTTACTGTGAGTCAACCTTAAGAGATAGACATATGCTGTCCCGGACTTTTTTGTAGGTCTTATTAAGTTGTACAACTCTTGTATAGAAAATATTTTTCCATCTGTTTTCAATTGAGCAGCGTTCGTAAGAAACGTGTTTTTTTGACCGCTTTTTAGTCGACTTAGGTTGCAAATTAGGTCTCCACGAATGTACCTTTGATTTAGACGGGATAATATATAGCCTATTTTCATTCCGAAAGTCCATTCTATATATTAGTGAACGAATTTTTTAAATCGGTCCAGTAGTTTTTGAGCCAAATCATTACAAACATACAAAAATACAAATGTTCTATCTTTATAATATTAGTATAGATATGGGCAAATTAAAAATCTACACTTACACACGTCATTGAATAGATCATTTTAAATATAATTATTCTAAAAATAAAAAAATAACAAAAACATAACTTATTGCTTTGAATTAAATAAAAAACAAAAGTAATGTCAAAGTAACGCCATTCAGCCTTCATATACACGTCGAACGTCACACTTAAAACAAACGTTTTATTCCCCTGATTAATGTAGGGTTGCCAACCGCATGTTACATGCACCCCCAAGGCATTTTCTGTGCTTAAGACAATTTTTATTAAATAAAACTGGCCAAGTGCGAGTCAGCATCGCGTCTCTTATCGCACACTTAGGGAGGGTTCCGTAAAATACGAAACATAACAAAGTTTCAACCTCATATATTTGATTAATTGATATTACCAAGAATATTTGGTTTGGTCGCGATCTAGAAAGACGGGACTCGTTTACTAGCACCATCTATGTCATTTTACCGAAACTAATTAGACAGATGGCGTTTAAAACACGTTTGTTGTATGGGGACCCCCTTTAATTTTTAACTTTATTTTGTTTTTAGTATTTGTTGTTCTAGCGGCAACAGAAATACACCATCTGTGAAAATTTCAACTGTCTAACTATCACGGTTAAAGAGCTATAGCCTGGTGACAGACGGACAGACAGACAGACAGACAGACAGACAGACTGACAGACAGACAGACAGACGGACAGCGGAGTCATACTAATAGGGTCCCGTTTTACCCTTTGGGTACGGAACCCTAAAAATTGTGAAATAATAATAATGAAGTACCTAATAGTCGGCGTCATCACTGGCCAGCTATCAACTAAACGACCTGCATTTTCCATTACCGTATCTCATGTCAAGATCACATTCAATTCAATTCAATTCAATATCGTTTATTTCAATTAGGTACATGGTACACTTTTGAACGTCAGCAATTTACATTTCACATATATAGAATATTATTTAAAAAGAAAAGGAACAATCCATGTCCAGTAGTTGCTAAATATTTATAAATACAATAACTTCATAAAGACTGCTATGTGTAAAAACAATTACCAAAATTTTGAGAATGTCAAATTAATGTCAAAACAATAAAAAGTCAAATAATATAAATGTCAAAATAGAAGTGTCTTATAAATAAAAAAAAAAAAAAAACAGATAAACAATCAATGTTTTGCCAAGACAGTCAATCAAGACAGTCAATGTTTTGCCAAGTTTTTCTGTCATTGACAAAATCTTGTACAGAGTAGTAAGCCTTGTTTAGTAACATACACTTGATTATAGACTTGAATGCTTTTTCCTTCAGCTGAGTTATACATTCTGGTAGAAAGTTATAAAATCGAACACAGTTTACATAATACGATCTGTCTACTTTGGACAGTCTAGTAGAAGGCAAAAGTAATTTGTCCTTATTTCGTGTATTATAACTATGTATGTCACTGCGCTTACTGAATTTTTGTAGATTTTTTCGTGCATACAATAAGTTAGCCAAAATATATTGGCATGGCATTGTCATGATTCTAATAGTTTTGAAGCGTTCTCTCAGCGATTCTCTGGGCCCAAGTCCATAAATGCCTCGTATCGCCCTTTTTTGAAGCACAAAAATGGTATTTACATTTGCTGCATTTCCCCATAGTAAAATTCCGTATGTCATTACTGAGTGAAAATAGGAGAAATACACGAGTCTTGCTGTTTGTACATTGGAGTATTCTCTAATTTTCTTAACTGCATAAGCAGCTGAGCTAAGTTTACCTGCCAGTTCATCAATATGTGGTCCCCATTGAAGTTTTTTGTCTAATATTAATCCTAAAAATTTTGTATGGCATGTCAAATCTAAATTATTATTGTTAATATTTATTGAAGGTAAAAAAGTATCATTTGCCAGCGAAAATTTCATACATTTAGTTTTAGTGGCATTTAACGATAAATTATTTATACTAAACCAATTATGGATGTCATGTAAAGCCAAATTAATGTTGTCAGTATTATCAAGTTTTCTTTTGACATTAAACAACAGTGATGTATCATCTGCAAATAAAACAGGTTTCGCAAATTTCTCCATAAAAAAGGGTAAGTCATTTATGTAGACCAAGAATAGAAATGGACCCAAGATTGAACCCTGAGGAACACCTATCTTTACGGATAATGTGTCTGAAAGGACACTATCTACATCTACACGCATTATCCTCTGAGATAAGTAAGAATGTAGGAGCTCCAGAGCTCCATCCCGAATACCGTAATGTGACAGTTTAGCCAACAGTATGTCGTGTTTGACACAATCAAAAGCCTTTGAAAGGTCGCAGAATATACCAATCATATCTTGAGAACTGCCCCAAGCTTCAAAAATGTTGTCAATAAAAGTTGTAACGGCATCTGTTGTAGAGCATCCTTTTGTGAAACCAAATTGCTTTGAGTAGAAGATTTTATTACAATTAAAAAAAGAAATAAGCTGATTAAGCAATATTTTTTCAAAAATCTTACTGAAAGCAGGCAGAATTGAAATGGGTCTGTAATTATTCAACTCTAGATGGCTACCGCTCTTAAACAGAGGTATTATTTTGCTGAACTTCATGAGATCTGGAAATATGTTATTGTGTAAGCAATCATTAAAGATATCAGCAAGATACGGAGCCAGAGTTACAATGATATTGTTTATAAACGAAATAGAGAATCCCCAAATATCCTCGGATAGTTTTTTTTATTCATTGCAAACTAAAGAGTACATTTGCAAAGAAATTAATCATCATGACCGTATCGTCACGTCAGATCACAAATGTGAACTTGTCAGAATCGTACTTTGTCGAAATAAGGATATCATAGAACTTCTAAAATTTACACATAGTCTTATAGTCATGTTTATTGTGACAAAATACGATAATGTACTATTTTAGTAGTTTGATGGTACTTCTTGGAAGATGACGCTTTTCTGGCGTCGGTTCAAAATGTCGGAGTGTTAAATGTAACCTGTGATGAGGAAATTTTGGATCCGCTTCTGAAAACTGTACAGGTGAAGGTCAATGGAAAATTGTGCATTTTACTAGGAAACATACTCGTAATATTTTATATTTAATTCACACATGGGCTTTCACCACTATATCAGCTGATGTTGAATTACAATGTTCCAAAGGTGGTAGGAGCATCATTTTATCTATGTTCAATCTGACTTGCCACCAAAATATGTAATTAAAAAACTAAAATAACCGACTTCAAAGTCATGTCATTAATTCACAAATTTTTGGATAAAAATTGTCTGAATTACTGAAACATGCACTGGGTTGCAGGTGCACGTAATAGTACGGTTGGCAACCCTACATTAATCAGGGGAATTAAACATGTGTATAAAAGCTGAATGGTTCAATACCTTGTTTTGTTTTTTTGTAAATTCAAAGCAATAAGTTATGTTTCTGTTATATCTATAATATTTTTTTATCGAATATGATCTATTTAATGTAATTTGACGTATGTAAGTGCAAATTTTTAATTTGCCCATATACTGAATAAATGCTTTGACTTTTGACTTTTGACATGCTAATCAAGGTAGCCAGTAGCCAGTATCATGTCATCTAGGTATATAATATAATGTATATAATGCATCGTAATACGAATGTTGATATTATGGGACCACTTTATACACCACATAAATTGATTATTAAATTGACTTTAGAGGGGTACCCTTTGAAACAAAAACAAAGAATATTCCAAATCGGTTCAGGCATCTTCGAGTAATCGGTTAACATACAAAAAAAAACCAACGATTTGAGAACCTCCTCCTTATTTGTTAAGTCGGTTAAAGAAGCTTACGAGTCGTACGACTGCTAGCACCAGCTTGACCATCAAGGAGTAAATCTGTCGCCATAACCCTAAGATATTCCGGAATAGTTGGTACTGACCAACTATTCATTATTCTGTGGCAATACACAGCTTTTGAGAGTAAAAACCATTCTAGGTCCTAGCGTGTTCACCATCTTTGACCACATCATCACTTATCACCAGGCAAGAAAATAGTCAAAAGCTAGCCTGTGGGATATAAAACATAAAAAGCAAAATGTGGTTAAATGAGAAATCATGCTGGAATTCTGGAAATTAACAAAGGGCAGTGTGACGAAACGCAATGCACTCTATTTCTACCCGTTTTCCGAATTGGCTGGCACTGAATCTAGCCGCAAAATGATTTTGATCAAAAGCTTGTCTTTCGTTAACGAGTGCCAAAAAAGAGGAGGTTATCAATTCGAATGTCTGTTTTTTTGTGTAAATAATGCTGGTTACCTACAAACGAACAACGGAGAACGATATACCCGCCAATTGTAAACAGACTTGAGAGATTTTTGAACATACATTAAAAAAACCGAAGAATCAAGAACCTCCTCCTATTTTGAAATCGGTTAAAAAAGCACGTTAAAAAGTAAATAAATCTCAAACAAAACTGAATCATCAGATATATTTACATAAGACACCTGTGAAACAGTGACTAGGTAGTCACAACATTTCAGTTTCCCTAGAAACTTGATGCGATTGAGACCTTCATCAGGGTGGAGGTTAATGACCCCGTCAGAACTTTGCACTAATAGGTCGTCGGTTGTTTAAGTGAAGACGAATGGGTGATTTGAGTAATGCCTTGTTTGTGTGTCAAGTGGCATGGATTATATAGGTGCTGAATGAGTAAGCCATCCATTTTGATACTGACATCGAGGAACTTTTAAACCGACTTCAAAAAAAGGGAAGGTTCTTGAAATTAGATTTTTTTTTTACGTTTGTTACTTCAGAACCCCGTCCATTTGCCATTACCAGTTTGGAAAAATTAATTTTGTTTGAGAGGTAATACTACCTATTTGTCCTATTGTACAATTCATTGAGATCAGATAAACATCTCCAGAGATATAGAGATAACCACCTCAAACTTTAGGTTTGTTCTTGCTAGAAGCGCTTCACAGTTCTTAAGTTCGAGGTGGTTATCTTTCGATAAGTCACCTGTCAAACTAAAACAAACTAATTCAAAATCGTTTTATGCGTTTGAGAGTAACGATACCGTTATACAAATACACACGTCAAACTTATAACACACCTCATTTTCTGACGGGGGTTAAAAAGAAACTTTTGCAAACACAACGTAAAGATAGAGTCACAGCGAGTTTGTTATATAGTTAAGGAGCCCCTATAGCCGTCATCTGTTTCCATCAACAGACCAGCTTGATGGTACCATAACATTGCATAGGTACATGAAGTTTGCAAAATTTCAGCTCCATTGATCATCAGCAAGGGTGTGATTGATATTTATCTTCTTTAACACAGACTCCGGAAGAGTTGATAATACAAATTTAAAACCACCCCAACCGATCTATTCATAAATGAGCCCAAACTGACATATCTGCTATAAGTTGGTGAGGAGTTGGGTATTCTGTAGATTCCAGGAGATGTCCCAGCATCAGGTCAACGCTACCATGTTCTTACAATATTATTGAAGTGAGAGAATATCGAATTTTGAATTAATCATACCAACAAAAGTTGATTTTATAGCGTCATCATCTAGGAAAAAAGCTCATAGTCTTAAAACGACTGAACGGATTTTCATGAATCAAAGCTAAGAATACTCTAGATTAAGATACGTATCAAACAAAAAAAAAGAAAACTAAAACAAAATCGATTGATCAGTTTAGGCGCTACGATGCCCCAGAATGACACACATTATCTTACAAAGGTACGGACACACCGCAGCGTCCTGCGTGCGCGATCTAGGCGGCGATCAGATAGCGCAGTAGTATTTGTACCGACTGGTTCACACCAAACGCGATCAGAAAACAATTAAACAGCACTGAGATCGCGCCCGCAGATCGCAGGACGCCGCGGTGTGGTCGTACCTCAACACCCCTTCTTTTTACGTCTGGGCAAAAAAAAAGATAATAGTCCTGTCTAGGGCTAAACACTTGAAGAAAATAAATAAAATCGTTTATTCGGCATAAACTAACAAAAACTAATTTTGTATATATGACGCATCACGCGTCTTAATAGGTGCCGTAGTTCTAATCACTGAAACTATGACTAAAGAATGATTGTAACAGCTGTTTTTGCGTGACGCACTAACAAATACGCAAATATCTAAACATGTTAACAAATATATTTATAATACATATTAGTAGGATTAATATTATGTAATAAACACTAATATTGTAAAATGTAAAATTCAATTTGTATACCAATGTAAATTGTTGAACACAATCCTAAATTTCATCGTACCGACGGGACTTAAACCCGCAATCCACTAGTTTCGTCGTATCGATATATCGAACTGTGGCTTAATTGGCAGAGCACCTGGATATGTTATCCAGGAGGCTGCGGGTTCAAGTCCCGTCGTTATGATGAAATTTTGGATTATGTTTAACAATTTACAAAAATATAAAGTGTACTTACACTTTAAAGAAACATAATATTTGTATACCAATGTGTCCAATGTGTGATTTTTACCCGACTACGGCGAAGCAAAAAGGAGGGTTATGTTTTTGACCGGTATGTGGGTATGTATGTCTGTATGTTTGTATGTATGTTCATCTGTTCCCTCATAACTTCTAAACTACTTATTATAATTTGACAAATGAGGTGCAGTTGGACGCGTCTTATTTGTCTGCTGGTTATAGGCTATGTGACGTCACAAGAAATTGAATGTGGCGCCCTCTAGAGGGTACGAAGTCAAGAACTAAAAAAAAATTTACACTCCACCCCATCGTGTGGGGTATTGTTAAATAGGGATTTTAAAATAAAGGTAGGGTTTTGTACATCATATTTTTGTCAAGGGTAGCGTTTGTGAGATATATCCCGTCGAAGTCAAGAAAACTAATTTTTACCCCAGGCCGGGCCTGGCAAAGAAGCAATAGGGAGCGTTATGTGTTTGTTGATCACTATGTATGTATGTATGTAAGTATGTTGACATGTATACATGTATACATTTATATCCATATCCACTGAACACCACTAAGAATATTTATAAATTACGATAAAATATTAATTAAAAGTAAGTTTTTTTATATAATAAACGATACATATTGAATAGTCTGTCCATAGCGATCTCAGATGAGAATATTTTCTTGTTTCATACATTTAGAGCGTGATATTTCAGTAGTCGGGTTTTTAGTTTTAAAAACTTATTTTTTTATCTATAGTAGACTAACTACGCCTTGCGACTTTGCCCACGTTAAAAAGTATCCTATAGCCTAATCGATAGTACTAGCTATCCCTGTGCAATATTTCAGCTAAATCAGTCTAGGCGTTTGACCGCGAAGAAGTCCTAAACAGACATATGTACAAACAACATTCTTTTCTTTTTCGTGACTTTCGCATTTACAATATTGGTGTTGATTGGCAAACATCATATCACCTGATGTTTTTTATTATTATATAATAGATTTTTTGTTTTTATTTGTTATCTTTATTATGTTCTGTGCTGATGTTAAGCGATCGACGATGCAGCACGCTTAGTTAGAAGATATCGGTTCACTCGCATTGTATACTCGTTCAACATGGGAATAGCCGCGGGGTTCAGCTAATATGTATATCTAATAATATGTATAATATAAAACTTAAAATATTTACTTAAATAAACTGGCCAAGTGCAAGTCGTACTCGCACTCGTAGGGTTCCGTACCACACTACAGTATTTTAGAAGATCGAGCAAAAATACCACTATCATTTTTCGCCAGCAAAAAATAATAATTAATAAACATTTTATTTCTTATAACGCCATCTAACGTCTAACAAAGGTGTTAGGATGGACATTTCAATATAACGCCCTCTGTGGGACGTTTACCTAACTAAGCGTTCATAGATGGCGTTACATTGAAATGCCGAAAAACACACGTTTCTCTTTGGACCCTCTATTATTCTTAACTTTATTCTGTTTTGAGTATGTGTTGTTATAGCGTCTATAGAAATACATAATGTGTGAAAATTTCAACTGTCTAACTATCATGGTTCATGAGATATAGCCTGGTGACAGACGGACAGACATAGAGACATAGAGACAGACAGACAGACAGACAGACAGACAGACAGACAGACGGACCGCGGAGTCTTAGTAATAGGGTCCCGTTTTACCCTTTGGGTACGGAACCCTAAAAAGGTCACCCTAATTTAGGCACTACGATTAAAGAGACTCACAACTATTTACGTCTATCCCTTTTCCTCCTACACCAACATGAACCTCCTGACCACATAATTCCAGGAAGGAAAGACCTTGGCAGGCCAGGGTGAAGGTCACACCAGTGCACCGTCCGGCCGGCGACCTGCACCTTAATAAACAAATATGGCGGCGAGGCCGTTGCTCCAAACTGGATGCGGCAGAGCGCACTTGCAAATTGCAATTGCATGAAACACGTTTCAGTTCAAAAACAGCTTCAAAATCTTTCAGCACGATTTATTTTGATTTATCGTTGCCAAAGTATTGTTTCAATTATGTAGGTACACGTCACTCGTCGCTGGCGAATGAGATTTTATTTGCTGTTATTGTTTGGTTGAGGAATTACACAAATTGTTATGCTTATTATATTTGTTTTTTTTTGTTGATTAATAAATAAGGTTGTATATTGTATTATATTACTAGCGGTGCCCTGCGGCGTCGCCCGCGTTGAAAGTAATTATAAAAAAATAATAAAAGTTTCTTTAAATTCATCTAAATCCGGAACCCAGTTTGCGTGATAAAGTGTCGTACAAACTTTAAATTTTAGTAATATTAGAAGGACACTTCATTCTGCAGGGAGACTCGTCTTTCGACTTTTAAAAGAAATTGGTGCTTAATTCGTGTACAATTACTTGTTTTGTTACTTTACAACTCCATCGTTCGATAGTTGTACAGATCTAGCCACAGACTACTAATAGTCGGTGGATCTAGCATAGCAAGAACCTATTGTAATCTTCAGAGATATGGAACAAAGCACCTCGTATCCAGCGCTTGAAGCCTAGAATACTCTGACTCTCAAGGGCTAATATATTATTAGTTAGAAATGTTTTTTGGGTTAGTACATATTGATGTAATTTTTTTAACCTACCCTCAACTTCTACTGATCTCATCTAGAAGCTTTTATTCTACGTATAACAAGATGGTGACTCCCGCGCAGCTTTTACGACCTAATTGTGACGGTGCGTCGACGTGATCGATAATAGGGAATATGCATGAAGCTCAGATTTATTGGATTTTTTTTTTTTCGATTCTTTGTTTTCCTGGACTTATATGTAAAACCTTTTTTTTTACTTAATTCCATTTTATTTGCTTAAAATAATAAATTAATAATGCAATTTCAGCGAGGGAAATTTAAGTTTGTAAAACAGATCACCATTGGTCGAATCGAAAGTTGACGTCATTATGCACAACTCCACGTGATAGAAACATTGAGCGCGGGAACATAATATTATTGTATTAGCGTCTTATTGTATTTATTTCCAAATATTGTGTTTGCCGCGTATTATTGTGCAAAAATGTATATTACTAATCATTTAATATAGATAAAAATGAGTACAAGATTAGAGAAACTGTATAATTTAATAAAAACATGCCATTGGCTAAATACAAAAATCGCGCGGAGTCTTAGTTAAAGAAAAAAAAGTTAGTTTGCTTCAAGCGGCGTGTGTCTGACGTAAGTGCGTGACGTCACAATGTATTACCAAAGAGCCCGGGAAATGATGGCGTTTAAACTGCTCAAATTTATTTGTATATTTAAATGTTTATTTAAAAAATAATAAGACTAATTCCAGCAGTTTTTTTTTTTATTATGATATATGGATTTAATGAGTGATATAAAAATATTTAAAAAAACATGCAAATTCCCTATTCCTGACGTTTTAGTACCACTATAGGTACAATGTATAGGTTAAATATTATGTTTCTTTGAAGTGTCTCACACTTTTGGATTTGAAAACTGTAATGATTTCTTCCGAATGATGAACTTACGTAATAAGTAGTCATAGATGGCGCCACCAATGCATAATTGGGTTAACAAATGCAATCCACTAATTTCGTCGCCTCGATGTTTCGAACCGTGGCTAAATTGGCAGAGCACCTGGACGTGTAATCCGGGGGGTGCGGGTTCGAGTCCCGTCGGTACGATGAAATTTTGGATTGTGTTTAACAATTTACAAAAATGTATTTGTAATGGTTGGCAAAAACCTCTTGAAACGGAACTATTTATTTTCTGGCCTGGCAATAATCTAATCTGTGATAAAATTTTCTATGTTAACTGTGACCAGTGACAAAAAAAAGTGAAAATTTATTAACATAGTTTCTTTGTGCAACTTAATAGTAGTATTTTAATATTTTCCGTAACCTACGCGACTTAAAGATGTTTTAACATGAATAAGACTATCCGTAGTTCCACTAAAGAAGTAATTTTAAAGTTTACCGCCACTCTCTCTGCTATCGGGGTTACTAGTATATAGCAATAGTGGCGCCCCTATTTATTTCTACTCTATTTTGCCAACCTGTAGTTTCCGATTCATGGAAATTCCTGTGTTTGTATGGCATTAATATTTATACATATTTTCTGCAAATTGATGTTATAGATATAGGTACTAGTGAAGCCCCGCGGGTTCGCGGGTTCGCCTGCGTTGAAATGTGTCTATCATAGTTATGCCGGAATAAAAAGTATTGTATTTGTTAATCCAGGCTTTTAAACTGTGTACCAAATATTATCTAAATACGTTTAACCATTTTTGCGTGATTTAATAAATGACCACTACCCGGCGTCATTCACTCGCTGTTTTTTTAACCGACTTCACAAAAAAGGTGGACGTTCTCAATTCGAATGTTTTTTTATTTATTTGTTATGTTTTTAAATCTAAACCGATTTGAAAAAATATTTTTTTGTTTGAGAGATTATGCCTTTCGTTTGATCCAATCAAATTTTGTCGAGATATGATAATCGTCTCCGGAGATATAGAGATAAACAATATAAACAAATTTGTATGCCTTGATGACATGATTATGGTTCGTGGCTATTTTGACTATCGCGGCATGTGAAGTCGGTTTTTAGGGTTCCGTACCCAAAGGGTAAAACGGGACCCTATTACTAAGACTCCGCTGTCCGTCTGTCTGTCTGTCTGTCTGTCTGTCTGTCTGTCTGTATGTCTGTCTGTCCGTCTGTCACCAGGCTATAGCTCATTAACCGTGATAGTTAGACAGTTGAAATTTTCACAGACCGTGTATTTCTGTTGCCGCTAGAACAACAAATACTAAAAACAAAATAAAGTTAAAAATTAAAGGGGGTCCCCATACAAAAAACGTGTTTTTAAACGCCATCTATCTAATTAGTTTCGGCAAAATGACATAGATGGCGCTAGTAAACGAGCCCCGTCTTCCTAGGTTGCGACCAAACCAAATATTCTTGGTAATATCAATTAATCAAATATATGAGGTTGAAACTCTGTTATGTTCCGTATTGTACGGAACCCTCCCTAAGTGTGCGATAAGAGACGCGATGCTGACTCGCACTTGGCCAGTTTTATTTAATTTTGCAAGATGATAAATGATTTCTACTGCGTATCCTGGACGATACAACTGACGACAGTCGTATTTTGAACGTTATCGACGTCGTAACAAGGTTTAATCTCGCATGTTTGCTGTCAGAGAGTGCATGTTCTGTCCGTAGGACTAAATATTATCTTTTCTGTGCCACTGCGAAATTTTAAGTCGGTTTATTATTTCTGAAGGCAGAACTGATCTCAGTGTTTAAATAATTGGTTGAACGTCACTGTATTTTTTAAAGCTTACTTGCAACTTCGTTTTCACATTACTTGTAGTCTTGTTAACCCCTCCAACTAAATACGCTGGTGGGTTTACGTCAATAGTGCGATGGGTGGGGATCGACCTCACGACCTCTCGATCGCCAGGCCGACCGACGCCTTATTCATTGGGCTGTTATCGCTTTAAAAATGCTTCGAGCTGCCGGCCTTGTCGTTCAACAATAATGTTTGATCGTATAAAACGAAAAAAACCGACTTCACATGCCACGATAGTCAAAATAGCCAGTAGTATCATGCCGTCACGGTATACAAATGCATATGTCATCAAGGTATGTAATGTTTTTGAGATGTTTATCTTTATATCTCTGGAGATAATTTCCATACCTCGATAAAATTTGAATGGGACCAATCGGGAGGCATAACCTCACAAAAGAAAAAAATAATTTTTGATATCGTCAAGATATGACGTTAACAAACATAAAAAATAATAAAAAAAAAAAAAAAAAAAACAGGGCACGGTAAGACTTTAAAATGGTCATACTGAATAAGGCCCCTGGTCACATAACGTCCTACGCTACGTTTGCTTAAGAACTTCCTCCTTTTGTGAAGTCGGTTAAAAATACTGCCGACTCGATCGACTATGACACCTAGCGCCTAACGCGCGTTGTTTCTGACTGCAGAAGTCATCTCAGTATTTAAATCATTGGTTCTGCGATTTAACGACATAAGAATGGTTACACTGATTTTAAACGCTATCTGTTTTCGTTAACGGTTATCGTTAACGAGTGTTTGTTGTTGTAACTGTTAATTCGCGTATCCCCGTCAATCTATTTTGAGACAAAGACGCCTGGATTCCTTCCCGGCTTTGTTTTGGAAATTAATTAATGTAAATACCGTTAAATAGAGGCGGCGAGTGGTGATAAATTAACGGCTAAAGTAACTAAAGCTGAATGCGAAAATGAAAACAGTTGTGAGTGTTGGCGTTTTGGTTTAAGTAGCGCTTGGTAGCAGTTCTATTTATAATTTGGATTAAAAAATCTTATTTTTTGTAATGATATTTATGTTTTAAACCGACTTCCAAAACGAAGAAGGTTCTCAATTTGTCTGTGTTTTTTTTAATTTTTTTGTATGTATGTTACGCGACTACTCCTTCAATTGTGAACCGATTCGAATGTTTTTTTTTTAAACGGTAGTGTATATTTCCGAGGTAGTTACATTGTAATTTCATCGAGATCTGATAAGTATCTTCAAAGATATGACGATAAACGTCTCAAACTTGCTACTGAAATTGACTTCACGTTCAAATTACTGCTACAAATTCACGCATATTTATTTCAATCTAACTAAGCTGAAGAGAGAAAAGTGTTGCTCTATGGCCTTATAGTAGAATGACTGCATGGTGGTACGACACTATCTAGTGTCCGCCTGGCCAGCTACCACCCTCAAGTTAGAAAATGTGTCGCCAAACATCTAATGTATTCCGGCAGCTATCCTTGAGAGCCAGTTCCCATTCTAGGCCTCTAGCTTACCATCTTCGACCGCATCATCACTTACCAACAGGTGAGAGAGTGGTCAAACACTAGCCTATAAGATATTTTAAAAAAAACTCTATTTCTCTCTCTGTCTCTCTATATATTTCTCACTTTCTTTTTCTCTAGCATGTTAATTGTGTGGGAAGACCACGTGTCTTTAATATGAAGACGTTTGGTCTTTCCACATGCCTCTCGATGTTTTCCCACAGGCGATTGGTCTCAGTTGCTTCATAAGGAGAGTTAACAAATTACTCTTTCAAAAGAGCAGGCAACGCACCAGTATTGGGCGTATCGCGGGTGTTAATAGGCGGCGGTAACCACTTACCATCAGGTGGGCCGCATGCTTATATATTTATTTAAAACAAACTAATATTTAATAATTTGAAAAAAATTGTTTTATGGTGATTGCAAAGAGACCTTTGTTAGTTGTACAGAACAGATTATTTATAACAGGTACTACGGTAGTAGTAGGACTTTTGCTAGTCCACCAGGGGTGGTACCACCACTTTGCCGCAATTAGTTCAGCCGTGAAAATGAAATGTTTTTCGGGTTAGATGGCAAAGTTTCCAGTGAAATTACTGTGCAAGTGAGACCTATCATCTTTATATCTCTAGGTAACAGGCGCAGTGCAGTGAAATTCCAAATTCTTGGATGCAGCTGTATCGGTATTAAATAGACGTTATTGATTACCATCAGGCAAGCGTCGTGCTTGTCCTGCTATCGTATATCATAAAAAAAACCTCATCATCATCATAATCAGCCGGTGTCAGTCCACTGCTGGACGTAGGTCTCTCGCAAAGTACGCCACTGAGCCCGATGTTCGACTCTTCTTTTCCAGTCACTGCCCACCACTTTGCGTATATCGTCACACCACACCTTGGGCCTTATTCAGTATGAGCAATGAGATAACGCGTTCCTTAACGCGCCACGTTACGTTATTGAAAAATTGTATTCTGTATGCCACACTATAGGTAAATTATACAAAACGCGCGCGTTACACGTCCTCATATGTCACGATATTTTGACAGCTCAAAACGCGCTCATAACCTTACCCTACCGCGTTTTAATTGGCATAGAGAATACCATAAAGCCGAGATAACGTAACAGGGCACGGTAAGACTTTAAAATGGTCATACTGAATAAGGCCCCTGGTCACATAACGTCCTACGCTACGTTTGCTGTTTCGCGATCTCCACTCTAGGACAAGTCTACCCCAACGGTTATAAGTCCTGCGGTAGATATGACCAGCCCACTGCCGCTTCAGTTTGCTAATCCTTAAAGCTATGTCGATCACTTTAGTTCTCTGGCTATTAGGATCCCGCAGAGAAACACCGAGCATAGCTCTCTCCATAGCTCGCTGAGCGACTTTAAATTGGTGAACAAGTGGAAACCTAGTACCTAATATATAAAAAGGTCCACAGTAAAAAACATAATAAAGGTACGAGGCTCAACGCACGTAGTCTCTATCATTATTACAACTTAATCATTAATTATACAATATCGTAATTAGATTGACCCTTGGTAGAGTTATCGACAAATTATGCGAAATCAAAAATCAGTAGGTATTTCTGGAAAGAAAATAATAAATCATTTTATTTCTTTGAAGTTATTACATGTTACATGAGACAAGTGATTTTGGTCACGTAGACTTTTGCGACTCTTTGACCAGTACGATAAACAAGCCTATTCAAATCAAAGGTCAGTGCTAACACGATCGTCTTGTTCATTTTCAACTAACTGTCAAAAAGGTGAAGGTTCTCAATTCGTCTGAATGTTATTTATTTTATTTGTATGTTTGTTACGCCTTTACTCCGCCAACTGTGAACAGATTTGGATATTATTTAAGGTGTTCTCATTATATACAATTAATTGAGATCTGATCTGACTGATTCAGGTATCTATCTCCAGAAGTATGGAGATAGATACCTGAATCTTGTCACTGACAAGTAATAACTAACAAATACGTACAATTTGTATGCATTATTTTTGCAAATTTTTATTATAATTTTGTTACCTAATTTTTTTACTCTTTACCGATTGGGCAGAAAATTACAATTGTGGGCTTAATTATCGATACATTGTTACCATATTTTATATTAAATATTATAATAATGTAGCTGTTAGCTTTTCCTGATGAATTAAATAAAAAGAAAATACCGATTTTAATTCATAATATTTTTAGGGCTCCGTACCTCAAAAGGTAAAAAAAGGAACCCTTATAAAATCACTTTCTTGTCCGTCTGTCTGTCTGTCTGTCTGTTGGTACCAACCAACGTTGGTACAGAAGCCTCGGTGGGCGAGTCCAACTCGACTTGGCCTATTTCTATTGAGGTTATAGGCAGCAAACAAGCGACGGCCCACCTGAGGTATCTTCAGAAATATGGCAAAGCGTAATGTATTATTGTATTAATTAAGCACCTTGTCCCGATAACAAGTAGGTTGGGCAAGCCAGTTAATAATCTGGCATTATTATAATGATTTCAATATTATAATACATAGTGAGGTAAATTGTAGGAGATTGTGATTGGCGTAGTTAGGTTTACGTGTCAAGGGCGGACAGATGTGATCGCAGGGCTTTATATTGTGTTTACATTTAGGATATATTATAGTTATTTCGGTCTTAGTGCATATTCTGTTGTAGTTTTAACTGAAAATAATTAAGATAGTTTAAAAACTAAAACAACCGACTTCCATGCCCGGCGAGTCAGTTTCAGTAGCAAGTTTGAGACGTTTATCGTCATATCTCTGGAGATACTTATCAGATCTCAATGAAATTACAATGGGACCATCTCAAAAACGTACTCTACCGATTACAAAAAGAATTATTCGACTTCTAAAAAGAAGGAGGTTCTCAATTCGTCTGTATGTTTTTTTTGTGTATGTTACGCGATTACTCCGTCAATTGTGAACCGATTCGAATGATTCTTTCTGTAATCGGTAGGGTACGTTGCCGAGATGGTCCCATTGTTCCATTTTATCGATCTCTAATAAGCATCTCCAAAGATATGACGATAAACGTCTCAAACTTGCTACTGAAATTGACTCGCGGGTCATTGAAGTCGGTTGTTTTAGTTTTTTAGGGTTCCGTAGTCCTGAAAAGGAACCCTTATAGTTTCGTCATGTCCGTCTGTCTGTCTGCCTGTCCGAGGTTTTGCTAAGAGACCGCTAATACTAGAAAGCTGTAATTTTGTATGTGTATGTAGATAAATTACGCCTATACAAATTGCTGAAATAAAATTGTGAAAAAAATTTTTTTAGGGTAGCTCCCCTATATTAGAAATGGGGATGATTTTTTTTTCTTCGTCTACCCCATCGTGTGAGGTATCGTTGAATAGGTCTTTAAAATGACTTAAGGGTTGCTCATACCATTTCTCGATTGAATGCTCTATTTACGAAATATTAAACTTTAAAGTGCAAATTTTTGTTCCAGTAGGGCGTCCCCCCCTCCCTGTAAAAGCTAAACTGCTGGCTTGATAATTTTGTACCAAATACAAAATCCTAAAGGTACGATTCCACCAAAATAGTGTGCAGAACATTTGTTTACAAACATTTTGTGCAAAACTCCAGCAGTGCACGTACTAAACTGGTATCGCGTCTAGCTGCTGTCTCCACCGGCAAGGTTGTGCGTAACTTTTGTAAACGCACAGTATGGCACACTTGTGCACGGACATGTTCACTGATGTTCGCTCCGGTAGCGGAAGCAAGATTGAGTTCGCGAACAACAAGCGCGTACGCGTCGACACGAGTCCACTGCATGCATGTGTGCGCGCACAAAAGTATACAGATGTGCGCGAACATTTCTAAAATGTTCGCGCACAATTTGTTATTGTTTGCCGGAGTGAGTCGACCAACGTGAACATTTGCGTCGTACACTGTGCGTTACAGTGCCGCACAGTTCGGCACACTGGTGGAATCGCGCCTTTAGAATAAATCCTTTAAAGTGACAAAGACGGAGTACCTAGTTGCTTCCCAACTAGCAAAATCGTCTTATGTTTCTCACTTTATAAGAGTTCTGAGCTTATAGTGGTCTCTTATCTGTTTTCGTTATTGCTATCTCTCCTATATTAGTCTCTGACAAGCCGTTACAGGCTCTAATACGCTTGATCTTAACACCTTGCCTTAATTATGCATATAAGTTTAAATTTACAGTGCCGTTGTAAGCCACACACTCCTAAAAAAGCATTTATTAAGACTTATCACACTTGAGATAAATTAGCTCTTATATCCACATTTTCTAAGCTCATTTAATTTTATTACATATTTTCTAAATGCTTTTGTAAGAATGTTAAGAATGTTAGAATGTTAGACTAATATCAGCATTTAATTAGAGTACTTAAAACATGTAAATATTGATCTTATTCAAAACTATTATAAGATCAACAGGAGTGGATATGCACAGTATTAGAGTGATATTGAATCATCATACTTACAATAGAGAAAACGAGTCTAATTTAAGAAAGTTTGATCTTAAATCGAATTTGTGACTAAAATTGTGAGAGTAACATTTGATGTTGACTATTATATTTCACCAAAAGTATTTTAGTGCGGTCACATAAAATACCATTTCACATCCCAAACGTTCACTCTTAAATGAAAATAAATGTTTTATGTCAATTCAATGATCTCTAAGTTATTCCAACATGGAGTCATGTTGGAATGATCTAAATGAGCTTCAAATAGTCTTATAGTGATTCTAATAAATGCAATACTAATGGCGACGCTTTTAATACAAATTAACAAATAAAATAATTAAACAAGAATACTAAATACTATATATTGATGAAGCCCACGAGTTGTGAAGCATAAACTAGGGTCTACTTTACAGTAAATAATATTTTCCAATACCAATACTTATCAAAAAGCATAAAACGAAATACTTGTTAATAATGGTACGGTTATTACAATATAATTATTAAATACCTTACTGTATTATTTAATATCCTTACTGTTTTCGATTTCTTTTTTATTAGTTGTAACCTGCAAACAAAAACTACACCAAGTTTTTTTTACGATTGTGTTTGATCTTATGTAAAATCAAAATAAACTTTTTTACGCTCACAGGACTCTTACTATCAAAACAATGTAAGCCTATGTACGCTTAAATTAGTTTTGGTAAGAATAATTTAAGTGAAAACAACATTCAATAAGACTGATATTAGAAAGATATAAACAAATTACGCTTATAAATGGTGCCCAAATCCAGGCTTATACGACGATATAAGAATGGTATAAGAGCAAGAAAACAGTGGTTATTTTAAGTGTAGTTTTTGCTGGTTGGGTTGTTTATAACGGGTAAGGACTTGCATTGAATAACAGGCTACTAGGGAACCCTACACTGCGCGTGGCCCGACACGCACTTGGCCGGTTATTAACTATCTTAATAATCTTACTATCTTAATGTATAAATAATATACGAGTTCAGAGGCATGCTATAGGGGAGGCCCTGTGGGGAGGCCTATATCCAGCAGTGGACAGAAATTGCTTGATAATGATGATATACTATCATGTATCTAATACTATAAGAATCTTTGTCCTGACATACTGACTGACTGACTGACTGACAGACAACACAGCCTAAACCGCTGGTCGTAGAGACTTGAAATTTGGAGGGTATATTTGTCTTGGTACGGAGGGGTGTACTAAGAAAGGATTTTCCAAAATTCACCCCTTGAGGGGATGAAATGGGGGTTCAAAGTTTGTATGGAGAAACAAGATTAAATAGTATTTTCTATTCGAAACTTCATACAAGTGCTTCAGGTGTTTCAGGTTTTTTTGAAATTCCACCCCTAAGAGGGTGAAATAGGGTAACAAAGTGTGAAAATCAATATTGATTCGGATTGCGCTAAAATTTGGCATGCAGATAAATTCAACGACGTTAGTTCCCTCTAAAAAATGATTTTCTAAAATTCACCCCTTAAAGGGATGAAACGGGGGTTCAAAGTTTGTATGGAGAAACAAGATAAGATTGTCTTTTCTATTCGAGACTTCGCACAAGGACTTCAGTAAATAAATAAGTAAAATCGTGTTTCAGACTTTTTCAAAGTGCCACCCTAAAATGATAAACTGGGGTAACAAAGTCTAAAAACCAATATTGTTTCGGATTGCGATGAAATTTAGAATGCAGATAGTTATTATGACGTAGGTATCCGCTCAGGGCGGATTTTCTAAAAATTCCTCCCGGATACGGAACGGGGATTCAAAGTTTGTGTGGCGAAACAAGATGAGATAAAGTACGTGTTGTAGGATTTTTCAATATGGGGTAGGTAACAGAGTCTGAGAATTTGGGTTTTTCGGGTTATATAAATATGAATCTCGAACTGCCTTAGTCGCGCGATAACATGAAAACGGGTGAACCGATTTGGCTAATTCTTATTTGATGTCTTTAATAATAGAATCCTTTTTTTTTTTAAGTTTTAAGTAAATAAAAAAAGAAACAGAAGTTTTTAACGCGGACGAAGCCGCGGGGCACTTCTAGTATAATAATATTTTGAGTTTCCATAGTCCATAGATAGGTCGGTTTATAGGGTACACTGTCCTCTCCACATCTAAGATCATAACATAACAATGACCAAGTACCTATTAAAGTAACTCTGCACATTAACTCTAACGATGATTACTGACCGACAATGAAACTTGTTACTATATTTATTGCTGTACCCTTTTTGATTTATGTGCTTGGTCATTTGTATTCTAGTAATTTAGATGCGATTGAGGAGACTCCACTGCACTCTCTTGGTTCAAGTATTTTTTATATCTCATAGTTTCCATTCTATATGCCCTAGCGTGCTTACTATGTACGACCCCATCATCACTTACCAACAGGTGCGATAGTGGTCAAATGTAAGCCTATATATGGTATTAAGTAATGTATGATCGTACAAAACGAAATAAAACAGGCTAAGTGCAAGTCGGACTCGCACTCGTAAGGTTAAGTACGGTTAAGTATTCCATAACTATGATTTTTCGCAACTACAAAATTAACTTTGTTTTTCATAGTGTTTGTATGAAAAACAAAGTCATCTTTGCGGTCGCCATATCTCAAAAACTGCTGACGGTATCTCGTTCAAACCAATTTTCGTTGTTAGTTCTTATTGAGATCTACAGCATATATTTTTTTTTAGATTTTTCACTAGAGGGGGGGGGGGGGGACACACATTTTAACATAGTTATAAATAAAATATCCAACTGAAATATTTAACTGCAATATTCAACCGAAACACTCAACCGAAATATTCAACCAAAACATTCAACATAAATATAGGTTTAATATTTCGGTTAAATATTTCTGTTAAGTATTTCGGTTAAATATTTCGGTTAAATATTTCGGTGAAAAATTTCAGTTAAATATTTCAGTTAAATCAAACTATTTCATGTTTCAGGTGGCTGGGAGTGGAGCTCGTGGTGCGTACAGGTGCAGTGGGTGGCAGAGCATCGCAGGTCGTTGTCCCTGGTGCACGCGCCGACTTGCTGCGTCGCTGCTTTCACTCGACGACGCTGCGACTGCCGACTCCGTCGCTCCCAACTCGTTTCACTTTAATATTTTAGTTAGATATTTATGTTGAATGTTTTGGTTGAATATTTCGGTTGAGTGTTTCGGTTGAATATTGCAGTTAAATATTTCAGTTGGATATTTTATTTATAACTATGTGTTCAAATCGCGAAAGTTTAAAGTTTACACATTTTAACACTTTAGACGCGCCTATCTTTCAAATTATTGACTTTGAGAAAAAATGATTTTAGGAACCTCAATGTCATTTTTGAAGACCTATCCATAGACACCCCACCCCACACGTATAGGTTTGAAGAAAATATTTTTTTTGTTTCAGTTCCATGTATGGGATACCTTAAACTTTTATATTTTTTATTTTTGTATCAAATTCGGAAAGTGGTTTACAGAATACATCTACCTACCAAGTTTCAATATTGAAGTCCTAACAGTTTTGGAATAAAATGGCTGTGACATACGGACGAACAGACAGACAGACAGACAGACAGACAGATGGACAGACATGACGAATCTATAAGGGTTCCGTTTTTTGCCATTCTGCTACGGAACCCTAAAAACTGACTTCACATGCCGCCATAGTCAAAGTACTGGCTAGTTACAATCATGTCATCAAAGTATACAAATTTGCTTATATTACTTATCTCCATATCTCTAGAGATAATTGTCAGATCTCGATAAAATTTGAATGGGGCCAAACGGGAGGCATAATCACTCAAACAAAAAAATATTTTGTAATTTAGTTAAGATTTGACGGAGTTCTGAGGACACAGTTGAATTGTGAACCTCCTTCTTTTTTGTGAAGTCGGCTAAAAATAACAACCATCATAAACTGCACCTAAATATTATAGTTCCTCGGTATAATTTGATCAACATTAGTCTGATGAATTTGACACTACCTACGTGTAAACCGATTATTTTTCCATTATGGCTGATGTTCATGATTAAGTAATAAAACAATTTACTATGGAAGGGTTCTTTTAAGTAAAAGTAGATTAGTAGCCCAGGGCTGTAAGGCATCAATTGCAGCCCGAGATATTTAGGCGCACGAGCGCAGCGAGGGCGCCTATAGTTCGAGGGTGCAATTGAGGCTTACACCCGAGCTAACTACTCTGCTTTACATCTCGATTGTGAGGTAAGTAGAAAAAAACCGGCATTACAAGAATAAGACATTTTATTAGTTAAAATTTATAGTGAAATGAGAACAATTTTCAAATTTTAGGGATAGGTGTTTTTTGGGTATGTTAATAGTTTGAGATTGTGATATTTGTTGGTCATGGACAAAATCTGACGGGATGAAGCTTTCTTCAGCAGTTGATGGTTGGCAGAAGTTGATGGTTGCGGATCATCTCTTGAGAAAGATGTTTCATTTTTTGAAAGTTGAATAGTTTCCGTTATTTGGTTGGTAATTTTACTTTTATTTTGCATGGAATCTTCAATGTAACCTTCAGCCACCTTGCTGGATTTCCACCCACCTTGCCTTTTTATAGTAGTTAAGTTAGCCCCAGCATCCGTTCGATATTTAAAATTGATGACTATTATACTCATACGAAGACAAGGCTGAATAGCGAAGTGACCTCTTTTGTCATTGGGCTGAATGAATGATGTCTATTGCCAGTATGATGGTTAGATGTACGCGAACTTTTTGAAAGAGTGAAGAGTTTTTTTTTTAAATACTTACCGCCCTAGGGCTTTTCTAGCTACATTATTACCCTAGAGCGCTAATTGATTACCTACAAGCCCCAGACCTACTTACCGATTATGAGAGATGTAAAATATAATTAAAGGTAGGTAATATAACTACTATAATTTTCAGGGACTGTATAGTGTCTACATCACAGAAATATTAATACAAAGATATGAATAACTACCTTTTTAGGGTTCCGAACCCAAAGGGTACCAACGGAACCCTATTACTGAGACTCCGCTGTCCGTCTGTCTGTCTGTCTGTCTGTCTGTCTGTCCGTCTGTCACCAGGCTGTATCTCATGAACCGTGATAGTTAGACGGTTGAAATTTTCACAGAGGGTGTATTTCTGTTGCCGCTATAATAACAAATACTAAGAACAGAACAAAGTTAAAAATTAAAGAAAAGATCTAGATGATCATTAAAGATGGCGCTATCGTCTTTACCTTAATCTAAATCTCGGCGGCTCCAACGATTAAATAAAATTTAGTATACAGGGGATTTCGGGGGCGATAAATCGATCTAGCTAGGAATCATTTTCAGAAAATGTTGTTTTATTCGTGTTTTCAATAATCAACTTTATTGATAATCAACTTAAAATATTACTCTTTCTGACATCTATTGGCGAGTAGAAGTAGCTTTAGTGTTACTGTGTGGGTAAAGCAGTTAGTTTAAGTGGCAAAAATACCGAGCAAAGCTCGGTCAACCAGATATTTAATAATTTTTATTACTACTATTACTACTATTCTACCTTTGTTTTAACGTTTACTTAGTTGGTGTTCGGTTCGGAACCCTCCGTGTGCGGGAGAAAAGTCTGACTCGCAATTGGCCAGTTTTATTCGTATTTCTGTGGTCTACATTTAGCAACGCAAAATTTTATTAACAAAGAAGAATCCTGTCTATTTGTTGGAATGCTTTTATTTATATCATCATCATTTTTACCGTACCTCCCATACCCTAGAGATCCGTACCTCGAAAAAGATAAAAGAAAATTCTATAGAATCACTTTGTTGTCCGTCTGTCCGTCTGTCTGTCCGTCCGTGAGGACCCTTTTTACCCGACTACGGCGAAGCAAAAAGGAGGGTTATGTTTTTGACCGGTATGTGGGTATGTATGTATGTAAGTATGTATGTATGTATGTATGCATGTATGTTTGTATGTATGTTCATCTGTTCCCTCATAACTTCTAAACTACTTATCATAATTTAACAAATGAAATGTCGTTGAACGCATCTTATCTGTTTGCTGGTTATAGGCTATGTGACGTCACAACAAATTGAATGTGGCGCCCCCTAGAGGGGACGAAGTCCAGAACTAAAAAAAAATCTCACTCCACCCCATCGTGTGTGGTATCGTTGAATAGGGATTTTAAAATGAAGATAGGGTTTAGTACATCATATTTTTGTAGGGCGTAGCGTTGGCGAGATATATCCCACCGAAGTCAAAAAAACTAATTTTTATCCCACGGCGTCGCAAGGAAGCAGTTGGGAAGGTTATGTGTTTGTTGATCACTGTATTTGTATGTAAGTATGTTGACATGTATACATTTATCCATAAACCCCAAAATGCTTTAAATAAAAAATAAGTTCAAAAATTAAAACCCGACTACTGAATAAGTTATTTTTCAAAAAAAATAAAACCGACTTCATAACCACAAAAAGGCACTCAAAAGCGAAAAATAATTTACTTAAAATTATTATAAGCGTTACCCAATTCTCTATTTGAAGTCGGTGCCAGCCAAGTCTAATAGGTAGTAGATAGATAATACCTACATGTATCTACCTACTTACTAACCTACATGTACCTACTTACTACTACTACATACATAGTATCTATCTAATATCCAATAGACTTGGCTGGCACCGACTTCAAATAGAGAATTGGGTAACGCTTATAATAATTTTAAGTAAATTATTTTTCGCTTTTGAGTGCCTTTTTGTGGTTATGAAGTCGGTTTTATTTTTTTGAAAAATAACTTATTTTACCCTTTTTAGTGCAAAAAAAGTTTTAATGAAATTACATGCATCTATTAAATTTCGTGTCTGGGCCGTTATACACTGACGGATATATACTTTTTGAAAATTTCAAGTATGTACCTATAACGGTTAAGAAGATACAGATCTGTAAAGTGCGCACATATAGACACACGGACGGACGGACGGACGAAATGTCCAAAATGGCCCTGTGCATTTAAAGCATCTGACATACACGATAATTAATGGTCTATTTTATTACAATAATTCCAAATACTTTTATAACACGGACTAGTTGTATTCCAAAATGAATATTAAAAAGTATTATTTGCGATTATTAACATTAATTGCCGCCATATGGCCAACAGAGTACTGAATCACTCTACTACGTTATAATAGGCACTTCCCTATATTGTGGATACCCGAATTATGAAAGCACTGTGTAGCCAACCTAACAACGGAAACTATTATTTACGTAGTAACTATTATATAATATGTGGTTTTATGCTTATAATTTTTATTTTGCTGTGTTGATTGGTACAAAGTACGTTCATAATTCTGAGTTATTTAATTATGTATGCAGTGTCGCGGGACTGAAATGGCCGCCATCTTCGCCAAATGTCATGTCATGTCAAAAAATATTAGGTATGTTTAAAAAAGTTTGCACCCTAACAAGACTTTGCCCGGTAGAACATTCCTGTGAAGACAAATTATTTATATTTATATATCATTATTTATTATAATTATTAATATATAATTATTTATTGAGGGCCCGGTGGCGTAATTGGGAGAACGGTCGGCTTTGATGCCGTGGTACCGAGTTCAAACCGCCGTGCACCAATGAATTTTTCTATCGAAAAATATATGTGCGCTTCTCACAGTGGCCCTCCGGTGAAGGAAAACATCGTTAAGAAACCAATAACCCTCGCATGGTGGTAGAACATATCTAGTGTCCGCCTGGCCAGCTACCACCCTCAAGTCAGAAAATCTGTCGCCAAACATCTAATGTGTTCCGGCAGATATCCTTGGGAGCCAGTTCCCATTCTAGTCCACTTCTCTAGTCTCTCTTTTCTTCGACCGCATCATCACTCAGCAACAGGTGAGATAGTGGTCAAACGCTTGCCTATAAGATATAAAAAAAAAATATCCCCACCTTTATTTCTATCTCGCTCAAAGTTACCGTAAGAATATCTTATATGCAATAGCAACCTCCATTGTGTGTAATCTTCTTGGGACTCTTCTACTAAAACTAGTACATTCTCCTATGTTTGAGGTATTTATCTCCATATCTCTGGTGATACTAATCAGATCTCGATAAAATTAAAATGGGACCACCTCGAAAACGTATCCTACCTATTAAAATAAACTGGCCAAGTGCGAGTCGGACCCGAACAAGTAGGGTTCCGATTAAACAAAATTTGCCGTAAAAATAAAGTACAAAGTACATCGATAATATAAATACCGTGTTAATACTAAACATCTATCGAATGTTTTACGAACTTCCAGACTTAACACTAGAAATGCGCCGTATAGTGGTTTCACAGAATTTCCGAATACCGAATATTATTCGGTTTAACCTTTACCGAACCAGATATTCGGCTGAATTATTCGGTTTACCATTACATTGTTTTGCCGCGTAAACAAGTTCTAACATGTGCGCTACGTGCCGCTGCTGGTTAGATGAGGAACGAGATGTTGATTTAATTGAGGTTTATAAAAATGTTGATTTTAAGTTTAAAAATAAATGTTAAAATAAATGTTGACTATACCTACTAACTATAGGTTAAGAAGTAAATATGTTTTCTTTAACTTATAATATAATATGAATCTTATATAAGAAGTTTTGTCTTTAAGTTCTACACCTTGGCTACATGAGCCAAGAAAATATAAATGTTTGAACCGAATATATTTGGCAACAAAACCGAATAATTTAGCAGAATACAAATAATGGAACAGATGCCGAATACGCTGAATACCGGATACCAAACGAATATTCAGCGCATCTCTAGTAAACCAGTGTTTTTCAAAGTGTGGGTCGCGAAACTCGCGACCCCCTCGGGGGTCGCGAAGCCTCTATAAGGGGGTCGCGGGGAGTTGCGAAGCCTCAGTAAAAGAAAAAAACAAAGTTTGAACACATACTTTTACAGAAAATATTAATGATAGAGAATTTGTAGGTGGTTTGGCTTGAGAGTGCTTATAATATTTGTTTCAAAAGAAAAATATGTAATTTGTAAATTGTTAAACACAATCCAAAATTTCATCGTACCAACGGGACTTGAACCCGCAACCTCCGGAATAACATGTTCCGGTGCTTTGCCAATTAAGCCATGGTACGAAGTAACGTTACGACGAAATTAGTGGATTGCATTTGTTAACCCAATTATGCATTGGTGGCGCCATCTATGACTACTTATTACGTAAGTTAATCATTCGGAAGAAATCATTACCGTTTTCAAATCCGACAAGAGATGTTGCACTGCGTAAATCAAATATTATGTTTCTTTGAAGTGTTACACACTTAATATTTTTGTAAATTGTTAAACACAATCCAAAATTTCATCGTACCAACGGGACAAGGGTTCAAGTTTCGAGGGCCCGGTGGCGCAATCGGGAGAACGCTTGCCTTTGATGCCAGAGGTACCGAGTTCAAACCGCCGTGCACCAATGGATTTTTCCATCGAAAAATTTATGTGCGCTCTTCACAGTGGCCCTCCGGTGAAGGAAAAACATCGTTAAAAAACCAACAACCCCCGCATGGTGGTAGGACACTATCTGGTGTCCGCCTGGCCAGCTACCACCCTCAAGTTAGAAAAATCTGTCACGAAACATCTAATGTGTTCCGGCAGCTATCCTTGAGAGCCAGTTCCCATTCTAGGCCTAGCGTGCTTACCATCTTCGACCGCATCATCACTTACCAACAGGTGAGATAGTGGTCAAAACGCTAGCCTATAACGTATAAAAAAAAAAAAAAAAGTCCCGTTGGTACGATGAAATTTTGGACACCTACCGTAACAAAACAATACACTCTGCGAAGTAACATACGACCACGGCTATCCTCTGAGCACCACTAAGAATATTTATAAAATACAATAAAATATTTATTACAAGTTAGTTGTGTGTATATAATACACGATACATATTGATTCGTTTGTACTTAGCGATCTCAGCTAAGAATATTTTCTTGTTTCTTACTTTTTAGAGAGTGATTTTTCAGCAGTCGGGTTTTAGTTTTTGAACTTATTTTTTTTCTCAGGTAGAGATATCAAGTTGAAAATATCAAATACTCGAATCTACGGTCTCTCAGAGCGTGAAACAAATAAAATTGAACTAGTAAGTCAACGCGATCAAAAGATATGATCGCTTATGTTGCACATATTATTTCGGCATATTTTGCAATTTTACTAGGGAATCAAAACCTATAGGGACCGAAATATAAAAGAAGTTGAAAATAACGGTAAATTTTGGTACTTACACAGCGTTTTACCACTATCTCACCTGTTGGTAAGTGATGATGCGGTCTAGCACGGATGATAGCACGCTAGGCCTAGAATAGTAACTGGCTCTCAAGGATAGCTGCCGGAACACATTACATGTTTTTGGCTACAAATTTTCTAACTTGAGGGTAGTAGCTGGCCAGGCGGACACTAGACAGTATCCTACCACCATGCGGGAGTTTTTGGTTTCTTAACGATGGTTTTCCTTCACCGGAAGGCCACTGTGAAAAACGCACATACAATTTTCGATAGAAAAATCCATTGGTGCACGGCGGGCATTAAACTCGGTACCTCTGGCGTCACGACCATTCTCCCACGACACCACAGGGCCCTCAAAATACTATGTTTGTACCAATTTATGTGCCAACCTACGAATGTATGTACGTAACAATTTCTAACAGGATATAATGCAATCAATCCAACAACTGATCGACTGATTACGTTAACAACTGTTTATCTACTACCATTATGAATATCCGGTGACTATCAAAAACTATATTATCAATAGAATATGTAATTTAAACAACACGTTTGTAGTTTATTTTTAACCAACGTCTCAAAAAAAGGAGGAGGTTCTCAATTCATCTGTATGTGTTTTTTTTGTTTATGTTAAGCGATTACTCCGTCAATTGTGAACGGATTCAAATGATTATTTTTTTAATAGGAAGGGTCGTTGTCCGAGGTTGTCTCATTGTAATTTCATCGAGATCTGATTATTATCTCCAGAGATATGGAGATAAATACCTCAAACATAGGAGATTTTACTGGATATAGAAGAAGAGTCCCAAAAAGATTATACACAATGGAGGTTGCTATTGCATATACTTTTGAAGACTAAAAAATAGATAGATAGATAGATAGGTAAACACTTTATTACACCATATAAATTAAAAGTAAAAAATGGTAAATAAAACAATGTGGCAACAGACGGTCTTATCGCTTAAAGCGATCTCTTCCAGACAACCTTAGGGTGGAAAGGAATAGATTAGCATACATGGCGGTATAGGTGTAGAAAAAAAATAATAATAAAAAATAAATAAATAACAATAAAATGAAATAATAGGTATGTACATAATTACAAAGGTACATATAATTTATGTAATTCAATACATACATAGCAGTATATACATATAATACATACATAGCAATATTATACATGTATAATGTCATACAATACATATTATATATATACATATAATACAATAAAAATATGACCTTGAATAATGTTTTTACATCTTTCTTTACGTTGATTTTGGTTTTTGACAGATATTCTTACGGTAGTTACCGTAATAGGTAGTAGATAGATACTACCTACATGTATCTACCTACTTACTACTACTACATACATAGTATCTATCTACCATCCAATAGACTTGGCTGGCACCGACTTCAAATAGATAAGTGGGTAGTGCTTATAATAATTATATTAAGTAATTTATTTTTCGCTTTTGAGCGCCTGTTTGTTGTTATGAAGTCGTTTTTTTTTTTTTTGATAAAATAATTTACTAAATACATATTACGAAACTATACCACGTGGCTTTACGTTACGCGCGTTAAAATGGTGATCGATTGAGAGTTCGTGAGTTCGATCACCACCCATTGCACTATTGACGTGAACACACTCCAGACACAAGCATTATTTAGCTTCCAAGACTACTAGGAATGTGCAACCAATCTACTCCAAACCGTTGTTGGGTCCGAAACATTCCAATTAAAATATGAAAATCGATACGGTGCCTTGGCAACCGCAGATGAATACATTTTAATTTTAATTAAGATTGAATTAAAAGTGATTCAAAATTATAATGAACATTGACATTTTACTTAATAATTACAAATCAAATTGGGATCCACACTAAATAGTGTCGCATTATCATTATTTCAACTTTTCAGCCAACTTCCAAAAAGGAGGAGGTTCTCAATTGATCTGTACGTTTTTTTATGTACGCGATTCCTCCGTGAATTGTGAATCGATTCGAATTATTCCTTTTTTAATCGGTAGGGTACACTTCCGAGGAGGTGCCATTGCAATTTCATCGAGATCTGATAAGTATCTTCAGAGATATGACGATAAACGTCTCAAACTTGCTACAGAAACTGACTCGCGGGGCATGGAATTCGGTTGTTTTCGTTTTTAAACTATCTTAATTATTAAAGTTGTTAAGCTCTATGAGTATTGTATTTCACAATTATGTCATCATACTAAGAAATTAATATTATTGCACAATTTGTACGATATTTTCTAAACATCTTACATCGCATTTAAAATATTATCTTATCTCTCACTATACTTGATGAATACGCAATTATGTTGCTTCTACCAATAAATAAAGCTTTTGCAATAGCCACTTCATTTTCCATACATTGATTAGTAAACAAAGTAAGATTTTCACACTCTCTTAGTAAAGCAGCAATGTATGCGCGTTAGTGGAATAGTTCAAAAACCAATCATGAAACATTGCTGCTAATATGTGTGTGTATTAGTAAATTGTTGAACTAAGCCAGGAATGTAAAGCAAAATTTAGTTTTTGGTCGATTTAGGAGTGTAATGGTAGAGAGGTGTGTACCTGTCTAGACTTGCAGAGAATCGGACAAGTCACATATGACGCATGAGGGATACTGAGGATTTTAAATGGCCTGTTTTATTAAATTATAGGTTTTTTTAACTGCGATTAATTATGTTATCAGACGTAGGTATCTAATGGGTATGCATTGAAATGTTATGTACCTAGATGTTTATTGAAAATTATTAATGTTACGAAATATCTTATACTTTCGTTATGTCTAATGAGCTTTGAACTTGCTTGAACCCTTAATGGTAGGACACAGTCTAATGCCCGCTTGGCCAGCTAACAACCCTCAAGTTAGAAAATTTGTCGCCATCTAATGTGTTCTGGCAGCTATCCTTGAGATTGAGAGCCAGTTTTCATTTTAGGCCTAGCGTGCTACCATCATCGATCGCATCATCACTTATCAACAGGTGAGAAGTGTAATCCGAGGTCTGTGGGTCAAACCTTGATGAGAATATACAATAATTAATACATATCTAAGTGACCATTCCAGATATCCCCCACTACTAGCATCGTAGCGCTCAAACGGATGAAACGTTTTAATTTTTTTTTTGTTTTATAAACCTTGTCTTAATTGAGAGTGTTCTTAGCTTTGCCTTATAAAAATCTATGAGCTTTTTTCTAGTTGATGACGCTTTGAAATCAACTTTCATGGGTCTGATCAATTCTAAATTCGGTATCGTCTTACTTCAACGACATTGTAAGAACATAGTAGCATTGTCCTGGTATTGAGACATCTCCTGGAATCTGCAGATTACACAAGTCCTCACTAACTTACAGCACAGATGTCGAGTTTCAGCTCATTGGAATGGTCTCAATGAACATAATATTATACACAGATCAGTCGGGGGTGTTTTTAACCGACTTCAAAAAAAGGAGGAGGTTTCTCAATTCGACCGTACATTTTTTTTTTTTTTTTTTATTTATTTTTTTTTATGTTTGTTTGCGGATAACTTCGTCGTTTATGAACCGATTTCGATTATTCTTTTTTTGTTCGAAAGGAGATATCCCAAGTGTGGTACCATGGTAATTTTATCGAGGCATGATAAGTATCTCCAGAGATATTGAGATAAACATCTCAAAATTGGTACTGAAAATGAATATTTTTTTTATGTTTGTTCGCGGATAACTTCGTCGTTTATGAACCGATTTCGATTATTCTTTTTTTGTTCGAAAGGAGATATCCCAAGTGTGGTACCATGGTAATTTTATCGAGGTATGATAAGTATCTCCAGAGATATTGAGATAAACATCTCAAAATTGGTACTGAAAATGAAAAGCGCGGCATTGAAGTCGGTTGTTTTTTAGTTTTTAAACGATATTATTAAATTTTGAACTTAAGTATAACAATCTTTACCTTAAATACGTGACAGTTAACATATCGCCAGATTTTCGCGTACTCTACCAGCAAAAAGCGTCCTAAATATATATTTTTTAATTTTTTTAATGTTATGGTTGGCAAACAAGCAGACAGCCCGCCTGATCGTAAGCGGTTACCGTCGCCTATGGACAACTGTAACACCATGAGTGCTGTTGATGCGTTGCCGACCTTTGAGGAGTTTGTGGATACCCTTTTTAAAAGATTCCATCCTATAGCTAGATGGAAAGATCGCGGCGGGCAGATCATTGATCATCTTACAGGTACGCGGTAAAAATCCTCGGTAAGATGTGAGGGTGAGCTTTTTGACGGTGCCGAGTAGTACGATATTTTTGTAGTTTTTATTTAAATTATTAGTCTTAGTTAATATTTTAGATTTATTCAGTTATTGTTAGTTAGTTTGACCACTATCTCACCTGTTAGTAAGTGATGATGCGGTCGAAGATGGTAAGACTATATCTGTGTTCTGTGATGGTAAGCACGCTAGGCCTAAAATGGGAACTGGCTCTCAAGGATAGTTGCCGGAATACATTAGATGTTTGGCGACAGATTTTCTAACTTGAGGGTGGTAGCTGGCCAGTCGAACAATAGATAGTGTCCTACCACCATGCGGAGGTTGACAACATGACAATGACTCGCAAAATTATGGACAACTAGGTACCATATCATTAATCCTCTGTTATCCAAGTGTTACCAAACCTTGTGTCAACGAACGGAGCTGACTCACAGCCACCGATGCCGTTACTGGTGACTAACAATTAATTAAAATTACCACAAACCCGATATCTTAATACCACAAACAAATATAAACCCTCCTACGCAAATAATAAAGCACATAATTCTAATTAAATAATTCTTACCGTTACCGTCTCGGGATTCAACGAAAAGCACGTTTAGAACTCGGTTTTAGTTTTAATTCTCTTCTTTGTGGTTAGTGTTGCCAGGATTAAGATTTGGTCCTTATTTAACGGAAATCATTTTAATAACTCAAAATTGTTAAATAAGCACCTTAGCCCTTTACATATTCGCACTGTCCACTCCATTCAAAGGTAGTCTGTAAGATATCACTTTGAGCTATAAGACCGCCCATTGTACTAGTGTAGACTTTATTTTGTTATCTTAATTATTTAATGTATGGTGTAATATAAAGAGTTTTCATTCATTCATTCATGCATTCAAATCTGGGGTAAATAAGGACAATGTTTTTTTTAGTGTATAATATTTCTGGATGTTACAATATTCAGATCAAGATACAATATCAAGAGTCAGAATGTCGGAATGAGAGATGAAATGGTCACGAGCGATGTGGTGATTGGACTAAAGGACACTCCTATAATAATACTACAGCTTTACATATACCTTATCCAATTCACTAATTTCTTCCACTCCATCACTCGAGATCGCAGTCAAGTGCTTGTTAATATCCAACAATCAATGTTCCAAAAAGTGGTAGGAGCATTTTTTATTTATTTTTAAAGCTTACTAGAAATGTGGGTTGCACGTTACTAGTAGTAGTAGGTTCACGTCTTTAGTGCAATGGGGATCGAACTCACGACATCTCGATCGCCAGTGCGACACCTTATCCATTGGGCTTATAAATATTATATCGATGTTCCTCCTGACTTATTACCAAAAAGTAAGTATCTTTTACCACCACCAAGGAAATCTGCCGCAATGCTCGTAACGGAATATTAGGGATGATTTCAGTTATCAAAAATATTAAAATTTTATAATATAACCGGACATTTCAGAATTTCTCGTACGTCACTTTAATATTAACTTACTAGCTGTGTCCCGCTGCTTTGCCCGCATTAAAAAAATCATAAGGCCTTATCTATACTACCAGCTATTACTGTGCAAAATTCCAGCTACATCGGTCCAGACGTTTGACCGTGAAGTAGTCATAAACAAACCAATACATTATACACAATAATTTCGCATTTATACTATTGGTTTTCATAACCAACATTATTTTAAGAATCGAACTGGCAACACCCAAAAAATAATGTGTCAGGACCCCGTGATTTTGTAAAGTGAATCGAGACCGAATACCTACTTATTATCGTGATTGCAGCCCACGCTCAATCCTAATAAGGATTATTTAGTGGTGCTCATCGTATTCTTAAATGCACTGCTCGTTTTTCAGCGACTTTTTTGTTGCGGTTCTTTGGCAATTAATTTGGGCGGGTAACTGTTGTAGAGGTTTAGGATCTGAATTAAACGGATAAAGTTTTAGTATGCAGGGTTATTCTTAATAATTCGAAAGCAAATTCGGATTCGGAAACTGCCTTTACTTCGACTTGGATCTTTGCACACGTTTCTTGTATGGGGACCCCCTATTATTTTTAATTTTATTCTGTTTTTAGTATTTGTAGTTATAGCGGCAACAGAAATAAATCACCTGTAAAAATTTCAACTCTCTATCACGGTTCATGAGGCCATGAGATTCATGAAGCCTGGTGACAGACGGACAGACAGACGGACAGCGGAGTCTTAGTAATAGGGTCCCGTTTTACCCTTTGGATACGGAACCCTAAAAATGTTTAGTTAAAATAGTTTAAAAACTAAAACCACCTACTTCCATGCCCCGCGTCAATTTCAAGTCAATTTCAGTAGCAAGTTTGAGACGTTTATCGTCATATCTCTGGAGATACTTATCAAATCTCAAATTCTGGTTTTGATTATAAATTACCGACTATTATACTCACTACTGTTTGTTGTACTTTTGACTTGGCCTTTCTTTAAAACGTCTCCGATCTGGTCGTGGTACGTTCGCCTAGGTCGGCCCCATTCAAACTCGTCCCATAAATCTATTTCGTCATTCTTTCTTCATCCATCCTCGCTAGATGTCCAAACTATCTAAGCATCCCTTTCTCTATCTTTGTCACCACATCTTCTACCACACCACAACATTCCCTTATCATGCTGTTCTCCACCTTATCCATCAGAGTCACTCCAGTCATACTTCTCACTTATTATGTTAATCAAAATCAATCAAAAATGCATTTATTGCATAGAATGTAGGTGGTACACAGATGTTAAATAACAATGAAGGTCCTTACAATCTACTCTAGTTCAGAGTCTGCAACGATTTATGCAATTGCTCAGTCAGTCAATTCATTAATTATTGTGTTCGTTGGAATTAAATTTAAATATGCTCACATTAAATATTAAAATTTTATCAATTATTAAATTACAATACAAAATAAGGTATTAAGGTATTATCAAAGTCTCACAATATACTGATATATCGCAAAAACTGCTGAATGTATCTCGTTCAAACCAATTTTCTTTGTTAGTTTTTATTGAGATCTACAGCATATATTTTTTTTAGATTTTTCACTCCCATACTTTAAAAGTTAGAGGTGGGGGGGGACACACATTTTACCACTTTAGACGCGCCTATCTTTCAAATGATTGAATTTGAGAAAAATGATTTTAGAAATCTCGATGTCATTTTTTAAGACCTATACATAGACACCCCACCCCACACGTATAGGTTTGAAGGAAAAAAATGTTTTTTGTTTCATTTCCATGTATGTGATGCCCCCTTAAACTTTTATATTTTTTATTTTTGTATAAAAATCGGAAAGCGGTTCACAGAATACATCTATCTACCAAGTTTCAATTCTGCAGTCCTAATAGTTTTGGAATAAAATGGCTGTGACATACGGACGGACAGACAGACATGGCGAATCTATAAGGGATCCGTTTTTTGCCATTCGGCTACGGAACCCTAAAAAGAAATTGATTTTGTCTCGGAGGGCTAAGTCTACAACGTAGCGTGCTTAGCAGAAGTTCCTTTTTAACCGACTTCAAAAAAGGCGTTATCTTAATTCGACCGTATATACGTTTTTTAGGGTTCCGTACCCAAAGGGTAAAACGGGACCCTATTACTAAGACTCCGCTGTCCGTCTGTCTGTCTGTCTGTCTGTATGTCTGTCTGTCTTTCTGTTGGTCTGTTTGTCCGTCTGTCACCAGGATGTATCTCATGAACCGTGATAGTTAGACAGTTGAAATTTTCACAGATGATGTATTTCTGTTGCCGCTATAACAACAAATACTAAAAACAGAATAAAGTTAAAAATAATGGAGGGTCCCCATACAAGGAACGTGTTTTTTTCGGCATTTCACGCCATCTATGAACGCTTAGTTAGGTAAACGTCCCATAGAAGGCGTTATATTGAAATGTCGATTCCTAACACCTTTGTTAGACGTTAGATGGCGTTATAAGAAATAAAATGTTTATTAATTATTATTTTTTGCTGGCGAAAAATGATGGTGGTATTTTTTGCTCGATCTTATAAAATACTTTAGTGTGGTACGGAACCCTACGAGTGCGAGTCTGACTTGCACTTGGCCAGTTTATTTTTTTGTTTGTTCGCGGATAACTTCGTCGTTTATGAACCGATTTTGATGAAGTGTAGTACCATAGTAATTTCATCGAGATTTGATTAGTATCTCCAGAGATTTGGAGATAAACACCTCAAACTTGGTACTGAAAATTAATACTGCGGCATTTGAAGTCGGTTATTTTAGTTTTTTAAACGACCTTATAACCACATCTTGAAAATTATTGAAAATGTTTCTCAATATAATTTCTAGCCAGCTCCTACACTAGTCGTAAGATAAACTTTAATGTCATAGCAAAGAAATGCAGTGGCTGAGTAATCGATAGAGCTCGCGACCTTGGCCGATAACATACCTCATTGGAAATAAAATTACTTAAGAGTATATCTATTTACATGGCATTTGAAGTACACTTTAACTTTCAATTATAATCGCTTTATCTTTTTCAAGTCATTTCAAACTTTTTCATTCAATTAGAAGGAACGTTTGAAGCAATTCTAGTTCCATGAAGTTTATAAATAAACATCGTCAATATATATATATCTTGTAGGCTAGTGTTGGTAAGTGATGATGCGGTCGAAGATGGTAAGCACGCTAGGCCTAGAATGAGAACTGGCTCTCAAGGATAGCTGCCGGAACACATTCGATGTTTGTTTTTAAAAAAATTGTGTGAGAGTTACAGTAGTGCTATAATAAAAAAAAAACAATTTCCAGTTCAATTAAGTCTACAAGCACATTACAAAATTAAAACACGATAAATATATTGGGGCTTGTACCTAGTACCTACCTGAGAGCTTATAAGAAGGTCTAAAACATTTTTATTTTACTCTTACTGTGCTGGAGCGAAGGAATCGCTATCTGGCGTAGTTAGATTAAAATAGAAATATTTAAAAGGTAGGTTTCCTAAACCAGAATACAATAGGACTAAGAATGCGGAGCATTGAAGGAAAGAAATAAAATTGGCTGTGGATGATGAACAGAGCATTGTTGAAAAATTAAATCGATGTAAAACATATTCTAAAGTGGAGACTTCTTGACACGTAGACTCAAATATAGCTAGTGCCCTTTAAAAACAACCCCCTAGACATAATCCGACTTCTGATTGCTTTGACGTAGGTTTATATTATGGGAATGGGCGTTTTCACATTGGACGATAACTGTAGCTACACGACTGCACGATATCGTCGGACTGGTAGTTTGATACAATCACTACTAAATCCTTTCACACTGTGTCGTCCTGTGTCGTCAACAGATTGTATCAAACTACCAGTCCGACGATATCGTGCAGTTATCGTGTAGTTACAGTTATCGTCCAAAGTGAAAACGCCCAATGACAAAAATGTTGACTTTGTTGCGGAAAAATAAATGTCATTCTCGAAGTTAGCGAAGTTAGCGAAGCTGCGTTTGTATAAACGCTAATATATAACAGATAATTTTTATTTTGTCTAGGGGTGCTGGATGTCGAAAACAAAGATCTAAACATCAAATAACATAGGACATAGGCCTCTCCCAACACAACATTAAACTTAGTGATGCCCTATACGGGAATCCTGTGGACAGAGCACATATACGAAGACAGGCTGTTGCAAGTTAATACCAGTTAGAATAAAATTAAAATAGCCTTAGCAATTTCAACATCCCAGTCACAACACCGTCAAATATCAGATCATATCTGAGCAGTCCATCAAAGACCTAGTTAAAAACAGATCGTTTACGAGCAAAACCTTGGCTCTAAAAATGAGTCAGTCCAAGATTGTATACAAAATTATTAAGATAATAAGCGGATACGTACATTTTGGTCACGATCCAATTGACAATGATCGGTAAGCCGCGAAGCTAGTGATGTGACATTTATCGATAATTATCGATAAATTTAAAAAATCATATCACGTGTTAATATTATAATGTGAAACGCGTGACGTGAATGTTTATACCTTCACAATGCAAATTTACAAATGTCGATCCTTTTACGGAAAGTCGGTTTTAGTTTGAAGTTATTTAAATTTTAAATTAGGTTTATTCAAATTAGTGGTTTCAACTGAGATATAATTATACCTTATTATTGCACAATAATTACTTCAACTAAATTAAGAACAGAGTTATGATGTAAGATTTTATCTCACAAAAAAAATATTCTTGTCAAGCAAATATTTAAATTATTGTTGAAGTAATTATTTTTTATATCATTTATATTTTTTATGTTAAGATATTGTCTTTTGTCTGTAATTTTTAATAACAATTACAAGTAATTTTTAATACTTCAAAATGTAGATGCGTGCTATATTATAAGTACATATTAAATAGTTACATGTTATTGTATTGATTTATATGTTGTATGATATTAAATTGTGTGATAAAACGCTACAAGATCCACATGTTACGAATTATAAATTGCAAAATTTTTCGTGAACTGAATTAACTAAGTAAATGGTTATTTACTAAATAAACTAACTAAATAAAGATAAAAACACAATATTCCAACCAATTTGCCATTTCAATATTCATTGTTGAATAACTAATAAATAAGTTCAACTGCTGCAAGCAAACTAGCAGAAGTCTTGTGTAAAAGTAGTGCTTGAACAATTCAAAGGAAATAATAAAAAACTTGACAAGTGCAAATTTGAATATTCCAGGTCAACGAGAGGTTGTAGAATCCTTATCGGCTATAACTCAATTACCATTGCGGCACAAATATCCACATTTTTAAAGTGCGCTAATTGAGAAGCTAAACATTTTTATATACTGGTAACGATTGAAAAAGAACAGCTGAAGGCTGAAGATTAACGTGCCATAGGAGCCTGCGCTAAGCTTTGGTCCAATAGTGGACTAATTATATAGGCCGATAATTATGACATTATTTTTAAAACTCAAAGAGACCATAGGCCTAAGTTTTTGTTATTAATTTCAGAGTGATATCTCCACGTGTTCCTGTGAATAAGGGTCATCACTGACAGACAGACATACATGCTCTTTACGGGTACTTGAGTAAAAGCTTTTTGTCTGACAGATAGACAGCAAAGTTACGTTAGTGATCTTTAATTTTATTTTTATGTAATGAGCCCTAAAAACTATTTTTTGCGGCAATGACAAAAACATCATGTCAAATATTACTTGTCGCTCGACTTGCAAAAAATATCGACATTAAAAAAGTTGGCCTATTCAATATTCCCATCACTTCTGCCGACTAACCTTTACTCGGCTGTACTTTGCTTTTGCAAGTTTAATCATGCTGCGAGGCGCTCGTGACGCAACGTTTCGCAAGCCTAATCATTATTTTATCTTACAAATTGTGTTCACGCTGTTGTCGATGTCGATAAATGAAAAGTTATCGATACTGCATATGTCACTTCTAGCGGGGCAGTGGTGTATATAGAGCAGACCGGTAAATTAAGACGCTGCCGTTGTTTAGATTACTTTAGACCAAATATATTAAAATAGACTTGTCCTTAAAATTATAATAATAATATGAGAAGGATACAACTATACAACCACTGGTATGAGAGAGCGAGATGAAAAACAAATTTTCATCGTTCTTTGCGTATGCGATTTTACAAACTGGCTCCAGCACTGGCTCCAAGTTCTAGTGCACAACCCTCTTTCACCCGCTGTCATGTATGACCCGACCAAATTATTCATATATTTCATTCGCAAACGCTAATGTTCTCTCTATGTATATTATTTCTCTATGCTTTAGACGGTATATGTATGGTTTATTGTTTTTTTAGGGTTACGTACCCAAAATGTACCAAGGAACCCGCTGTCGCTGTCCGCCCGTCCATCCGTCCCTCTGTCTATCAGAGGGCTATATTTTCTAAACCGCGTAATGGGACAACTGTTAAAATTTTCACTAAGTATCTATTCCTATTTTTTTAACCGACTTCAAAAAAAGGAGGAGGTTTCTCAATTCGACCGTATATATTTTTTTTTTTTTTTTTTTTTTTTTTTTATGTTTGTTCGCGGATAACTTCGTCGTTTATGAACCGATTTCGATTATTCTTTTTTTGTTCGAAAGGAGATATCCCAAGTGTGGTACCATGGTAATTTCATCGAGGTATGATAAGTATCTCCAGAGATATTGAGATAAACATCTCAAAATTGGTACTGAAAATGAATAGCGCGGCATTGAAGTCGGTTGTTTTTTAGTTTTTAAACGATATTATTATAGGTCAAGCTATACAAACTCCTTGATTCATAATGTTTCCGTATCCTACTAATAATTATTTTAAATGTGAAAGTTTGTGTGTATGGTTGTAACTTATTCACGCTAAAACTACTGTACCGATTGAGCTGAAATTTGGTATGTAGATAGCCGAAACCCTGGAAAATAACACATAGGATACTTTTTATCCAAATATTCCCGTGGGAACGATGTCTATGCGGGTAACATCGCGGAACACAGCTAGTAAAATAATATCGTTTAAAAACTAAAAAAGAACCGACTTCAATGCCGCGCTATTCAATTTCAGTACCAATTTTGAGATGTTTATCTCAATATCTCTGGAGACACTTATCATACCTCGATGAAATTACCGTGGTACCACACTTGGGATATCTCCTTTCGAACAAAAAAAGAATAATCAAAATCGGTACATAAACGACGAAGTTATCCGCGAACAAACATAAAAAAAATAAAAAATAAATAAAAAATATATATACGGTCGAATTGAGAAACCTCCTCCTTTTTTTGAAGTCGGTTAAATAAATACACCGTTAAATTGAGAAACCTCCTCCTTTTTCAACCGACTTCCAAAAAGAAGGAGGTTCTTAATTCGTCTGTATGTTTTTTTTTTGTATGTTACACGATTACTCCGTCAATTGTGAAACGATTTGAATGTTTCTTATTTTAATCGGTAGGGTACGTCTCCGAAGTAGTCCCATTGTAATTTTATCGAGATCTGATAAGTATCTCTAGAGATATGACTATAAACGTTTTAAACTTGCTAATGAAATTGACTCGCGGGGCATGGAAGTCGGTTTTTTAATTTTATTTTATCTTAAATATAATTTGAAGTCGGTTAAAAACTATAAAATATTCTCATCAAACCAACTGTGCTCAACAAAACACATCAAGTATTTACATAACGCAAACATAACTGTACCGGAGCGCATAATCAAAAGAAAACAATGGAATCATTACATTTTTCTATTATATACAAAGTTCAATACCCAGGTCGTCTGTCAGTAACCTCTGGACAGTAGTTTATTACATTTTATTACGAGACTAGGTGATTCACGCGGGTTTGTGTCTGGTTAAAAAATTATATGCATTCTTAATAGTAATAATAATTAAGATAATAATTTACGATCGTACAAAATGAAAAAAACCGACTTCATATGCCGCGATAGTCAACGTACTGGCTAGGTATAATCATATCATCTAAGTATACAAACTTGCATATATTGTTTATCTCTATATCTCCGGAGATAATCGGCATACGCCAATAAATGGAACCAAACGGAGGGCATAATCTCTCAAACCTAGTGCCTAGACAAACCTGTATAAGGTTTACTGGTACTTTACGTTAGAAAACCTGTAAATTACTTTGTTAAGAATAAATAAATAAAAAATAAATAAATAAAACAAAAAAATAATTTTTCACATTGGTCAAGATTTGACGGAGTTCTGAGGCAACAAACATTTAAAAAAATAACCTGCAAAGTCGAGTTGGACTCGCCCACCGAGGCTTCCGTGCCAACGTTGGTTGGTACCAATTAGGCTAGACCTCTAAATTGTATTAGCGCCCAATAACTCGAGAGGCCTACCTTTATTGGCGTTAACTATGTATGTATGGGGATACCCTTTAATTTTAATTTTTTTTTCATTTTTGGAATTTCACCTTTATTTGTGCTACCTATAAGACCTTGCTTCTTGCCAAATTTTATGATTCTAGGTCAAAGGGAAGTACGTTATAGATTTTCGACCCAAAACCTATAGTGTGCTTCCGGTTGACCTATAATTGTCAATTTTGGTCAAAAGCAAGGTAAAGCCGAAAAATAAAAAAAAGTTGAAAATTAAGGTAAATTTTGGTACTGACAAGTTTTCGCGAAAATTTAAATTTGCCCATATCTTTTTATCGTGTTGACTTAGGACCTTGATTTTTATACACCTAAAAGGGACTATAGACTTCTGTATCTGGCAGAAATTTCAACTTGAGAAAATCGGTGGTGACACACAGACAGACGGACAAACAGACGGACAGACAGACATACAGACGGACAAGAAAGTGATCTTATAAGGGTTCCTTAGTTTTACCTATTGAGGTACGGAACCCTAAAAAATACAATCGAATTGAGAACCTCCTCCTTCTTTGTGAAGTCGGCTAAAAACACGCGACTTCCATGCCAAGTGTGTCAATGCCAGTAGCAAGTTTGAGACGTTTATCGTCATATCTCTAGAGATACTTATCAGATCTCGATGAAATTACAACGAGACCACCTCAAAAATGTTAGCCTAGCTATAACTAAAGTATCCTTTAATGTACTACTGTAGTTTAGTCTTGACCTAGGTAACAGTTATAAAAGGAAAGCCTATCAACATGATTCTAAAACATTAAACAATTGAGTCATAAAACATTCCTAAAATATTGAAAAGGTATCATAAATCATGAGCTGGTGTATTGTTATATTGTTATATAACTACTCGTACCAATCTACTTGACAATTCATGCCGTTATATAATTAGGTTAATCGTTTATAATTATTTAAAGTAATCTATGGATGGGATATGTGCACAAGTTAATTTGTTTTACAACCTACTTCCAAATAGGAGAAGGTTCTCAATTCGTCTGTATGTTTTTTTTCCGTCTCCGTCAAGTGAGAACCGATTCGAATGATTATTTTTTTTAATCGGTAGGGTTCATTTTCGAGGTGGTCCCATTGTAATCTCATCGAGATTTGATAAGTATCTCCAGAGATATGACGATAAACGTCTCAAACTTGCTACTGAAACTGACTCGCGGGGCATGGAAGTCGGTTGTTTTTGTTTTTAAACTGTCTTTATTAATTTTAATAATAATTGTCGTATTAAAATCGAATTTTGTATGTTTTTTTTCTTGGCATATATTATTATAGGCCTAGGTTGGTGGTAAGCAATGATGTGGTCAAAGATGGTGAACACGCTAGTGTCTACAATACTCTGACTCTCAAGGGCTATACGCTGTCGGAACACTGTAAGGTTATGGCGGCAGATTTTCTCCTTGATGGTGGTAAGCTACTTACTTTTTGGTAGCAGGTCAGGTGGAACATCGATATGCTTCATAATGCTCCTGTAGAGGAACACCCGTGCTAGGATATGAACCACGACTTCTCGCTTCAAAGGTAAGCCATCTATCTCACATGCCAACGCAGCTCTTGAACATGTAAATGTAGTTCGGATGACTACACTATATTTTTTTATCTTGAACCTGATCTGATGATGAAGCCAGGAGTTGGATGGTGGAACTCTTCAGCAGCTACTTGTAAAGATGCTCTGTACTCATGTGATTCGTTTTGACCAGTCCAATAAATTATTCGGAGTCACAAGTGTCTAATGATGGAGAAATAAAGAAAATACATTAAGGGCCAGTTTCAGTTCCGGTTCCTGCAAGCCCTATCAGTAAATAATCTGACAGATTTTTGACAGTTTTTCTATGGTGTCATGTGTCAGATAACTGTCTGACACATTATCAGGTATCACCGGTGAAACTGGCCCTAACTACACAATCATAAAACAAAACAAAAGTATATGAATGTTATACAAATAAATGTACAATAGAAAATGAAAATTATATCACAAGTTGTTATTGAAAAGACCTATCTCAGCCATTGACGTACAATCAAAATGTTTTACAGGTACAGATTTGTATTATAAATAGATGATCTGAGCACAAAATGCTTAGGCAAAGATATCCATCCGAACGCTGATATTTGGATAGGCCTGAAGCGGACAAATCTCACACGAAACAATTTGAAAAAAGTTAAATGGTTCAAATGAAATCAAATCAAAGCATTTATTCAGTATGTAGGCAGTAACAATATTCGCAATATTCACGTCAAAATCATAAAATCATATGGTTAAAACTGATTTTAACTTATTCTACATTATTCATATAGACAATATAAATTACTTAATAAACACATAAATACAATATTAAATTCACTTGGTCTGCTTGTTTCTCACCAGTGACATAAAAAAATATGCGTTTTTGTGTAAATAAAACTTTTTCTAAAACATTTTTGATAGTATTATGTTTCTTTGAAGTGTCTCACACTTTATATTCCTGCAAATTGTTAAACACAATCCAAAATTTCATCGTACCGACGGGACTCGATAATTTTAGTTCAAACCGTGTTCGCTAGATGACAATAAACGGTAATGCAATGTTTCTAGATCGCGGTGACGAGTTTTTTCTGCGCTGGGTGTAGCTGTGCAGAATGTAGAAAATGTATGAAATTCAATATCAAATTCATATTAAAGCAAATTTAGAAGGTCTTACTGCGGTAAGATTTCATATTCATCATCATCATCATTAACAGCCTGTACTCGTCCACTGCTGGACATAGGCCTCTCCTATGGCACGCCACTGAGCTCGATCTTCAGCTATTTGTTTCCAACCGCTGCCAGCCAGCTTGCGTATATCATCGCTCCATCTAGCTGGAGGGCGTCCTACGCTTCGTTTCCCGAGTCGTGGTCTCCACTCTAGAACACGTCTACCCCAACGGTTATCGGTTCTACGACAGATGTGACCAGTCCACTGCCACTTCAGCTTGCTAATCCTTTGAGCTATGTCGATAACCTTGGTTCTCTGTCAGATGACTTCATTTCGAATTCGATCTTTCAGAGATACTCCGAGCATAGCCCTTTCCATAGCTCGCTGAGCGACTTTTAATTGGTGGATCAGTCGCACCGTCAGTGTCCACGTCTCGGCTCCGTATGTCATTACAGGTAGGACGCACTCATTAAAGACTTTTGTCTTTAGGCTCTGTGGTATCGGCGATGAAAAGACTCGACGTAGTTTTCTATATGCTGCCCATCCCAGCTGTATTCTTCTGCGGACTTCCTTTTCGAAATTGTTTCTACCCAATTGCAAGGTTTGGCCAAGGTAGACATATTCTTGAACAGTCTCGAGAGGGACTCCATTTAAGGCAATCGGTTCCGGAATGACATGTTCGTTGAACATGATCTTGGTCTTATCCAAGTTCATCCGGAGACCGATGCGTGCAGAAGAATCAGCAAGGGTGGTCAGCATGTATTCCAAGTCCTGTACGGTTTCAGCCATGATACGATATCGTCCGCAAATCTCAGGTGTGAGAGGTTTTCGCCGTTGATGTTTATGCCTCGTCCTTTCCAGTTCAGCGTTTTGAACATATCCTCTAGAGCGTTTGTGAACAATTTGGGGGAAATAACGTCCCCTTGTCTCACACCTCGATGTAAAGGGATATGTTCAGTCTGCTGATTTTGTACTTGGACGGACATAGTCGCGGCTTCATACAAACCTCTCAGCACTTGCACGTATCGCCAATCAATTTGGCACCGTTGCAGGGAATCCAGAACAGACCAGGTTTCAATAGAGTCAAAGGCTTTCTCATAGTCCACAAATGCTAGACACAGGGGCTGGTTATACTCTTCTGTCTTCTGTATAACCTGCCGTACAGTGTGTATGTGGTCTATGGTGCCGTATCCTCCTCGGAACCCAGCCTGTTCAGGGGGCTGGAACTCGTCGAGTTTACGCGCGAGACGATTTGTGATGACTCTCGAAAACAGCTTATAGACGTGACTCAAGAGTGAAATAGGTCGATAGTTCTTTAATAGGGTTTTGTCTCCTTTTTTGAAGAACATAATGACTACACTCTTGCTCCACGTCTTCGGAGTTCTCCCCGAAAAGAGGACAGAATTGAAAATACGCTGAAGCTGTTGTAGCGTAGGAGTTCCACTAGCTTTTAAGAGCTCCGTTGTGATTCCATCCTCTCCGGGGGCTTTTCCGTTTTTAAGCTGTCTGAGAGCCAACACAATTTCGTCTAGGCTGATATCTGGCAAATCTTCGGTATGGTGGCGGGTTAGAGTGGCTCTAGGATCTTCAATATGGGGTTGGGGACGGGACGCTTGTGAGGTGTATAAGTGGCCGTAGAAGTCTTTAACTTCCCTGAGAATCTCCGGCTTAGAAGCGACGACACTCCCGTTAGATGTGGTCAACTTCGTCAGATGGCTTCGGCCCAGCTCTTGAACAAAGACTTTTGACCCCCGGTTTCGCTCGATCGCATCTTTAATAGAGCTTGTGTTGGAATTCCGGAGGTCACGTCTTACGAGCTTCGTGATCTTTTTGTTCAAAGACCGCTGTTCTGACGAAGTGACTGCAGGAGTTTCACGCCGCTTCTGCATTAGCTGCAGAGATTCTCCTGAAAGCTTAGACTTCCTAACGGCACCTCGCGTCTCACAGAATTTCGTTCCCTCTTCCCTGAGGATTTCCACCACTTGGTCGAGATCTTGGTCAATATCAACGTCGACTGTGGTTTCCAGGGCAGCGAATCGGTTCTCCAGTTTTAGCTGGAATGTTTCAGACCCAACTACGGACTGGAGCATGTTAGGTCGGAGCGTGGACTTCATTAGACGGACGCGTTCAAGCTTGCAGTCGATATCTAGAGTGCCTCGGACTAGTCGGTGATCACTGCCGGTTTTAAACCTAGTGATCACTGAGACATCTCTAAATATACGCTTCTTGTCCGTCATAATGAAGTCGATCTCGTTATTGGTCATAGAGTCGGGGCTTTGCCACGTCCACTTCCGCCGGGGATCTTTCTGAAAAAAAGAATTCATCAGAAAAAGCCCCTCTTTTTCCAGGAAGTTGACGAGCATTTGCCCCCTATGATTCCTGCTTCCAATTCCGTATGGACCTACTACCGATTCGCTGCTTGATTGTACTCCCACTTTAGCGTTGAGATCCCCCATGACAACGTTGAAGTGAGCCTTTTGGGTGGTGTGCAAGGCCTTGGAAATGTCCTCGTACATTTCCTCCACTTCATCATCCGAGTGTGCCGAAGTCGGTGCGTATACTTGGATAACTTTAAGGCTATACCTCTCGGTGAGTTTGATCACAAGATACGCTACCCTTGTCGACACACTGGAGATTTCTAGAACGTTGTCAGAGAGGACCTTGTGGACCAAAAACCCGACACCGCCTTGGGATGGTTGGTCTCCCTCTCTGAAGTACATAAGATGACCGGATTCCAGGGTCACGGTATCCTCCCCCTCTCTTCGGATTTCACATAACCCTAGAATGTGCCATCTTATGTTCTTCAGCTCCTCTTCGAGTTGTGCCAGATGTTCATCAAGCCGTAGCGTGCGTCCGTTGTACGTTGCCAGTGTCAGTCGGTGTTGGCGGCCTACCGTAGCCCGGGGATTCTTAGCACCCCCTGCCCCGCCGTTACCATGACCGCCGCCTTGGCCAGGAATAGCAGGGCGACCGGGAACTGGGGGCCGTTGTGTAGTTGTGTCTGCCATGAAGGTTTTGCCCAAATAATCACCACGCGCTGGGCAGTCGGGTTGGGTGATCGCAGGACGTAGCTTCTCGCACCGGTGACGCTGCTGCCCGTCACCGGTCTGTGGTATTTAGTTACGCCGCTTGGAATGGTTATACCGCCATTGGTCGGTCGCCAGAGCCTCGTCAGCTGATCGGCAGGATGCACCGCGGGCAGGTGAGGTTGGCTGGGAGCACTAAGGTGAAATTGTGCTCCCTTACATCCCTGTGCTCCCTTACATCCCTGTGCTCCCTTACATCCCAAAGATTTCATATTATTAAATGATTAAATTAAATGTATAATGAAATTAAATCATTATTAAATATGATTATGATGTTTTATAATATTATAATAACTAGCTAACTACTACCTAGTAACTAGTAAGTAGTTATCTAGTAGTAGTACTGCCTTAGTATAGTAATTTAATTATTGGAATATTATAACTATTATTTTGCACCCATTGACAGTGTTAACTTAAATTTGTATTAATTTTTTATTGTTACTATTATGTTTTATGTTTTTTGGGTATTGTTTATTATTACTTTTCTGTTCTATTTTTGTATGAATGTTGTTATAAGCTACTTATGTTTTAAAGAGTGATTTTCCTGGATATTTTTTGTGTAGGTTATATTTTAAGGTTTGATTTTGCTATTTTGATTATGTAAACATAGATGTCAATGTAATTTCCTATACAATGATGATGATTTGTTCTTGGAATAAATGAAATGAAATTATAACAAAACGCCGAACACATAATAATACATTAATCAACTAGGTACGTAATTATAAGTTAAACAGATAATTATTACCACTTTACTTCCATCATCCATCTAAGTACTGTTTGCCTTTATACTGAAACACACAGTTACGTGTATGGTTGGCAACCCTACTTTAATAATTTTTTATAAGTCTGACGTTATCGATTGGATGACAGCTGAATGGTTCATTACTTTGCTTTTTTTAAAAATTCACAGCGTTAAATTCTGCTTTTGCTATGTTTGCTTGATAATTGATTTATGATTTTGACGTGTATATGTGCGTATATTAATACTGGCTACATACTGAATAAATGCTTTGATTCTATGATTCATTAGATTCAGTTTTACTGGTTCCTGATAAAGCGTTAGATAGTTATCTGACACATGACGCCATATAAAAGCTGTCAAAAATCTGTTTTTCATATTAGCGATATCAGGAACTAGTGAAACTGGCGCTTAGTATTTTCTTTATTGTTTTATATTTGCCTATATTAGTATTTTCTTTATTGTTTTATATTTGCCTATATTAGTATTTTCTTTATTGTTTTATATTTGCCTATATTAGTATTTTCATATTCATATTCATTCATAGATTTTTTTTATGTGGAATTTCAGAGTTATCATTCTTTTAAAAACGAATTACTTAGTAGCCATATTACCACATTTTTTAGGGTTCCGTAGTCCTGACAAGGAACCCTTATAGTTTCGTCATGTCCGTCTGTCTGTCTGTCCGAGGTTTTGCTAAGAGACCGTTAATACTAGAAAGCTGTAATTTTGTGGGGGTATGTATATATATTACGCCGACAAAGTGCTGAAATAAAATTGTGAAAAATATTTTTATTTTAGGGTAGCTCCCCTATATACGAAGTGGGGATGAATTTTTTTTTCATCGTCTACCCCATCGTGTGGGGTATCGTTGAATAGGTCTTTTAAAATTACTTAAGGATTGGTAATACCATTTTTCGATTGAATGCTCCATTTAAGAAATATTAAACTTTAAACTGTAAATTTTTGTTCCAGTAGAGCGTCCCCCCCCCCCCCCTCTAAAAGCTAAACTGCGGGCTTGAAATATCTGGAAAAATTCGTGATAATAGCGTATTTCATGAACTTTAAAGGAAAATTATAGCAGTTGAGATAACTTTATTAGTTTAGCAGTAATAGTCGTTGATCTTGGGTGTCGGATACTTTTGTACCAAATAAAAAATTCTTACAATAAATCATTTAAAGTGACAAAAACTTAGTACCTAGTTGATTGTTTATAACGGGTAAAGACTTGCATAGAATAACAGGCTACTACGGAACCCAACACTGCGCGTGGCCTGACACGCACTTGGCCGGTTATTTAAACTTGTTTATGAATAAGTGAACCGAAAACAATTGAATCTTTTATAACAATAATTACATACATCTAATTCAGCGCCGCAGATATAAAAAACATTATTAAAAACTTTTCATCGTACATATCATGTTCACTTATGAATATAAGGTACTCTGCGGGCAGACTATTGGGTGCTCAGAGTAACAATTACTATACTTTAGTAATTATTGTTACTCTGAGATTGAGTGATACATGGTGTTCATCTTTCGCCATCTTAGATGTATAACACATTTACAGTACGACATTATTTAAAAACCGCAGATGAGTAGTTAGCCTGTCAGTTAAAAATTTAGTGAAAGTGGTTGCAAACCAAATTTAAACCGATATGAATCGAGAATCGATTTTTTTAATGATAATCTAAAAATAATTTGACTACTTTTGTACGGGAATGTATGGGAATACATATCAATGATACCCAATTTGATATTACATCCACTGTAAATTTTTCTTACTGAAGTTATACTCCTTTTGGCGCGATAGAGAAAAATGATGAGAGTGAATTTTTACAACGCGCGCGCACACCGACACCTAAATTTAACATCGTGAAGTTAGTTCTAGGTGGTACGATGCGCGCGCACACCGACACCTAAATTTAACATCGTGAAGTTAGTTCTAGGTGGTACGATGCGCGCGCACACCGACACCTAAATTCTACACCGTAGGTGGCATGACTATGTTCAAGTTGTATATGTCATATTTAACGTCATATTTTTACGTTAATAAAACCTTTTTTATTTAAATATATTATTTTTGATTAATTTTAATATTTATCGTTAATCACTACTGCATTTTAGTTTTTTTTTTCCATACGCCACAGAAGTATAACTTCTAACGCGTGTACATAAGTACACACACTCTTTTTTTTTTTAAATATAGCGTCTGATTGTTATCATGTGAATGTTTATAAGATCATGACAAATCGATTCTCGTAAGAATCACCAAAATCGGCCTAAACGTTTGGTCGTTTGGTCTTTAGAGCGCCAATAAGAAACAAACATAACATACATAGGCTATAAACAAATTACCGATACAGAATACTGATTAAAGCACGATAGTGGTTAAACGCTAGCCTATATTATGATATAAAAAACTGGACAAGTGCGAGTCCGACTCGCAAACGTAAGGTTCCGATTGAACAAAATTGAAAAATACGTTTTTTTGTATGTATATTGTTATTTAATTTTTAATTTAATATAGTTTTTATTATTTGATGTTATAGCAACTATTATAATACACAAATAAATTTTAAGTCTCTAAGTATCTATAACGGTTTGTACGATCAATCATAAAACGCATGAAAAAATACTGTTTGTGGGGTCCCCCTTTTATTTTGAACTTTATTATGTTTTTAATATTTGTTGTTATAGCGGCCATAGGTATACATACTATGCGAAGATATCAAGTCTCTGACTATTAGGGTTCATAAGTTCAAGTAAAAATATGAGTTTTTAAGTTTTCATGGTCACTATGTTTTTCTTTTGATTTGAGTTTCCGATATTTCGGTGCTGTTACAAGCGCCATGTTCACAGACGACGTAACGACAAAAAACTTGTTTCCTGTATGACAGCCCCCCTTTAAATATTTATTTTATTCTGATTTCTAATATATGTTGAAATACATCATCTGTGAAAATTTCAACTGTCTAACTATCACGGTTCATGAGATACAACCTTGTGACAAACGGACAGACTGATGGACGGACAGCGGAGTCTTAGTAATAGGGTCTCATTTTACCCTTTGGGTACTGAACCCTATAAATCTTACCTTCCGTCGCACAGTCGGGTAAAAAGTACCATTAACACCATTGCGGTACCTTCTTCATTTCCCAAGTCGGTTAAAAACGACAAAAGCATCACAAGACTCACATCATCACTAAATCATCCAACTTTTCTAATACATTTTTAAATCGCAGCCGGTCTCAGTCCCTACGGAATATTGGGTCATAAATCTGGAACAGTTTTTACAGAGCGTACAGTCTGCGGGGATGGTTTCCAAATTGCAGTGTGGGGATCTAGCGAGCAATTATTAGGGTTTTGATTTTGAAACTATTTGTTGGAATACTTTACGAATACAGAGACTTTATGCTGAACCCAGCGTCGTGGGCGAAATTAAAGGCTTCGATGGTTTAGACATATCGAGCGGATAGAAGATGACCGAGGTTGAATATTTTGAAACACTGCACATACATTTTGAATCACAGCAATTCATCTATGGAATGAACTCCCTGTCAACATCAAAGAAGCCCGAACGCCGCAAATATTTAAGAATATGGTTAAATACCATATTAGTATATATTAGCATATCATACCATAAATAGCATTATATAACACTATCGCAAATTGACTAGCTTTACTCTAAATATAAAATGTATATGTATGTATTGTATTATTATATTTACTTAGTGTATTTGTGTATGTATGTCTCTGTGTGTGTATATATATATTTATATAGATCTATAATGTTATATGTAAGTATATTTGTACTTGTATGGATATCATTATCTAGTATTTTGACTATATTTGTATGTAGGTTTATGTAAAATAATATTATGACTTATCTTATTTTGTCAAAGGTATTGTATGCCACCGACCGCTTATTTTCAAAATTAGCACCTGTCCATCCAAAGGTTGTCTGGTAGATATCGCTCTGAGCGATAAGACCGCCCATTGTCACACCTAATTAGTTTTTCCTTGTCTTAGATATGTGTTGATTGGTAAGCAATAAAGTATTTATCTATCTATCATCTATCTATATTACCAAGGGATAAAATTATATAACAGCCTCCCAGTTGAACTGAAATCTCTGGAAAATACCAGTCTTCATTTACATTTTACACATTGAATAAATTGTTTTTAGATGGGTGCTTTTATTTGGTTGACGATTTCCTTGATTTTAAATTAACTCCATTTTAAAAGTGCTATTTTTTCATATTTTTTACTATTTGTGACATTTATGCTTTTTTTTCCCTTTATTTTAATGGTATCGGATTATTTGTTACCCTTGACATGAATATGTAAATTTAATGACATTTTATGAATTTAATTACTGTGATTTTGTTTTCATTTTTAGGGTTCCGCACCCAAAGGGTAAAACGGGACCCAATTACTAAGACTCCGCTGTCCGTCTGTCTGTCTGTCTGTCCGTCTGTCACCAGGCTATAGCTCATTAACCGTTATAGTAAGACAATCGAAATTTTCACAGATGGTGTATTTCCGTTGCCGCTAGAACAACAAATACTAAAAACAAAATAAAATAAAAATAAATTAAAAATTAAAGGGGTCCCCATACAAAAAACGTGTTTTTAAACGACATCTATCTAATTAGTTTCGGCAAAATGACATAGATGGCGCTAGTAAACGAGCCCCGTCTTTCTAGATCGCGACCAAACCAAATATTCTTGGTAATAGAACTCTGTTATGTTTCGTATTGTACGGAACCCTCCCTAAGTGTGCGATAAGATACGCGATGTTGACTCGCACTTGGCCAGTTTTATTTTGTTTTTGTTTGTTTTTAATAATTTTAATTGTGATGTTTTTTTAGCCTTATATGCATTTTGTATATTTTCACACATAATGTTAAATTGTTTATTGAATAAAAATTGAATTTAATTGAATTGAATTGATCGTGCCGTGTGGAGAAAGACCGCGCAATCTAGAGAGCAATGGTGCCTTTTATTGTCGTAGGCCAATATCCACTTTGGGGTCGTCGCGCCATCCTAGTAAGTTTTGGAATACGCTGACCTATATTTATTTTATATAATTAAGTTTAAAAACTAAAAAACTGACTTCACAAGCCACACGAGTCAGTTTCAGTAGCAACTTTGAGACGTTTATCGACATATCTCTAGAGATACTTATTAGATCTCATTTAAATTACAACAGGACTATTTTAGAAATGTAACCTACCAATTAAATAAAACTGGCCAAGTGCGAGTCACACTTTTGTCCCGCACACGGAGGGTTCCGAACGCTATCAACGAATATCTAACGAACTTCTAACACCTACTATATAAACGTTAACACAAAGGTAATTAATATTATTAAATATCTGGAAGACCAAGTGTTCGCAATCGTACGACTAACTCAAAGAGAATATAAATACTACGTGACTAACTTTCCACTGATTCTAGCTAAATGAAACTCTGTAAGTACTAAAATAGAAGATATAATAATCAATACTGACTGTACAGTCCAGCAAGTATAACTTGGCGTGCCTGTGCGCCACTGTGCTTTTACTTTGTACTTTGATAACAGTTTCTCTTAAACCTCTTTTAATTACTTATGGCATTGTTGAACTATTTTAATGTAACAGATTTATCAACAATAATGTCGCGGTAATCTCTCAAACGTCAAACTCACAGTTTCAGTTAAAAGAATTAGTTCCAAAAACCACCACCGCCAAGTTATACTTGTGGCACTGTACAGTGTACACTACTATAATTAAAACTAAAGTAAACAAATCGACCGAGGCCCACAAATTTAACAAATGAAATGCTTGCGCGTGCTATTTTTTCCTGTGCTGCCATCTAGTTGCGTCTAGGTGAATTAATTTAAATGGCTATTTACACAGGTAAGTTATTTGTAGTTGATTGCAGATTGTACACCGCACAGCTCCGCTCGGTATTTTTTGCCACTTAAATAGAAAAATACGACTCTTCCCGACATATATTGGCGAATAATAATACTATTTATTTTAATTGAGAGCAACTAACTGCTTTAACTGCACAATAACACTAAAGCTACTTCTACTTGCCAATAGATGTCGGGAAGAGTCATATTTTAAGTTGATTTTCGATAAAGTTGATTATTGAAAACACGAATAAAACAAAATATCTGAAAATGAATCCTAGCTAGATCGATATATCACCCCCGAAAACACCTGTATACTAAATTTTATTTAATTTTTGGAGCTGTTTTAGAGATTAAGGTAAACACGATAGCGCCATCAATAAAGATTCGTAGATGGTGGTATCGTAAAAAACACGTTTTTTTGTTTTAAACCCTGTAATTTTTTACTTTGTTCTGTTCTTAGTATTTGTTGTTATAGCAGCAACAGAAATACATCATCTGTGAAAATTTCAACCGTCTAACTATCACGGTTCATGAGATACAGCCTGGTGACAGACGGACAGACAGACAGACAGACTGACAGCGGAGTCTCAGTAATAGGATTCCGTTGGTACCCTTTGGGTTCGGAACCCTAAATAAAACTGACCAATTGCGAGTCAGACTTTGGTCTCGCACACGGAGAGTTCCGAACCGCAGTATAATAATATATAAGTATAATATTATATTATATTACCGTGTCAATACCAAACATGCTTATTAACTACAACGCCGTCAAACGAATATTTAACGAACTTCTAACACCAACTAAGTGAACTTTAACACATAGGTAGGTTATTAATATTATTTATTAATAAGTTAAATAATCGTTCACATAGATTGCGCTATAGTAAAAACACGTTTTTTGTATGGGGACCCCCTATAATTTTTCACTTTGTTCTGTTTTTAGTATTTGTTGTTATAGCGGCAACTGAGAAGATTTCAACCGTCTAACTATCACGGTTCATGAGATACAGCCTGGTGATAGAAAGACAGACAGACAGACAGACAGACGGACAGCGGAGTCTCAGTAATAGGGTTCCATTGGTACTCTTTGGGTTCGGAACCCTAAAAAGAATCATTAGAATTGGTTCACAATTCACGGAGTAATCGCGTAACATACACACAAAAAAAATACATACAGACAAATTGAGAACCTCCTTTTTTTGGGAAGTCGGTTGAAAATGACTTATTTCTTTTTATATAATACCTAAATTCCAAATTTAAAACCATCCCCCATTTTCTATTTAGCCCAATGAGCCCAACCACAAAATCTCTGCTGTAAGTTGGTGAGGAGTTGAGTATTCTGCAGATTCCAGGAGATACTCCAGCATTAGGTCAATGCTACCATTTTCTTACAATATCGTTGAAGTAAAAATATACCGAATTTCGTATAGGTCAGAACTTTAAAAGTTAATCTCATAGTTTAAAGTAGAAGTTTTCACTTCAAAAAACAATAAAATATATATTCTTAGAGACCAGAAGTGAAAAAGGCTAAAAAATAAACACTATTACAATACTCACAGCTATATAATGCCACAGAACCTGAACATAATAACAATTACATAATGTGACTAAGCTAACAACATAACCATTACGTCCGAACCGTACGACGGCCACACGAAGACTGAATCTGATACCCGCTCGCTGTCCGCTTTTATATTATCGAGCCCAGTCGCAGCGTGAGGGTAGTTGGAAATATCCTAACAATATACTTTCGAATTGAGACCCTCCTCCTTTTTGTGAAGTAAGTTAAAAAAAACATATTGCTTCTAGCGTGGCATTTGAAGTCGGTTTTTTCGTTAATATGATATATGTAGGTAGCAAACAAACAAACAGTCTACCTAAAGTTATGAAGTAATGCGATAAATATGAATAATGTCGTCAGTCTGCTGACGCATAATGCAGCAAAGCAATTAAAATTGTGAAATTAATTCCTTACGCTAGCCTACTTCCGTGTTAGTTCAAGTCAGGACTTAGCTTGTATTCATAGTCACTAATGATTCATTATGATTACAGTTTCGCTGCTATATTATATTCGTATTTACCACTACGTACCTATATAGTAAATAATTAATTTTAGAAAATCCTACGAATAAAACAATTTGTTCGTAGATCAAATCATACATTAACGCTGTTTTAACCGACTTCACCAAAAAAAAGAGGAGGTTCTTCATTCGACTGCATTTTTGTTTCGTATTTTTTTTTATCGGTTTAGTTAGTGTATAGTTAGTGTTAGTGTTAGTTTAGTTAGTGTTAGTGTATAAAGTTATTTTTTTGTAAACTTTAAACATTCGCGATTTGAACACATAGTTATAAATATTAAAATACGGGACTTATCGCGCCTAAAACATAATTTTTTTATTTAACTCGACGTTTCGACGTCACGACGTTTCGAGACGACTGTCTCGTCGTCGTCTCGTGACCACGATCAATGCAACTTGGTCGAAACGTCGAGTTAAATAAAAAAAATATGTTTTAGGCGCGATAAGTCCCGTATTTTAATATTTATAACTATAATTATTTTTTTGTTTGAGAGATTATGCCGCCCGATTGGTACCATTCACATTTTATCGAGGTGTGACCATTATCTCCGGAGATATAGAGATATTTCAAACTCATTGTATACCTTGATGACATAATGCAGTTGTATACCTTGACAAAATGATACTACTGGCTATTTTAGATATCGCGGCATGTGTAGTCGGTTTTTTTCGTTTTGTACGATCATATTAAATTATTTAGTTATTAATCTTGAACTTAAACAACAAAAAAAAAATTAAAATTAAACAACAAAACCATTGTACTAGGTACCTTTTTAGGATTCCTTACCCAAAGGGCGCAAACAGGACCCTATTACTGAGACTCCGCTTTCCGTCCGTTTGTCCGTCCGTCAGTCCAGGGCATATGTTTTAATTGATTAAGGAGAAAATTTGAATTTTTCACAAAGTGTGCATTAATAGCCATTATAAACACACATAATTACTAAATGAAATAACTAAATCATAGAGATACGTGTAATTGTATGGTTGGCAACCCTACTTTAATAATTTGTTAATAGTCTGACGTCAACAATTGAATGACAGCTAATAACTTTTTTTTTTAAAATCAAAGCGTTACATTATACTTTTGCTATGTTTACTTGATAATCGATTATGATTTTGACGTGCGTAGGTACACACGTCTAATTTTTGACATCCCTTCTTTTTCGTCGGGGGTTAAAATAAAAATTGAACTCGAGCAACAAAGCGTCGCCGGACGTTGTATATATATATATATATATATAGTATAACTGTGACTTTTATAGTTATAGCCATCACTCCAGCACTCAAGCCACAATCACAATCCTCAATAATTAAGATAGTTTAAAAACTAAAACAACCGACTTCCATGCCCTGCGAGTTAGTTTCAGTAGCAAGTTTGTGACGTTTTTCATCATATCTCTGGAAATACTTATCAGATCTCGATGAAATTACAATGGGATCATTTCGGAAGTATACCCTACCGATTCAAAAAAGAATTATTCGAATCGGTTCACAATAATAGTTGACGGAGTAATCGCGTAAAATACACACAAAAAAATATTAAAAAAAACATACAGACGAATTAAGAACCTCGTCCTTTTTGGAAGTCGGTTGATAAGTAAATAAATTGTAATATTCGGACCATACTTGAAGTATAATATACAATTTACATACAAACAAAACGAATCGGTGAGAGTTTGTTCATCGCATACAACACAACCTTTTGCAGACGTCTGCTACCGAATTAGTTTACTAGATGTGGCTTTCGTCGGTATAAAGTTAACAAGATTTGGTTGTCATTTAAAAAAAAAAAATCATAATATGTATGTACTATCGGCATATTAAGTCATAGTATTAATATTTACGTTTTATGAATTACGTTATCAGATGGCTCTACCATAAGCAATATTGATTTTTTGTTGGATATCCATTTGTATATCCTACGGCTTTCCTGTTAGGAATGGTGGGATATAACACGCTAGAATTAAGGCGTTTAATTTCATTAGCCGAATATGTACTTGGTGTGATGGTAGGCAGAAAGTATAATCCTGCGTTGTTGGAGAGGATTAAAATAGCGGTTCCATACAACTATATCAGAGCTCGTCGCCATGATCTGTTTTCGGTCCCGTTGTGTCGGACTGAGTTGGGTCGCCTCGCTCCTCTACCGCGCGCGCTACGCCTACTTAACGCCGTGGTTCGCCAACACCAACAACTGGACCTATTATGCTGCAAAGAGCCAGAATTTCGTAGAATTGCATTAAATTATATTGGAAGCATTTGCATCCGTAAATTTAAATAAATTGTAATAATTGTGTAGTGTATTATTGTAGTTGTAAAACGTGTTTAATTTTAGTCCAATGTATTTATTAAAGATTGTAGTTTGTAATTTTAAAGATGGTAGTTTGTAAGAACTTGGTTGGGCAAATTGGTTGTAACACTGTCAAGCCCACCCAATGTATGATAATTTGAATAAATGAAGCTTAGAGTGGTCATGACTTACAAAAAGCTGTCTTTCTCAGCTCTGCGTTACTACGCAGAAAGACAGCTTTTTGTGCAGCACAAGCTTATTAACAACTAAAAAGCTAATATTATAGATTTTATCCGTCCATCCGTTCAATGCGTATGTGACGTATGTGACGCGTTATGTGACTAACAACAGCACGTACGTTTCAATTTTAAATAATTTTATAAACGTAATATATTAATAATATTTAAATAATAAAGTATTTCGTTTGCATTCATAAAATGTACGACGCAAGCCTTTCAACTTTAAGATTAGACACTGCAGCACTTAAAGGGATATTAAACCCTCTCGGTATGCAACATAAAAGTCAAAATCAAAAGACAAAGAATTTATTCAGTATATGGGTAAATATAATAATCTGCACTGACACAGGGGAAATAACATTAAATTGATTACATAAATAACAATTATAACAAAAACATATCATATTGCTTTGAATTGAAAAAAAAAACACAAAAGTAATGAGCCATTCAGCTTTTATCTAAACAGCGAACGTCACACTTAAAACAAATGTTTAATTCCCCTGATTAATGTAGGGTAGCCAACCATACTATTATGTGAACCCCCAATGCATGTTTTAATACTTCAGACAATTTTTATCCTAAAAAATTGAAATAATGAAACAATAAATAAATGAAACGCCAACTAATCGCAGTACAAATCATATTCCGAATGGAACTGATTGTCCGTCTAGCTCAGTCCGTCAGCTCCGTCAGCCGTATAATACAGTCACATCCAGTGGAGGTATATCCACGAAGGCTCGATCCGTAGGCTGTGAAGGCTATGAACTGGCGGGTTCGTCGCTCGAGTGAATAACACCGATGCACTGTGACGTATCGGCACCAATGCACTTTCCACTGAAGCCTGTGTTTGTTCTGTGGTCGCAGTTAGCGGCAGAGTTTGGAATTGTTTGGACACAGATTAATGTACTTGGAATGAGTTTCTATGGCTTCGGCTGCAAATTAGTGTTATATTTATAGTGCATTCGAAACGCTGCTTTTTATTTTATTTTATTTTTTGTTTTAGTTGTTGTACTTTAGTGAGGGCCCGGTGGCGTAATCGGGAGAACGGTCGGCTTTGATGCCGTGGTACCGAGTTCAAGCCACCGTGCAACAATGGATTTTTCAATCGAAAAATTTATGTGCGCTTCTCACAGTGGCCCTCCGGTGAAGGAAAACATCGTTAAGAAACCAACAGCCCCCCGCATGGTGGTAGGACACTATCTAGTGTCCGCCTGGCCAGCTACCACCCTCAAGTTAGAAAATCTGTCACCAAAGATATAATGTGTTCCGGCAGCTATCCTTGAGAGCCAGTTCCCATTCTAGGCCTAGCGTGCTATCATCTTCGACCGCATCATCACTTACCAACAGGTGAGATAGTGGTCAAACGCTAGCCTATAAAGTATTAAAAAAAAAAACTTTGCTAGTACATCTGGAGAGTTACTACTATATTTTCAGTAATAGGGATAAGCATGATTTTTTAAAATATTTTTATTTCACTGATTATATCCATTTAATTCAGTACAAAAACTCAGTGCTTGAGCACTTTTAATTTTTTAATTTGAATTAAGCTACAATAATATCGTTTAAAAACTAAAAAAGAACCGACTTCAACGCTGCGCTATTTATTTTCAGTACCAATTTTGAGATGTTTATCTCAATATCTCTGGAGATACTTATCAGACCTCGATAAAATTACCACGGTACCACACTTGGGATATCTTCTTTCCAACAAAAAAAGAATAATCAAAATCGGTTCATAAACGACGAAGTTATCCGCGATCAAACATAAAAAACGTGCAAGACGTTCAGCTTAAAGAATTATAAACATTTAAAACATTAGAACAGGCGTGAGCTGTAAGTATAAACTTATTTAGTGTCTCGTTCTAAAGGTACCTACGGCCACTCCGCTGCGTCCTGCGATCTGCGAGCGCGATAGCAGTACTTTTCAGTTGTTTTCTGATCGCGTTTGGTGTGAGCCAGTCGGTACAAATACTACTACGCTATCTGATCGCCGCCTAGATCGCGCACGCAGGACGTCCTTACCTTAAATAATCTGTGCCTTAACATTGGTGTGGCATACTTTAATAGTTGTCATTTGTATAGGACAACCAGTCTATATTAATTAAACTATGTCTTAGTCTTCTAGGGACTGAGCAATTATCTGAAAGAACAGTCGGTCCCCCCCCCTCCCGAACCCCTCCATGATCTATGCAATGCAACGTCTGCGCCCGTCCTCGTCTCGTCTTTTCTGTAAGTTTTGCAACTAAAACAACCAACTTCCAGCGGGCGAGTCAGTTTCAGTAGCAAGTTTAAGACATTTATCATCATACTCGTATCTCTAAAGATACTTATCAGATCTCGATAAAATATAAAAGAGACCATCTGTTTGATGAACAATACTTGTAACAAAAAGAATCATTCAAATCGGTTCACAATTGGCGGAGTAATATAAACATACATTATGTATAAAAACTTACAGACGAATTGAGTACCTCCTCCTTTTTGAAAGTCGGTCATATCTTTAGTTACCTACTTAGGTCATATTTGAGTTGCCTAAGTACATCTTTTTAATCGTATAGGCTAGCGTTTGAACATTTCCTCACCCGTTGGTAAGACATGACGCGGTTGTGGAAGCACGATATATTATACTATTATTATATTATGTTTCTTTGAAGTGTCTCACACTTTATATTTTTGTAAATTGTTAAACACAATCCAAAATTTCATCGTACCGACGGGACTCGAACCCGCACCCCCCGGATTACACGTCCAGGTGCTCTGCCAATTAAGCCACGGTTCGATACATCGATACGACGAAATTGTACGAATACGACGGGTGTGGGTTCGAGTCCCGTCGGTACGATGAAATTTTGGATTGTGTTTAACAATTTACAAAAATATAAAGTGTGAGACACTTCAAAGAAACATAATATTTGATTTACGCAGTGCAACATCTCTCGTCGGATTTGAAAACTGTAATGATTTCTTCCGAATGATTAACTTACGTAATAAGTAGTCATAGATGGCGCCACCAATGCATAATTGGGTTAACAAATGCAATCCACTATTATTATATTATTAATTTTAGTATTTGAGTATTTTAGAATTTTTGACGAAAGATTTTTCTAACTTGATAGATATAATAGCACCCCTTACCCTCGCCAGGCGGACACTAAACAAAGTCCTACCACCATGCTGGAGTTTTCCGATGTTTTTCCTTGACCGCAGAGTCATTGTGAAATACGCACAAACATTTTTCAATAGAAAAATCTATTGGTGCACGGCGAGGATTTGAACTCACTATGTCTGCGTCTAAGCCAACTAGCTTCTCACTGCGCCACTGCATGCGTCCTTCTATGCTTCGTCGCATTGCATTGGAAAATAACTGAATTTCTAGACAATCACGATTCCATCTTTGACCGTAGATACCATCACTTAACATCACGTGAGATAGCGGTCAAATGCGTGTCAAACGCCAGGCATTAAAAAAAAAGTAGTAGGGTAAAAAACCTATCATCAGCATACAATAACCACATAGCTACGTGAAGCTGCTACGTGAACAAGTCCTATGGCAAGGGCCAGCCATCAGCTTGCGACAAACAAGTCACGATCTTGTACGTACCTTGACGTTGGAACCAGAAACTGTAGATACTTGAATATCTACAAATATACTTGGTATAAGTGTGAGGGTATAAGTATTGGTTTAGTTTGTGCTTTGAACTGTACGAAGGGCTTGGAAAGTTTCACGCATAGGTGGTGACTGGACTGGATGGCGATTTCAGCAACTAAGAAGATTTTTTTTAAACGAGATAGGCAAGCGCTTGCCACCATCTCATCTGAAGTTAAGTGACGATGTGTCGACGATGTAGCACGCTTGCCTAGAAGATACCTGTTTACTCGCGATTGGTCTTCAATTTTGAGTATTGTATTGTACTAACCGGATTGTAAGTGCTTGTAATTAAAGCCTTACAGGCTTTAATTACAAGCACTTAAAGGGCAGTAAAAATATTCCATAAATGTCTTAATTAAATTAAAGGTGAACAAAGAGCACTCATGTTAAAAAAAAAACTTAAACCATTCCTGATTATAGCAAAACATACTACTCGTTGAATGAATGTTTTGATGTTTTTAGGGTTCCGTACCCAAAGGGTAAAACGGGACCCTATTACTAAGACTCCGCTGTCCGTCTGTCTGTCTGTCTGTCTGTCTGTCTGTCTGTCTGTCTGTCTGTCCGTCTGTCACCAGGCTATAGCTCATTAATCGTTATAGTTAGACAGTTGAAATTTTCACAGATGGTGTATTTCTGTTGCCGCTAGAACAACAAATACTAAAAACAAAATAAAATTAAAAATTAAAGGGGGTCCTCATACAAAAAACGTGTTTTTAAACGCCATCTATCTAATTATTTTCGGCAAAATGACATAGATGGCGCTAGTAAACGAGCCCCGTCTTTCAAGATCGCGACCAAACCAAATATTCTTGGTAATATCAATTAATCAAATATATGAGGTTGAAACTCTGTTATGTTTCGTATTGTACGGAACCCTCCCTAAGTGTGCGATAAGAGACGCGATGCTGACTCGCACTTGGCCAGTTTTATTTTTATATCTGACGAGGTAGCGTTTGACCACTATTTAGAAACTAGCAGTGTCTCGCGGTTGCACCCGCGTAGTTCCTGTTCCCGTGAGAATGCGGGGATAAAATATAGCTTAATACGAATGTTACTCACTGATAATGTTACTCACTGATAATGTTACTTACTGATAATGTTACTCACTGATAATGTTACTCACTGATAATGTTACTCACTGATAATGTAGCTTTCTACTAGTAAACGAATTTTTGAAATCGGTACAGTAGTTTTTGAGTTAAATCGTTACAAACAAACATACAAAAAATCAAAACTTTTCTCTTTATAATATGAGCTTAGATGTAGTTAAGTTTAATCCATTTTAAAGAAGTTTAATCTTCCTAGTGGCTGAAATCACAATTTCAACAATGGCTTCAAATAGTTCACTCCACAATCGTTTTCTGTTTTTATTCTGAAGACCATTGTCGCAGGTGGCGGATCACTTCTGAAGAATACAGGGTGATTTTACGTTTACTTTTATTATAAGTATTGGAAATGGCAATGGACACGAAATTGGACGGCTATAGAGGAAGATGAAGACCAAAGAAAGTGTTGAATGTGTGATAGAAGATATGGATGTACAAGAAGTGGATGGAAATGACTGCGAAAAGACCCAAATGGAAGAGAATGACATGTTGCACCGACCCCACTTAAGTGGGATAAGGGTAGGAAGATGATGATGATAATACGGAAGACGCTTGCCTAATTTTAACTTAAAAGTCGAAAGTGAAAGTGAAAGCGTCAAAAGCGAAAGTGAAAGTGAAAGTTATTCAGTATTATGGGCAAATTAAAAATCTGTCAAACTTACACACTTCAAATAACATAAAATAGATCATATCAATAATAATTATTCTAAATATAACAAAAACATAACTTATTGCTTTGAAGTTAAAAAAATCAAAAGTAATGAGCCATTCAGCTCTCATATAAACGTCGAACGTCACACTTAAAACAAATGTTTAATTCCCCTGATTAAAGTAGGGTTGCTAACCGTACTATTACGTGCACCCCCAAAACAATTTCAGACAATTTTTATCTAAAAAATTGTGAAATAATGAAACTGTGAAAATGAATGTGTTAAGCAATTGTCTCTCTGATTAATTGTCTCATTGATTTATCAATCTGTTGATCTATGACTGCCCATAAGACGAAACGGAAGACTTTTAGATTTGTCAGAATTTTGCACGTCACTCACGCGTCGTCTGAGAGTAACGGACGCGCACTTTCTGCGTCCGTTACCCGCAGGCAATTACAGATGTTGAGTCTCATATTATTTGAGTAATTTGACGATGATGTACCTTCTTAAAAGTTATATATAATTGACTTCAAATGCGAGTCTAAGTCATAGCCCAATTCAAGTTGAGTCCCAGAGAAAAGTTGGAAATGTTTACACGTTTTTTTAAGTTGTAAGTAGTACACAGTCATTTTTTATTGTCCATTTCTGGTTGACTATAAGATCTTTTTACACAAGCTTTGAGTTCTCTTAAAACCATAATAATCTTAACCCAGAGTTTAGTTTTGTTTTACAGAAAACTTTAGCCTTATTGCTTTTTTTGAGTTATAGTCAGTATGTTTCTGAAGAAAAATATATAATTTGTTTCCTGTAGGCCAGGCGCAGGCAATGCCGCGGGCAGAAGCTAGTGTCTAAATATAAAACAAACTCCGTCTACCATTTTTATAAATTCTTATTTCTACTGAACTCCCCCGTATTTTTTTAATTCACAGCAGGTTATCCTTTCCCAGACAATTTGTGGTAAAATATTAATTTCGGTTATAATTAAAGAAAATTGAACACGAATTTCAACCAAACCACATCAATTAACGAAACCAGAGCACCCTGTGTTCCCGCTCGCGAACAAAAACTGACTGCGACGCAATTAGTTTGGACATTGGAATCGCATTATTGGACTTCGATAAAAGCAACACCCTGTGTGTTTTCAGAGAAAAGGCGAGGACACAATTTGGTTTGTTTATTTATGTACCTAACGCTGAAAGTGCAATGAAATCAATTTAAGTAGTACGGTTCTTTATTGGCCATGGAAATTATAGGGTTTTTAGGGTTCCGAACCCAAAGGGTACCAACGGAACTCTATTACTGAGACTCCGCTGTCCATCTGTCTCTCTGTCTGTCTGTCTGTCCGTCTGTCACCAGGCTGTATCTTATGAATCGTGATAGTTAGACGGTTGAAATTTTCACAGATGATGTATTTCTGTTGCCGCTATAACAACAAATACTAAGAAAAGAACAAAGTTAAAAATTAAAGGGTTTAAAATAAAAAACGTGTTTTTTTACGATACGATACGATACGAAATTAATTCACCTCGACGCAGCTAGATGGCAGCACAGGAAAAATTAGCACGCGCAAGCGTTTCATTTGTTAAATTTGTGGGGCTCGGTCGATTTGTTTATTTAGTTAAGGTTAATTTGTACGCATGATGTGTACAGTAATGAATATTATATCTTTAACTATAGTATTTAAAGAGCTTCTATCAGCTGGAATCAGTAGAAAGTTAGTCGTACGAACACTCGGTCTTCCAGATATTTAATAGTATTAATTACCCTTGTGTAAATATTTACTTAGTTGGTGTTAGAAGTTCGTTACGTTCGGACTTCGGAAATTCTGAACCCTCCGTGTGCGGGACAAAAGTCTGACTCGCACTTGGCCAGCTTTATTTTTATTTAATTTTTTTTTTTTTTTTTTTATACAGAACTGGGTAGCACTTGATCACTATCTCACCTGATGTTAAGTGATGATGCGATCGATGATGGAGCGTGCTTACCCAGAAGATACCTATTCACTCGCGATTTGAAGACCCCCATATTGTACTTAACCGGAAACACAGACTCAGGCAGAGTATTCCATTCTTTGGCGGTTCGTATGATGAACGAAGAAGCAAATCGCTTCGTTCGGGTAGATGGTATATCCACCATAAATCGGTGGCGCCTTTTAGTGTCTCTGGATGTCCGATTATAAAATGGGGATGGTGGAATCAAATCATGCAGTTCCATTGCACACTCTCCGAAATGTATTCGATAGAAAACCGATAAGCAAGCGACTTTGCGGCGATGCGCGAGACTCTGGAGTCTCTGGCTTACTAGTAGGTCGTCGCTTATGAGTTTCTTTGCTCTCCTCTCAATAGCTTCCAGTGTCTCCAGCTGGTATTTGGCAGAGCCATCCCAAAGGTGAGAACAGTACTCCATACACGACCGGACTTGTGCTTGGTAAAGATTAAGCAACTGTCCCGGTGTGAAGTACCGTCTCACCTTAGCCAAAATGCCAAGCTTTTTTGAGGCTAGCTGGGCTCTAGACTCAATATAAGAGCCGAAATTGAGAGTTGGTGTCAAAGAGATGCCAAGAAGCTCAAGATTGTTACTTATCGGAACGGACACATCCCGGAAAGTAGGAGCCAGTAGAAATGGGCTCCGTTTAGCGGAGAAGAGACACGCCTGGGTTTTAGCAGCATTGAACTTGACCAGATTGGCATCGCCCCAATCGGAGACTGCCTTCAAAGAATAGTTCAAGCGCTCGACCATGGCTTCTCTATGAGACTGGATTTGTAATGCACTAGTTCGTGCGTTGGATGCATAGCTCTCTACAACAGTGCTGTCATCTGCGTACCCAAAGATACCGGGTTTAAGCAGGTCATTAATATGCAGCAGAAAAAGTGTTGCAGAGAGTACTGATCCTTGAAGGACTCCGGCATTTATGGCCAATTGGTCGGACGAACAGCCATCGATGACTACTCGAATCGACCGATCCCTCAAGAAATTTGCTATCCAAACACATAAACCAGTGGGAAGGCCGTATGAAGGAAGCTTGCTAATAAGGCTATCGTGCCAGACCCTGTCGAAAGCCTTCGAGATGTCAAGAGAGACGGCCAGCGCCTCGCCGTGGTTCTCGATGGCCTCGCTCCAGATGTGAGTGGCATACGCTAGAAGATCCCCAGTAGACCGGTTTCGGCGAAACCCGTATTGTCGGTCACTGAGGAGATCGTTCACTTCTAGGTATGCCAGGAGCCTGTGGTTCAGTACACGTTCCATAGTCTTACAGAGTATGGAAGTGACTGAGATAGGCCTGTAATTGGCAGGGTCTGCGCGACTACCCTTTTTGGGCACAGGTTGCACGTTAGCTTGCTTCCAGGACTTAGGCACTTTACCAGTCGTCATAGACAAGCGAAAGAGGCGTGTCAAAATAGGAGCCAACTCAGGCGCACACGTCCTCAAGACTACAGCTGGTATACCATCTGGACCACTAGCTTTGTTCACGTCTAGATTGCGCAACGCTTTGCGTACTTCAGTCTGACGAATGCGGATTTCCGACATAAACGTCCCGCAAGTCGGCAGACTAGAAGGTACAGCATTGCCAGCATCTAAACGTGAAGACTCCGCAAACAGAGTAGCAAATAGATTTGCTTTCTCTTCAGCAGTGTGCGCTAGTGACCCGTCGGGTTTCAGCAGTGGAGGCAGTGAGGGACGGCAGAAGTTCTCTTCGATCGACTTCGCCAGGGACCAGAACGCTTTGCTACCAGAGGGGTAAGAAGCAAGTTTGTTCCCTGTTCGGCGTATGTGATCGAAGCGAGCCTTCTTGAGAGCCTTTTTGCAAGACTTGGCGGCTAAGTTAAAGGCTTTCTTCTTTTCGCGTACATCTCTAGTCTTGCGGGTTCGAGCATCAGCCCAGGCTAAGTAAGCTTCATGTTTTGATGCTTCTGCATCTCTACATTTGGCATTAAACCATGGACGAGCTTTGCTTGACATCGGAACGTCAGAAAATGGTATGAAATATTCCATACCCTGACGTAACACTTCTGTCACAGCATCCGCGCAGGCTGAGGGATCGCTCGAAGAAAAACATACCTGCCGCCAGGGATAAGAAGCGAAAAAACAACGCATCTCATCCCAATCTGCTGACCTGTATCGCCACACCCGCCGGGTGCCTTTTTGGCTGGGATCGGGCGGGGAGTAGACGGAGACAGACTTCACCAGACAGTGGTCGGAGCTACCTAAGGGTGATGAAACCGACACCGAGTAGCGGTCTGGTTCTGTTGTCAGCAGAAGGTCCAAGCAATTGGCTGTATGGCCATCAACGTCCGGTATCCTTGTTGCTCCCTGGACCAACTGAGTGAGGTCTAGCGTTAAAGCAAGCTTTCGCATCTCTCGACCAGCGTGGTCTGTGCTCTGGTATGGGTACAGCCAGTCTTGATGATGGGCGTTGAAATCCCCCAGAAGCACTAATTGAGCAGAAGGATACCTCTGTTGGGCCACATCAGCCGCCTCACTGAGGTGGTTTGTGAGCCTGTTTGTCTCTTCATCTCCGCTGTGCGAACGGTAGACACTAGCATAAAGAATTTTCTCCATGCCAGTGTCCACCAAAATCCACATGACGGATAGTTGAGGGTCTTCAAGGTTGCGGAGACTGCGATAACAAATGTCATCGCGGGCATACATACAAACTCCCGCCCTCGGCCTAAACTTATGTTCTAGAACATAGCCTGGGTAGGCAAGGTACGCCGCGTCGGCTGGACATTTGATCTGCGTCTCCGTGAGGAACAGAATATGCGGTTTTTTGGTCTCAAGATGGTGGTGGACCGAGAGGATATTGGAGTGCAAGCCTCGAATGTTTGAGAGGTGCACTTGAAGGGAGAGGACGTGCTTCCGCTGTTTAACCTCTATTCTGTTTCTGCCTTTCATTTTGTGGGGAGTGAAGTTAGGTAAGGGAAACGGAAGTGGAAACGAGGCGCTAATTACCAACCCGTGATACATATTAGGTCTTTTCACCTATTGGGAACCAATCCTGGAGACCGCGGGGACGCCCGAGCCCCCCCCAGAGGTGTCCATCGGGTCCTCTCGTCCGGTCGCCAACCGGCACGATGGCGCACCTCCGGGATTTTTCGCGAGATGGCGGGGCAGCCTTTCATGAGTGGCTGGCTCACTACTTGGGCCCCCAACTATCTGCGGTCGGCCAGCGGAGAACCGTGCCTCGGATCCCGCTGCTCTCCAAGATTGGCTGCCAGGTAAATTGACCTTCAATGTATCACGACCAGCTATAGTAATCAACGCAACTGTTTCCGACCCGTTCCCCATAATGGCTTCACCAAACATTCATACCGTAAAGCGACCGCTTGGCGGCATGGCTTTGTCTGGTGGGTGGTAACACGCCGCGGCCTAAGCCTACCACCTGAAACGTACTGCTCTTTTGGCGCCACCCAGGGGACACGTGTAGGACATCGAGGGCTAAATCCTACGGACGCGAGCAGTAATAGCCCCCCAAAAAATAATATTAAGGACTATAGCAGTTTTTAGGGTTCCGTAGCGAAATGGCAAAAAACGGAACTCTTATAAATACGTCATGTCTGTCTGTCTGTCTGTCCGTCCGTATATCACAGCCATTTTATCCCGATGGAAACTGGCTCTCAAGAATAGCCGCCGAAATACATTAGATGTTTGGCGACAGATTTTCTAACTTGTGGGTAGCTGGCCAGGCGGACACTAAATAGTGTCCTACCGCCATGCGGGGTTTTGGGGTTTCTTAACAGTCTTTTTCCTTCACCGAAGGGCCACTGTGAAAAGCTCACATACATTTTATGATCAACAAATCTATCGGTGCACGACGGGGATTGAACACGGTACCTCTGGCTTCAAAATTAGCCATTCTCCAACTAAACCACTGGACACTTGACTGCGACCTCTCTGATCGGAAATAGCGCGTGGTTTAAAGCTACGCAAAACTAAATCGAGACAAACAAGAAGATATAGACTCTCTTTATTATTTAGCTAAATTAAATATGTGGTGTGTCATATCGATGTTCCGCCTGAATTGCTACTGAAAAATCGCTTACCACCATCAAGGTGAAAATCTGCCTTTACGGTATTCCGGCAGTACACAGCCTTTGAGAGTCAGAGTATTCTAGGCCTAGCGACCATGGTTGACCTCATCATCGCTTACCACCAGCCCCCCTCATCATGCTTACCGCCAGCCGCCCTAGACAAAATAATAATATATTATATTAAATAACCAATATTTTTACAAACCAATATTACAAACCAATATTTTTCCATTTACGCTAACGCAAGTTCAAAATTTATGGGAATGTCATATATTTTTCCGCAACAAAGTTGTCATTCCCATAGGTGATTCCCATGTATTTTGAAGTTGCGTTAGCGTGAATGGAAACATTTTGTCTAGAGGCCTGGCGAGATAGTGGTTAAACGCAAGCCTATAAGATTTTAAAAACACTTCCTACAATAATTTAAAATCATTCAAAAAACTGTCAAAAAAGCGGCTTCAACTGTAATAAAACTGTATGTAGTGACACAAATGCATAGTAAAATCTCATACACAAACCAATTCGAGAAAATAACCTCCTTGCCGTGCAATCAATATTTTCAAATTGAATTACACAAACCGTCGACTATAAAGACTTCAGCGCTGCCGATTAATATTCTGGTTATTCCTCAATTGTCTCGTTCTGAAGATATATATGTTGCAGACCTACCTATTGTCCCCTAAGGACTTACAACTGACTCTGCACATAGCCTATTATTTAGAAAATAAACGCCCACAAACAAAATCCAACCTTATCCCACCAAACACAACTTCCAAGTTGACTTACACGTAAATTTCAGAGCAAAGTTTCAGGATGTCCAAGCCATTACAACCTGTTACGCAGAGAGTTTTAAGGCTGTATTTGCTGTGCTTAAACTTGGCTGTTAAGTCATTTTTAATTAAGCAGGTTATCGACATTGGATAAAGGGCCAACCATTAATCGTGCAGAGATAATATCGGTCCAGTAATCGCGGATTGCTAAACGATCGGTTAGTGCACTCGTTGGATCGGTGTCGATGGCCCTATTTAGGCGCAGATAAGGGTTGGATTGAAAAGTTGGTTATGAATTACGTCACTTTTGAAATTTGTCACGAGATGATGGACTGTGAAATTTAATTCTAGTTAATTTGGGGCCAGTTTCACCTGTAAAAACTGTCAAAAATCTGTCAGATAAGTTGATTATAGGGCGACCATGAACCGGTGAAAACGGCTTTAAGTCTGGTTTAATCCTAACTTCCTAACTTAATATTATAAATGCGAAAGTAACTCTGTCTGTCTGTCTGTGTCACTTTCACGCCAAAACCACTTAACCGATTTAAATGAAATTTGGTACACAGATAGTCTAGAGCCTGAGAACGGACATAGGCTACTTTTTTAAGCGAAAAGAGGGTTCTAAGGGGTTAAAAGGGGGGATGAAAAGTTGTATGGAAGTATCGTCATTTTAGGAGCTAGAAGCTTGAAACTTATTTTTAGGGTTCCGTACCCAAAGGGTAAAACGGGACCCTATTACTAAGACTCCGCTGTCCGTCTGTCTGTCTGTCTGTCTGTCTGTCTGTCCGTCTGTCACCAGGCTATAGCTCATTAACCGTTATAGTTAGACAGTTGAAATTTTCACAGATGGTGTATTTCTGTTGCCGCTAGAACAACAAATACTAAAAACATAATAAAGTTAAAAATTAAAGGGGGTCCCCATAAAAAGAACGTGTTTTTAAACGCCATCTATCTAATTAGTTTCGGCAAAATGACATAGATGGCGCTAGTAAACGAGACCCGTCTTTCTAGATCGCGACCAAACCAAATATTCTTGGTAATATCAATTAATCAAATATATGAGGTTGAAACTCTGTTATGATTCGTATTATACGGAACCCTCCCTAAGTGTGCGATAAGAGACGCTGTGCTGACTCGCACTTGGCCAGTTTTATTTAGGCTGTTAATTTGATATAAATAAATATGACATTCAAAGTTTCTAAAAGTATTACCCTCAAGGGTGTAAAATAACAATAGGGGATGTAAGTTTGTATGGAAATATGTAGGGTTTATGTTAATGTTCTACTGAACCGATTTAAATGGAATTTGGTACACAGATAGTTTAGGGCCTGAGAAAGGACATATGCTACTTTTTAATGCGAAAAGAGCGTTGTAAGGGGTTAAAAGGGGGGATGAAAAGTTGTCTGGAAGTATCGTCATTTTTAAAGCTAGAAGCTTGAAACTTATTGTTTGGGCTGTTGATTCGATATGAATTAATATGTCATTCAAAGTTTGTGAGGGGTAAGGGGGGGGGGGAGAAGGGGGAGGGAGAAGGGAAAGGAGGAATTATGGGAGGGGAGGGAGGGTGGAAGTGAGGGGAAGGGGAAAGGGGGAGAGGGATGGGAGGTGAGGTAAAGGGAAGGGGACAGGGGAGGGGGGAAGGGAAGGGGAGAGGGAAGTGATGGATGGGAAGTAGGGGGAAGAGAGAGGGGAGGGGAGGGGAAGTGGGAGGAAAGGGGAGGGTGATTTTCACGGCGTGATACGGTGCAATATAGATGGGATACGCATGTGTCTTATTTGTAAAATAATAAGATTAAATATTTAAAAATGCTACCCAAAGACACTATTCCACGCGGACGAAGTCGCGGGTACAGCTAGTTCTAAATATGCTGTAAGTCGATTCAACAATCAATAGCGTTTAAGATCCTCCGTCGTTTGGTGCATGGCTCATAAATAAAAAATAAAACCGGCCAAGTGCGAGTCGGACTGGCGCACGAAGATTTTCGTAACATTGTCTATAATAAATTGGCCTGAATAAATGTTTCTATGAAAAACAAAGTTATATTTGCAGTTGCTATATTTCTAAAACTGCTGACTATATCTTGTTCAAACCAGTTGAAAGTGCTTATTGAGATAGATCTCTCAGTAGTGAGTGATAGATCTCTCAAAAATATGTTCACATATTTTTTAGATATTTCACTCCCTTACTTTAAATGTTAGAGGGAGGGGGGCACACAGTTTACCACTTTAAAAGTGTCTAATAAGATAAAAAATTGTTTTAGGGATCTCAATGTTACTTTTGAAGACCTATCTATAAACACACCATAATTACATATGATGAGAGCTTTCATCATTTTTTTTTTAGTTTCAATTCTATATAATGAGAGCCCGGCTTAATTTTTTTTTTGTTTAATAATCGTAAAGATGCTTACAGAATACACCTACCTACCAAGTTTCAACTATCTAGTGGTAATTATTTCGGAATAAAGTGTCTGTGACATACGGACAGACAGACAGACATGACGTATCTATAAGGGTTCCGTTTCTTGCCATTCGGCTACAACCCTAAAAACGGCAAAAAAATCATGTCTGTTGTATTGGAGCCCCCTTTAAATATTTGTTTTATTTTATTTTAATTATTTATTTAAGTGAATATAACTAAAAAAAGTATTCAGTAAATATTTGAAGTGTCTATCTGTTGCCGTTATCAAAACCGAGCAAAACTGAGCAAAACCGAGGAAAAAAAAATCAAGTCGTTCTATTTAGCTCTTGAGTGAGCATGTCAAATACGGTTTATTGTAATTTTGACCATTTTGGTAAACATAACTAAGTAACCAATAAGTAACTAAAGTAGTAAGGCTTCATATTATATCAAGTTCTATTCTACAATGTTAGGAAACTTGTACAAGACCTCGGTATGGAATACAAACCAGCTCGTTGAACTAACTTAGTCAAACACACCTCAACTTTGACTAGAAATGGGGTATATGATAATTTAGCCGACTAGCTAAAATTAATCAGTTATTGTTTGACAATGGACAACTATAATAATATCGTTAAGAAACCAACAACCCCCGCATGGTGGTAGGACACTATCTAGTGTCCGACTGGCCAGCTACCACCCTCAAGTTAGAAAATCTGTCGCCAGATTACTAATGTGTTCCGGCAGCTATATACTTAAGAGCCAGTTCTCATTCTAGGTCTAGCGTGCTTACCGCATCATCACTTAACAACAGGGGCCTTATTCAGTATGACCAATGAGATAACGCGTTCCTTAACGCGCCACATTACGTTATTGAAAAATTGTATTCTGTATGCCACACGATAGGTAAATTATACAAAACGCGCGCGTTACACGTCCTCATATGTCACGATATTTTGACAGCTCAATACGCGCTCATAACTTTACCCTACCGCGTTTTAATTGGCATAGAGAATACCATAACGCGGAGATAACGTAACACAGCACGGTAAGACTTTAAAATGGTCATACTGAATAAGGCCCCAGGTGAGATAGTGGTCAAACGCTAGCCTATAATACATAAAAAAAAACTAATTGGGGTCACTAGGTACAAAATCATCAATTTTAGTGAAAGGCTGGCCAGTGGCCGCCCAAGTATTTTTTTGCAACCTATAATATGTATAATCTATTCATGGAGACCATTCCAATGAGCCCAAACACGACATTTCAGCTGTAAGTTGGTGAGGGGTTCAGTATTCTGCAGATTCCAAGATATATACCAGCATCAAGTCAATGCTACCATGTTCTTCCAATATTGTTGAAGTATGAAGACATTGAATTTCGAATTGATCAGAACTATAGAAATTGATTAAATAGCGTCATGAACTAGAAAAAAGCTCATTGTCTTAAAACGGCTGCACGGATTTTCATGAATCAATGCAAAGAACACTATCGATTAGGACACCTTTAATAAATAAACTGGCCAAGTGCAAGTCGGACTCGCACTCGTAGGGTTCCGTACCACACTACAGTATTTTATAAGATCGAGCAAAAAATACCACTATCATTTTTCGCCAGCAAAAAATAATAATTAATAAACATTTTATTTCTTATAATGCCATCTAACGTCTAGCAAAGGAGTTAGGGATCGATATTTCAATATAACGCCATCTATGGGACGTTTACCTAACTAAGCGTTCATAGATGGCGTGAAATGCCGAAAAAACACGTTTCTTGTATGGGGACTCTCTATTATTTTTAACCTTATTCTGTTTTTAGTATTCGTTGTTATAGCGGCAACAGAAATACATCATCTGTGAAAATTTCAACTATCTAACTATCACGGTTCATGAGATACAGCCTGATGACAGACGGACAAACAGACAGACAGACAGACCGACAGACAGACAGACAGACGGACAGCGGAGTCTTAGTAATAGGGTCCCGTTTTACCCTTTGGGTACGGAACCCTAAAAACTAAAGCGAAATAGATTCGTCCGTTTGGGCGCTACGATGCCACATACAGACACACAGATACACAGTTAGACACGTCAAACTTATATTATAACATTTACCCTTCTTTTTGCGTCGGGGGCTTAAAATATACCAAATTAATAAAGTTGATTGCTCATCCCTACCAGTTTCCTGATAGGTACCGCCAATTAACGAAAGTTAGTCAATCAGACATCTGTATTCATTATCAAGATACCATCGGGTCCGCACAATTACTACGCAATCTTTGGAAGCATCAACAATGTACAGCGCAAATAGATTTTATATCTTAGATGTATGGGCCAAGATGTCAAGCGTAAGCGATTTGAATTTTTAGATTATGGGCAGCGTAAAGCCATAGAAAAGATAACAATGTAAAGCCTAGTAATCGTGCAATCACATGAATGAATTTGAAACATGATTATAAAATCAACTGTTTATAATTGCCACTAATTTCACATGAGTAAAGAAAAGGTATTTTTACTCGTGTGCTAATTTTGTCAATTTTTTTTATCTTGGTTTCTAGCATTTCCGTCTGATACATCATTTGGACGTCGAAGAGCTTACCGTCTATTCAAATCTGTCGTGTGTTGGATCTGATTTTTAATTGGGTTGTCAAAACAAACGACAAAATAGGGTCGACAAGTGTGTATAGCTTCATATAAAATGTTCTGCCACTGGAACATCCGATTAAAAATTGGATCCGACATACGACAGATGTGAACAGGCAGTTACGTAGCAAGACCGCAATGACACTGGTTGTTTTTTTCATCTTTGTTTCATCTTCTGACCCGTAAGCATAATAGTGAGTTTTGACAGAAGTGAGTATAGAATATGTACTAATTAAACGCATGCATGTAATGATCCATGATTAAAACATTGTATTACTTGTAATGCATTCGCGACAAACTTTCGCAAGGAATAATGAAACATGAAAAACAACACGAAACAGGTCGGTAGTCATACAAACATTACACCCTTATTGCGTGAGTCTTTCCATATTGATCATGTTAATACTATAAACGTCTTATCTGTTATAACCTCAATTTACTAGTACTGAGGTGGAAGTCTCTACAATAATAGCGATGCGTCCTGTTATCGCAAACGTCTAGTAGAAGGAGATGCAGTTAGACAATTGTTATCTGCATATCTTTTCTAATCGACGATTATCGCTTGAAATTCATCGCTATGCATGTATAGACTACCGGCCCTGGAAACGCTGCCGCTTATGAGTCCCGCTATCTTCTATTCCTTGCACCTCCGTTTAGTGGCAATAAATATTTATTGGTGTCTGACGGTAGGATTAAGACGAACCTTCTCAAATATTGTTCGGACGGAGTACATTTAACGCGGTCACTTTGTAGCAGATTGTTTTCTAAGTATCAATAGTTTTCTGATCTTTTTGATCTATTCTTGAACCATTATTGGTCAGGAATAGGACGCTCTGGTAATAAACAGGCACAATTGTGGGTTATATTTCTTGACTTACAGTTCTGTTGTTTTATCATTACCTACATCACATTACATTCATGTTGCAATGTGATTAAAATTATGCATTTACACATGGATATCAGCTTTTTCTATTTTTAGCCACAACATGACACAATATCCGGTTCTGATGAACAGCGTCAAAATATTGAAAATATCATATAAGGATAAGGATGGTAGTCGAAAGTAAGTATACCTGCGAAGCGCTGCGTAGCCTGATGGGCGGAACTTCCGAAGGGTCTATCTCTTAGAATTTTACTGGGATCGATTTGAAATCGTAGGAGAATATTTTGGACATATTGTACTATTTAATAAGATAAGAAAAAAATATCGATTTTTTGAAATTTTCAAACCCACCTAACCCCTTAAAACACAAAACACTATGTATTCCACGCAAATCGTTATAGTTGTTTTGTTTCCGATGTAGAATATAATTAACATACAAGAATTGCTCGTTACAATATATTCCGTTATAAAAATTATAACATTTTGTTAATTACTGATTCGATGTTTTAAAATTCAAGACTGTAACAAATTGACAAAATCAAGTATTTTGACATTCAAAGCATTTACAAATCATACACGTTCTGTGCGAACATACTATCATCACCACTTACGAAGTCAATACATAATCTGTCCCCAATAAAAATCAACAATACCTATATCCCTTCCCTAATCATTTATCTAAATATCCATTTATAGTTTTCGGAAGCGTTCATCGCCTAATAATCACATTATTTATGGCGTTTCCTACTTCCGAGGTTAGATTGGTTCGTTGCGAATAATATTTGCAATGTTTATGCAAGATACTGGTTCAAACCGGTTTGTTTATACACACAAGTGTGAAAAATACTCGCTTCTCTATATTATTTACACAGCCCGTGCTCAGCAAACTTTAGTTATGAGTGTAATAAACTTGTGTTATTTTAATTCCCATAACAAAGAGTTCCTACATATCTTATTCCGGTTTGGTGTATTGGTTATTATGTCCGTATTCATTTACATTCCTGCATATTGCTTTTTCTTGAGTTTTTCTATGCCTTTATGCTTTATGGCTATATTAAGTACTTTATTGATTTTATAATATTTTTTTTATTACTTTATTTTAAGAGGTTAATATAGTTTTGGCTCTTTTAAATATTTGTTCATATTATAAGTATTGAATTGATGTTCTTCTCTTTCAGTGTATGGTGTAAGACTTACACACATTTTCATGGGTTAGTTTATAACTTAACAGCAGCCCGCCCCGGCTTCGCACGGGTAGAACATATATGCCTACAAAATTTGTATCAGTTTGTTGCTTCGAATATAAAATATGAACATACTTAGCAATCATCGTCATATTTCAACCAATTTACACAAAACCTTAACGAATTATGCACCTAAACCTTCCTCATAAACACTCTGGCTATCGGTGAAAACCGCATGATAATCCGTTCATGAGCTATTGAGATTATTGCGTACAGACAGACAGACGCAGTGATGGACTTTGTTTTATAATACTTACGGAGTGATATTGGACGGCCCTTTGGCGTAAAGGATAGTTACCCTGATTCTGACCCGACGGTCGTTGGTTCTAATCCTAGCTATATACCTACCAATAAAAGTTTTATGTGCATTCATGAATCATGAGTTTTCGTACAGTGGTAGTGGGATCATTAAATCTACCAAAAAGTATCTTACCACCGAGGAGAACATCTGCCGCCGTAACCTTACGCGTTCCCCGACGCAAAATGTAGGGGTAATATACGTTTAACGTGTGTATCTGTGTGTCTGTCTGTAGCATCTTAGCACCTAACCGGATGAACCGATTTTGTTTTTATTATTGATAGTTTTTTTTGTTTGATAGATGTCTTCATCGAGAGTTTTCTTAGCTTTAATTCATGAAAATTCGTTCAATCGTTATAAAACTATGAACTTTTTTCGAGTTAATTGCGCTATGAAATCAACTTTCATAGGTCTGATCAATTCGAAAATCTTCTTCTTCAACGATATTGTAAGAACATGGAAGCATTGACCTGATGCTGGGACATCTCCTGGACTCTACAGAATACTCGAATCCTCACCAACTTACAGCTCAGATTTTAAATGTCGTTTTAGAGTCATTGGAATGCTTTCAATGAAAAGATTATACATAGATCAGTCGGGGTGGTTTAAAATATTATATTATTATATATATAGATGAATATTATTTTATACAATAGATCATATTATTATACTTCAAATTGATTGTGATCGGTGGGGATCTACAGCATAGCTAAGCTTATAATAATATTTTCGCAGTAACTATGACCTAATCTGTGGTTTCACTGCAAATATTTTATTAATTGCGGTGCGTGTATGTGAAATTCGTGATATCTTCTAGAGTTTTCATTTGAATTACATACTGTAAAACCTAAAACCTAAAAAAATGTAAGATTAAAATGGTTACTGTGAGTCAACCTTAAGAGATAGACATATGCTGTCGCGGACTTTTTTGTTGGTCTTATTAAGTTGTACAACTCTTGGATAGGAAATATTCTTCTATCTATTTTCAATTAAGCAGCGTTCGTAGGAAACGTGTTTTTTCGACCGTTTTTTTGCCGACTTAGGTTGCAAATTAGGTCTCCACGAAGGTACCTTTGATTTGAACGGGATAATATATAGCCTATTTTCATTCAGAAAGTCCATTCTATGTATTAGTGAAAGAATTTTTTAAATCGGTTCAGTAGTTATGAGCCAAATCATTACAAACATACAAAAATACAAATGTTCTCTCTTTATAATATTATAGTATAGATAATATTATGTCTCATTTGGAAATATTTCCGGTGTCTTATAAACCTGTAAATATAATAAAAAGCAATAAACTAACGTTTGAGCAGTTTGGGTGGTATGTATAATATTAGAAATATAATATATACTATGCGTTTAACTTGTTGCATTAAATCCCGCAATTACAATTTCATACTTTTTTTATGATACTAAATCTCTTGTATTTAGATTTAACATCAACTAAACCTTTACCATCCTACAGAAATAATTCAGCTCAACTTGTCCACCTAAATTTGAACATTTCCTAAAAATCGTCCCAAAAATAATTATTTTGTGATAAATAACTAGGACCGGCTGGGGCAGGATTAGCCGAGGATTTGTTATTCATAGGACGGGGCGAGACTACTGACTCACTCGTAGTGGGTTTATGGGATTATGGACTTATATTTTTGATAAATTTGAATTGTAGAAGTAACACTGAGAAGGCTTATATATTTTGTACTTTGCAAATACTTCGTGAATAGGTAAGTTTATAAGAAGCAGAAAAGCTGATTGAAAATGTATCAGGCATTTTTTTTTACTATCTGCGAGACATTTCGTGAAAGTTGTTAATACATATATTATATATACTAGTTTTATTGATTTCTCACCGACTTCTAAAAATGAGGAGGTCCTTTCAATTCGTGTATATGTTGTTTTTTACGAGATAACTCCGCCAATTGTGAACTTATTCGAATTATTTTTTTTTCATGGGTAGGGTACATGTCCACGGTTGTCCATAATACAATTCATTAAGATCTGATAATTATCTCCAGAGATATAGATAATAACGCCTCAAAACTTGTCATTAATATGAACCCATTTTAATTATTCTTGAGCAGGGCTTTTGGTAAATTTTATCAAGAGTGTCTCCAGAGATCATAAGCATCACAAATTTGCTACTGACACTGACTCGCCTGGCATATGGGTCCAGCCCTTTAAGACAAGGTCAGTGACAAAGGTACGCACAGAAGTATTATGTATATTAATAAGATAGGCAAGCGTTTGATCACTATCACACCTAATAGTTCGTTTCTGAATGATTGAAACTAGAATTGACAGGTCTTTAAATCCTCGCAACTAAATGCCATGATTTGTTGGTGGAAGGAAGTCTCTACATTAACATCGATGCGTCCTGTCATCGTAAGCGTCTAATAGAACGAGATGTTGTTAGACAGTTGTATAATTGCATCTCTGTTCTTAACGATGATCTTAGGTAGGAATTCATCGCTATTCGTGTAGAGACAACCGGCCTAGCTCTTCCGAATAACTCTGCAATGATTTTAATTAGTCTAGCTAAACTCAAAGCTTCCCACTATATCCCTGTCAAGAAACCTTTGCATTACAGCAAACATCCCTACATACTCAAATCTCATCACGCACCCATGCCTCTACCTCCCGTACATATAGCCCATCTCATATCGAAACGTAAAACAGTATTAGCAGTAAAGTATATAAAAACAAACATGGTTATCAGGCAAGCGTCGTCGTCGAGTCTACGGGCTCGCACCTTGACAGTTGATCGAGATACGAGAGTATCGTGGTTATCTATGGATATGGTGAAAGTTAAGAGAGGCAAGCGAGATTCTGTTTTTTAAAGTGAAACTTTGATTACATCAATTTTTTTCGTCCATCTATCGCATGTCGCATGTAGCATTACAGCCGGTGCTTTAGCTTGATTGGGGATATGTCATTTAGGTCTAGCTGCGATTAGCGGATGCTTTTGCAGTCATATTTGTATAAGTACATGCTAATGTGTCATGTCAACTGCTGTCATAGTAGCTAGCTTCTATAAGGTACACATAAACACAAAGTTTCAGGTGCTGTCCAAGCGAAATTTTTCCAATCCACTCAGCGCAACTGACTTCAGCCGATTTATCAAACTGACAGGCATAATTTTTTTTCGTATCAAATAGATGATAGATACGTAGTTGGCTTGCGGATTATCCCATTTGTAACATTCCAGCAATATAAACATAAATACCTGTCAAGTTAGCTATCAACATCGCCAAACAACAGGTGATTATTATTATTTAGCCCATTGTTTTATGATGTGTAACATTTTTAGAGTTCCGAGGCCAAACGGTACCAACGAGAATCCTGTTACTGAGACTCGGTTGTCTGTCCACCTGTCTTTCTGTCCCCCCGTCTATGACAAGGCTGTTTCTTCAGAGTCGTAATAGAAAGACACTAAACATAAAGTGAGACGGTAATCAAGTTCAATAATTAACCTACATGTCTGTTTACAACGTGCTAATTATTTTCAATAATTTAAGATCGTTTAGAAAACTAAAAGAACCGACTTCAAACATCGCGATAGTCAAAGTAGCCAGTAGACCTAGTAACTATTATATAATTTATGCCAGTAGTAAGTAAATCGTCGAGATAAGTAAATGCATCGTAATACAAATGTTGATACATTAAAAACGACTCAGCCGATTTCATTAAAATTACAATGGGACCACTTCGGAAAGTACCCTACCCATTAAAAAAAGAAACATTCGAATCCGTTCACTATTGACGGAGTAATCGCGTAACATACACAAAAAACATACAGACGAATTGAGAACTTCCTCTTTGTTTGTGAAGTCGGTTAAAAACAAAGCCACTAAGAATCATCCGTATAGTTTTACTAGCGTATTTTCCACCGAGAATGAGTCAATGTCAAATGACCTCGACTTATAAACATCACTTTATATATAGCTAACCGCTGTCCGCTCCTGACTTACCCCACTCTACAAACATTATCACAGTATCGTTCAACGAACCTCCTGTATGAAGGACACGGGAGAAAGTGTCCAAACATAAATAAGGGAACTTGTGGACTTATCTTTATAATTATAGTCTTACGGACTAGATTGTGGAGACATTGCAAAGTTATTATATGAGCGTAATGAAGCTAATAACGCTTAAGGTACGGCCACGCAGCGGCGTCCTGCGATCTGCGTGCGCGATCTCAGTACTTTTCAATTGTTTTCTGAACGCGTTTGGTGTGAACCAGTCGGTACAAATATGTACTACTGCGCTATTTGATCGCCGTCTAGATCGCGCACGCAGGACGCTGCGGTATGTCCGTACCTTTATTCGATATGACGACGTTGGAAGTTATGATATTTGATGTAAAATTGAAAATATTATTAACTTTTTTGAAAACAAGACTTATACTGAGTTAAAGACTAAATTAAAGTGTAAATGTAATCGAAGTAAATGGTATTTTTTTTTAAATATCTTATAAGCTAGTGTTTGACCACTAACTTCGCCTATTGGTAAACTGGCAAATCTGGAATATACATTGTCATAATCATCATTATCATAACCAGTTGGTGTCAGTCCACTGCTGGACGTAGGCCTCTCCCAAGACAAGCCACAGAGCCCGGTCTTCGGCTCTTCTTTTCCAGCCACTGCCCACCGCTATACGTGTATCGACGCTCTACTACCACATCTACGTCTACCCCGACGGTTATCAGTCTTGCGGCAGATATGACCAGCCTACTGCCACTTCAGTTAGCTAATTCGTTGAGCTATGTCGGAATATAAATCAGTAACTAATTCAATAAAGTAGTGGTTAAAAAAATATTTACAGGACATACCTACCTAATTCATTATATTGTTAAAAAGCGATTGATTTGTTGGTACGCGCATTTCAGTCGTCGGAACTGTGCGCACTACTTGAGAAAGGGGTGCGATTCTTACTAAAACCGATCAGAGGCATATAAAGCCTTTTTGAATAAAGTAACGCGAGTTAAGCACATTATACTAAATTATAAATTACCTAATTGACTTTAAACTTGAAGAGCCCGAACTCAAACACCATATTTTGTCGAGAAAACTTTGTGCATAATCTTCATACACGGAGAGCCAGAGATAACAAATAAAAATGTAAGATCGTTTAAAACACTAAAAGAACTGACTTCAAATACCACGCTAGTCACTTTCAGCACCAAATTTGAGGTGTTTATCTCAATATCTCTGGAGATACTGAATTAATTTCGATAAATTTAATGGTATAAATAAACGTTATATTATTTAAATACCGCTGTAAACATATTTAAAACCTATAATCGTCAGTGATAAGACTCTGAACTGATAATCATCTACAAACTCGCAACAAGATGGATTCCCTCAAACGACGCGTTAAATCTACGCCAAGATTACAGAAAATGACGTCATAAAGGAAAATTACCTCCTTAGTACCCCCCAAATATCCTTGTTAGGGTGATGGAACAACTTCGTCGAAACAGGAAAAAATATATAAAATTAAATTGAATTGGTACCATTGGCTATATAGATCCTAGTTTATCAGGTTTCTTTTTAACTCCTTACACAAAAATAGGGGTTTATAAGTATGTTTTATGTCACAAGTAGGTCCTAAAGTCAATATCTTGAGCAAATTATGGGTACCATCTTCAATTTTTAATTTAATTTTGTTTTTATTATTTGGTGTTAAAGCGGCTACAGTAATACACACATTTTGAAAGTTTCAAGTGTACCTTTTGCAGTTTAGTTTGAAGAAACAGCTCTGTGACGGACGGACGGACGGACGGACGGATAGCGGAGTCTAAGTAATAGGGTTCCGCTGGCACTCTTTGCGTTCGGAACCCTTAAAAACTAAAACAACCAATTTCCATGCCGCGTGAGTCAGTTTCAGCAGCAAGTTTGAGGTTGACGAAGTTTGACGTTTATCGACATACCTCTGGAGATACTTATCAAATTTCAATGAAATTACAATGGTACCCTTGGGATATCTTCTTTTTTTGTTGGAAAAAAATCGTTAAAACGGTTCATAAAAGACGATGTTATCCGCGAACGAATTGAGAAACCTCCTCCTTTTTTTTAAGTCTGTTATAAAAGAAAAGCAAGCAACGCGATAACACATCATCACTAACATCAGTACCCTTCTCGGAACAATGTCTAGTCATTGTTCCGAGGTACCCTTATTACGATTTTCATCGTTAATGCTTTTAACAGATCTCACATAGTTTTTGACTAATTCTGGATCCCTGATTGGTCTAAATTTAGTGAAGTCTGTGAAAACCACTAGAGGCGCTGTACTGATTTTCATACATTTGTTCGAAATACGATATCGAGCTCATACTAAGGGTACTGCTGAGGTCTACTATTCATCTATCTGCAATAAGAAGTAAATTGTGTACAGAGCTTGTAATAAAAGCAAAAACAATGACGACAACATCGTTAGAACAGCTGTAAAGAATTCGCTCAAAATTTCCATAAGCTTTTTCCGATTGCGGCGAATGGAGTTTTCTTTTATGACATCAATTCTCAGCAGTTTTTCTCAAGACCAGTGCTCTGTTAACTTGAGTAAGTATTTGCAAATACAATGAACAGTTTTCTTAATATCTCATTCACAAATATAGCAGTAATTTTTACAAGCTTTTTTTCAATTTTTACGGCGAATTTATTTGTCTGTCACAAATCTTGCAAATTAAATTTGATCCACTTCCCAGTTACCGATTGAGCTGAAATTTTGCATACACGTGTAAATCACGTGACATTGCAATATTATGATGACATGATGCTGATCTCATGATGGAGCTGGAAGGTGGCCAAAGAAACTCCTAAAGTACACATGTTGAACCCGTCTTTTGTTAACTTTAAACTTTCGCGATTTAAACACATAGTTTGAACACACGTCTCGTGACCACGATCAATGCAACTTGGTCGAAACGTCGAGTAAATAAGATTCATGTTTTAGGCGCGATAAGTCCCGTTTTTTAACCGACTTCAAAAAAAGGAGGAGGTTTCTCAATTCGCCCGTTTTTTTTTTTTTTTTTTTTTTTTTTTTTATGTTTGTTCGCGGATAATTTCGTCGTTTATGAACCGATTTCGATTATTCTTTTTTTGTTCGAAAGGAGATATCCCAAGTGTGGTACCATGGTAATTTTATCGAGGTATGATAAGTATCTCCAGAGATATTGAGATAAACATCTCAAAATAGGTACTGAAAATGAATAGCGCGGCATTGAAGTCGGTTGTTTTTTAGTTTTTAAACGATATTATTAATATTTATAACGATGTACCCGTCTTGTTTGGGCTCGTTGGATTTGTCTTGACTTACTCTAGTCCTAGGTTATGTAAAAGCTTGTGTTTAAAAGGTTTTTTTTAAATAATACTTGTTTTACATGTATATTCATCGAGAGGTTTCTAAGCATCTAGTAGACCTTGCAAAATTTGATTGTAAGGTGAAACATTCTTTAAATATTTGATTGGCTAGCGTTTGACCTCTATCTCACCTGGTGGTAAACGGTGATGTAAGAGAAGATGGTGAACACGCTAGGCCTGTAATGGTCTGACTCTCAAGGGTTGTGTGCTGCCGGAACACCGTAAAGTTACGGCGGCAGATTTTCTTCTTGATGGTGGTAAGTTACTTTTTTTTAGTAGCAAATCAGGCGGAACATCATGCTCCTGCCACCTGTGATAAAATGTAGTTGAAAATGCCTACTTCATATTTCAATTGTAATTTCAGTTGTATATCGGCTTATTCGTTTTTCAGCAGTAAATTATTAATATAGTGTTTTCCGATAAAGCACAAAATATCAAGTACTGTTAAAGGTACACATACAGACAGACCCTATAAAAATTATTCAAGTTATTTTTTTATATCGTATAGGCTAGCGTTTGACCTCTATCTCACGTGATGATGCGGTCAACTGCTGCTTGAACATATTAGATGTTTGGCGATAGATTTTTTAACTTGAGGGGGTGGCTGGCCAGGCGGACACTAGATAGTGTCTTACCACCATGCGGGGGTTGGGGGTTTCTTAACAATGTATTTCCTTCACCGGAGGGCTACTGTGAAAATGAAAAGAGCACATACGAGTACATTTCTCGATAGTAAAATCCATTGGTGCATGGCGAGGATCGCACTTAGTACCTTCAGCGTCAAAACTGTCCATTGTCCCACTACAGCCCTGGGTCCTCAAGTTCACTTTTCATTCAATAATTATAAAGAACAAGAACAGAAAAATATCTTTCGGTCATATTTTAAGAATCCCTAAAATCGATGCCAGTCGGCGAGGCAAACACGTCGTCTAGCTTATTCTTAAAAAACAATCCTTGAAAACAATACCTTTGAAATTAAGCTTGTTTTAAAAATGACAATGTAGAAAGAAAATTGCCAGAATTGTTAGTTGAAAGTTATCGAGGGACGCTGGCTGGAGGCTGTTATTTTAGGCATTTTCAATTATGTAGCGGGCTTGGTTCGGCTAAAGGTAGATTTTGGATATTTTTTTAATAAAATTATGCTGCAAACAGGCAAGCAGCCCACCTGATGGTATGTGGTAACCATCGCCTATTGACATCAGCAAAGCCAGACGTGTTGCCGCTGTGTTGCCTACTCTTATTAGAGAGCACTCTTGTTACTATTCGTTCGAAGCCACCCAGATTGTATGTTTCTGGGAAGGTTTCAGATGGTAGGTCACTCCACATCTTACAGTACGTGGGAAGAACAATCGAGTGAAATGAGTAGTATGTGATGCCCAAGTATATATAATGTGCGGATGTGCTTTTTGACGGTGTCGGGAGTTTCGATGGTAAAAACGGGATATGACATTAAAAACCTCTTCAGAACATTCAGAACAGGAGCTGTAGAATTTACACTACAATGGCCATAGTCTGACACCAGAGGGCCAAAATTACCTTCTTGTGTTAGCTTAAATCCTAAATGTGATCACTGGATGGTACTAAGTGTGCGACCACTAGTAGCTATAGCTCAAGCCACCCATCCGTACACATTTCGGCAATCGGTACGCCAAGTTTCGGCATGACGTTCGTTGTTCGAATGTTGAAACTGACTGTTGAAAAATTGTATATCTCAAACGCCTGTAATGTCATATTATTTTTCTGATGTCCATAAAAGCACATACTGAATCTACCTTAACGACTTTTGTAGTATTTTTTCAACATTTTTTATCATTCGTCTGTTTCGGGGGACAACTATGCGGGCAGATTGGCCAGTGCGGATTTTTGTTTCGTTTTGCCACCTAACACTATTAAAGGAGGCATTTGGGCGGCATTTGGGCGGCATGCAGGTCTTTTAGAGCGTACAGCATATGCAACTGTTGGATACAATTTTTAAAAAGATACTGTAAGACTTTTTAAGTGCATAAGCCAATCGCAATGAGATGTAAATGAATTGTGACTTTTACCTCTTCAAGACCAAATCAATCAATGCATATTTTTTAATTTCTTATAGATATCTGCTAAGCTAGGCTTTAACCACTTTCACGCCTGGTTTTAAGCAATAATGTGGTCAAAGACGGTGAACGAGCTAGGTCTCGACCTTTCTGATTTTCAAAGGCTTTGAGCTGCTGGAACACCGTAAGCACAGAGAAGATAATTATCCTATGGACAGAACATGCACTCACTGACAGCAAACATGCGAAATTAAACCTAGTTACAACGTCGATAACATTAAAAATACGACTGTCGGTTATATAGTGGACGAATGGACGGTAGGAAAATAATATCAATTGAGATAGTTAAATAACTAAAACAACCGACTTCCATGCCCCGCGAGTAATTTTAGTAGCAAGTTTGAGACGTTTAACGTTATATATTTGGAGATATATCGTAGCATGTGGAAAGAAGTAGTCTCTGCCTACCCCAACGGGAAAAAGGCGTGATTGTATGTATGTATGTATGTATTTGGAGATACTAATCAGATCTCTATGAAATTACAATTAGACCACCTCGAAAACATACCCTTCCGATTAAAAAAGGAATCTTCCGAATCTGTTCTCAATTAACGGAGTAATCGCGTAGCATACGTAAAAAAAAAAAACAGACGAATTGAGAACCTCCTTTTTTTTGGAAGTCAGTTGCAAGAATGCGAGTGAATGACGCCTGTCGTAAAGTACCTATTAAAATTAATACAGTTAAATATCTTCAGTAATAAAATATCAGCTTAAAAGCGCAAGTTTTAACCTTTAAAGCGCCATCGATACTTATAAAATCAGGAGTTCTCTATCAAGTTTCAAGTAGTTGGGATTTTAAAAAAGTCCTCTTCAAGTTGGATCGGACTTCGGCACAAGAGGCTACGGCCTAAGTGACTAAGTTATTGTAAGTGCCAACTTGGGCAACTAATAGAGTACCTTGTATAAAATTACTCAAAGAATGGAAACTTCTCTTTGAGAGAAGTAACATATCATTTTACATTTATTAAATGATTGATTGATTGTTTTTGATAATCCTTTTCAACCGACTTCACAAAAAAGGAGGAGGTTCTCAATTCGTCGGAACCTTTTTTTTAATGTATGTTCACTGATTACTCGAAGATGCCTGAACCGATTTGGAAAATTCTATTTTTGTTTAAAAGGATACCCTTCCCAGATGGTCCCATTTAAATTTTAACGAAATCGGTCGGGCCTTTTTTAATATTTCTACATTTGTATAACGATACATTTACATACCTGTAACTACTGGCACAGATTATATAATAGTTACTACGTGTACTGGCTACTTTGACTAGCGCGACGTTTGAAGTCGGTTCTTTTAGATTTTTTAACGATCTTAAATAATTAAGATTTATTTATTCATTGATCGCCAACACAGTGAAAATCGTTTTTATTATAGCTTCAAAATCAAAAAAATACTAAAGTATTGTATGTAACCGACATCACTTTTCACTTTCATCGTGCAAGTGAAAAGTGATGTCGCGACATGCAATAGACAGACGAAAGCATTTGAGGCGATTTAATAATAGTTTCACTTTCATTATTATTAGTACTATTTTTTTTTTCCCTTTTTTTTTTTTTTTTTTTTAATTTTGATTGAATGAAAATTTATTATGATTGAATGTTATTACAATTACAGACAAAGACTGACAGATGATATGAACTGCTCCAATTATTTAAAATTTTACTTAAAAATATCACATGTAATAACATTTAAACGCTTAATTATATTGTAATACGGGACTCATCGCGCTAAAAACATAATTAGGGTTCCGTACCCATAGGGTAAAACGGGACCCAATTACTACGACTCCGCTGTCCGTCTGTCTGCCTGTCTGTCTGTCTGTCTGTCTGTCTGTCTGTCTGTCTGTCTGTCTGTCCGTCTGTCACCAGGCTGTATCTCATGAACCGTGATAGTTAGACAATTGAAATTTTCACAGATGATGTATTTCTCTTGCCGCTATAACAACAAATACTAAAAACAGAATAAAGTTAAAAATAATAGAGGGTCCCCATACAAGAAACGTGTTTTTTTCGGCATTTCACTCCATCAATGAACGCTTAGTTAAGTAAATATCCCATAGATGGCGTTATATTGAAATATCGATCCCTAACTCCTTTGTTAGACGTTAGATGGCGTTATAATAAATAAAATGTTTATTAATGATTATTTTTTGCTGGCGAAAAATGATAGTGGTTTTTTTTGCTCGATCTTATAAAATACTGTAGTGTGGTACGGAACCCTACTAGTGCGAGTCCGACTTGCACTTGGCCCGTTTATTATATTTACCTCGACGTTTCGGTCAAGTTGCATTGACCGTGGTCACGAAAAGACTGAAGTTGTGGGTATCAGCATTGTTATGATTGCGAGTAGTTTGAAACTACCCTCATTTGATCTTGATCGGAGTTGCCATTGCGACATACAATACTGACGATATCGGCAGATTTTCGTTGATTTAAACTTCGACTGGAACATTTTCTAATTACTGGGTTCCAAGTTGTGGCCAACCTTAGACTATCCTCCCGGTTAAAATTCAGTTGTTTTTTTTTATTTCAACGGCTTCATGTACAAAATGGGAGTAATAGTAACGTTCGGTGAAGATAATTTTGGGGTCGTGAAGTTCGATCCAGTGGTTAGGTCCCCAATCTAGCAAATGCTCGGCAATGGCGGACTTCTTAACCTGGCTAGTTGGTTGATAAGGTCAAAAACATTGAAACACTTACAGTCCATTGATATCAAATAACGGAAAAGTATACATTATTGCAGACATCCAACAGAGAGATATCACTAAAATTTCGCTGAGTTACAGTATGACTTTCAGGCCCACTTTCACAGACCAGAGTTAACACATATTTTTACAATCCAGAAGATTGACACAAATCAACATAAAACGACAAAATACAATATGTCTATATAAATATTTATAAAAAGGATTGGCTTACCTAAAATATTATCGGGAGAGATAAAGAAAAACATTGCAATTAGGTACACATAAATCGATCGTAGATACTGCATCATCATCATCAGCCGGTGTCAGTCCACAGCTGGACATAGGCCTCTCCTAAGACACGCCACTGAGCCCGATCTTCGGCTCTTCTTTTCCAGTCACTGCCCACCGCTTTGCGTATGTCATCGCTCCACCTGGTCACAGGACGTCCTGCGCTACGTTTGCCGATTGCCAACAAGTCTACCCCACCAACAGATAACTGCATGACTCTGGATTATAAAAATATGTGTTAACTCTGGTCTGTGCAAGTGGGCCTCAATGTATTAGATTCAGACTGACGATTGTAATGTGACAGACAGTTGTCTGGACACATCTTTCTCCAAGGCAAAACACGTTGCCATCCCACAATTAAACAGTAGAATTTGTAGTGATATAGTGATTAGTTGTGATGCTTGCTTAGTGCTTACATTATTTTATTTTATTTCCTAACATTTCAAACACTAAAAAATATGCAATAAAATTACTTTAATAAACAGTAAGCTTCCTTATTATATTCCCGAATGTAGGGTAGATAGAAAAAAAAAGTAAGCAGTTTGATTCCACCATAACCCCCTAAATTCATAAATCGAATAACCAGCTTACCAGATTTCCTCATACAAAAATCATTCGTTTGCCGCCCGCCCGCGGCAATCTCTCCAATTGTTCATCAAAGGGGGTAGTAGAAAAAAAGGTTTAATACGCCTCGAGCTCCACTTTACTACCCTCAGTCATAACTTAAGGAATAAGGCGAGAAATGTTCGTAGAAACAATAATAAAAATAATAAATCCCTCTCAAAGACGACTGACAGACGCGAAACTATTCACAGACGGAGTAGGGTGGCCAGGATTTAACCTAAAGTCTGTGGACATATAAGATATAATTACTTAAAGGACAATGTCAAAAATGGCCCTGCCCTGTGCAATAAATAAAAGCATCTGACTTACACGATAATTAATTTTCTATTTTATTAAATTAATTTCAAATAATTTTACAACACGGACTAGTTGCATTCCAAAATAAACATTAAAATGTATTTTTTGCGAATAATAACATTAATCGCTGCCATATGGCCGCCATTTTTGCCATGTAGTATTGTATTCTCTTTGTTTTAGCCAAACGTCATGTCATTGTCATGTCAACGTCATGTCATGTCAAAAAATATTAGGGATACCCAAAAACGTTGCATCCTAACTACACTTTGCCCGGCAAAACATTGATGTGAAGACAAATTAATTTACCCCACCTTTGTTATACCTCCTATGTTTTAGAACAAAAAAATCTTCATAACTATATTAGTAGGTATTAAAAAGCGTTTAAAAGCTATTAAGTAGCTAGATATATAAGAATATTGTTTTTGAATTACTTAAAAATCCCTTGGAGCTATGCAAAACTATAATATTCGTTGTTCAATTGTAACCTAAAAATCTGAAACATTTCAAAAAATATATTCTATTCTGCAGCTAGTCCGCTATAAAAATTACATCGTAAAAAATTTTTCTAATAATCGAAAATACTACACATAATTTTTCGATACCTTTGGGTCCAGGGCCAACAATGTATGGGAGAAGAACAATGTCCTTTATTAAGTTAATAAACCTTCGAAGATAATTCAGATAATCAGACTTGTAGATAGACATCAAAATTATACAGTGTGGAAATTAAACTCAGGCCCTGGAGGGAAACTACTTTAAATCCTTAAGCTAGCTCATTTTACTTAAAGGAGACATTCCTTTATTTTTGAAAAGAAACAAATCTGCATTAAAAGATTTTTTAAAACTCGCTTGCTTTGCCCGGGACTCGAACCAACTAAAATTTAAAAAAATAAACACTCTTTATTTTAATATACTAATCGGTAGTATTAATATTCAGGATAAAGTTTCTCTAACAAACATTAGGTCTTAAAAATAAAAATAATCGTTAAATCTAACATCAACTTTATTTTACTATCAATTTTGTAACACTTAAATTATTTAACTGATAAATTGTTCGAAATGAGCCCCGTCGTTCCGGCTACACAACATTAGTCGCCTAATTCATTTCTTGTAGCCTTCAGCAAAGTGTTGTGGTGTATGCCCCTAACAAAATTTTCTATCGCAATCCTTAGCTCTTGAACGGTTTCATAGCAAGTTTCATAAACAACATTTTTTACATGACCCCATAAAAAGAAGTCCATGGGCGTCAGGTCTGGACTTCTTGCAGGCCATCTAATCGTCCCGTTTGTACCTATCCAGGCATTGAAATGAAAAATCTTGATACGCCATTATGAGATAATTTAATTACGTAAGGAAAGCAACACTACTTAAATAAAATCTGTTGATAAAAATCGTTCGAATTTTAAAATTATTGTCCCGCATTGCAAACAAAGTCAAACGTTTCATTTTTAAACTTCTCCACTGAACGCCTCGGATCATGTAAGAAGGAAATGTGCATAGAGGTATTACCACCATTGAACAATTTTCTTATCGAAGATTTCAACAAGGTACTTAACGATAAATTAGCAAGCGTGTACTTCATACGAAGTCTTTGAGTGTTGGAGAGATAACAGAACTGTTACGTGTCTTTTACTTGTTAAAAGTGAACAGTAACCAAACATTTTTTAGAGAAACTTTATCCTGAATATTAATACAATTAGTAGATTAGTATAATAAAATAAAGAGTGTTTATTTTTTTAAATTTTAGTTGTTTCGAGTCCCGGGCGAAGCAAGCGAGTTTAAAAAAAATTTTTAATGCAGATTTGTTTCTTTTCAAATATAAAGGAATGTCTCCTTTAAGTAAAATGAGCTAGCTTAAGGATTTAAAGTAGTTTCCCTCCAGGGCCTGAGTTTAATTTCCACACTGTATATCCAATTCAACCATACTAACCGTACTAACTACTACATTTGGACAACTAATTAAAAATAAGTAATTGCCGGTAAACTGCAAAAATCTTTTAGATCCTATGCCACAACAACAAGCAAGTCACTGGCCTGATAGTAAGCGATGACGTCTTAGATAACAGTAGCTTATGGCACGAAAGATTCTAAATTAATAGATTTTTTTTTGCGTCATTAAAATGCGCTAAATGAAAACATCTAGATGTATGTTCTCAAACGCTATTTAATTTCGATCAATTGTCTAAGACGTAAGTTTTTAGGATAACTTATTGCAAATATAGCATGTATGTAATATAAGTCAATGAATAAATTTCAAAATATTTCTAAAACCACAGTCACCCTACCAAATCCCGTCACCGCCAGCGTCTCAGTGCGGATCTAAACGAAAATACGAGAAAATTTTGTTTTACATGCGAAAATGGAAAATTTCCTAGAACAACAAAATACATGAAAAAGCTGAACGATTGAACGTACAATGTTCGATGCATGACAGGTTACCAGTTGAACCTGCAGGTTCGAGCCCCGTCGTGTCGAGTAGCTATTGCACGAATACCAATTGGCAGTAAGAAAGTATTTGGTAGAAATGTCAATGAAAATCTAGCCGAATTTTCTGTAGCTTTAGTATTTTGCTGGCTCGAATGCTAGCAAAACTGCTGCCTTCAACCACAGATAACAGATGTAGTAGTAGTAGCTACTATTCTGTATACAACCACCATAGGTGGTAAGAGCATTTATTATATCGATGTTCCGGCTGACTTGTTACCAAAAAGTAGCTTACCACCATCAAGGAGAAAATCTGTCACCATAATCTTACATTACTCCGACAGCAGACAGCCCTTGAGAGTCTAGTCTTAGCATGTTCAGCATCTCCGACCACATCATCGCTTACCACCAGACGAGATAGTGGTCAAACGGTAGCCTATAAGTCAAGATATAAAGAAAGAAAATCTTACCGAACCCTACAGTCGTCTTTGATTTCTTTTCTCTACCATTACACGTTCAAGGTTTTCCCGTGTATATTATAACCTTAAAACGGGTCCTAGAGACCACATTCGCACGGATGTTCCGGCTAACACCGGATCCTGAGGGATGTGGTTTCACCACTTCCCTTGTGGTAAAATACAGGTTCAGTTAAAGACTTGTAACATTGTATAGAACAAGTACGTGCAGTGATTTATAATATTCTGTCAATACAGTCTTGCTAGAAAAGGTTTCTTACGACTAAGGGCGTTTTACCACTAATCCGTAACTGGTTCGTATAAAAATTGTGTTCAATACGTGAAAAAAACTAACCGTCCTAGCGTATGCACACTTATCCGTAATAGATTCGTATTTCAACAAATATATGAAGAAGGGATGTTATAAGTTGATCTGTGTATATGTGTATCTATCTGTATATCTGTGCATGTGTGTGTGTGTGTGCATATCTGTCTGTGGCATCGTAGTGGCTAAACGAATGAACCGATTTTCATAATATTTGTGTTTGATTGTAGTCTTAATCGAGAGTGTTCTTAACTTTAATTCATGAAAATCCGTTCAGGCGTTTTAAGATTATGTATGAGCTTTTTTCTAATTCATGACGCTATGGGAACAACTTTCACAGGTTGGATCAAATAAAATTCGATATTCTCTTACTTCAATAATATTGTCATAACATAGCATTGACGTGGTGCTAGGACATCTCCTGGAATCTACAGAATACTCAACTCCTCACCAATTTACAACACAAAGATGTCGTGTTTGGGCTCATTGGGCACGATTCAACCACAGGACCACAGACGTCTCAATAACTTATTCTGGTAACTTATTAGAAAGTGACAGCGCTACATGCGAGAGTAGTGTAACAATATGTTGGCTTGGTTAATGTAAACTATGTTGAGACGTATCTGGTGTAGCGGTTGAATCTTCTCGTGCTTAAAATAGGGTACAAAGTGTTTCTCACCCCTGCAACCCCAACTCTACCCCAGATGTACTGGACGTCGTCGTCGCGAGAGGCCTAGACTCCGCCCCATACTTGGAGACATTGCTGGACGATATGGGATCGGACCATCTACCGGTTCTCACCACGATGGAAGGAAGACCCGTAGCTATTCCTGCGACCCCGAGCCGGAAGGTGAACTGGGCAACATTCCGTCAGGAGCTGGACAATAACACGCCCACACGACCAGTCAGGACCACCGCTGACGTAGACCTCCTGGCAGAAGAGCTCTCCTCTGCCATCCAAACAGCAATGGAAAAAGCGACCACAGAAGCACGCAGCCGTAGGAACGACAAGTTGCCCCTTAAGCTACTTGAGAAAATAGCAACCAAGAGACGTTGGCGAAAGACGTGGCAGGCCACGAGATGTCCCACGGCCAAATCCAAACTGAACAGACTGGCAGAGGAAATACACAAAGAGCTATTAACGTTCGCCTCCGACTCATGGGAGAACAGAATAGCAGAAGCTACGGACGATTGGACATCACTGCACAAACTGTGTAGGCAGCTGCACAAGAAACAAGACCCCATCAGACCTCTCCGACACAACGACGGGACGCCCAGATATAAAGCAGAGGACAGAGCAGAAATCTTCGTGGAACACCTGGAGCTGCAGTTCAGCCCCAACCCGGTTGCGGACGCCGACTTCGCCAGAAAAATCGAAGAGGAGGTACACAACTACTTGGATGAGGATGCCGAAGATGAGGAAGACCCACCAATTGTCTTCTTACCGGGCATGGTACAGCGAGCTATTCGCTGGGCCAAGCCGAGGAAAGCGCCGGGGAAAGACGAAGTGTCCAATATGGCACTACGGATGATTCCGCACAAGACGCTGGCCGCCATCACCCGTCTCTTCAACGGCGCCATGAGGAACGGATCCTTCCCAGCATCATGGAAGAGAGGCGTCTGCATCATGTTGCCTAAACCGGGGAAAAACGTGCTACTCCCTGCCAGTTACCACCCGATAACACTACTACCCTCACTATCGAAGATCTTCGAAAGAATGTTACTGCGACACCTCGCCCCGAAAATTACCCCAAGAAGGGAACAATTTGGCTTCCGTCCAGAACATAGCACGACCCTACAGCTCGTGAGAGTATTGCACATGCTGACGGAAGCCAAAAACAAGAAAGAAAAAGCCGCCATAGCCCTCCTGGATATGGAGAAGGCTTTTGACCGGATCTGGCATGCAGGCCTGGTCCATAAAATCATAGCTGCCAAAACCCCCAGGAGGGTCGTGAAGCTGATCGCCTCTTTCTTACGAGACAGAACATTCCAAGTCCGAGTTCAAGACCAGCTGTCGGAGAGCCACCCGATAAGGGCAGGAGTGCCGCAAGGAAGCTGCCTCTCGCCAATCCTCTACGCCAAATACACGGACGACATTCCGGTGGGGGAGGGGGTTCACCTCGCTCTGTACGCCGACGACGCAGCCTTCATCTCAATCTCCATCAAGCCGAAACGCGCAATTGAGAAACTACAGCGAGCCCTGGACCAACTCCCCGACTGGTTGGCAAAATGGCGATTGGCAGCAAACGCCGCCAAGACCCAAGCACTCCTGACCCAAGTTCAGCCCAGCCGTCATCAGAGTCTCTCATTCATGGGAGTGCAGCTAACATGGACTAACGTCGTGAAATACCTCGGAATCTTGTTCGACAACAAGATAAACATGGGCAAGCAAGTCAACAATGCAGCCAACAGCGCCCGTACAGCTGCATACCTGCTGCGTCCAATATTCGATTCCTCCCTGCCAGTGAAAGCCAAGGTGGGGATCTACAAAACGTACATCAGATCAAAACTCACATACGCATCCCCAGCTTGGTGGACACTGGCAAGCGAAACCAATAAGAAGAGATGCCGAGTAGTCCAAAGTAAGGCACTACGGAAAATTGTCAACGCACCCAGATTCGTACGCGGCAGTACAATAGAAAGAGACCTCCGAATGGAAAGCATCAACAACTTCATCAAAAGACTGTCGAAGAATTTGTTCAAGCGAGCGGATTCATCATCTTGGGAACATCTGAGGGGCATCGCCCCCTACCATAGAAGGCCACCCGACGGAAAGGGTTATCCTCGAGACCTCGTCGCTGGCAGTAGCGACGACTCGGATGGTGGCGGTTGAACTCGGGAACCTAGTCGGTCGCTGAGGCGTTTAGCTGGGCTTCCCCGAACGGGGATCCACCTGGCATGGACGTCTCGCCCGGCTACCTAGTTCCCGGGGAATACCCCCACCTCCACACGCGACTTCCAGAGAGAAGATGAGGAACCCGATCAACATGCAGGTCGCCCTGCCCGTCGGGCAATCTACCACGGCTCCGACATGGCCACCCCAATTCCTGTGCGTATTAACGCACAGCGTTAGACACCCTGGTCAGGGGGCAATGCCCCGAAACCAGGCCCCCGCGCCCATGAATGGACTCCGCGAGACGACAATAGTCGGTAAGTGTTTCTCTTTTTTTTTATATCGTTAGACCACTATCTCACCTGTTGGTGACAAGTGATGATGCGGTCAAGGATGGTACGCTAGGCCTAGAATGGGAACTGGAGGCCAACTCCGAAATGACACATTCGAAAGTTCGGGCCCGACCGAAACACGACCGAATTTGCCGATAACCTACTACGAAAAGAGTTCGGTTATTTTTGACATAAAATGACGATAAAACTCTTGTCAAATTATCAGTCGGGATTTTTTCGTTTAGAAGCGTGTACGATACAACAAAATTTCAAATGTATTGCGGTCGGACTGAATGATAAGCTGAACCGACCGATCGACCGAATGTGATTCGTAGTAGGAAACGCCCGATAATTTCGGCCGATACTTCGGAGTAGGCCTACTGGCTCTCAAAGATAGCTGCTGGAACACATTAGATGTGTGGCGACAGATTTTCTAACTTGAAAGTGGTAGCTGGCCAGACTTGCTCTATTTACATATTAACTCCAAGGCCTTTTACCTAAACTTTACGCTTAGGTATATGTTTCCCCTCTCCCTACACCTAAATACCCAGGTTCTAGCATACATACAGCCGTTATTTTCCAAATGTTTTAGTCCCTGCGTTTGCATGCAGATTCGATTCTACACGATAATATTTCAGCTTTATCTCGAATGTGTAACGAGAATTCCTGAACACAGAGCGAAACAGGACGCCGAATGGGTGATATTTTAGATTGCAATATAAAGTGGGGATATTAAAGATAAATTATTTGCTTTGCAAATAGAATTGTGTTTGATTTTGTATAAATAAAAGTGTGATCATGAAATAACGAGTTTTTGTACATTCTACTATTTTAGTACGGTTTTAGTAGCTTTACTTGTAACATAATTAAGCTAGTTTAAAAACTATAGTTAAAATGGTTTAAAAACTAAAACTCGGTTGTTTTAGTTTTTAATTTAAGTATTCAATGCCCTAGTAATTAATTTCAGGGGCAAGTATGAGACGTTTATCGTCATTTCTCTGGAGATAGTTATCAGATCTCGATGAAATTACAATAGGACCACTTCCAAAACGTATTCTACCAATTACAAAAAGAATCATTCGAATCGGTTGACGGAGTAATCGCGTAACATACACAAAAAAAAAGAAAAAAACATACAGACGAATTGAGAACCTCCTTATTTTTTGAAGTCGGTTAAAAATAAATAAAAAACACTTTCGACCATCGAAGTACATGTAAACCAGAGGCGCCCATCATAAACTGACTTACGTGCCGAGCGGCGCGCGATCAGGCGCGAGGAGTACTTACGCTAAACTATAGTAGATGCAGCACTGCTTTTTATTTGAACGTAGAGCTAGTTCGCGACGCGTCATCTGGTACGTAGTACATATACATCGATGCCTTCGACTAATCTATGTCAAATTCTTTAATAGTTATGGACCAGAGAAGGTCCCTGTAACCCGCAATACACCTGCTGTATTGCGGGTTACAGTTTTTAGGAGACCTAGTGCTGGGTACAGAGGTCAGCTAAGGTACTATCCATACTGCACTGATATATAACCTGTACCACAGAATAGTGAATAGTACAACTTGTACCTACGTTAACTCCATTGTAATAACACCAATTTGGAGACTTAAATAAATAATTTATTATTATTATTGTGTGTATTTTTTTTTCATTGAGACTTCCAATGGGCAAATCGAAATTAATCCCTACTCTGTCTTACCAGATAATATTCGTATCATCATAGATATAGACGCTTGCTTCAATTCGAAATATCTTCACAGAGACTGAGAATGAATGACCTGTAATGAAAATTATTAATAAATATATGAATACTAGCTGTTACCCGCGGCTTCGCCCGCGTTATTGTGTCTTTATGACCTTTGAGGTCTAGATCAATAATCTCTTAGCCCAAGTCACCATAGATGACCCCAAAGTCGAACTTAATATCCTCTATTGTTAAAGTCATTAATCATTGTGGTTAGGTATACAAAGTTGTGCTGTTTAATTGTTTGACTCAACACAAAAGTTCCTGATACATTTCTTACAAATAAATTATGGTAAATAGCTGCGCGAGCAAACATTTTTTATGACTTTTTATGACCCTGACAGTTTTATAACCTAACAATCAAGTCACTGTAGATGACTCTTAGGTCGAACTCGATATCGTCTATTGTTAAAGTCATTAATCAATACTTGGTAAACCTAAGCAAGGTTTACCAAGTTTTGCTGTTTAAGTATTTGAGTCAGTCTAATGTATGAGGCTGTTAAAATACGCTATTATATGCTATATAGCGTTATTACTGCGCAAGCGAAGCGAGCCCAAATTTTTTTTATGATCTTTCATAAAAGATCATAAAAAAAATTTGGGCTCGCTTCGCTTCGCAGGATCATAATCCTGACAGTTTTTATGACCCACTATGTCAACACCGATAACCCTAGGGTTTAACTTGATATCCACTTATTTTAAGGTAAAATAATGATTATAATTATTGAAGGTTGTACTGTTTAATTTATGACTCGTTTTGATGCATGTGGCTATTAAAATACAAAACTTGCTGAAATGTTACCTGCAAAGTAGGTAAAACAAATGCTTGCGCGAGCGCAGCGAGCGCTATTACTGCGCGAGCGAAGCGAGCTCAAAAAATGTATACGACCTTTTATGACCCTGACAGCTTTTATGACCTACTAAGTCATTACCGATAACCCTTAGGTTAAACTTGATATCCACTTATTTTAAGGTTAATAATCTTAATCGTTATTGAAGGTTGTACTGTTTTAATCTATGACTCGTTTTGATGCATGTGGCTATTAAAATACAAAAGATGCTGAAATGTTTTCTACAAAGTAGATATAACAAATGCTTGCGCGAGCGGAGCGAGCGCCATTACTGCGCGAACGAAGCGAGCGCGAAATATTTTTACTACTTTTATTGACCCTGACAGTTTTAATGACCTTCTATGTCAACACCGATAACACAAAGGTTAAACTTCATATCCATTTATTATAAGGTTAACAACAATAATGATTATTGAAGGTTGTACTGTTTTAATGTATGACTCGTTTTGATGCATGTGGTTATTAATATATAAAAGTTACTGAAATATTACCAACAAAGAAGACAAAACAAATGCTTGCGCGAGCGAAGCGAGCGCGAAAATTTTTTACGACTTTTTATGACCTTTACAGCTTTTATGACCTACTAAGTCAACACCGATAACCCTAAGGTTAAACTTGATATCCACTTATTTTAAGGTTAATAATCTTTATCATTATAGAACGTTGTACTGTTTCAATCTATGACTCGTTTTGATGCATGTGGCTATTAAAATACAAAAGTTGCTGAATCGTTTTCTACAAAGTAGATATAACAAATGTTGTGCGAACACAGCGGGCGCTATCACTGCGCGAGCGAAGCGAGCGCGAAAATTTTTTACGACTTTTTATGACCCAGACAGTTTTTATGACGTAATAAGTCAACACTGATGACACAAAGGTTAAACTTGATATCCACTTATTTTAATGTTATTAATCATTATGATTATTGAAGGTTGTACTGTTTCAATTTATAAACTCGTTTTGATGCATGTGGTTGGCTATTAAAAATAACAAAAAATGTTGAAATATTACCTACAAAGTTAATAAAAGAAGTGCTAGCGCGAGCGCGAAAATTTTTTTAAACTTTTTATGACCCAGAAAGTTGTTATGACCTACTAAGTCAACATCGATGACCCTAAGGTTAAACTTGATACTTATTTTAAAGTTAATAATCATTATGATTATTATGGTTAATAATCTTTATCGTTATTGAAGGCTGTACTGTTTTAATCTATGACTCGATTTGATGCATGTGGCTATTAAAATACAAAAAATGCTGAAATATTACCTACAAAGTAGACAAAACAAATGTTTGCGCGAGGGCAGCGAGCGCGAAACATTTTTACGGCTTTTTATGACAGTTTTAGTTTTGATGACCTACTAAGTCAACACCTATGACCCTAAGGTTAAATGTGGCTGTTAACACGAATGTTTCTGAAGTACTTCCCACAAAGCAGATAAAACACGTTGGGCAAGCAAAGCCATCGCGCAATTATGCAAACTCTATGTAAAGTTAACAAAAAATAAAGGCACCCACACTTAATTGCCGAAAAAAGTATTCCCTGCCCTTTTATGCCCTATTATATACTATACTATTATTCTTTGTACAAAATTTCATCTGAATCGGTCAAGCCGTCTGGCCGAAAAGAGGCCTGAATGTGTATTCACAAAATTCCATAATAAAAATCTAGACACCAGTCAACCAACAGCCCGGCAAATCGGTCTAGCCGTTTATTCAAGAAGAAGTCTTATATTTACAAAATTCAGTTAAAAATATTTGGAGCCCCTGACTCGACAGCCAGAAAAAAAGTGTCTTATATCTTATTCTACCCTATGTAGTGTCTATATACAATATTTCAGGCAAATCGGTCAAGCCGTTTATTCGAGAAGAGGTTTTATATTTACAAAATTCAATTTAAAATATCTGGACCCCCTGACTCGACAGCCAGAAAAAAAGTATCTTTAATCCTATTCTGCTCTAAGACATGTATTCATACTAAATTTCAGGCAAATCGGTTAAGCCGTATATTTGAGAAGAAGTTTTATATTTACAAAATTCAATTAAAAATATTTGGACCCCCTGACTCGACAGCCAAAAAAAAAGATCCTATATCCTATTCTACCCTATGAACTGTCTGTATACAACATTGCAGGCAAATTGGTCAAGCCGTTTATTCGAGAAAAGGTTTTATACTTACAAAATTCAATTTAAAATATCCGGACCCCCTGACTTGACAGCCAAAAAAAAAGTATCCTTTATCCTATTCTGCCCTATGACACGTATTCATGCAACATTTCAGGCAAATCGGTCTAGCCATTTATTCGAGAAGAAGTCTTATATTTACAAAATTCAGTTAAAAATATTTGGATCCCCTGACTCGATAGCCAAAAAAACAGGGTCCTATATCTTATTCTACCCTATGAACTGTCTATATACAACATTTCAGGCAAATCGATCAAGTCGTTTATTCGAGAAGAGGTTTTATATTTACAAAATTCAATTTAAAATATCCGGACCCCCTGACTTGACAGCCAAAAAAAAAGTATCCTATATCCTATTCTGCCCTATGACACGTATTCGTGCAACATTTCAGGCAAATCGGTCTAGCCATTTATTCGAGAAGAAGCCTTATATTTACAAAATTCAGTTAAAAATATTTGGACCCCCTGACTTGACAGCCAAAAAAACAGGGTCCTATATCTTATTCGACCCTATGAACTGTCTATATACAACATTTCAGGCAAATCGGTCAAGTTGTTTATTCAAGAAGAGGTTTTATATTTATAAAATTCCATTTAAAATATCTGGACCCCCTGACTCGACAGCCAGAAAAAAAGTTTCTCAAATCCTATTCTGCTCTAAGACATATATTCATACTAAATTTCAGGCAAATCGGTTAAGCCGTTTATTTGAGAAGAAGTCTTATATTTACAAAATTCAATTAAAAATATTTGGACCCCCTGACTCGACAGCCAAAAAAAAAGTATTTTATATCCTATTCTACCCTATGAAATGTATTCATACAAAAGTTCAGGCAAATCGGTCAAGCCATTTATTCGAGAAGAAGTCTCATATTTACAAAATTCAATTAAAAATATCTGGACCCCCTGACTCGATAGCCAAAAAAAAAGTATCCTATATCCTATTCTGCCCTATGTACTATCTTTGTACAAAATTTCAGCCAAATCCGTCAAGCCGTTTGACCGTGAAGAAGTCCCAAACAAACAAACAAACAAACAAACAAACAAATAAACAAACTGACTTTCGCATTTATAATATTGGTGTTGATTGGTGTTGATTGGTGTTGATTGGTGTTGATGAATATGACTATAGCTTATCCAGATATCAAATTGTCACTAATTTACTATTTCCATATTTGTATTAGAAGCATTATTTCAATGTCTAGCCTGACTTGCAACCAAAAAGCAGCTTACCACTACAGACTGATGGGATTATATCATGTAGAAAATCTGCCGCCAAAACCTTACGATGCTCTGACAGCACATCTCTTTAGAGTTCATTCTAGCAATAACGTGTTCACATCTTTTACCACATCATCGCTTATCATTAGGTGAGATAGTCAAACGCTAGCCTATCAGAAATTAAAAAATAAAATCGTAAGGACGTAAAATCTCGCAAAATTTTCTGAAAAAGTCCTGAAACCAACAAGCCCAACGAGTAACCTTTCTGCTTTACCCACAAGCCCAGCGTAAGTAAATCTGTGCATTCTGTACGGAGCACAGAACATTTTTATGTCCTAGTGCAACATTTCTCAAAATTTTCAACATCAGACCCCTGATAGAACTTTTTAGTGCTATGCCAAGGAACGTTTGAAAGAAAATTATCTCGCTGTTAAACAAACTTGAAGGTGTCAATGACAATAATTAAGGCAACCACACCGTCATTCTTCTATAGACATAGTTTAAAAAGTGAATGTTTTGTCGATAGAAAACAAGCCATGAGGAGCAGTCAATAGCTCGCATGAGTTTGGCTTTATACACATACACGTGGCTTTAGAATCAATTTGAACAACAAAGCATGTGCATAAATGACAGCGAAATTTAACAAAAAACATAGGTATGTAGTTGTGCCCCGTGGTTTCACCCACGTTTAAAAATATTCTACAGCTAAAACATAATACTGGCTATCCCTGTGCAAAATTACAGCTATCCGTCTAGCCGTTTGACCTTGACGTCCCAAACAAATGTACAATTACAAACTGACTTTTGCATTTAAAATATTGGTATTTATTCACAAGATCCAATGGCTAAAGCACAAAAAAACCTAATGCATTAATTAAATTGAGCATTAATCAATTGAATTCTGATTTTAAAAGCTTTGCTGTGGATTTAGACACTTCAACCAGTAACACGTTTTCTAAAATTGATAACTGGGGTTCGACGGGCCACAGTTTGAGAAACCTTATCTTGAAGCGAACAAAAACTGTCCCCGTCTCCTCTTTAACATAATAATAGATTCCACAGACTGTTTATTGGGGAAGAACGCGAGGAATTAAAAATCGACGTCCCAAGAGATAGCTTCTTAGAAACGACGTAAACAGGAATAAAGTGTTCAACATTTTAGTTTTAAAAAAGTCGTTGGAAACATATTTTAAATAGAGTTCTCTATTTAAAAATTGTTGGATATTACGAGGAAATGTTTAAGGAAGTGAGATAGTGGTCAAATGGTTGCCTATCTGCAAAAAAAAAGGAGTTTGCCTTGATTTTTCATGTTAGTACAAAAGACTAAGCCATGTGCTTTTATTAATGATATCTTATCAACAGTACAATACAATACAATACAAAATTCTTTATTGTACACCAATTAAAACTAACTTAAGAAACAGTAAACACTTAAAACTACAGTACAATGGGCGGACTTATCGCTAAAAGCGATTTCTTCCAGTCAACCTTTGGATGGAGAAAGGGAGATGCGTGCTGAGCAAGGTCGGTGGTGTGATTATAAGTGAGACAAAAACAATTATTATTATTAATCAAAATAAGAACCATAACATAAACTACAAACTTTACTAATAAAACAATAATACATGAAAATATACATACACCTAATAATAAGGCTTACATATCTACACATGTTTACACACATAAATACATCTATATACATACATATATGTATTATATATAAATAAATACATGTAAATACCTACATATATAGATAAATACAATATATAACCAATGAATATGATATTAGACTTACATTCAGCAGTTGGCAGAGTCAGTCAGATAAAAGTTTTTGACCATTGTCTTGAATGAAGTGTTGTTATGGGCACAGTACGTGCCCATAACAACTTCTACAATTAAAATCAATCTATTATTTGGAAAAACTAGATAATTTAGTCAGCAAAAACTTTCAATGCTCCTAACTATAGTAGGGTCAATTTAATAGATCACATTTGACATCTGTCAGTCTTAGCTTCATAGTAAGGTGACTTGTTTAAAAACATCGATTCAATTAATGAATCGATACGCATCAACACAAACAAGAATTATGTTATTCGAAATAACCAATTTTCCGGCAGCTCTAAATGAGAAATACAATTAGTATTTACATTATTGAGTGTTATTTACTTGTTTGTTTTTGTTTTGTACAAATTATACAAATCGGAAATTGTACATATTTAAAGGATTTTATACTTATTTATGGATTATAATGTAGCTCCGTAGAAAATGGCTCAATAAAATAAAATACATACTCAAATGTACCTATGGATCTAACGTTTAGTAGTTTATCGTTAGTTTTTTAATCCAAATTATTATTGATTTTACTTCCTATTCAATTATTTTGTATTTTTTTAGTCAAAGAATAATATTATGTGATAATTACAATCACAGTGTAGCTATTTTTATAGTTATACATCCTTCGCAAGTAATCATTGCATTCGATTCAACCTATCGATTGATCAATCTTTTGATTTTTTAGGTAGCATCCCTAGTGTAATAAAGAAAAAGTGTTCACTGACGTAACCTTGTACTGACGTTTAGTTTTTTAGAACAAAAATAGAAACTTCGCACAAGTACTTCAATAAATAAATTAAATAAATTCATGTTTCAGGCTTTTTGAAATGCAACCCCTAAAAGGGTAAAGTGGGGTAGGAAGTCTGAAATCAATATTGTTTCGGATTGCTCTGAAATTTGGCATGCAGATAGTTATTTTGACGTAGGTATCCGCTAACAAAGAATTTTTCAAAATTCACTCTTTAAGTGGATGAAACGGGGGTTCAAAGTTTGGATAGTGATATTTTTCGACTATTCACACAAGTACTTCTGTAAACAAATAAGAAAACACGAGTTTCAGGCTTTTTCAAAATGAAGTGGGGTAACAAAGTCTGAAAATCAATATTGTTTCGGATTGCGCTGAAATTTAGAATGCACATAGTTGTTATGACGTAGGTATCCGCTTAGAAAGGATTTTCTAAATATCCCGTCGGATATTACTTATTATTTTTAATTATAAATATAAACTTATAGGTTTACTTAAATACTTCTGTAAATAAATAAGTAAATACGTGTTGCAGGATTTTTACAAGGTGTTGGTAAAAAGTCTGTACATCAATATGGTTTTTCGGGTTTTATAAATATTAATCCCTATTTCCCTTAGTCACGCAATAACTTAATAACCGGCCAAGTGCGCGTCGGGCCACGCGCAGTGTAGGGTTCCGTAGTAGCCTATTATTCAATGCAAGTCTTTACCCGTTATAAACAAGCAACTAGGTACTCCGTCTTTGTCACTTAAGGATTTATTCTTAGGATTTTGTGTTTGGTACAAAATTATCCAACACCCAAGTTCAACGACCATTATATCAATAAAGTTATCTTAACCGCTATAATTTTCCTTTTAAGTTCATGAAATGCGCTATATCACGATTTTTTCCAGATTTTTCAATCCAGCAGTTTAGCTTTTAGAGGGGAAGGGGGGGGGGGACGAAAAAATCATCCCCACTTATTATATAGGGGAGCTACACTAAAAAAATATATTTTTCAAAATTTTATTTCAGCACTTTGTCGGCGTCATTTATTTACATACCCCATACATACATTACATACAAAATCACAGATTTCTAGTATTAACGGTCTCTTAGCAAAACCGCGGACAGACAGACAGATGGACATGATGAAACTATAAGGGTTCCTTGTCAGGACTACGGAACCCTAAAAATGGGTGAACCGATTTGGCTTTTACTTCTTTGATGTATTTTATGATATAAAGGTTTTTACAAAAAAAGTTTAAGTAAATAAAAGAAGTCTATAACGTGGGCGAAGCCGCGGGGCACTTCTAGTGTAATAAATGTGGATTATTAACCATTAAGTGCCGGTGAATGTGTGCGAGTGTAGGGAAATAGCACAATGTTGAAAAACATGCTATTTGCGTTCTCACCAAAATTCCACTGAAAATCTTCAGTAAACACCACATCTTTACTGAAGGTATGACTTAGACTAGACTTTTACTTGAAAACTGACCTGAAATGTGACTTTGACCCATCTCTGAAGAATTTCAATACTTGACACTGGCTAAATACACTAATTGTGTGGAGCCATAATAAAACTTAAAAAATAAGTCATATTTGGTTTGAGGTTAAATATTAAGTAACAGGTTCATTGTCTGTTAAGGTACGGCCACACCGTGGCGTCCTGCGATCTGCGGGCGCGATCTCAGTACTTTTCAATTGTTTTCTGATCGCGTTCGGTGTGAACCAGTCGGTACAAATACTACTGCGCTATCTGATCGCCGCCTAGATCGCACACGCAGGACGCTGCGGTGTGTCCGTACCTTTAGGTGGTACGAAGTTCGCCGGGCCAGCTAGTATTACATAAAAAAAAAACAAAAATAACAAATAAGAAAACGTAGAGAGAGAAGGCAATACTCCCATCTACGTAAGAAATAAACATATATAATAGTATTACATTTACAAGTACTGTTATATTTATATATATATATTATATATTATATATATATATATATATATATTATATATTATATATTATATATATATTATATATGTTTATTTCTTACGTAGATGGGAGTATTGCCTTCTCTCTCTACGTTTTCTTATTTGTTATTTTTGTTTTTTTTTTATGTAATACTAGCTGGCCCGGCGAACTTCGTACCACCTAAAGGTACGGACACACCGCAGCGTCCTGCGTGTGCGATCTAGGCGGCGATCAGATAGCGCAGTAGTATTTGTACCGACTGGTTCACACCGAACGCGATCAGAAAACAATTGAAAAGTACTGAGATCGCGCCCGCAGATCGCAGGACGCCACGGTGTGGCCGTACCTTAACAGACAATGAACCTGTTACTTAATATTTAACCTCAAACCAAATATGACTTATTTTTTAAGTTTTATTATGGCTCCACACAATTAGTGTATTTAGCCAGTGTCAAGTATTGAAATTCTTCAGAGATGGGTCAAAGTCACATTTCAGGTCAGTTTTCAAGTAAAAGTCTAGTCTAAGTCATACCTTCAGTAAAGATGTGGTGTTTACTGAACATTTTCAGTGGAATTTTGGTGAGAACGCAAATAGCATGTTTTTCAACATTGTGCTATTTCCCTACACTCGCACACATTCACCGGCACTTAATGGTTAATAATCCACATTTATTACACTAGAAGTGCCCCGCGGCTTCGCCCACGTTATAGACTTCTTTTATTTACTTAAACTTTTTTTGTAAAAACCTTTATATCATAAAATACATCAAAGAAGTAAAAGCCAAATCGGTTCACCCATTTTTAGGGTTCCGTAGTCCTGACAAGGAACCCTTATAGTTTCATCATGTCCATCTGTCTGTCTGTCCGCGGTTTTGCTAAGAGACCGTTAATACTAGAAATCTGTGATTTTGTATGTAATGTATGTATGGGGTATGTAAATAAATGACGCCGACAAAGTGCTGAAATAAAATTTTGAAAAATATATTTTTTTAGTGTAGCTCCCCTATATAATAAGTGGGGATGATTTTTTCGTCCCCCCCCCCCCTTCCCCTCTAAAAGCTAAACTGCTGGATTGAAAAATCTGGAAAAAATCGTGATATAGCGCATTTCATGAACTTAAAAGGAAAATTATAGCGGTTAAGATAACTTTATTGATATAATGGTCGTTGAACTTGGGTGTTGGATAATTTTGTACCAAACACAAAATCCTAAGAATAAATCCTTAAGTGACAAAGACGGAGTACCTAGTTGCTTGTTTATAACGGGTAAAGACTTGCATTGAATAATAGGCTACTACGGAACCCTACACTGCGCGTGGCCCGACGCGCACTTGGCCGGTTATTAAGTTATTGCGTGACTAAGGGAAATAGGGATTAATATATATATATATATATATATATATATATATATATATATATATATATATACATATATATTTATATAGTATGTTGATGTAATTTAACTATTATATTATTATATAATAAACATATATAATAATATAATAGTTAAATAAACTGGCCAAGTGCAAGTCGGACTCGCACTCGTAGGGTTCCGTAACACAGTTAAGTATTCCATAACTATGATTTATCGCAACTACAAAATTAACTTTGTTTTTCATAGTGTTTGTATGAAAAACAAAGTTATCTTTGCGGTCGCCATGTCTAAAAACTGCTGGCTGTATCTCGTTCAAAAATTAATTTTCGTTGTTAGTTTTTATTGAGATCTACAGCATATATTTTTTTTAGATTTTTTACTCCCATACTTTAAAAGTTAGAGGGGGGGGGGACACACATTTTACCTTTCAAATGATTGACTTTGAGAAAAAATGATTTTAGGAACCTCAATGTCATTTTTGAAGACCTATCCATAGACACCCCACATGTATAGGTTTGAAGAAAAAATTTTTTTTTTATTTCTGTTCCATGTATGTTTCAATTCTGTAGTCCTAACAGTTTCGGAATAAAATGGCTGTGACATACGGACGGACAGACAGACAGACACACTGACAGACAGACACACTATAAGGGTTCCGTTTTTTGCCATTCGGCTACGGAACCCTAAAAACACGGTGTACAATTTGTTTACTTACAGCCTGTGCGTCATTCTCCAAAGAGTTTCCACACAAAAATCCTACCTAATAAAAGCAGGTAAGTATTCACATCATTAAAAAATTCCGCATACCTTCTATCTTCGTCTGCAAAAAATAAAGAAAAAACCCCACTTCATCACGAAATCTAGACACAAAACATTTATGACATTATTCGAGTGAGCACTGTACTTATTACTTTAAAATATTGCTAATGCGAACACGAAAACTTAAAACACTGCATTTTAATCTCTTTTCCAGGGGGTATAAAGTCGACAAATTTGCATTTGCGGAATAAAGCGCCGTGCACACAGACGCAGTTGCATTACGTACTATTATTATCTTTCTATGGTGGCAGTCAAGGTATTCCGCGGGTAATTGTATTGTATGAAATCAATGAGAAGTGTCACACCAACGCGAACGCGGCGTTTTAGGGGGCGTCTAACCGTGCCGCTAATCTCGCTCCTTTACAGTAAATATTCAATTAGCGACTAATGCAGTTCTTTATGACACGTGTGTTGGTGCGTCATTAAAAAAATAACATTTTTATATATTTTATAGGCTAGCGTTTGACCACTACCTTAACTGGTGGTTTAAGCAATGATGTGGTCGAAGGTGGTGAACACGCTAGGCTTAGAATAATTTGAATTTTAAAAGCTGTCTGCTGCCAGAACACCGTAAGGTTATGGCAACAGATAGTCATTAGGTCTCATTTATTCCAATACTAATTGTATAGGAATTACGTTGGTAGGACACTACGTAGTGTTTGCCTGGCCAGCTACCACCCTCAATTTAGAAAATCTGTCGCCAAACATCTAATATGTTCCAGCAGCTATCCTTGAGAGCCAGTTTCCATTCTAGGCCTAGCGTCCTGTACCACATCATAACACACCAACAGTTGAGATAGTAATCAATAATAATCATAGTATCATAAAATGCCAATTTTAAAAAAATGGAAAAAAAATGGCAATTAGAATAATAGTAGGTATCTAGAAATATTAACAGATCACAGTTAAGAAAACAGATTTCCATACTTGTTTATCGACAGATAACAGTGTTGATGGTGTATCACCATCGAAATGCCACCATGCCACCACTTCCGTGCAACATTGAACGCGTCTGCCACCGCCACTGCGTGTGTCTGTGAGTCGTCTGCCACCGCCACTGCGTGTGTCTGTGAGTCGTCTGCCACCGCCACTGCGTGTGTCTGTGAGTCATCTGCCACCGCCACTGCGTGTGTCTGTGAGTCGGATAAGTTTTCGAACAGGCAGCAACATTATACTGTTTGTAATAAAGTACAAACTTCTTTACAAGTTAATTTGTCACTGTGCCGCCGGAGATGTATTATGTAGCTTTGAAGTTATAGGATACAACTAGAATATTAAAATTGTATTACTGCTGAATTACCCTCTATGGTCAATTAACGCGATGTATATGTGATAAAAGCCAGTAAAATTAAATGTTTTTTGACACACGATGTAAAAGAGTTATCGGTGCTATAGTTTCCTCTTATCTTGCTCTCCCTTTACCTTCCTACCTCAGACTAACAATACTGAGTTTCAAATACAAATGCAAATACAAAAACTCTTTATTGATCACCAAAGAAATTACAAATTGTACATACTATGTAATGAAAGACTAGAAAAATAAGGCAATACGATCGGCGGTCTTATCGCATAGAGCAATTTCTTCCAGACAACCATGGCATGGAAAAGAAGAATACAAACAGAAACTTGGGGGTAGCGTACAATACAATTAATGATCTCAGAAAAATATATATAATAATAATAATACACAAAACAGAGTACTAAAATTATAGTATATTATGATATAATACATAAAAATACCCTACATAAATAATAATATTCCTAAATATATATATATATATATATTCCTAATATAAATCCATAAATACTGAGTTTCCTACATAATGACAAAATAACTTCTGATTACCTTAAGTACTTTTCATGTCTTTTACGACTACTTATATTTAACACAGAGTATTTTCTAGATACCTCCGAATAATCTTCATTTATAAATAATTAAGATAATTTAAAAACTAAAACAACCGACTTCAATGACCCGCGAGTCAATTTAGGTAGCAAGTTTGAGACGTTTATCGTCATATCTCTGGAGATACTTATCAGATCTCAATAAAATTAAATGGTGTTGAGGGCCCGGTGGCGTAATCGGGAGAACGTTCGGCTTTGATGCCGTGGTACCGAGTTCAAACCGCCGTGCACCAATGGATTTTTCTATCGAAAAATTTATGTGCGCTTCTCACAGTGGCCCTCCGGTGAAGGAAAAACATCGTTAAGAAACCAACAAAACCCCCGCATGGTGGTAGGACACTATCTAGTGTCCGCCTGGCCAGCTACCACCCTCAAGTTAGAAAATCTGTCACCAAACATCTAATATGTTCCGGCAGCTATCCTTGAGAGCCAGTTCCCATTCTAGGCCTAGCGTGCTTACCATCTTCGACCGCATCATCACTTACCAACAGGTGAGATAGTGGCCAAACGCTAGCCTATAACGTATTAAAAAAAAACCTCGAAAACGTACCCTATCGATTAACAAAATAATCATTCAAATCGGTTTACAATTGACGGAGTAATCGCGTAACATACATACAATTAAAAAAAACATACAGACGAATAGAGAACCTCCTTCTTTTTGGAAGTCGGTTGAAAATATAAAGTAATGTGAGCATATGTCCTTTTAGCGCCTCTCAAACATTTTCTTTAAAACGCTTTACGACACTTTTTTTTTTTTTTTTGTTTCTTTATGGCTCCACACGATTAGTGTATTTAGCCAGTGTCAAGTATTGAAATTTTTCAACTTTTTATAAATGTTAGTCGTAGAGATAGGTCAAAGTCACATTTCAGGTCAGTTGTCAAGTAAAAGTCTAGTCTAAGTCATACCTTCAGTAAAGATGTGGTGTTTACTGAAGATTTTCAGTGGAATTTTGGTGAGAACGCAAATAGCATGTTTTTCAACATTGTGCTGTTTCCCTACACTCGCACACATTCACCGGTACTTAATGGTTAATAATCCACATTTATTACATATTAACACGCGGAAGAACACAAGTTTTAGGAAAGAATACAATGAGATCACACACACTTTTCCACGTTCCCGCCAAAACTCTTTACGACACTTTTTAATATACTTCTATGCTTCAAGACACTTCTGCGTTCCTCATTTAAAAAGATCGTAAAATACGCAACATAATTTAATCCCACCTCTAATGACTCGAGATGTAAGGCAGTGCGCACACTTGATAACGCCCGTCTATTTGACGACACAAACGCAATTTTGGCCGTTGCACGTCAAAATGACGTAGTGGAGAAACGTGGAATCCTGGAGTTAATATTGCAATTGTAGTTTGTGAGACGTGTGTCGCAGCTCGGAAAATTAATATGGTTTGTAATAGAATTGTGGGTTTCATTTCGTAAATGGAAGAGTGGCGGAATACTTGCGTTTGTTATGACTGGAGGTGGAAATTACGTCTTGTTTAAACTAACTTACTAAAACAACTTGCTAAAACTAAATATAACTTTCAATTCAAACATTTTCATATAAATCATGACACTATGAATAATTATTGAAAACACATGAAAAGATTTTATTTTTACCCAACTGCGCGACGCAAAGGAGAGGTAATGTGTTTATTAGTCTATGTATGTATGTATGTTTGTTCCTTTGTGGCACTCTAGAGACAAAACGCGTAGGTCGATTTTGATGAATTATGCGTCGTTAGATTCGGTATGCCAACAAGAACATAAAAATTTGAAAAAATCAAAATGGCGGATTTTGGATGCCATAATGTGGGGCTCAAAATTTTTTTCTCAAACCATATCGTGTTTTATATCGAAGTAAACTTAAACTTTAAAACTTAACTTTAACTTTAAAAGCCCATTCCGAATATAAATAACACTTACGGTTTAAAATATCGTAGTGCTTTATGTCCTTTGTAATGTTGGTACGTACCTAAAAAAATATTTTTCACACAGTCGGGTTTTTGTTCTTTTTTATAATTCACTTGTTATCTACATATAACTCCCTTCACACACAAGAAGAAGAGGGTTTTTTTATATTACATGAGAGTGAAATGGGAGGTTGAAAAAAATGCCTGTATATAAAACAACAACTTTGGCTACTGTTCAGTCTGAAAGTACCTTATGAAGTCAAGAAGTTCGAAGAGTTTTTACGATGTGATCTAATCAAACATTCTGCCTAAAAAAAATTTGGTAGGTATTTTTAATGAAATATTAATAGGAAAGTATTTTAGATCTTTATGATGTGCGAAGAAAAATCTTTAAACATTATTAACCTTAGTTATAAGCGGCATTTAAACTAATAAAATCTTGTTCTGGTTCTGTTTGCGTCTCAATAATCACAACATATTATCTATACTAATATTATAAAGAGAGAACATTTGTATTTTTGTATGTTTTTAATGATTTGGCTCAAAAACTACAGAACCGATTTAAAAAATTCTTTCACTAATACATAGAATGGACTTTCGAAATGAAAATAGGCTATATATTATCCCGTTTAAATCAAAGGTACATTCGTGGAGACCTAATTTGCAACCTAAGTCGGCAAAAAACGGTTGAAAAAACACGTTTCTTACGAACGCTGCTTAATTGAAAATAGATAGAAGAATATTTTCTATGCAAGAGTTGTACAACTTAATAAGACCTACAAAAAAGTCCGCGACAGCATATGTCTATCTCTTAAGGTTGACTCACAGTAACCATTTTAATCTTAAAATTTTTGTTAAAATATTACATAACTTCCAAGGCTATTTTCAAGTATATAGTATTAATCCTTATCCAAATAATTACATTAATTAGCTTGATCATATATTATAGATTAAAATTGTCCTTTACAGTATATAATTCAAATGAAAACTCTAGAAGATATCACGAATTTCACATACACGCATCGCAAAATTAATAAAATATATGCAGTGAAACCACAGATTAGGTCATAGTTACTGCGAAAATATTATTATAAGCTAAGCTATGCTATAGATCCCCACCCACCGATCACAATCAATTTGAAGTCAACATAGTATAATAATATGATCTATTGTATAAAATAATATTCATCTATATATATAATAATATAATGTTTTAAACCACCCCGACTGATCTATGTATAATCTTTTCATTAAAAGCATTCCAATGACTCTAAACACGACATTTAAAATCTGAGCTGTAAGTTGGTGAGGATTTGAGTATTCTGTAGAGTCCAGGAGATGTCCCAGCGTCAGGTCAATGCTTCCATGTTCTTACAATATTGTTTTCATTAGTTGAAAGTTGATTTCATAGCGCAATTAACTAGAAAAAAGTTCATAGTTTTATAACGATTGAACGAATTTTCATGAATCAAAGCTAAGAAAACTCTCGAAGAAGACATCTATCAAAAAAAAACTATCAATAATAAAACAAAATCGATTCATCCGGTTAGGTGCTAAGATGCTACAGACAGACACACAGATATACACGTTAAACCTATATTACCCCTACATTTTGCGTCGGGGAACGCGTAACGTTACGGCGGCAGATGTTCTCCTTGGTGGTAAGCTACTTTTTGGTAGATTTAATGATCCCACTACCACTGTATGAAAACTCATGATTCATGAATGCACATAAAACTTTCATTGGTAGGTTATATATAGCTAGGATTAGAACCAACGACCGTCGGGTCAGAATCAGAGTAACTAACGCCAAAGGGCCGTCAAATATCACTACGTAAGTATTATAAAACAAAGTCCATCACTGCGTCTGTCTGTCTGTTCGCAATAATCTCAATAACTACTGAACGGATTATCCTGTGGTTTTCACCAATAGCCAGAGTGAGTTATGAGGAAGGTTTAGGTGCATAATTCGTTAAGGTTTTGTGTAAATTGGTTGAAATATGACGATGATTGTTAAATATGTTCATATTTTATATTCGATGCAACAAACTGATGCAAATTGTATATGCATATTTGTTCTACCCGTGCGAAGCCGGGGCGGGCTGCTAGTAAGAAATAAAACCGTTTAACAAAGTACGCCGCGTCGTCTGTATTTCTGTTCGCGATAAACTTAAAAACCACTGAACGGATTTTCTTGCAGTTTTCATTAATATGCAGTGTGTTTCATTAATAAACTGGCCAATTGCAAGTCGGACTCGCACTAGTAGGGTTCCGTACCACACTACAGTATTTTATAAGATCGAGCAAAAAACACTACTATCATTTTTCGCTAGCAAAAAATAATAATTAATAAACATTTCATTTCTTATAACACCATCTAACGTCTAACAAAGGTGTTAGGGATCGACATTTCAATATAACGCCATCTATGGGACGTTTACATAACTAAGCGTTCACAGACGGCGTGAAATGCCGAAAAAACACGTTTCTTGTATGGGGACCCTATATTATTTTTAACTTTATTCTGTTTTTAGTATTTGTTGTTATAGCGGCAACAGAAATACATCATCTGTGAAAATTTCAACTGTCTAACTATCACGGTTCATGAGATACAGCCTGGTGACAGACAGACAGACAGACAGACAGACGGACAGCGGAGTCTTAGTAATAGGTTCCCGTTTTACCCTTTGGGTACGGAACCCTAAAAAAGGTTTATTTTTATAATTTGTTAAGGTTTTGTGTAAATAGGTTGAAATATGACGATGATTGTTGAAGATACTGGACGCAACAAACTGATGCAAAAATGTAGGTTACGTAAATATGTAAATGTAAAATGCTCTACCCGTACGAAGCCGGGGCTGGTCGTTAGTATTTAATAATTCAATATAATTGCATTTTCTAAAGTTATCGTATAAATAACGTAATAATCAAGACAAACGCAAATTGTTAAGTGAAAACAAGATTTAGTAAAGTTTATAGGTAACATAAGCTTTTCTTTATTTCATTTCGTGATTTGATTCGTTAGTTTTAAGTCGTATACCTATTTTTAACCGACTTCACAAAAAAGGAGGAGGTTCTCAATTCGTCTGGGTTTTGTTTTTTTTTTTTTGTGTTTATGTTACGCGATTTCTCCGTCAATTGTGAACGGATTCAAATGATTCTTTTTTTAATAGGTAGGATACGTTTCCGAGGTGATCCCATTTTAATTTTAGCGAGATCTGATAAGTATCTCCAGATATATGGAGATAAACACCTCAAACATAGTAGAATGTACTGGTTTTAGTAGAAGAGTCCCAAGAAGATTATACACAATGGAGGTTGCTATTGCATATACTTTTGAAGACTAAAAAATATGACCTTGAATAATGTTTCTACATCTTTCTTCTCGTTGATTTTGGTTTTTGACAGATATTCTTACGTTACGTGAGCGAGATAGACATAAAGGTGGGGATAATAATTTTTTTATTTTATTTTTTATATAGGCTAGCGTTTGACCACTATCTCACCTGTTGCTAAGTGATGATGCGGTAGAAGATAGAGAAGTGGACTAGAATGGGAACTGGCTCTCAAGGATAGCTGCCTGAACACATTAGATGTTTGGCGACAGATTTTCTAACTTGAGGGTGGTAGCTGGCCAGGCGGACACTAGATATGTCCTACCACCATGCGGGGGTTGTTGGTTTCTTAACGATGTTTTCTTTCACCGGAGGGCAACTGTGAGAAGCGCACATATATTTTTCGATCGAAAAATTCATTGGTGCACGGCGGTTTGAACTCGGTACCACGGCATCAAAGCTGACTGTTCTCCCAATTACGCCACCGGGCCCTCAATAAATAATTGTATATTAATAATTATAATAAATAATTATATAATATAAATAATTTGTCTTCACAGGAATGTTCTACCGGGCAAAGTCTTGTTAGGGTGCAAACTTTTTTAAACATACCTAAGATTTTTTGACATGACATGACGTTTGGCGAAGATGGCGGCCATTTCAGTCCCGCGACACTGCATACATTATTAAATAACTCAGAATTATGAACGTACTTTGTACCAATCAACACTGCAAAAAAAATATTATAAGTATAATACCACAGATTATATAATAGTTACTACGTAAATCATACTTTTTAATATTCATTTTGGAATACAACTAGTCCGTGTTATAAAAGTATTTGGAATTATTGTAATAAAATAGACAATTAATTATCGTATGTGTCAGATGCTTTAATTGCACAGGGCCATTTTGGACATTGTCCTTTGATACCTTGATGACATCATTATTACTAGTGAATATTTTCACTATAGCGCGGCATTTAAAGTCAATTTTGTTAGGGTTCCGAACCCAAAGGGTACCAAATGAACACTTTTTGAGATTTTGTTGTCCGTTCGTCCGTCCGTCCGTCCATCCGTCCGTGTGTCTATACATATGTGCGCACTTTACAGATCTGTATCTTCTTAACCGTTATAGGTACATACTTGAAATTTTCAAAAAGTATATATCCGTCAGTGTATAACGGCCCAGACACGAAATTTAATAGATGTATGTAATTTAATTAAAACTTGTTTTGCACTAAAAAGGGTAAAATAAGTTATTTTTCAAAAAAAGAAAACCGACTTCATAACCACAAACAGGCACTCAAAAGCGAAAAATAAATTACTTAAAATTATTATAAGCGCTACCCACTTATCTATTTGAAGTCGGTGCCAGCCAAGTCTATTGGATAGTAGATAGATACTATGTATGTAGTAGTAGTAGTAAGTAGGTACATGTAGGTTAGTAAGTAGGTAGATACATGTAGGTATTATCTATCTACTACCTATTAGACTTGGCTGGCACCGACTTCAAATAGAGAAGTGGGTAGCGCTTATAATAATTTTAAGTAATTTATTTTTCGCTTTTGAGTGCCTGTTTGTGGTTATGAAGTCGGTTTTATTTTTTTTGAAAAATAACTTATTACTTGTGAACTTTTTAACCCCCGACGCAAGGCAAAGGGTTGTTATAAGTTTGACGTGTGCATCTGTGTATCTGTGTATCTGTGTATCTATGTATCTGTGTATCTGTGTATCTGTGTATCTGTGTGTTTGTCTGTGGCATCGTAGCGCCCAAACGGATGAACCGATTTTCAATAAGTTTTTTTTGTGTGATAGGTGTCTTTATCTTGAGTGTTCTTACCTTTGTTTCATGAAAAACCGTTCAGCCGTTTAAATATTATCAGCTCTTTTCTTTTTTGGTTGAATAGACTGCGATAACAACTCTCGTAAACTCGTAGTACTTTTACCGTGGACGTTAAAACAACCAAAATGGCGATTTTGCGCACTACTTACCTGTCACACTGCTGCCGTCTGTCTAGCAAAGTTTACAAGGACGATGGATTACAAGTAGATTACATTAGTCAAATTAAATGTATTAACTTGAAATTCAGTATCATGATACTGAATTTCAAATTAATACCATTGAAATAATTGAAAAAAATATCATTGAAGTTACATGTAACTTCAATGATATTTTTTTCAATTGCAAAAAATATTGCAAGAATATAATATAGTAAACTTGATCTAATGCTGAGACAAGACATCTCCTTTAGTCTGCAGAATACACTCGACTCCTCGTCTGAGGTGTCGTATTTAAGCTCATTGAAATGGTCTCAATTAACAAATTATTAATATTAAAATCAGTCGGGGATGGTTTTAAATTTTAAATTTAAGTATTATTATTACCTCACAATTCTTCCGTTAAACTAAAAAAAATACGTAGTAACTAGGTATTGCATAGATATAGCTACATTGTAGGTATTATATTTAAGTTTTACTAACCAATTTTATACAAAAAGGTACTCATAGTCTCCGAACGGTTAAGAAAACTTTGTCTTGCCAAACTAGAAATGTTTCTATATAAATTGTAACACAATAGAATGTATCCCAATAGATTGTATCCCAATTTGTCCTTGACAAGTCACCTCGCGACAAATGATGTCCCCAAAGACGTCCTATCGCCCACTCAGGCCTATTGCGGTCAATGTACACTATACTGGGATAGCTTAGGTCAACCAGAAAGAACGTAGACCAATTGCCCAGTTTTAAAATCCTTCAAAAATGCATAAATGTCTCCTGCATAAAACTGCCTAATAACTATCTATGTCCATAGAATATGGCTGTGCCTTTATCAGGCAAAGTCATGGAAAATACTAGATAGAGCTTATAATTTTTTTTATATCGTAACATTATTTAAATTAGTTCTAAAGTTTCGTTTACACTATTTTGCGCTTTATGAGATATAAGGAGTAATTTCTTCTTTTTGAGCAACTCTTGACCATATAGTGGCATACTATTTTACTGTCAATGAGTAATTTTAGATAAAAAACGAACAACTTACTTTAATGCCACGCTAGTCTTTTCAGTACCAAGTTTGATGTATTTATCTCTATAAAATTAGAATGAGACTAAACGGGTACCATACTGACTTAACCAAACACTCTCTTAAAAAAAATCCAAATCACAAACAAAAAACAAAAATACAAAATTGCTTTATTTCAAAGAGATTGTTTTAACAAAGTATTTGTACCCTGCCTTCTGCTTTAGTCGTTTTGACTGTGTTAACAAAAGACGTAGTAACGAAGTTCTACGGTAGCAAAAACGAAAAAATTAAGGTGAATTGCGAACCTCCTTCTTTTTTGTGAAGTCAGATAAAATAACAAACCGATCCACCGGCAAGTTATCAAAAGTAATATTCACATTTGTATTCAAATTTTGAGCATCATCACCTTTTCCTTAGCCTATTATTAAAGCCCTTATTATGTAAATAGTACCAACAATGTATGTGATAATATATCTTTGACCTTTAGCCATTTCTAAATAAACCAATAATAAAATAAACTATAATAAATAATGAAATAAAATAAACCAATAAAATTACTTTATTTTAATTTCATGTGGCCTATGTAGTGGTCGATTACCAGAATGTTTACGTTTTACTTTTAAACCGTGTCCATCTCCGTCGGACCTTTGAATAGAACACTCATAAACATTGCTCCCTGAAGGTAACGTTATTTGTATTTAAAGGGACCCTAGGTTCTACTGTTGGAACACGAAAGCAATTTATTACATTCTCAAAAGCATATATAATAGGCGTGACGAAAGATTTTGAAATCCTCTTCCCGTAATGTGGTAACACATTTACTATTCACGAAAAAACCTATATTTCGGTAATTAACTTAAGTTTCACGAAGTTTAAAGCAATTTTTCTAATATTTTTTCAATAGTTCGCAAAAACAGCTCACATGCACCGAAATATAGGTTTTTTCGTGAATAGTAAATGTGTTACCACATTACGGGAAGAGGATTTCAAAATCTTTCGTCACGCCTATTATATATGCTTTTGAGAATGTAATAAATTGCTTTCGTGTTCCAACAGTAGAACCTAGGGTCCCTTTAAATACAAATAACGTTACCTTCAGGGAGCAATGTTTATGAGTGTTCTATTCAAAGGTCCGACGGAGATGGACACGGTTTAAAAGTAAAACGTAAACATTCTGGTAATCGACCACTACATAGGCCACATGAAATTAAAATAAAGTAATTTTATTGGTTTATTTTATTTCATTATTTATTATAGTTTATTTTATTATTGGTTTATTTAGAAATGGCTAAAGGTCAAAGATATATTATCACATACATTGTTGGTACTATTTACATAATAAGGGCTTTAATAATAGGCTAAGGAAAAGGTGATGATGCTCAAAATTTGAATACAAATGTGAATATTACTTTTGATAACTTGCCGGTGGATCGGTTTGTTATTTTATCTGACTTCACAAAAAAGAAGGAGGTTCGCAATTCACCTTAATTTTTTCGTTTTTGCTACCGTAGAACTTCGTTACTACGTCTTTTGTTAACACAGTCAAAACGACTAAAGCAGAAGGCAGGGTACAAATACTTTGTTAAAACAATCTCTTTGAAATAAAGCAATTTTGTATTTTTGTTTTTTGTTTGTGATTTGGATTTTTTTTAAGAGAGTGTTTGGTTAAGTCAGTATGGTACCCGTTTAGTCTCATTCTAATTTTATAGAGATAAATACATCAAACTTGGTACTGAAAAGACTAGCGTGGCATTAAAGTAAGTTGTTCGTTTTTTATCTAAAATTACTCATTGACAGTAAAATAGTATGCCACTATATGGTCAAGAGTTGCTCAAAAAGAAGAAATTACTCCTTATATCTCATAAAGCGCAAAATAGTGTAAACGAAACTTTAGAACTAATTTAAATAATGTTACGATACAAAAAAAATTATAAGCTCTATCTAGTATTTTCCATGACTTTGCCTGATAAAGGCACAGCCATATTCTATGGACATAGATAGTTATTAGGCAGTTTTATGCAGGAGACATTTATGCATTTTTGAAGGATTTTAAAACTGGGCAATTGGTCTACGTTCTTTCTGGTTGACCTAAGCTATCCCAGTATAGTGTACATTGACCGCAATAGGCCTGAGTGGGCGATAGGACGTCTTTGGGGACATCATTTGTCGCGAGGTGACTTGTCAAGGACAAATTGGGATACAATCTATTGGGATACATTCTATTGTGTTACAATTTATATAGAAACATTTCTAGTTTGGCAAGACGTAACTTCAATGATATTTTTTTCAATTGCAAAAAATATTTCAAGAATATAATATAGTAAACTTGATCTAATGCTGAGACAAGACATCTCCTTTAGTCTGCAGAATACACTCGACTCCTCGTCTGAGATGTCGTATTTAAGCTCATTGAAATGGTCTCAATTAACAAATTATTAATATTAAAATCAGTCGGGAATGGTTTTAAATTTTAAATTTAAGTATTATTATTACCTCACAATTCTTCCGTTAAACTAAAAAAAATACGTAGTAACTAGGTATTGCATAGATATAGCTACATTGTAGGTATTATATTTAAGTTTTACTAACCAATTTTATACAAAAAGGTACTCATAGTCTCCGAACGGTTAAGAAAACTTTGTCTTGCCAAACTAGAAATGTTTCTATATAAATTGTAACACAATAGAATGTATCCCAATAGATTGTATCCCAATTTGTCCTTGACAAGTCACCTCGCGACAAATGATGTCCCCAAAGACGTCCTATCGCCCACTCAGGCCTATTGCGGTCAATGTACACTATACTGGGATAGCTTAGGTCAACCAGAAAGAACGTAGACCAATTGCCCAGTTTTAAAATCCTTCAAAAATGCATAAATGTCTCCTGCATAAAACTGCCTAATAACTATCTATGTCCATAGAATATGGCTGTGCCTTTATCAGGCAAAGTCATGGAAAATACTAGATAGAGCTTATAATTTTTTTTATATCGTAACATTATTTAAATTAGTTCTAAAGTTTCGTTTACACTATTTTGCGCTTTATGAGATATAAGGAGTAATTTCTTCTTTTTGAGCAACTCTTGACCATATAGTGGCATACTATTTTACTGTCAATGAGTAATTTTAGATAAAAAACGAACAACTTACTTTAATGCCACGCTAGTCTTTTCAGTACCAAGTTTGATGTATTTATCTCTATAAAATTAGAATGAGACTAAACGGGTACCATACTGACTTAACCAAACACTCTCTTAAAAAAAATCCAAATCACAAACAAAAAACAAAAATACAAAATTGCTTTATTTCAAAGAGATTGTTTTAACAAAGTATTTGTACCCTGCCTTCTGCTTTAGTCGTTTTGACTGTGTTAACAAAAGACGTAGTAACGAAGTTCTACGGTAGCAAAAACGAAAAAATTAAGGTGAATTGCGAACCTCCTTCTTTTTTGTGAAGTCAGATAAAATAACAAACCGATCCACCGGCAAGTTATCAAAAGTAATATTCACATTTGTATTCAAATTTTGAGCATCATCACCTTTTCCTTAGCCTATTATTAAAGCCCTTATTATGTAAATAGTACCAACAATGTATGTGATAATATATCTTTGACCTTTAGCCATTTCTAAATAAACCAATAATAAAATAAACTATAATAAATAATGAAATAAAATAAACCAATAAAATTACTTTATTTTAATTTCATGTGGCCTATGTAGTGGTCGATTACCAGAATGTTTACGTTTTACTTTTAAACCGTGTCCATCTCCGTCGGACCTTTGAATAGAACACTCATAAACATTGCTCCCTGAAGGTAACGTTATTTGTATTTAAAGGGACCCTAGGTTCTACTGTTGGAACACGAAAGCAATTTATTACATTCTCAAAAGCATATATAATAGGCGTGACGAAAGATTTTGAAATCCTCTTCCCGTAATGTGGTAACACATTTACTATTCACGAAAAAACCTATATTTTGGTAATTAACTTAAGTTTCACGAAGTTTAAAGCAATTTTTCTAATATTTTTTCAATAGTTCGCAAAAACAGCTCACATGTGTCATGGCGTCGGCTGTGACGTCACGCATATGTTAATGACATACTTAGCGTAGTAACTATTATATAATCTGTGAAACTGAATACACATGGGTTTTCCAACATTTAATAACATTTTCAAGAAAACCTCATAAGAGGACATAGGCGTAACGTCATGCGCTGTGATTGGTGTTTCAATCAAAATGGCCGATTGCAGTATTTTAATGTTTTATTTTATTGAAGATCTTAATAATCTCAATTTTTTATATATAAATATTAATTGTTTTAATATTTATTTTCCCCTAAAATCTTCAAATCTTCGATTTGTTGATACTGTCGTCATGCCTATTACGGCTAGTTTTTTATTGACATTGAATAAATAAAAGTACAAGTTTTAGCTTGAGCGAAATCGTTTTGTATGACTGTCCGCATGTCTGTTTTACTTTTCAGCCCCTGATTCTCAATCATTCGAAAGCAAATTCGAATTCGGAAACTGCCTTTCCTTCTACTCAGATCTTTGCAATTCACAATGTTCTAATCCATAACATTTGATATTTTAATTCGAAAAAATCTGTCATTCTATTCGGAAAGTTTTCCGCTACTAAATAGCTCACGGAATAATAAATATTCGAAATTCAAAATGACGCTTCCGAATCCGAATTGACTTTCGAATGATTGGGAATCGGGGGCCTGATCGCATTTCTCAACCGATTCTCGTGAAATTTTGTGAGCAGGTTTTATGCAAAATTTCTTCGTCGATTCAGTTTTTGGAACTTTTGGGAAGATAATTATGATGAACAGAGGTGATTAAAAAGTTAAAAATTCATATGTTAGCCACTTTGAATAATATAAAAAGTGTCACAATTATTTTTTCACCGACTTCAAAAAAAAGGAGGAGGTTTCTCAATTCGACCGTATATATGTTTTTTTTTTTGTTTGTTTGCGGATAACTTCGTCGTTTATGGACCGATTTTGTTAACCGACTTCAAACAAAAGGAGGAGGTTTCTCAATTCGACCGTATATATGTTTTTTTTTAATGTTTGTTCGCGGATAACTTCGTCGTTTATGAACCGATTTTGATTATTATTTCTTTTTTGGAAAGAAAATATCTCAAGTGTAGTACTATGGTAATTTTATCGAGTTCTGATAAGTATCTCCAGAGATATGGAAATAAACACCTCAAAATTGGTACTGAAAATTAATAGCGCGGCATTGAAGTCGGTTCTTTTTAGTTTTTTAAACGATCTTATCCTTTTATTGTTACCTGATATATTTAGCAATAATATTGCATATAACGTTTGTCACAAACACAAACATTCGAATTTATAATATTAGGTTATTACAATTTAAAATGTAAGAGTTTGAGAATTATAAAAAGGGCGACAAATAAAAAGGGTATTCAATATTATTAGTACTCAGAACATATTAAAAAAATTAAAAGAAACCGGTTCAGCCAATCCTGAATTTTTTTTTCTGTATTTCACATATGTGGAGGCACAAAGTCAAAGTCAAAGTCAAAGCATTTATTCAGTATATGGGCAAATTAAAAATTAGCACTTACACACGTCAAATAACATTAAATAGATCATATTCAACAAAAAATATAGATATAACAGAAACATAACGCTTTGAATTTACAAAAAAAAAACAAAGGTATTGAGCCATTCAGCTTTCATCTAGACGTCGAACGTCACACTTAAAACACATGTTTAATTCCCCTTATTAATGTAGGGTTGCCAACCGTATCATTACGTGCACCCGCAACCCAGTGCATGTTTCAGTACTTCAGACAATTTTTATCCAAAAAATTGTGAAATAATGAAACATAATAGATAAATAAAACGCAGACTAATTGCAGTACAAATCATGTTCCGAATGGAACTGATTGTCCGACTATCAGCCGCATAATACCGTCGTAACAGGCAACCCTAGATCTGCAAACAAAAGATTTAGAAACACAGTTTAGATAATAGGTATTCGTAAATGTAGATAACACCAATGTTATAAATAAGAAAGTTGGTTTGCTTATTTGTTTGTTTAGGATGCAGGAAAGCAATCATTTTTAATTTTATTTTTAGAGAGTGTATTTATAAGTGTCCACATTTTCTTTGGTTTGTTAGCACAATTTTGGAAAGCATTAAGATAATATTTATTTTTACATGTTTTAATATCTTCTTCTTCAGGGTCAAACGACTGGACCGATTTAGCTGCAATGTTGCACAGGGATAGCCAGTACCTAGCCAGTTACTTTTAAATGCGGGCAAAGCCGCGGGGCACACCTAGTTCTGTATAAATCAATAATTTGGTGTACATAAAATTTGATCAATTATATTAAGCTGGCACACACAAAAGCTAATAATAATTTTATATTTATTTTATTTCAGGATCTTTCGAAATGGTACCATTTTGAGCTATCTTCCATCGAGTTCCATCAGTAGCCAACTGGACTAAACCCTTCCAAGGAATGAATAAGTAAGAAGTGTCAATCGACTCGCTCCTTCGACTTGCCGCTTTATTGGTTGCTTTTGTGTGATGATTGAAGTGGATTTTTTACTTATTTATGTAGATGATGAGGGGGGAGGGGGGAGAGGGAGTGTACCAGAAATTCAGCAGGTTTGAGCTCAGTGTATTTATAGGTATAGAGCATCGATATCTAAAAAAAAGACCTTTTTATATCAATGGTAAAGAGATATCGGGGAGTGAGGCAAAATCCAAGAGCATTCCATTATTGTAGTCGTAGGACTTCTGCTAGTCCGCCTGGGGCGGTACCAATACTTTACCAATTCTTTCAGCTGTGAAATAAAAGTGTTTGATGAATGGCAAAGTGTTCAGTGAAATTACAAGGCACGTGAGACTTAACATATTAGACTTAACATATTGAGACTTAACATTACAAAGTGTTCAGTGAAATTACAAGGCACGTGAGACTTAACATATTTTTGTCTCAAGGTAACAGTGCAGTCACATGCAAATTTCTGGCCATCTATAATTTTGCATGCCGCTGTATCTGTAACAGGCAGGAGTCATTGCTTACCATCAGGCGAGCGTCGTTCTCGTCCTGTTAAATAAGTAATAAAAAAAAGTTTAGCAGTACGCAATCACGGGCTGTAAATTATGATGATGAATTTATTATGTAGAATACAAAATGATCCACTCACATAATGATAAATACGAAGTTTTTTATTACACTAATTTGGTTGTACTTTGCTAAGAAATAGCTAATAAGGTAAAACAAAATATGGGTCATACAACAACGCAAGTGAAGCTGCGGGGCGCAACTGAAAGACCTGTGTCGATTGTGATTGATCGAATCTTTTTAACCGACTTCAAAAAAAGGAGGAGGTTTCTCAATTCGACCGAATATATAAATATATTTTTTTTTTTTTTTTATGTTTGTTCGGGGATAACTTCGTCATTTATGCACCGATTTTGATTATTCTTTTTTTGTTCGAAAGGAGATATTCCAAGTGTGGTACCATGGTAATTTTATCGAGGTCTGATAAGTATCTCCAGAGATATTGAGATAAACATCTCAAAATTGGTAGTGAAAATGAACATTGAAGTCGGTTCTTTTTTAGTTTTTAAACGATATTATTGATTCGATGGCGACCTGTACATGAGTGATTGAATCATGGATCTATAAAAGATTCGATCTCATTTGACTCGGTCTCGAATATCAGTTTCGTGTCTCGTGATCGAATGCTTAGTCTGAAAGTTGCAACATTATTGAATGTCTAAGTCTCAGACTATCATAAAAAAAGCAGACAGATTCGTGCCGAACATCCGAGTGATTGCAAGTTCAGTAATACTGAATTCTTAAGTAATATGTTTCCGCGCTCAGTCCGGCATAGTCAATACGGCATGATTACTACGTAAGCAACGCTGCGAAGTAATACTGCACGGAAGCGTCCAACCCTGCTGCCGCTTGGTAGCAAACTGAGCGCGGATTGCGGAAGCGTATTACTCAAGCTTATAGTATTACTGAACTTGCGATCACTCGGGGGTTCGGCACGAATCTGTCTGCCTTTTTTATGATAGTTTGAGGTCTAAGTCATTATTAATTACGATACTTTACAAACAGGCGACATGTTCATGAGATCAAAATAAAGGTATTTGTTTTCATCGTGTCAAATAACATTAATATCGTGATTCTAACCATCATCCGTTCAGTTCAGCATTCGTCATTCGGTCATATTGGTCGGTCTCACACAATACAACAAAGTAGACTAGTAGTATAGTCTGGCCATAACTGCTGTACACTCCCTGAGGTATGCGCGCGGCGAGACGGGGGGGAAGCGGGTATGCGCGCGGCGAGACGGGGGGGACGCGCTCCGTCAGTCTGCCTCTGTTTCCCCGGCTCCCACCTCGCCGCGCATACCTCAGGGAGTGTACAGCAGTTATGGCCAGACTATAGTACTTTTTAGATCATTTGGGTCGTAGTTCGTTTGTTCGTTACTTTGTAGCACAAACAAACGAACTGCGACCTGCGACGCGACCTGCGAAATGATCGAAATTATCGAATCTTTTGGACCCGATCACTATATGAGTCAGTCATGATCGACCCGGGTCACGACAAATGAACGATCGACACAGGTCTAGCAACTGGTCACCAACAATAAAAATGAGGATCAGGCCTAGCGTGTGTACATCCTCGACCAAATCATCGCCTACCACCAGGCGAGATAGTGGTCAAATGCTAGACCTAAAGAAAAACTCACGTTTAACTTCACATTTTCTGCCGTGAAAAAGGAATGTTTTTCGGTTGAAATAGCAAGGTGTCCAGTTAAATTACAGGGCATGTGAGACTACATCTTTATGTCTCAAGGTAACAGGCGCAGTGCAGTGACATGCAAAATTCTGTACTGCTCCTATTTTGCATGCCGCTGTATCCGTCATAGGTAGACGTCATTGCTTACCATCAGGCGAGCGTCGTGCTTGTCCTGTTACATTTGACCATATTAAAAAAAAAACATATTTTCATTAATTTCCATAGTAAAGTCTGTCTATAGTTAATTATGGAATTTGTTCCATAACCTAATAGTCTTCATAAACCCGAGAGCTTCAGTCATTTACTGTTACAACTAAGCTTGATTACTAAAGTGCATATAAATTATCTACGCTCAATTCCATAAGCTGTTATAGTAAATGCTATAATTATGTATAATCTATTAAATTGCCTTTCCATGTACCGGTGTTATGTAGGGTCTGTCGTAATTTGACAATAGCTATTTGTTAAATGACAGATTTTTATCTAAACCTTTACTCGTGCATGATATTTTTTTTTATTTTTTTTTTATATCTTGATTATTATTTATCGAAATGTTATTTAATGTTAAGACTGAGTGATTGAAATTGTATCGTCAAATTGTAATTAAGTATTGAATATTTTATTTGTCGTTATAGGAAATTGTAATCAGATGTGAAAAAGTTATTGAATAATTTATGATCGTACAAAACGAAAAAATCGATTTCACATGCCGCGATAGTCAAAGTACTGGCTAGTTATAATCATGTCATCTAAGTATACACATTTGTTTATATTGTTTATCTCCATATCTCCGGAGATCATTGTCATAGCTCGATAAAATTTGAACCAAACGGGAGGCATAATCTCTCAAACAATTTTTTTCAAACTGGTTAAGATTTGACCGAGTTCTAAGGTAACAAACATTAAAAAATCAGTCGAATTGAGAACCTCCTCCTTTTTAGTGAAGTCGGTTAAAAATCATATCTTTACTAATGCCTTATGTTTCGAGGGCCTAGTGGTGAAACGGTCGGCTTTGAGGTACCGAGTTCAATGCACTAATCAAAAAAATACTATGTTTGCTTTTCACAGTGGTCCTCCGGTGAAGGACAAACTTAGTTAAGAAACCACCTACCCCCGCATGGTGGTAGGACACTATCTAGTGTCCGCCTGGCCAGCTAGCACCCTCAAATTAGAATGTGTTCCGGCAGCTATCCTTGAGGGCCAGTTCCTATTCTAGGCCTAGCGTGCTACCATCCTTGACCGCATCATCACTTACCAACAGATGAGATAGTGGTCAAACGTTAGCAAATATGATAAAATAAGTCATACCAAGGTTTTCAAGAAGAAAGCTGTTTTAGCGGCTATATCTCTTATTTTAGCTATGTTTATATATATATGAACATATGTACAAAAATGTGCAGTGTTGTGTATTTATTGTAAAGTTTAATAGTTTTGTAAATGTATGTCCATAAAGAGTAAATTATTTGTATATATTGTACCTATTTCTTTGTTGGTAGTTAATATTATACATTTAATTTAGGATTTATTTTATTACGATAAAGTGACTTCCATTGTTCTGATCATCATCATCAGCACAAGCTTATACTAGTCCACTAGTCCACAGCTGGACATAGACCTCTCCAATCGTATGACATAAGCGTTACTCTCGGCTACTCTCATCCTCATAAACGTTTTATCTAATACATCTCAAAAATGTTGTAGTAAAACGTTTGAACTGAGATTTTAGGGTACCGTAGCCGAATGGCAAAAAAGGAACCCTTATAGATTCGTCATGTCTGCCTGTCTGTTTGCCCGTCTGTCCGTATGTCACAACCACTTTACTCTGAAACTATTAGGTCTACATAGTTGAAACTTGGTAGGTCGATGTATTCTGTGAACCGCTGTACGATTTTAATACGAAAAAAAAAAAAAAAAAGATTATAGGGTGGCTCCCCATACATGTTACTGAAATGTTTAGAGGTTTGTAACCTGCATGTAAACCTGTACCTATAGGTTTAATGAAAAAAATATTTAAAGACCTATCGCACGTATTTGCGAGGTGTCTATAGATAGGTTTTTAAAAATGACATTAAGATTCCTAAAACTATTTTTCTCAACGTCAATCGTTTGAATGATAGACTCTTCCAAATTGGTAAATTGTGTGCCCCTCCCCCCCCACATTCTAACTTCTAAAATAAGAGAGTGAAAAATCTACAAAAAAATATATACTGTAGATGTCAACAAAAACTTTCAACGAAAATTGGTTGGAACGAGATATAGCCAGAAGTTTAGTATATCTCTAAAACTACATTTTCACACCCGCATATATTACTTGGTTTTTCATACAAACACTTTGAAAAAGAAAGTTAATTTTTGCTGGCGAAAAATGACAGTAATACAATACTCTACTGTGTAACGGAACCCTACAAGTGCGAGTCCGACTTGCACTTGGCCAGTTTATTTAGTAAGTATTACAATTTATGACGTTTCTTCGTCTCCCACCAAAATATTTGACGGCCCGGTGGCGTAATCGGGAAAACGGTCGGCTTTGATGCCGTGGTACCGAGTTCAAACCGCCGTGCACCAATGGATTTTTCTATCGAAAAATGTATGTGCGCCTCTCACAGTGGCGCTCCGGTGAAGGAAAACGTCGTTAAGAAACCAAAAAAAAACCCCCAGCATGGCGGTAGCTGGCCAGGCGGACACTAGATAGTGATCTAGTGACCGCCTGGCCAGCTACCACCCTGAAGTTAGAAAATCTGTCGCCAAACATCTAATGTGTTCCGGCAGCTATCCTTGAGAGCCAGTTCCCATTCTAGGCCTAGCGTGCTTACCATCTTCGACCGCATCATCACTTACCAACAGGTGAGATAGTGGTCAAACGCTAGCCTATAAAATATTTATAAAAAAAAAAATGCAGAATATATTTGCTAGTACCTAAAAGCGCCAAAGCATTCGTAGACCAAAGCCCATTCCGTAGAGTTATTTCAGGAATGTAAACATAGCTACTATTCTAGTCTTTACGAGTCTTTGACAAGTCAGGCAGACCGGATATTACTATCTAGAAAACCTATCAACTCAAGAATGACTATCGTTCGTTCGCCTATCTCGCAATATGTTTTGAAATTACTTTGACATTACTGCAAACAATATATTTTATCTATACAATCAGATATCGAACCATTTTCGATCAGTAGATTATTGAAAATGATAGGATTAAACTTTATTAAAGAGAAAGTTATCAAATGGTGACGTACATTTACGACAATAAATAGTACAGTATAGATACTACTGAAATAGAGCTAGGTAGTTACATAAATAGAGCTAGGTAGTTACATTAATAGAGCTAGGTAGTTACATAAATAGAGCTAGGTAGTTACATAAATAACTGCATATGTTAATAGTACGCGCTACATTGACTAGGTCATTTTGATGCATAACTTGCTTTGAACAGGTAGGCTAGGTAAGGGTTAGGACGAGTCCTAGGGTTAGTTAGTTAGTTTCTTAGTTTATGACTTCTGTGGCTTGTTGTCACAATTCTGCCAAAGCTAGGATTGGATCTAAATTTGATAGGAAGCTAGCTTTGGATCTAAATTTGTCACTACTGACACAAAATTGACAGTATTTGCAAATCGCCGACGCGACGTAGCGATATGAAGTTCATATCGATAAATTATCGATATTTTTTATGGGATAGACAATCAAGCGCTAGGTGTCGAAAACTATCCGATAAAAAAAACTATGATAAGCAAGACAGACTATTCTGTCTTGCTAATGGAACTAACAAATAAATGAAACTATTTCCATGACCTAAAATCATCCAATTAAATAAATAGATACTTAGATCCCTTTGACTCTCCAACCGCAAAATCAGAACAAGTATATATTTTTTCAGTTTATAAATATTTTTCATATCGTTGGCATAAATAGTTTTCTTTTTTTGTTTACTTTATTACTCAGATTTGATTACATTGCTAATAAGGTTCTGATAAACACTTATTTGCACAGCGATGATAAAATACACAATCATATTTTCTTCCATGCAGACTACCAAACAGATAATTACATTGCATGACAGACGGTTGTGTATTTGATTTTACACCTAATATCATCATCATCAGCCCATCTCGTCCACTGCTGGATATAGGCCTCTCCGATGGCACGCCATGAGCTCGATTTTCAACGATTGCTTCCAACCGCTGCCAGCCAGCTTGTGTATATCATCGCGACAGAATAAATAATAGAACAAAGTATCATCACTCCATTTGAGGGCGGAGGAGGGCGCCCGTACACTACGTTTACCAAGCCGTGGTCTCCACTATAGAACACGTCTACTCCAGCGGTTATCGTTTCTACTACAGATATGACTAGCCCACTTACAGGCTTAGTAGCATGTTCTTCTGCCAAACCAGCACGATGCTAATGTGCTGTTGTTTTTAGGGTTTCGTACCTCAAAAGCAAAATAAACTGGCCAAGTGCAAGTCGGACTCGCACTGAAATGAAAAACAAAGTTATCTTTGCGGTCGCCATATCTCTAAAACTGCTGACTGTATCTCGTTCAAAACAATTTTCGTTGTTAGTTTTTATTGAGATCTACAGCATATATTTTTTTTAGATTTTTCACTCCCATACTTTAAAAGTTAGAGGGGCGGGGGGACACACATTTTACCACTTTAGACGCGCCTATCTTTCAAATGATTGACTTTGAGAAAAAATGATTGTAGGAAACTCAATGTCATTTTTGAAGACCTATCCATAAACACCCCACACGTATAGGTTTGAAGAAATTTTCTTTTTTTTTGTTTCAGTTCCATGTATGGGATGCCCCCCCTTAAACTTTTATATTTTTTATTTTTGTATAAAAATCGGAAAGCGGTTTACAGAATACATCTACCTACCAAGTTTCAATTCTGTAGTTCTAACAGTTTCGGAATAAAATGGCTGTGACATACGGACGGACAAACAGACAGACAGACAGACATGACGAATCTATAAGGGTTCCGTTTTTTGCCATTCGGCTACGGAACCCTAAAAAGGAACCCTTATAGGATAACTTAGTTGTCTGTCTGTCTGTCAGTCTATCTGTCTGTCTGTCTGTCTGTCTGTCTGTCTGTCTGTCTGTCTGTCAAGAGCCTTTTTCTCAGAAACGAGTAGAGGTATTAAGTTGAAACTTATATCAAATACTTTGGTGTACGGTTTCTTTTGGCTGTGAAAAAATCTAACTTGTAAGTCAACTCGATCAAAATATATGACCGTATGTCGCATATTTTCGCATTTTTTGCAATTTCACAAGGAAATCAAAATATATAACTAACTTCCTACTACTTCCCGTTGACCTAGAATCATGAAATTTGGCAAGAAGCAAGCAGAAGCACTTATATAGGAATAGATTTGTAAACACTAAATATTTAGATAAATGACAAAAAAAGTGAATTTAATAATACAAACTTATAATTTGCGGTTGGTTCAGTACATTTTTTATGGATCGCACTATAAAAATAAACGTCCAGTCCATCTTGCACTTGACCGGATTTTTTTTATGCGTTTAGGCTGGTTTACACGTATTAAGTTGATAAGTAGGTAACTAAATTTTAACTAAATTTTAAGTGACTTGTATTTAAGTAGATGTCCATACGCATTTAGTAGTTAAGCTCTTTAGTTAACTCAAGATGGACGACCAACAACGCAAAGAAGTCGTAAATTCTGTGCTTAAATTTATTATTTGAGGTTTTGGAAGAGGTTAAAGATGAAATAAATAGGGAAATAACCATACCCAAAAGATTGTGGGTGAGAACGAAAAAGATTGTGGGTGCATGCAAGTGCATAAGTGCGCGCAGGTTCACTGCGCGCACTTATGCACTTGTGCAGTTTTAACTAAATTGTGCCTGTCCAAACGTGTCCAATGACAAGCCCCGCCCACCAAATTAACAGAAAAATAGACAAAATTCTATGTCTTGTTTAGTTGTCAACTAATTTTTTAACTTGCAACTTGCTAATAAATTGTTTGTTTACACGCAATTAATCACTTAAAATTAAGTTAAAATTTAGTTACCTACTTATCAACTTAATACGTGTAAACCAGCCTTTTGACTGCCATGTCACCTGTTGGCTTGCAGATTACAATTGCTGTCAGAGAAAATGTGAGAGGTTTACTATATAATAGCGATTCTGTATATTAAATAATTCGGACCCAGCTCTTGCCAGCCACCTTGTGAATATCACCGCTCCATCAATACGCAGGTATTCGCAAGGTAATTAGGCACTGATAAATATATATATCGTCATTACCTTATCCAAAATAACTGTTATCGGTCACCAAAAGGTCCTTTGATAAGAGGTCATTAACCGACAGTTTAGGTATTAAGATTAGTTTGTTGAAACTGGGTGTTATTTTCCGGTTTTTAAGGAAAATTGTAGCAATGTTATTAACTATGAGTTAATTATTAATGTAGGTCAGTATTGTTTGTCAAAGTTAATAGGTAGTTTAAGTTTTTATTTATACTTGACAGACTATACCGAAAAGAGTGTGGATGGACTGTGTGATAGAAGATATAGATGTATAAGATCGTTTAAAGCTAAAGGAACTGATTTCAAGTGCCACGCTATTAATTTTCAGTACAAAGCTTGAGGTGTTTATCTGCATATCCCTGGAGATACTTATCAGATCTCGATAAAATGTCTATGGTACCACTATTGAGATATCTCCTATCCAAAAAAACTCATTAAAATCGGTTCATAAACTACGAAGTTATCCGCGGATTGAAAAATACGGTCGAATTGAGAAACATCTTTTTTTGAAGTCGGTTAAAAAAGAGTGGTTCAGAAATGACTGCAACTCAAATGGACCCAAATGGAAGAGAATGACTCTTCCATTTGGGTCCATTTGAGAGAAATGACTGCGACTCAAATGGACCCAAATGGAAGAGAACGACTCTTCCATTTGGGTCCATTTGAGAGAAATGACTGCGGCTCAAATGACTCAAATGGAAGAGAATGACTCTTCCATTTGTGTCCATTTGAGTCGCAGTCATTTCTGAATCCACTCCTTTTTGCACCGACCCCACTTAAGTGAGATAAGGGTAGGCTGATGATAATATTTGATAGGCTAGTGTTTAAACCCTATCTCGCTTGGTGGTAAGCGATGATGTGGTTAAAGATGGTGAACACGATAGGCCTCTAATGGTCTGGATTTCAAGGGCGTATCATGTGTATTGCGGGAACACTGTAAGGTAATGGCGGCAGATTTTCATATTATCCAATATGGTAATCAATAGTCAAATAATTCAATGTTGACTGGAAAAAGTCATTCCAATATCAATTTATTTTCGCAGGGCATGTGAGATTTCACATATTTATATCTCATGGTAACAGGCGCAGTGCAGTATAGAATTTTGCATGCCGTTGTATCTGGTATTGGTAGACGCCGTCATCGTTTACCATCAGGCGAGCGTCGACCGGGTGAATATATTATCTAGAAATGTCTATGTGAAATATATTTACAGATCGAAAGAGAATATATAAGTATTTTTTTCGTATCACTAGCAATTTTAGATAAAACTCTCGGTCATCGAACTATTGACTTCAATGTAATACAATTTAAATAGGATTTAGATAATTTTTTGATATCTATTATTATATACAGTTGTTGTAGTAGGTACAAACCTTTAAATGTTCTATCTATTTAATCAAATGATCACGACAAAAAAGCCATGAAATAACCTATAATCATACATTTTTCAGAAGCATTTTTTTATTCATCCTTCTATTTCGGTTGAACATTTCCACTAGAAATGAAATTTGAAAAGTTATTTTCACTAGTTTAACTGCTAAAGAAAATCATCCGCAGTTGAACTAGTGAGAAAAATATTCCCACTAGTTCAACCGGTTGAACTGTCTGGTTGAACTAGTGGAAATTAGTCTCTTTTCACGATTTTTTCCTCTATTTCACGGTTGAACTTGTAAATTTGTCAGATTAGGCAGTTTGTTGCCATACAACCACCTCACTGTTTATACGCACGAAAGATAAATGTGGGTACTTAGAAAAACATTTACCCACCTTAAAATATTCTCAACAAATTTCAAACATCAATGAAGTAAACGTCTGCTCCTAATGGAAAGACAAATAAAAGGCCCCAAAATAAAAATGTCGAATAAAATTATACATGCATACCTTAGCAAAGAGTGAGTGGCAGCCTACAAAGCCTTCCAGTTTCATGCATGTTTTAACATCAGAAAATATAGAGCATTTTTGTTTGCTTCGATACTCTCGATCAAAAGACGGCATATTTTGTTCCTCGCATGAAAAATAGCAATAGGCAAAATACACACGCAATTTTGTACACTCGGCTAACAGTTACAGAGCTTTTAAAAACTAATTATTTCATTTCATTTATTATGTATTAGTACAAAAATAAGGAACTAATTATTTGACGTATTGGCGTCATTTTTAAATAAAATATATTACATTTTTCTTTTATTTATGTTAAAATCGAACGTACTTATGCATATATTATTACAAGTATCTACAATTTAATACACTAATAAAACTAATAATTAAAATAAAAACTACAAATAAAACATTGAAATTAGGTCGCTGTCTGCTGGTAGAGTACCCAAAAAGCTGGCGACATTACCTCTTTGAATCGCTAAACTAATGCGTTGCCCGAGGTAAGCGCCAGCTTTTTGGTCGTGGTAGACATCTATTAGGCGTCGGGACAGCTCCTTAACAAAACCACGTGCTTTTTGACCCCACGGGCCCAATGTATAATGTAGTAATTCGTGCATTTTACATACGATGTATATAAAAGTATTGTTTTGCTTAAAGTTTATCAACGGTTTTCAGTTCTGCCACATAATTATATGACCAGCCCACTACAACACGCTGTTGGATGGTCAAATAAATCATAATAAATCATTTTAAAAAAAAACATAAATCATATAAAAAGAAAAAATATGTGGTCATTGGAGTTATGTTCGATAACTTTGGTTCTAAGGCCAAGAAAGGAAAGAAGAATTTCCGATTGTGATTCCTATATAAAGTTGTCTTTATATAGAAATCACAGCAATTATAAGCAAGCATAACTCACTTCATAACTAAGCTGCAATAACCCAACTGCTAAGGCGTCGGCCTGGCGATCGACAGGTCGTAGGTTCGATCCCCAGTCATTGCACTATTGGCGTGAACCCACTCCAGACAAAAGCATATTTAGCTTAGTTGGAGGGGTTAACAAGTCTACTAGTAATGCGCAACCAACATTGCTCGTAAGCTTTTAAAAAAAAAAAAATAGCTAAACGACTCTGAAGCTGGTGTTTACGATTCCTAAACTTGTAGCAAGCTTGGTCACTGTCTTTTTTTCCACTTCGATGTTTTTTCATACTTGGTAATTTAATATGTTTTTTTTCCGGGAGTTTCTGTTGCTGTTCATAATTTCAATAGAACGTAAGGAAAATTGCCTTTTATTGTAACCTCCAGTTTGAACTTAGTAGGGTAAGTTGTATTGTGATAGGTTTCCTTCAGTCACGGTAAATTGCTACCTAGCTAGCTGTGCCCCGCGGTTTTACCCGCGTAGACATCGTTTATTTTTCTTTCATCTCTTGAGAGGGATATAACCTAATTGCCACGCTGGGTAGGCGGGTTGGCGATCGCAGGACGTAGCTTCTCGCACCGGTGACGTTGCTACCCGTCACCGGTCTGTAGTATTTAGCTACGCCGTAATTTCGAAATGTTTATACCGCCATTTATCGGTCGGCAGAGCCTCTTTGGTTGGTCAGCAGGATGCACCACGGGTAGGTGAGGTCGGAGCTACCTAAGGATGATGAAACCGACACCGAGTAGCGGTCTGGTTCTGTTGTCAGCAGAAGGTCCAAGCAATTGGCTGTATGGCCATCAACGTCCGGTATCCTTGTTGCTCCCTGGACCAACTGAGTGAGGTCTAGCGTTAAAGCAAGCTTTCGCATCTCTCGACCAGCGTGGTCTGTGCTCTGGTATGGGTACAGCCAGTCTTGATGATGGGCGTTGAAATCCCCCAGAAGCACTAATAGAGCAGAAGGATACCTCCTCTGTTGGGCCACATCAGCCGCCTCACTGAGGTGGTTTGTGAGCCTGTTTGTCTCTTCATTTCCGCTGTGCGAACGGTAGACACTAGCATAAATAATTTTCTCCATGCCAGTGTCCACCAAAATCCACATGACGGAAAGTTGAGGGTCTTCAAGGTTGCGGAGACGCCGATAGCAAATGTCATCGCGGGCATCCATACAAACTCCCGCCCTCGGCCTAAACTTATGTTCTAGAACATAGCCTGGGTAGGCTAGGTACGCCGCGTCGGCTGGACATTTGATCTGCGTCTCCGTGAGGAACAAAATATGCGGTTTTTCGGTCTCAAGATGGTGGTGGACCGAGAGGATATTGGAGTGCAAGCCTCGAATGTTTGAGAGGTGCACTTGAAGGGAGAGGACGTGCTTTCGCTGTTTAACCTCTATTCTGTTTCTGCCTTTCATTTTGTGGGGAGTGAAGTTAGGTAAGGGAAACGGAAGTGGAAACGAGGCGCTAATTACCAACCCGTGATACATATTAGGTCTTACCTATTGGGAACCAATCCTGGAGACCGCGGAGACGCCCGAGCCCCCCCAGAGGTAATGTGCATTCATGAATCATGGGTTTTCGTGGGATCATTAAATCTACCAATAATTAAGATAGTTTAAAAACTAAAACAACTGACTTCAATGCCCCGCGAGTCAATTTCAGTAGCAAGTTTGAGACGTTTATCGTCATATCTCTGAAGATACTTATCACATCTCAATGAAATTACAATGGGACCACTTCGGAAACGTACCCTACCGATTACAAAAATAATAATTCGAATCGGTTCACAATTGAGTCATCGCAATCGGAGTAATCGCGTAACATACAAACACAAAAAAAGAAAGAAAAAAGAACCATACAGACGAATTGAGAACTTCCTTCTTTTTGGAAGTCGGTTGAAAAGTAGCTTACCACCAAGGAGAACATCTGCCGCCGTAACCCTACGGCGTTCCCCGACGCAAAAAGTAGGAGTATTAACGTTTAACGTTAACGTTTACGTTTAACATGTGTATCTGTGTGTCTGTCTTTAGCATCTTAGCACCCAACCGGATGAACCGATTTTAATTTTATTGTTGATAGTAATTTTTTTTTTTTTTTTTTGATAGATGTCTTCATCGTGAGTGTTCTTAGCTTTGATTCATGAAAATTCTTTTAATTGTTATAAAACTATGAGCTTTAATCCACTTTCATAGGTCTGATCAATTCGAAAATCTTCTTCTTCAACGATATTGTAAGAACATGGAAGCACTGGCCTGGTGCTGGGACATCTCCTGGACTCTACAGAATACTCAAATCCTCACCAACTAACAGCTCAGATTTTAAATGTCGTGTTTAGAGTCATTGGAATGCTTTTAATGAAAAGATTATACATAGATCAGTCGGGGTGGTTTAAAATATTATATTATTATATATATATATATATGAATATTATTTTATACAATAGATCATATTATTATACTATATTGACTTCAAATTGATTGCGATCGGTGGGGATCCACAGAAAAGCTAAGCTATAATAATATTTTCGTAGTAACTATGACCTATTCTGTGGTTTGACTGCAAATATTTTATTAATTTTGCGATGCGTGTATGTGAAATCCGTGATATCTTCTAGAGTTTTCATTTCATTATATACTGTAAAGGACAATTTTAATATGAAATATGTGGCCAAGCTAATTAACGTAATTATTTGGATAAGAATTAATACTATATACTTGAAAATAGCCCTGGAAGTTATGTAATATTTTTTAACAAAAAATTAAAGATTGAAATGGTTACTGTGAGTCAACCTTAAGAGATAGATATATGCTGTCGCAGACTTTTTTGTAGGTCTTATTAAGTTGTACAACTCTTCCATAGAAAATATTCTTGCATCTGTTTTCAATTGAGCAGCGTTCGTAAGAAACGTATTTTTTCGACCGTTTTTTTGTCGACTTAGGTTGCAAATTAGGTCTCCACGAATGTACCTGATTTAAACGGGATAATATACAGCCTATTTTCATTTCGAAAGTCCATTCTATATATTAGTGAAAGAATTTTCTAAATCGGTCCAGTAGTTTTTGAGCCCAATCATTACAAACATACAAAAATACAAATGTTCTCTCTTTATAATATTAGTATAGAAGTATAGATGTATATAGGCTATCGTTGGTCTCCTTTCGTTAGTTAGTGATACGGTCGAGGATGGTAGCACGCTAGGCCTAGAATGGGAACTGGCTCTTATGGCCACCTGCCGGTTCACATTAGATGTTAAGTTCATCACCCACATATAACACCCGCCAAAATAATTATCATTATAATGTGAGCTTTAGGACGTCCCTTGTAGGTAGAATTTTCATTGACAACTCAAATTAGCAAACAGCTCGCTGTAGGCGAGTTTACCACCAGCGTACTACTCGTGTCGCTTACTGTTCGTCACAAGCGAGCGGCCCGCGCGGCGACAGCGAGCGGTCCGCGCGGCGTCCGCGCGCAGACTGTTTCGCTTGAAGCACGTTTTCTTTTTGTAGACTGGCCGCTGTAAGCGCGTGGACAGTTGGTTGCCTGTTAGCTGTCCGCGCGTGAACAGCTGGTTGCCTGCTAGCTGTCCGCGCGTGGACATCGAGTACTTAGTCACGTCCGTTTTAGTTGTACTATTTATTATTCTGTGGTTTAAGGCAGTGTTGTGCGGAAGTGGTGTTGGAGCAGGATCTTGTAAGTGGGCGACGACCTTAACGACGACGACGAAGGCAACAGATTTTTCATCCCATCTATTCGAAAAACGAAGCCGACTAGTCTCCCTATATACTCCCGGGTCTCTTAAAGTGATTACACTTGACCCGCACACGCAGGGTTCCGATTAAAAAACATTTGCCTGTTGTATGGGAACCCCCGTTAATGTTGTATTTATTTTAGTTTTTAATTTTTGATATTATAGCAGCCATTGTAATACACACCAGAAGTAAATTTAAAGTCTCTATCTATTAGCGTTGGTAAGATCGAGCATAAAAAGTCTCAAAAACAAGTTTCTTCTATGGGGACCCCTTAATTATTTTATATTATTTAGTTTTTATCGGTTTTTATACATATATAGCGAATACCCATGTATAGAAGCGCTTTATTGACAAACATCAAAATATGTCAATACAATGACAAAAAATTCTGAACGAACCAACAATAAAAACTTGGGACCACAATCAAAATTTAAAAAAAAACTGGCCAAATGCAAGTTGGACTCGCACTCGTAGGGTTCCGTTACACAGTTAAGTATTCCATAACTATGATTTTTCGTAACTACAAAATTAACTTTGTTTTTCATAGTGTTTGTATGAAAAACAAAGTTATCTTTGCGGTGCCATATCTCTAAAACTGCTGACTGTATCTCGTTCAAACCAATTTTCTTTGTTAGTTTTTATTAAGATCTACAGCATATATTTTTTTTAGATTTTTCACTCCCATACTTTAAAAGTTAGAGGGGGGGGGGGGGGGGGCGGACTTCTTTCTTTCAAATGATTGACTTTGAGAAAAAATGATTTTAGGAAACTCAATGTCATTTTTGAATACCTATCCATAGACACCCCACACGTATAGGTTTGAAGAAATTTTCTTTTATTTTTTCAGTTCCATGTATTGGATGCCCTCCCTTAAACTTTTATATTTTTTATATTTGTATAAAAATCGGAAAGCGGTTCACAGAATACATCTATCAAGTTTCAATTCTGTAGTCCTAACAGTTTCGGAATAAAATGGCTGTGACATACGGACGGACAGACAGACAGACACAGACATGACGAATCTATAAGGGTTCCGTTTTTTGCAATTCGGCTACGGAAACCTAAAAATTACCTACGCGATAATCCCAGTAATGTGGATGTATTATGTTGTCGATTCAAAACCCTTAATTTATATACATGCTTCAAATTTAAATTCGGGAAGTGGAACATAGTCTACTCTACCCTACCGAAGAGACGAACGTCAAATGTTTGACAGGAAAGTAGGTAGAACAGTTTAAATGGGAAAGTGAGATTATTGTTTTTCTCGCAATTATTCCATATTTTCTCACCGTTTAAACCTTCCCTGAACTACGACAAACATTTCAAAACCAAAATCAGCTTAATCGGCCTAACCGTTTTCGAGTTTTAGCGAGACTAACGAATAGCAATTGATTTTTATACATAAGAAGAAGAAGAAGAAGAGAAGATGTGATCTAGTTAATGTTATTTGACATGTAAACTAAAAACTACATTAAAATCTGTTACGTAGTTTAAAATATCTAAGCGTATAGACAGCGGAGCGCTTATGTTATATAAGTACTATGTATTAAAGAATAAAGATGTATATAATATCGTTTAAAAACTAAAAAACAACCGACTTCAATGCCGCGCTATTCATTTTCAGTACCAATTTTGAGATGTTTATCTCAATATCTCTGGAGATACTTATCATACCTCGATAAAATTACCATGGTACCACACTTGGGATATCTCCTTTCGAACAAAAAAAGAATAATCGAAATCGGTTCATTAACGACGAAGTTATCCGCGAACAAACATAAAAAAAAAAAAAAAAAAAAAAACGGTCGAATTGAGAAACCTCCTCCTTTTTTTGAAGTCGGTTAAAAATACATCAAACAGTCAAAATTTACAAGATGTGGATATTACACGCAAACAAAACCACCCTAATTAGTATACAGATATTAAATATCACCCTTCAGACAAATACTCGACGTAAATTACAACTGACGAAATACTCGGCTTCTTCCACGGCGTACTCGTTACAAGGACCCTCTGAAAATTAAAAAAAAAAACTTGTGTCATACCTGTCCTTAGGTACTATTATTTAGTCTGTGCCTTAGGGCGGCTGTCTACGCTTCCGCGATATTTCCTGCCGCTGCTGTAATTGACGAACGTGTTCATTTTTATCTAGGGTTCCGTTGGATTTTAGTTTTTGTTTTGCAGTTGTGAAAAATCTGATAGAAACTGTGTGTTTATCATAAATTTTGATAGAATGATTTTTTAATCATTCTATCGAACTTTATGATAGACACTATTTAATTTTAATATAAAAATTTAAATTTAAATTTTATATAAAATTTTTATTTTATTTATATAAATTAAATTAAATTCACTTACTCACAAGATTTTTCGTAACTACAAAATTAACTTTGTTTTTCATAGTGTTTGTATGAAAAACAAAGTTATCTTTGCGGTCGCCATATCTCTAAAACTGCTGACTGTATCTCGTTCAAAACAATTTTCGTTGTTAGTTTTTATTGAGATCTACAGCATATATTTTTTTTAGATTTTTCACTCCCATACTTTAAAAGTTAGAGGGGGAGGGGGGGGGGACACACATTTTACCACTTTAGACGCGCCTATCTTTCAAATGATTGACTTTGAGAAAAAATTATTTTAGGAACCTTAATGTCATTTTTGTAGACCTATCCATAGACACCCCAGACACTGCTGTATAGGCGACGACAAGACGACGGAATTTTCCGAATGCTGCCCAGCCCAGCTCGAAGTCGTGTTTGCCTAGTTGGAGCGTCTGCCCTAGGTAAACATACTTAGTGACAACTTCGAGACACGTATAGGTTTGAAGAAAATTTTTTTTTTGGTCCGTTCCATGTATAGGCTGCCGCCCTTTAAAGTTTTATTATTATTTTTTTGTATAAAAATCGGAAAGCGGTTCACAGAATACATCTTACCTACCAAGTTTCAATTCTGTAGTCCTAACAGTTTCGGAATAAAATGGCTGTGACATACGGACGGACGGACAGACAGACAGACAGACACACAGACGGACAGACATGACGAATCTATAAGGGTTCCGTTTTTTGCCATTCGGCTACGGAACCCAAAAAATAAAAATAAAATGAACGAAATGTCGGAGATTGATGAAGCTATATAGAATGCATTTGAATATGCTCCATCAAATACATCCTATATAGCTGCATCCCGGTCATTAAGTTAATTCTTTTCATTTAATAATAAACTGTCAAAGTTTGTTTAAGGGGGCTGGTGCCATTTATGTGGCTTAAACGGTTTATTTTTTATGACGAGTAGATTATATCAAGAGTAACAAAAATCTACCTTTACTTTAAATAAAGCGGACGTAACTGTTGGTACCACAAAGTCATTAATATAAAAGACTAGCTGTGCCCCGCGGCTTCGCTTGCGTTAAAAACAACTTTCATTTATTTAAACATTTTTTTTCATAAGAACCATCTCCTGACGATATAAAACACGACAAATAAAGAATTAGCGAAATCGGTCCAGCCGTTCACGCGTGATGTCGTGACCAAGGGCAATTGGGATTCATTTTTACAAGCTTTTATTTAACTTGCAATGTATGTATGTATGTCACTATGTATGTTCGGGTGGAATCTTGGAAGCTAAATAAGACCCACTTCCCAATGTCCGATTCGACTCAAATTTAGTTTACTTATGTATCTTTGGTGACAGTACAATGATATGGTACCATGGAGCGAGTCTAATGATGGAGACGGAAGGTGGCCATAGCATCTCTGTGATAAAACAACATAACCCTACCGAATTTGGGTTCGATTGATTGGTCTTGAAAATAACTTTTCACCTGGATGATATCCAGGGTCTGATGATGAAGCTGGAAGGTGGCCACGGCATCTCTGTGATAAATCAACATAACCCTACCGAGTTTGGGCTCGATTGATTCGTCTTGAAGATAACCTTTCACCTAGATGATATCCAGGGTCTGATTATGAAGCTGGAAGATGGCCACGGCATCTCTGTGATAAATCAACGTAACTCTACCGAGTTTGGGCTCGATTGATTCGTCTTGAAGAGAACTTTACACCTAGATGATATTTAGCGACTGTTGATGAAGCTGGAAGGTGGCCTAGGCATCTCTGTGATAAAATAACGTAACCCCAGTGAATCTGGGCTCAAATGATTCGTCTTGAGGAGCACTTTACACTTAAGTGATGGCCAGGATCTGATGATAAAGCTGTAAGGTGGCCAGGGCATTTCTGTTATAAAGCAACATATCCCCAGCGAGTCGATTGATTTTCCTTGAAGAGCACTTTACCCATAATCACATTAAATATCCGTGGAATATTCTAAAACATCATGCCTTCTCTTAAATACTTAGGTAGTAGGTAGGTAGTCGGTATCTATACCTACCTACTAAAAAGTTCAAAATAAATTATAAGTAAAAAATATTTTTAAAAACAAGCTTTTATCTGGGACAATGAACTAAAATGGTAAAACTAAATTCTAGTAAGTATTTGGCGTGGTACTTACCTATATTTTTAAAACCTTGAGGCACTGAAGTATAGTAATTACCTAGCCTGAATAAAACTGGCCAAGAGTCAGACTTTTGTTCCACACACAGAGGGTTCCGAACGCCATCTATCGAATTTCTAACGAACTTCTAATACCTACTAAGTAAACATTAAAACAAAGGTAGAATAGTATTATATAGTAGTAATAGTAATAGTAGTAATTAATATTATTAAATATCTGGTTGACCGAGCTTTCCCGACATCTATTGATGAATAATAATACTATTTTTTTTAATTGAGAGCAAGTAACTGCTTTACCGACACAGTACTTCGACTCGCCAAAAAATGTCGGGAAGAGTCATATTTTAAGTTGATTATCAATAAAGTTGATTATTGAAAACACGAATAAAACAACATTTTCTCAAAATGCTAGGAGTCATTTTAGATCGATTTATCGCCCCCAAAATCCCCTGTATACAAAATTTTATTTAATCGTTGGAGCCGCTTCTGAGATTCAGATTAAGGTAAAGACGATAGCGCCATCTTTGATGCTAACTAGATGGCGCGGCGCTATCGTAAAAAACATTTTTTACACTTTTCTTTAATTTTTAACTTTGTTCTTTTCTTAGTATTTGTTATTATAGCGGCAACAGAAATACATCATCTGTGAAAATTTCAACCGTCTAACTATCACGGTTCATGAGATACAGCTTGGTGACAGACGGACAGACAGACAGACAGACAGACAGACGGACAGTGGAGTCTCAGTAATAGGGTTCCGTTGGTACCCTTTGGGTTCGGAACCCTAAAAACGGGTAGTGCTTCAAGCTTTTAAGAATATAGGTAAGTACTCGTACCTACACGCCAAATACTTACTAGAATTTATTTTTACCATTTTAGTTCAATGTCCCATATAAAAAAGCTTGTTTTTAAAAATATTTTTTATTAATAATTTATTATATATAAAAAGACTACATTTTTATTATAGTTGAAGACTGAAGGTTAGCGATGATTGGCTAAAAATAAATGCTATAGTTCTACAAAATTCAGAGTTATTGGCATATTTGAGACCCTGAGCCCCAAACTTGTGATCTTTTTAAAATTATTTATTTATATATTTTTAATCGACTTCACAAAAAAGGAGGAGGTTCTCAATTCGACAGATTTTTTTATGCTGAATATAAAAAATCCGATTTGAAAAATTATCTTTTAGTTTGAGAGATTATGCCTTCCGATTGGTTCCATTTAAATTTTATCGACATCTGATAATAATCTCCGGAGATATTGAGATAAATGAATTTGTATATCTGGATGACATGATTATGGCCAGTGGCTATTTTGACTACCGCGGCATTTGAAGTCGGTTTTTTCGTTTTGTACGATTCATAAGTTATGTTATAACTTTTTGCTTGTGCTTAAATGGACTAACAAACGTCATATTTGTATAAAAGGCATGGAAACATTTATTTGCATTCAATATTACACAACCACGTGTCCTACATGTGTTTTTAGGGTTCCGTACCCAAAGGGTAAAACGGGACCCTATTACTAAGACTCCGCTGTCCGTCTGTCTGTCTGTCTGTCTGTCTGTCCGTCTGTCACCAGGCTATAGCTCATTAACCGTGATAGTTAGACAGTTGAAATTTTCACAGACGTTGTATTTCTGTTGCCGCTAGAACAACAAATACTAAAAACAAAATAAAGTCAAAAATTAAAGGGGTCCCCATACAAAGAACGTGTTTTTAAACGCCATCTATCTAATTAGTTTCGGCAAAATGACATAGATGGCGCTAGTAAACGAGCCCAGTCTTTCTAGATCGCGACCAAACCAAATATTCTTGGTAATATAAATTAATCAAATACATGAGGTTGAAACTTTGTTATGTTTCGTATTGTAAGGAACCCTCCCTAAGTGTGCGATAAGAGACGCGATGCTGACTCGCACTTGGCCAGTTTTATTCATCGTGCTATTTGAATGAAATGTATCGCTTATCAAAACAAGTATCAAATCATCACTTATCATCATGATTGACGTCAGAAGTGCCGTAGCTACGCAATTTGACAGGTGAAGAAATGGTATCGGGAAACTACGGCCATTGCTCCCGGAACCCCAAAAATCAGCGTCGGAAATGTAACGGGAATGTAACTTTGTCATAATAAAAAATGTTTAGTAATCATTCGATTCTTAAGTGAATTTGAATGGATTTTAATACGACAGAGTTTTTAAACATTGAGTTAGGTAGATCACGCAATGAAGGAAAAAATGCTAATATTTCTGTCGGGTTGAATCTCTGCATTGTTAAGTCTTGATTGTACGTAATAGGTATTTTATAAACATATAATTAACCTCAATTTGTATTTAAGTTTTTATAAAGTTGAGTAAGATGAGTAGCAATTTGCATGTTATAAATAAGCGCCATCGTAATTTGCTGCTTACAATACCAATTTACTACTGTTTATTTCAAAGTGTTTTCACAAAAGAGCATAAAAGATAAGTGCATAAAAGAGGAGGTTCTCAATTATTTTGTGTGTTTTCTTTTTATTGTTTGTTTCCTTTCCATTTTCAACCATGTTGGATATCAAATAAAAGTGCTTCTTTATCAAATTTCAAACTAGATAAATTTAGTTTAATTTAGCCTAGATATATACTGCCAAAGACCAAATAACAGCTTAGTAAGGAGGAAACATGCTTTAATATTTTAATGATTTTGGATAAAAAAATTATGGAGAAAGAGATAGATAGACATAAGGAGCGAAGCTAGAAAAAGATTAGTTAGTTTTCGCTTTATTTATGTAACGCGTCTTTTGAACCCCCGACGCAAAAAGAAGGGGGTGTTATAAGTTTGATCTATGTATCTGTGTATATTTGTGTCTGTCTGTAGCATCGTAGCGCCCAAATGGATGAACCGTTTTGATTTCGTTTTAGGGTTCGATACCCAAAGGGTAAAACGGGAAATAGTTAGACAGTTGAAATTTTCACAGATGATGTATTTCTGTTGCCGCTATAACAACAAATACTAAAAACAGAATTAAGTTTAAAATTTTTGGGGGTTTCCATACAAGAAACGTGTTTTTTTCGGCTATTCAATATAACACCATCTATGAACGCATAGGTGGCGTTATATTGAAATGCCGATCCCGAACACCTTTGTGTTAACTTGCACTTAGATGGCGTTAGACGTTAGATGGCGTTATAAGAAATAAGCACACGGCTTACAACTTTGTTTTGATAATTTCTTTATTAATTATTATTTTTTGTTGGCGATAAATGATAGTGGTATTTTTTGCTCGATCTTATAAAATACTGTAGTGTGGTACGGAACCCTACGAGTGCGAGTCCGACCTGCACTTGGCCAGTTTATTTTTGTATGATAGGTGTCTTCATCGAGAGTGTTCTTAGCTTAGTTTCATGGAAATCCATTCAGCCGTTTAAATATTATCCGCTCTTTTTGGTTGATGAGACTACGATTGCAACTTTCGTAAGCCCTTGACCGCGGACGTCAAAAAATCAAAATAGCGCTTTTACGCACTACTTACCTGCCACTCTACTGCCGTCTGTTTAGCGTTGTTTTTTCATTAGTCAAATTTACGTAGTATTTATATTCTCTTTGAGTCAAATCAAATTGAGTATCCTGTTACTTCAATGATATTGCAAGAATATGGTAAACTTGACCTAATGTAGAGACATCTTCTTAAAACTGCAGAATACTCTCAACTTCTCGTCTGAATGTCGTATTTAGGCTCATTGGAATGGTCCCAATGAATAAATTAGACATATAAAAATTAGTCGGGGGTGGTTTTCAATGTTGAGTTTAAAGGTACGGCCTCACCGCTGCGTCCTGCGTCCTGTGGGCACGATCTCAGTACTCTTCAATTGATTTCTGATCGCGTTTGGTGTGAACCAGTCGGTACAAATACTACTATTATGCGCTATCTGATCGCCGCCTGGATCGCGTACGCAGGACGCCGCGGTGTGTACCGTACCTTAAGTATTATTGTACTCGGTGCAGATACAAGCAAGATTTCATACTACGAAGCAAACATAATTATTTTCGTTACGCTTCGCTCCCAATGTGCAGATTAGGAATGTATTTCCGATTTAATATAATTTATTTCTAGGCTGTGCTTTCAGAATGAATTCCATTGAAAAACAATCTTTTCCATATAACTACAGTATAAAATGACGCTGTGCTCTGAACTTTGGTATAAACAATTCATACTTTTAAAACATTATTAGATAATAAAACAGCTATCAAGGTGACACGGTGATAAGGTACCTAACCTAAGTCTGAGTTCATCGACCTCGCTATCAGAGCGACCTCTATCACCGATTGCTACTATCTTGATACTGATGCATTTTTATAAACACACAATATCGAAGAAAGTGTAATGTCTTTCATATCGCAAGATAGAATTGGCTGGCAGATAAGATTGCGGTAGTTAGAAAAAACAAACAGTTTTTTTTATACGTCGGGCAGATACGCATTTGGCAACTTTCTCACCTGAAGTTAACCGACGATGCGGTGTAAAATAGATACACAGTCTGGAATAAAGGCATTTCGTACACAACATGCCTATTTCGTGTGTTTGTAACACGACGCTAATCTTGGATACCCGACGACTTTAGTATCGATGCGACTACTGCAATATAAATCGAAATTTCGGCGGATCGGAATTCAAATTTTGAAATTTTGTGGTGTAGTAGTAGCCTCGACACTAAAGTCGTCGTGTAACGGATATTTGTGTACGAAGGGCCTAAGATGACAATGAGACGAGGCTTTAGACTACTGACTTTAGTGTAATCTACATTAGACATGTGCGCCGCGTTAAAATATGATGGCGGCGGCGCGCTGCTGTTTTCCTTTCGGCGGCGGCGCGACGCCGGCGGCGTGGCCTGCTTTACGTTTTTTTTTTTAAATATTTATTAAATCAAGCTAAAAACGTTTTAAAACATCAAAAGTAACTCCATATTTTCTCTTAAACCGTACTCAATTAATGCAAGACTTCACTAGTTGATCATGTACAAATATTTAAGGGTCTCTTTAATAATATAAAATAGAAAAACTAGGTATACGTTGGTCACACTATAAGTTTTGCGTAACTTAAAAAAACGACAAGTTATAACCAAAATATTATATTTATTGCTTTTCAAAATACTCTCCTTTACATTTTAAACATTTTTTCATGAGATCGAACCATTTTTTAAAACAGGAGGACCACAGATCTGAAGGCATGTTTTCTACGTGCTGATTGAATGCTATCACTGCCTCTTCGGAGTTGGTACAAGTGAAACCTCTCATCAAATCTTTGATTTTTGGGAAAATACAGAAATCACAGGGTGCTAGGTCGGGTCTATGCGCAGGATGGGTGAGTTGTACTTATTCGAAAGCTAAAGATGACTTTCTTTTGTTGGCCGTGTGTGAAGAAGCGTTGTCGTGATAAAGGAGAACGCGGCGTTTTGGTCGTCTTTCACTACCTTTTTCTAACACCCTAGGTAAACAAATGGTAGAATACCACTCATTATAATAAATTATAATCGGAATATCGGTATTAACACTCTTTTGATCTTCAAGTGGAGTTGTACAGATGGGACCCGTAGCTAAGAAAAAAAAACGCGATCATTTTTTTACCAACGTTTCTCGCCTGCCTCACTTTTGTTGGCCTGTTTGCATGATTCAAAAACCCATTCACAAGATTGCTGTTTTTTTCCGGGTTCTAAACAATAAATCCACTTTTCGTCTCCTGTGACAATGTCATAAACAGCATTAGAATGTCCGTGGTCGTACTTCAGCAGCTGTAGTATCTGTGAGCACCAATCCACGCGAGCCCGCTTCTGCTCCGCTGTCAGTTCATGAGGGATCCAACGACAACAAAGTTTCCGAACTTTCAATTCTTCGTGTAAAATTTTCTGAATTTGGCTCATACCAACGCCCAATAGTCTCGAATTATCTCATAGGTAATCCGCGGGTTTTCTTCAATTAGCCGCTTAACAGTAGGCACATTGTTTTCGTTGACGGCAGTTGAAGGCCGCCCTTCACGAAAATGACGAATTTCGTAAAGAAACTCGACCTCTCTTAAATTCAGCAAACCATCGCATGACGGTGCTCAAACAAGGTGCTTCTCTCCCAAAAGAATTTTAAAGACGAGCGGCACAGTCTTGCGTAGAGAGAGAGAGAACTTTTAAAATCATAAAAAATCATCGCTCTAAAATCTTTTCGACTTAATTCCATTTTCGTTGCGTACGTAGAACTTTGAAGTGTGATAAAAAAACAATTGACAAATGATTTCCCGCCAATTGTTTTTTTTATTACTGAGAAGGTTGCAAAGTTTAAAAAATATAACATTTGTCCCATTGTAATTTCATTGAGATCTGATACGTATCGCTAGAGATATGACGATAAACGTCTCAAACTTGCTACTGAAATTGACTCGCGGGGCATGGAAGGCGGTTGTGTTAGTTTTTAATCTATCTTATTTATTATGTATGTATTTTTGTGTGGGTCAAATCTTGGAAACTTAATGAAAACCACTTTCTGACGTTCAATTGTACTTACATTTTGTATATGTTCGGCAGCTCTCCTTAAGAGCCAGTTCCCATTCTAGGCCTAGCGTGCTTACCATCTTAGACCGCATCATCACTTACCAACAGGTGAGATAGTGGTCAAACGCTAGCCTATAAGATATATAAAAAAAATGTACTTGCGTGTCTTTGGTGACAAAGTAACAATATGATACGATCGAGCTGACCTGGAATCGGGCTGTAGGTACTGGAACTTCGTAATGTCATATGATAACGCAGTTGGATTTGGGCTAGTATGTATTATTAGATATCATTAGTATTTTTTATTATACATGATAATGTCTTTACAGAAAGTGTTTTTAACTTCCTGATTGTGGTTGGCACGCAAAGTCACGCTGCGCCAACGGTAACACGGTAACCAAATTGACGATATTTCCTTGAGATATCTCATTACAAGTCTTCATACCCATATAGTAAGTTTAACAGAGATAAGCGGGACAAATAGAGCTGCTACATCGCAATCCATACCTAAAACTAAAAGCTCAATTCAATTATAATTGAATTGCATTGACTAGTCTACATGGGACATAATCCTGCTCGAGCTATTAGCATCGCTTACATGACCATATCTAAACATAGCTTAGTGTAAATAGCATACCTAGATGCTTTGATCACGCATCATGTAATTAGATTGGTTCTGTCAGACAAATCAACAGTACCATATTGGATAGATAGATAGATTTAGTAGCAGGACTTCTGTTTTGACATCTCCTGTATAATTTTGTCTGACAAGAGTAGTATCATCTCTAATTGTCTTTATTCTACTGTGACGGAGAACTTTATTTGGTTGAAAGGCCAGGGTTGTAACTGGGTATTTGAGACTTCTAAATCAAAACATATATTTATTGTTGAAAATGTGTACAAGTCGATGGTAAATTCGTTGCATGGTAGTTAGTATTGACAATTTGCTCTTTTCGGCAAAAAAAAATGTAGTTAAAAATGGGTAAGATGTGGAGAATTAACAACCAATAAAAAAATTGGTTTACCAAAATTAATGAAATTATAATTTCATTTTTTACGATCCCACCTGTTGATATACGGGTTGGTGTTGGTTCGTTGGAAAGTAACGATGTGGGCAAAGATGCTAAAATAGCTATGGTAGCTAGGCCAAGACTGAGAACTTACTCTCAAGGACAGCTGTTGGAATTCTTAGATGTTTGGCAACAGACTAAGCTTATAATTATATTGTAATACGGGACTTACCGCGCTAAAAACATAATTTAATTACCTCGACGTTTCGATCAAGTTGCATTGACCGTGGTCACGAGAAGACTGAAGTTGTGGGTATCAGCATTGTTTTGATTGAGAGTAGTTTGAAACTACCCTCATTTGATCTTGATCGGAGTTGCCATTGCGACACACTGTACTGATGATATCGGCAGATTTTCGTTGATTTAAACTTCGACTGGAACACTTGCTAATCACTGGGTTCCAAGTTGTGGCCAATCTAAAACCATCCTCCCGGTTGAAATTTGGATGTTTTTTTATTTCAACCGCTTCACCACATGAGTAATCTTTACTCATGTGGCTTCACGTACAATACGGGAGTAATAGTAACGTTCGGTGGAGATAATTTTAGGGTCGTGAAGTTCAATCCAGTGGTTAGGTCCCGAATCTAGCAAATGCTCGGCGATGGCGGACTTATTAACCTGGCGGTTTTAAAAAGCTGCAATATGTTCTTTGACTCTTTCTGCGATTGTGCGCTTTGTTTGTCCAATATACGACTTTCCGCAGCTGCAATCAACTTTACGATGTAAATAAAATTATGTTTTTAGCGCAATAAGTCCCGTATTACAATATGTGTGTAATTTGCGAAAGTTTAAAATAGACTAAGCTGACTTGACTTAGCATCTAACAAAGTAAATTACGAGTAACTGCCTGAAAGACAACCAATCAATATCTCGCCTGGTGGTAAGCGATGATGTGGTCGAAGATGGTGAACACGCTGGGCCTAGAATACTCTGAGTCTCTCGGGCTGTGTGATGCCAGAACACTGTAAGGTTATAGCAGCAGATTTTCTCCTGAATGGTGGTAAGCTACTTTTTGGTAGCTAGTCAGGTGGAACATGCTCCTACCACCTTTGGACGAACACCTGTGTTAGAATTAGAACCGGCGACCTTGTAGCTTACAAGTCAAGCTATCCAACCTTTTCGCCAACGGCGCTCTCAGATTTTCTTTAACTTAATTTAACTTCTAACAAATTTCTACCACGTATGAGTAACTGCCTGAGAGATAATTTAAGATCATTTACAAAACGAAAAAAACCGACATCACATGCCGCGATAGTGAAAATATCCACTATAGTCATAATCATGTCGTCAAGGTATCAAATTTGTTTTTATTGTTTATATCCATATCTCCGGAGATAATTGTCATCTCGATATGAGTGGGACCAAACAGGAGGCATCTCTCAAACAAAACAATTTTTTTTCAAATAGGTTAAGGTTTGACGGTAACAAACATAAAAAACAGTCGAATTGAAAACCTCCTGCTTTTTTGTGAAGTCGGTTAAAAACTATTAAGGTACGGACACACCGCAGCGTCCTGCATGCGCGATCTAGGCGGCGATTAGATGGCGCAGTAGTATTTGTACCGACTGGTTCACACCAAAAGCGATCAGAAAATAATTGATAAGTTATTTTTCAAAAAAAATAAAACCGACTTCATAACCACAAAAAGGCACTCAAAAGAGAAAAATAATTTACTTAAAATTATTATAAGCGTTACCCACGTCTCTATTTGAAGTCGGTGCCAGCCAAGTCTAATAGGTAGTAGATAGATAATACCTACGAGTACATGTATCTACCTACTTACTAACCTACATGTACCTACTTACTACTACTACATACATACCATCTATCTAATATCCAATAGACTTGGCTGGCACCGACTTCAAATAGAGACGTGGGTAACGCTTATAATAATTTTAAGTAAATTATTTTTCTCTTTTGAGTGCCTTTTTGTGGTTATGAAGTCGGTTTTATTTTTTTTGAAAAATAACTTATTTTACCCTTTTTAGTGCAAAAAAAGTTTTAATGAAATTACATACATCTATTAAATTTCGTGTCTGGGCCGTTATACACTGACGGATATATACTTTTTGAAAATTTCAAGTGTGTACCTATAACGGTTAAGAAGATACAGATCTGTAAAGTGCGCACATATAGACACACGGACGGACGGACGGACGGACGGACGAACAGACAACAAAGTCTCAGAAAGTGTTCATTTGGTAGCCTTTGGGTTCGGAACCCTAAAAAAATTGACTTTAAATGCCGCGCTAAAGTGAAAATATTCACTAGTAATAATGATGTCATCAAGGTCTCATAGGACAATGTCCAAAATGGCCCTGTGCAATAAAAGCATCAGACACACGATAATTAATTGTCTATTTTATTACAATAATTCCAAATACTTTTATAACACGGACTAGTTGTATTCCAAAATGAATATAAAAAAGTATTATTTGCGATTATTAACATTAATTGCCGCCATATGGCCAACAGGGTACTGAATCACTCTACTACGTTATAAGAGGCACTTCCCTATATTGTGGATACCCGAATTATGTAAGCACTGTGTAGCCAACCTAACAACGGAAAGTATTATTTACGTAGTAACTATTATATAATATGTGGTTTTATGCTTATAATTTTTTTTTGCTGTGTTGATTGGTACAAAGTACGTTCATGATTCTGAGTTATTTAATTATGTATGCAGTGTCGCGGGACTGAAATGGCCGCCATCTTCGCCAAATGTCATGTCATGTCAAAAAATATTAGGTATGTTTAAAAAAGTTTGCACTCTAACAAGACTTTGCCCGGTAGAACATTCCTGTGAAGACAAATTATTTATATTTATACATAATTATTTATTATAATTATTAATATATAATTATTTATTGAGGGCCCGGTGGCGTAATTGGGAGAACAGTCGGCTTTGATGCCGTGGTACCGAGTTCAAACCGCCGTGCACCAATGAATTTTTCTATCGAAAAATATATGTGCGCTTCTCACAGTGGCCCTCCGGTGAAGGAAAACATCGTTAAGAAACCAATAACCCCCGCATGGTGGTAGAACATATCTAGTGTCCGCCTGGCCAGCTACCACCCTCAAGTCAGAAAATCTGTCGCCAAACATCTAAAGTGTTCCGGCAGCTATCCTTGAGAGCCAGTTCCCATTCTAGTCCACTTCTCTATCTTCGACCGCATCATCACTTAGCAACAGGTGAGATAGTGGTCAAACGCTTGCCTATAAGATATTACAAAAAAAAATCCCCACCTTTATTTCTATCTCGCTCACAGTTACCGTAAGAATATCTTATATGCAATAGCAACCTCCATTGTGTATAATCTTCTTGGGACTCTTCTACTAAAACTAGTACAATCTCCTATGTTTGGGGTATTTATCTCCATATCTCTGGTGATACTAATCAGATCTCGATAAAATTAAAATGGGACCACCTCGGAAACGTATCCTACCAATTAAAAAAAGAATCATTTGAATCCGTTCACAATTGATGGAGAAATCGCGTAACATACACACAAAAAAAAAAAAAAAAAAAAACGTACAGACGAATTGAGAACCTCCTCCTTTTTTGTGAAGTCGGTTAAAAAGTACTAAGATTGCGCCCGCAGATCGCAGGACGCCACGGGTGGCCGTACCTTTAATCTTCACTTCTAGTTATTAAATGTATCTACATCTACCGTTAAATATTTGTAAATACATAAACATAAACACCAATTATTGCACCTTCGCAAGGCCAGAGCCCTCACAACATTAGTATTAGCAATGACCCAAATCATGTTTCATTTCGTGGTAATTAAGTATTTAGATGTAATGTAACATTCAAATCGACACGATACACGAAGGGCGCTGCATGCACTTGTGAGTGACTCACTTTCTGAGTTAATGCAAGGCTATAAGGGCGAGAATACGGTGATTTTGAGTCAATGGCTTGTATTAGGGATGTTACGGGGGTAGTTTTATCGGAACCAAATACGATACCGGAGATTTGAAATGTATTTTAACGGAACCGAAATCGGAACCGAAACTGGAACCGGAACCGAAACCGAAATTGGAACTTGAGGTGAACCATGGAGTGTTGGGGATAAAGAACCTATGTAAAGGCTGGGTCAGATAAATGAATAAAACAATACTATAATTATTCGGTATAACCGCCGTTTCAATTAAATCGGAACCGATGCCGAAATCGGAGGTGTGAAATCAACCGAAAGTTTCGGTATATTGGAACCGAAGCCACAACTCCGTAACATCTCTAGCTTGTATTACCTACAGTAATAATATATTAAAATTATTAAATAAAACCGGCTAAATGTGAGTTGGACTCGCGCACCGAGGGTTCCATACACATTTGTTGAACTACGTTAGACGACAAACTTAAATTTGCATTTCAATCCTTAGACCGATGCCTAGTCACGGTTAATGTATCAATCGCAATTAATAAGTTTGTAAATAGTATATTCTTTTTTTTCCTATACGTGTGCTGTAAGAAATTGCTTCTTTTCTTTTAACAATTCTATGTCAACGGGAAGTTAAACCCTTTAGGTTGTGATTCCACTGTTAAATCGCAAAATATTTGATTTTTTACAGCTAAAAGAGAGATTATTCAGATTTCATGAGATGCTGCAGCACCAAGTCTTTGTTCGACAAGATGATTGAAGTAGGAGAATACCGTACTTATATAGAATTGATGAGACCTGAAAAAGTGACTATCATAGCGTCATTAATAAGAAAAAACCCATTGTCTTACCGTACATAAATAGCATTTTTATATTTCTTTTTTAATTAAATAGTATATTCATGTATTTAAACAACTGAAAAATAATTACCTAATGACAATATCAAAATTATATAAACTACAATTTGTAATATTTTAACCATCGATATAAAAAGGGAGATGCGGTACTCACTCTTATGCCTCGTTAACATAATGGAACTAGAAAGAACTACATAAAAACACGAATTTCTAATGTCGAGCTTGATGTACATGAAGAACAGAGGCATTGTCACTACTTATTTCAATGGATCTGCGATAATTGCACATGTAATTCTGTACGTGCTACACAAACGCCAGTTCGATTGTGACTAAGGTGAAATTAGGTTCACGAACCTAATTCACGGTCCACGTTGAGGAGCGAGGTACTTTATCTCCCTTTATTTATATATATCATGATTTAAACTATAAAATACATAACCTAGGTCAATACCTACCGGTAATGTTCCATGTTATTGTACTTGTATATAACTTTTTTTTCGGATCCTCGCTCACAAACAATAACAACATAACAATAACAACTCTTATATATCAAAGTAACCATAGAGCTGTCTATACATACGCTGTGTATACAATACGTACAATCGCAAGTGAATCACTACACTTCCTTCATAATTAATAATTTCATGGAGTTTACATTCAGCCGTCGTTTCTAGGTTAATTGTTTACTCAATGATTCACCGCCAGTGCCCCGGTTCTTTGCAATTAGGTAAATCAGTGTATTTGATTTATATTACAATATGACATGGTAATTTGTTTGATAACTTATTTAAATGTATCAGCATTATCAACCAGGTTCAGTCCACTGTTGGACATAGGCCTCTCCTAAGACACGCCACTGAGGTCAATTTTCAGCTCTTCTTTTGCAGTCACTGCCAAGGTTTGCGTATATCGTCGCTCCACCTTGTCATACACTACGTTTGCTGATTCGCGGATTACTCCATGACCAATCTGCCACACAGATTATTGGTTGTATTTAATTTCTTTATTTTCAATCGACTTCCAAAATGAACAAGTTTCTCAATTCGTATTTTCTTTTTTTAATTGGTAGCGTTCTTCTCCAAGGTTATCCCATTGTAATTTCACCGAGATCTGAAAAGTATATCCAGACTAAACTTACTACAAATTGTCAATATTACACTGCTGTTCATGTCATATTTAAGAATGGCTCAAAGGAAGTCACTATGTCGCAGAATCTAGATTCTGCGACACAAGATATCCTTGTGCAGGATCTAGGGATTGAACCATTAGATAAGGCTGTACAATTTTCCTAGAATTAGACTAAGTTATGAAAAGCCTTGTAAAGTTTGCTACGGTAAATAAACGTCACCATGTTTTGTACAAATCGGAGGAATTTCCAATAATTGTAATTTTGTGGTTGGAAAATAAAATGCGACATCATGCTGAGAAATAACAATAATACAGTTAACTTCAGAAGTTAATTTTTTTAACCGACTTTAAAAAAAGGAGGAGGTTTCTCAATTCGACCGTATTTTTTTTTTATGTTTGTTCGCGGATAACTTCGTCATCTATGAACCGATTTTGATTATTCTTTTTTTTTGTTCGAAAGAGGATATCCCCAGTGTGGTACCATGGTAATTTTTTCGAGGTCTGATAAGTATCTCCAGAGATATTGAGATAAAAATCTCAAAATTGGTACTGAAATTGAATAGCGCGGCATTGAAGTCGGTTCTTTTTTAGTTTTTAAACGATATTATTATTACAATAAGACAAATAAGGGGAGTCCCACTTCGAGTCCCAACAATAATGAATTAGACCTGGATGAAATACATGGGATCTGCAGGCGATGATGTGAGCGCCCATATTTAAGTAATTAAAGTTAGGAACACAATTAACCAGCCAAGTGCGAGATAGACTCGCACATGTAGAGTTCCGGTTCCGTACGTACCACAGTAGGTTATTTCATAAGACTGAACAAAATTTATCGCAGAGACACGTTTCTTGTATGGGGGAATTTTCTACTTTATTCTGTTACTTATTAGGTATAATTTAGTATTTGCTGATATATCAAATCAAATCACTTATTCAGTATGTAGACAGTATTAATATACGCACATATAATATAGTCAAAATCATAAAATAAATCATAGTCAAGTATCAAGTAAACATAGTAAAAGCAGAATTTAACGCTTTGAATTTAAAATAAATAAATAAATTGGCCAAGTGCAAGTCGGACTCGCACTAGTAGGGTTCCGTAACACACTACAGTATTTTATAAGATCGAGCAAAAAATACCACTATCATTTTTCGCCAGCAAAAATAATAACTAGCAAACATTTTATTTCTTATAACGCCATCTAACGTCTAACAAAGGTGTTAGGGATCGACATTTCAATATAACGCCATCTATGGGACGTTTTCCTAACTAAGCGTTCATAGATGGCGTGAAATGCCGAAAAAAACACGTTTCTTGTATGGGGACCTTCTATTATTTTTAACTTTATTCTATTTTTAGTATTTGTTGTTATAGCGGCAACAGAAATACATCATCTGTGAAAATGTCTACTGTCTTACTATCACGGTTTATGAGATACAGCCTGGTGACAGACGGAAAGACAGACATATAGATAGACAGACAGACAGACAGACAGACAGACATACAGACAGACAGACAGACAGACGGACAGCGGAGTTTTAGTAATAGGGTCCAGTATTACCCTTTGGGTACGGAATCCTAAAAAGGAAGGAACCATTCAGCTCTCAACCAATCGTTGACGTCAGACTATTAATAATTAAGATAGTTTAAAAAATTTAAACAACCGACTTAAATGCCCCGCGAGTCAATTTCGGTAGCAAGTTTGAGATGTTTATCGTCATATCTCTATAAAACTTATCCGATCTCGATGAAATTACAATGGGACCACTTCGGAAACGTACCCTACCGATAACAAAAATAATCATTCGAATCGGTTCAGAATTGACGGAGTAATCGCGTAACATACACAAAAAATAAAAAAAACCGGCCAAGTCGAGTTGAACTCGCCCACCGAGGCTTCCGTACCAACGTTGGTATGTACCAATTAAGCTAGACCTCTAAATTGTATCAGCGCTCATATGACTCAGAGGTCTACTTTAATTGGCGTATACTCATACATGTATGTATGAGGGTACCCTTTAATTTTCACCTTTTTTTTTATTTTTTGGATTTTTTCCTAAATTTGTGCTGTAAGACCTTGCTTCTTGCCAAATTTCATGATTCTAGGTCAACGGGAAGTACCCTATAGGTTTTCGACCCAAAACCTATAGGGTACTTCCGGTTGACCTAGAATTGTCAATTTTGGTTAAAAGCAAGGTCTTACAGCACAAGTAAAGAAAAAATTCCGAAAAATAAAAAAAGTTTAAATTTAAGGTACATTTTGGTACTAAGAAGTTTTCGCGAAAATCTAAATTTGCCCATATCTTTTTATTGTGTTGACTCAAGACCTTGATTTTTATACACCCAATAGGGACTATAGATTTCAATATCAGGTATAAATTTCAACTTGCTAGGTGCACCTGTTCCAAAGAAAATCAGTGGTGACACACGGACAGACGGACAGATAGACGGACAGACAGACAGACGGACAGACAGACGGACAGATAGACGGACAGACAGACGGACAAACAGACGGACAGACAGACAGACAGGCAGACAGACAGACGGACAAGAAAGTAATCTTATAAGGGTTCCTTTTTTTACCTTTTGAGGTAAACAACCTAAAAAACATACAGACGAATTGAGAACCTCCTCCTTTTTTGTAAAGTCGGTTAAACAATTATTAAAGTAGGGTTCATACAACCATACACGTAAGTTCTGTGTGTTTCAGTACTTCAGACAATTATATAGCGGCCAAAGTTATAAGTACACACTTTGTATAAATTTCAGGTATCAACCTACTATGGTGTAGAAGATACAGCAGACCACAAAAGTATAATTAATACTTCTGTGTCTCTGACAGAAGGACAGACGGACGGGCTAACAGCAAAGTCTCAGTAATAGGGTTCTACTGTTACACTTTAGGTACGGAGCCCTAAAATTGCGCGTATCAAGTGCACCACAATGTTTCCTGATAAGACACGCATGTACACAGGTCGGTTCGCGGCTATCGCGACCTTGTCTTGTCGGCAGCTGGCCAATGACTTGTGGGGATTGATAAGCTGGGGCCTTATTCAGTATGACCAATGAGATAACGCGTTCCCTAACGCGCCACGTTACGTTATTGAAAAATTGTATTCTGTATGCCACAAGATAGGTAAATTATACAAAACGCGCGCGTTACACGTCCTCATATGTCACGATATTTTGACAGCTCAAAACGCGCTCATAACCTTACCCTACCGCGTTTTAATTGGCATAGAGAATACCATAACGCGGAGATAACGTAACACGGCACGGTAAGACTTTCAAATGTTCATACTGAATAAGGCCCCTGGTAACAGTTGTTATAAGAGACTGACAGGACTTGACCATGATCTCGGAGACGACGTGGTTTGATTAAATCTAATCGCAAAGTAGTGAAAATAATTAACATAGTCTACAAACTACAACAACCGACTTACATGCCCCGCGAGTCACTTTCAGTAGAAAGTTTGAGACGTCATATCTCTGAAGATACCTATCAGATCCGAATGAAATTACAATGGGACCATCTCGGAAATGTATCCTACCAATTAAAAAAATAATCATTCGAATCTGTTAACAATTGACGGAGTAATCGCGTAACATACATACAAAAATACACTGGCCACGTGCAAGTCGGACTCGCACTCGTAGAGTTCCGTACCATACTACAGTATTTTATAAGATCGAGCAAAAATACCACTATTATTTTTCGCCAGCAAAAAATAATAATTATTAAACATTTTATTTCTTATAACGCCATCTAACGTCTAACAAAGGTGCAAGGAATCGACATTTCAATATAACGCCATTTATGGGACGATTACCTAACCAAACGTTCATAGATGGCGTGAAATGCCGATAAAAACACGTTTCTTGTATGGGGACCCTATATTATTTTTAACTTTATTCTGTTTTTCGTATTTGTTGTTATAGCGGCAACAGTGAAACATCAAAAAAAATCATGTGTGAAAATTTCAACTGTCTAAATATAACAGTTCATGAGATACAGCCTGGTGACAGACGGACATACAGACAGACAGACAGACAGACAGACAGACAGACAGACGGACAGCGGAGTCTTAGTCCCGTTTTACCCTTTGGGTACGGAACCTTAAAAAACATACAGACAAATTGAGAACCTCATTCTTTTCGGAAGTCGGTTGAAAAGTCAAAGCCTTTATTTTTCACACAGGCATTATAAAATAACTATAATGACTCATTCTATTTATTATGATGAAATTATGTAAATATGCTGATAGGTAATAATAAAAATAGTGTAGACAATTTAACGCTTTGAATTTAAGATTTCCATCTATCGACATGAGAATATGAAGTATACAAACTTAAATTTCCATCTATCGACATGAGACTATGAAGTATACAGACTTAAATTTCCATCTATCGACATGAGACTATGAAGTATACAGACTTAAATTTCCATCTATCGACATGAGACTATGAAGTATACAGACTTAAATTGATTAACACGCTAGGCCTCTATTACTAATAAATGTTAAATTATGGTATTATCTTGTGGGGTAACTCAACCCATGTCCATAAAGCCTTTTTGGCGCAAAAAAGGTGTATTAGAGCAATAGCTGGCATACCGCCGTGGGAGTCTTGCAAGCCTCTGTTCAAAAAGTACCGTATACTTACTTTGCCTTGTATGTACATTCTGGAAGCAGCCAAATTTACAAAGATACATCCTGATATATTTATCACCGCTAAAGAAAAATACCCTAGAAACACTAGGAATCCAAATAAAATAGTTCTACCGTGGGCTCCAAGGACAGCATTATTTTCAAAGAGCTGTCTCGTAATGTGTGGCCGCATTTACAATTCTGTTCCTAAAGAGATAAAAAATCTTCCCATGACACGATTTTGTCAAAAACTTAAGTGTTGGTTACAAGAAAAATGTTTCTATAATGTAGCAGAGTTTTTAAAATAATTTATAATCCTACAATAATTGACGTCTATATATATCTATAATATAGCTTTAATTCTATTTTAAATGATAATGACTTAGTAAACATGTAAAATTGTAATTCTATTTTATTTTGATTATGACTTAGTTAATGTGATAATAATAATTTTTAATGATTAGATTTTAATTTGATTTTATATATGTGGTATTTGCATGCCGCTTTGTGGTAAAATGTTTACGGAACTATTTTTTACAATTTGTCAACACCAATGATACCAACATTTTAGGCAAATAAATAATTCTGATTCTGATTCTGAATAAATAATAATAAGTTTATATAACACGCATATTAAAAATACCTGCGAGCATGATTATTACTGAACCGTTTCTCCTTTCCACATTGTTTATCGGTGACTCCTTATCATAATAATATTCAACCTAGTGGAATTGACCTGCAAGATACGAAATCCCTATTTAATACGCTTCCTTTCAAAACAAAATAACATGTTTACGAGTCAAGTCCCAAGGGCAGAGCAATTACATTGTTTTACCGCACCTTCTGTCATCGATCAGATAGCCATTTTATGTCCAATGTTACCTATAATATCGGGGGCTTACACTACTTGGCGGACCGCCGAACTGTCTTGCAAACTTAGGCCTAGTATGATCAACGTTTTTGGGGGTCACTCTCGGTTCATTGTTATCCACCTGCGTCTATTGGCATAATTGATCTCTGGGTAGTTCTAAATGGTTTATAACTAGTGTTAAACTTCGGCCGTGGCTTGAATCATCTACCAATACCGATAAAAACGTTAAATAGTTTTGTATTTGTGTGTTGTGTCTTTATTGTTATGAAAAATTAAATATTGATTGACAATTTTCCCTGTATGATTACGTGTTAGGCTGTTGAATATAGATCATCATCGATGGTACTATCTCTAGAAATATAAACTGGCCAAGTGCAAGTCGGACTGACACTCGTAGGGTTCCGTACCACACTACAATATTTTATAAGATCGAGCAAAAATACCACTATCATTTTTCGCCAGCAAAAAATAATAATTAACAAACATTTTATTTCTTATAACGCCATCTAACGTCTAACAAAGGTGTTAGGGATTGACATTTTAATATAACGCCATCTATGGGACGTTTACCTAACTAAGCGTACATAGATGGCGTGAAATGCCGAAAAAAAACACGTTTCTTGTATGGGGACCCTCTATTATTTTTAACTTTATTCTGTTTTTAGTATTTGTTGTTATAGCGGCAACAGAAATACATCATCTGTGAAAATTTCGACTGTCTAACTATCACGGTTCATGAGATACAGCCTGGTGACAGACGGACAGACAGGCAGACAGACAGACAGACAGACAGACAGACAGACAGACAGACGGACGGACAGCGGAGTCTTAGTAATAGGGTCCGTTTTACTCTTTGGGTACGGAATAAGAGCTTGAAGTTCGAGTCAAGACGCAATTCAATAGGTGTGTAACTGTAACAAATGCAAAACACTCAATATAATCTTATTACCAACAACACTAAAGAAATTAATTACATCCCATCCTTTTATGTAGCAATCGATTAACACATCGACTGACAACCCTTTAAAAAACTCGCATTTCCATATCGGTAGTTGGATTATCGGTCCGGTGGTTGGAGTCGTCTAGAGGCAGCATTAAGGAGTCGATGAACTGATTAAAAAAAGGGCAGAGAGGTCAGACGGAGATTACCCGGAAATTTGACTCGAAGTTATGGAAGTTTGCAGATCCCATTAGAATGTCTTTAGTCTTTGCGACCGTTCACTCTGAGATCGAGTTTGTGTTGGTACTCTTCTTTTACTATTCATTCATCAATGTTAAACTGTACCTGTTACTTTAAGTGAAGATTCTTTCTACCAAGCTACAGGAGTAATAAGATTTTGATCGGTATGAATGTTCATAAATGTTCCCTCATAACTTTAGAAGTTCTTGTATTATTTTGAGAAATAAGGTAACGTTGTATGCGTTATGATTGCCCGCTACTTATATGCTATGTGGTGTCATATTGAATTGAATATGATAACTTCTAGAGGAAACAAAGTCATGAACTAAAAAAAAGTTTGGTTAATAATTAAGTCAAGATGGGTATCAAATGAAAGGGCTTAATAATTTCAAATGAATCTTAATTAGCACATTTCAAATCCTAATAATTTTATAAATGCGAAAGTTTGTATGGATGTATGGACGTATGGACGTATGGACGTATGGACGTATGGACGTATGGACGTATGGACGTATGGACGTATGGACGTATGGACGTATGGACGTATGGACGTATGGACGTATGGACGTATGGACGTATGGATGTATGGACGTATGGACGTATGGACGTATGGACGTATGGACGTATGGACGTATGGACGTATGGACGTATGGACGTATGGACGTATGGATGTATGGACGTATGGATGTATGGATGTATGGATGTATGGATGTATGGATGTATGGACGTATGGATGTATGGATATATGGATGTATGTTTGTTACTCTTTCACGCCAAAACTACTGAACCGATTAAGCTGAAATTGTAAGAAAATAGTATAAAGATAGCCTAGACTCTGGATTGACACATAGGATACTTTTTACCTCGATATTCCCACGGAAATGATGTCTACGCGGGTAAAACCACGGGGCTCAGCTAGTAAGTATATAATGTAAGCTGTTGCTCCCGGCTTTGCTTGCATGCATGCGATTATTTATATAAATATAAATTAAGTGGCAATAGCCCAATGGCAAAGCCGACAGGCTTGGCGATCGAGAGGTCGCGAGCTCGATCCCCACCCATTGCACTACTGACGTGAATTGACGTTTTGTAGAATAAAAAACTAGGTCATATAACGATTTAACATTGCTACTAGGTTAATCGTACCTCGCAACCATCTAAACATTATTTAACCAAAGTCACTATTATCGGAATGTATACTATTTGTTTACAAAGCCGTATCAGTATAATATATTGTTGTTTTCAAGTACTGAGTTGGTTTTTTGCAACAATGTTCAGTTTAGATGTTGTATTTTAAATACGAGTTGTTTTGCTGGTAATTACACAGTGTTGTCAAGACAACACGAAAACAATTGCAAATGTCAATAAAGTTGTAGGTGGGCCATGGATGGAATTATTACTGCGATTATTAAAATTACAAATTGGATTAAAAACTTGATGTTGTCTTGTTATTTTTAAATTCTTGACTTTGTACAACAGAAGCATCGTGGTTTTCGACTTTTTGAATACTAACTCGTAATATAAAAGTAGAAAACATCGATTTAATGTTTGCGGCGATATATGTCACAAAGTTTGACGTATAATTAGGTTCTCAACCGACTTCAAACAAATGTAATATATATATAATAATAAAAGTAAAAATAATGTAATACTTGGAAAACTTTTTTATTGATGGAGAGGGTGTACTTTTCGTTCCGTGGGACCGAACAATAATAATAAACAATTTATTGACACTTTATTTGAGATATACAGTCAAACCTGGATAAGCGAGAGTTCAAGGGAGCACAATCTCATTCTCGCTTATAGAGGTTTCTCACTAACCCGAGTTTCTCGTTATACATACCCCCACAAAATTACAGCTTTCTAGTATTAACGGTCTCTTAGCAAAACCTCGGACAGACAGACAGACAGACAGACAGTCAGACAGACAGACGGACATGACGAAACTATAAGGGTTCCTCGTCAGGACAACGGAACCCTAAAAATGTACTTATTTTAAAACTAGCAGCGCCTCGCGGTTTTACGTGCGTAGTAGAGAATACGGCGATTAAATATAGCATATATTACTCGCTGATAAAATAGCTTTCCATTAGTGAAAGGTTTTCAACCGACTTCCAAAAAGAAAGAGGTTCTCAATTCGTCTGTATGTTTTTTTTAGGGTTCCGTACCTCAAAAGCTAAAAAAAGGAACCCTTATAAGATCACTTTATTGTCCATCTGTCCGTCTGTATGTCTGTCTGTCTGTCCGTCTGTCCGTGTATTACCACTGATTTTCTCAGGAACGGGTGGACCGAGCAAGTTGAAATTTATACCTGATACCTATGTACCTGTTTATAGTCCCTATTAGGTTTATAAAAACCATGGTCTTGAGTCAACACCATAAAAAGATATGGGCAAATTTAGATTTTCGCGAAAACTTGTTAGTACCAAATTGTACCTTAATTTTCAACTTTTTTTATTTTTCGGAATTTTTCCTTTACTTGTAAGACCTTGCTTTTGACCAAAATTGACAGTTCTAGGTCAACTGGAAGTACCCTATAGGTTTTGGGTCGAAAACCTATAAGGTACTTCCCGTTGACCTAGAATCATGAAATTTGACAAGAAGCAAGGTCTTACAGCACAAATTAAGGCAAAAAAATATAAGAAAAGTTGAAAATTAAAGGGTGCCCCCATACATACATAATTTACGCCAATTAAGGTAGACCTCTGAATTATATGAACGCTGATACAATTTAGAGGTCTAGCTTAATTGTTATATACTAACGTTGGTACGGAAGCTTCGGTGGGCGAGTTCAACTCTACTTGGCCGGTTTTTTTATGTGTATGTAACGCGATTACTCCGTCAATTATGAACCGATTAGAATATTCTTTTTGTAGTCGGTAGGGTACGTTTTCGAGGTTGTCCCATTGTAATTTCATCGAGATCTGATAAGCATCTCCAGAGATATGATGATAAACGTTTCAAACTTGCTACTAAAATTGACTCGCGGGGCATTGAAGTCGGTTGTTTTAATAAACTATTTATAACTATATATAATATATAACTATCAACAAATGCAATCCACTAATTTCGTCGTAACGATACTTCGCACCGTGGCTTAATTGGCAAAGCACCGGAACATGTTATTCCGGAGGTTGCGGGTTCAAGTCTCGTCGGTACGATGAAATTTTGGATTGTGTTTAACAATTTACAATAAAATATAAAGAGTGTGAGTGACACTTCAAAGAAACATAATATTTGATTTACGCAGTGCAACATCTCTCGTCGGATTTGAAAACTGTAATGATTTCTTCCGAATGATTAACTTACGTGATAAGTAGTCATAGATGGCGCCACCAATGCATAATTGGGTTAACAAATGCAATCCACTAATTTCGTCGTAACGATACTTCGCACCGTGGCTTAATTGGCAAAGCACCAGAACATGTTATTCCGGAGGTTGCGGGTTCAAGTCCCGTCGGTACGATTAAATTTTGGATTGTGTTTAACAATTTACAAAAATATAAAGTGTGTAACACTTCACAGAAACATAATATATAACTATCTTAATTATTTGAAATTGGTCCAGTAGTTTTTGAGTTAAATTGTTACAAACAAACATACAATCAATCAAACAAAAATCAAATCTTTCCTCCTTATAATATTAGTTTAGAAGTTTAGATTGCGTTGATTAAGACATTTGAGAAATTGACTTTTTTACAGGCCCAATGATTTGCAGATTTATAAATACATATTTATTCCTATCCGATGCTTATATACATGCCTCTGGATATTGATACTTGATAGTCATAGAGGCACGACGGGCAACAAAATCTTCCCTGATTTAACTTTTGAGATCCGTTACTAATAAAAGTAAACTAAGGAAACAAACGAGAAGAAATAAATATTCGAATAAAATCTTTATTAACCATTACCAAAGGCGTCTGAATCAATTTTCCTTTTGAATTCTTCTAAAAACGTTCCAATGAACAAAACCTCAAGTACGATTCCTCCGTGCAATTACCAAAATCAAGCAGCAGTTACACACAAACACAAATTGAAATCAGTTCCGCGCAACCTCCGACTTTTTCATCACGTGCGATATCGGCCCGGCACGGAGGGAATTCTAATACGCATGTAACGTGGAATGGAAACCTTAGCAGTACAGAAACTTTCAACAACATCATAAAAAAATTCACGCTCATTCGAGCTCGGACCGTCGAGCGGTACGGAGCTCCCGATATTGCTGTGTACTTGTAATAATTATGTTGTAACCACATAAAGTTAGTTGATATTTGAACAGAAGACATTTATTTCAAGTCTTCCACTATGGGTGATCGTCACCATGATGACAAGCGAAGATGGTGACGTCAGCACTGCTGGCGTCACACTCTTTAAAAACAATCGTGGGATACCTCCCCTGTCATTTTCATAACATTAGTCATCTTCTAATACTTGTTAGCATCGACCCTAATCAAATTGGTTTCTTGCGTTCTGGCATAATTGTCAATGTAGTCAGTTTAGAATAAAACTGGCCAAGTGCGAGTCAGACTTTTGTCCCGCACACGGAGGGTTCCGAACGCCATCAACGAATACCTAACGAACTTGGAACACCTACTAAGTAAACGATTACACAATAATGATGTGTAGTATGTAGTAGTAATAAGGTGGGTATTTATCAATACCCACCTGTTTTTGTGTTGTTTTTCTAAATATTTAGTTTCATGTTTCATGGCGCAAATATAGTAGTTTTATACAACTGCTAGCTATTTGTGCCTTTTGGTGTTGAGACTCAAGGACTATGGGGACCGGGTGCACACAGCATTTTTAAAGATCTCTCCCCTCGTCTGGTTGAAACAACACGGGACCAAAATACTGGCATGTAATTAGCTCAGAGACTAAGTGTCGCCACTCAACGGGGGTATACAGCCAGCATTTTGGGAACTTTACTTACTAGTGGTTTGGTAAACTAAATTTTACTTTTTGTGTTGGTGTATTGTTTGCTTATAGTTAGGTAGTTTTAAAGTTATAGTAATGTACTAGCTGTGTCCGCGACTTCGTCCGCGTGGAATAGTGTCTTTGGGCAGCATTTTTAAATATTTAGGCTAATTATTTTACAAATAGGACACATGCGTATCCCACCTACATTGCACCGTACCACGCCGCGCAAATCCCCCTCCCCTCTCCCTTCCCCTCCCCTCTCCCTCTCTCTTCCCTCCACTCCCTTTCTACTCACTTCCCTCTCCCCTCCCCTTTCCCACCGCTTCCCCATCCCTTTCCCCCCACTTCCCCTCCCCTTTCCCCCGCTTCCCCTTCCCTCCTATCTCTCTTCCCCCCACTTCCCCTCCCCTCCCCGTCTCTCTCAAAAATGTGTCTAAGGCACTTGTCTAGGGCACTCGACCTAGCGTTGTTATTACTTCGTTCAGCGCGCGATATAATGGCGCGCGCTTCATACAGTAAAGGGTTGACTCAATGAAATAAAAAAAAGTCTGCGAATTCTTTTTATTTACCTCACAAATTAACATCAAAACTCCTAACTAAGAGTCGAATTTGAAGTCGAGAAAGTAAATTTTACGCCGTTTTGTCATTTTAGTATCGTTAGCATAAAAAAATGAAACATATTATTATGATAATGTTTTGTCAAACCCGCAAAATGACTATGAAAAACTTAAATCGTTTCTAATATAGAATACGAATGCGCAGTTATTGCGTCATTAGAATAATAATATACGTTGCGCGCGCGTGAGCAGTGACAACCGACTGGCAGATAGTACCGCCGGCGTTGACGAAAGTTTAGGTATAAATCGCAGTAGCTATAGGCGAGTGAGGGAGGCCTGGTAATACCCAGAGATATTAGCAAAATGCGAAGAATAATTATAAAAATACGATGATAGTAAATTGTGACTCCTAGCTCTTTGCATGGCTAACACAGTCAGATATTATATAAAACTCCGCCACTGTCTACGTGTGGGTTCTATGGTAGTTCAAGTACTTCCCCTACATATTTGGCACTTAGTATGCCGAGTTCGATTCCCGGTTCTTATCTGTTACATTACCGAGCTAAATATTTTCTCCGAACCTACATATTAATTGGGCTGCTAGTGGGGAATTCGATTAACCCATTTTTGGGAATGTATTTTTGTTTTCGTCTTTGAAATTGGCCGAGACAATAATGTGCAAAAAAGGGTTTAAAGTGCAAATACCTATTGGTTATTTTACAATCGGTCTGTTCGCTCCAGTACTTGTTGCGATACCCTAACAGGGTCATATGTTAACCAAACCTTTACCCTAACACCTGTAAACATTGTACATACATATGAATGCAATAAAATATTGAGTATTGAGTAATTTACTTATCGTAAAGAAGGTAGGTACGTAATATGAAAATGTACACTTGTATAATGTACTTATTTACTGCATTAAGGTATTCTACATTTTATTTTTATTATTGACTAGAAGTGCCCCGCGGCTTTGCCCGCGTTAAAGACTTCTTTCATTTACTTACAACTTTTATTTTGTAAAAACATTTCTATCATAAAATACATCAAAGAAGTAAAAGCCAAATCGGTTCACCCGTTTTCAAGTTATTGCGTGACGAAGGAAATAGGGATTCATATTTATCAAACCCGAAAAACCACATTGATTTTTAGACTTTTTAACCAACCCCTTGCAAAAATCCTGCAACACGTATTTACTTATTTATATACAGAAGTACTAAACTAAATAAATCTATTAGTTCATATACATAATTAAAAATAATAAGTAATATCCGGGGAGAATTTTAAAAAAATCCTTTCTAGGCGGATACCTACGTCATAACAACTATCTGCATTCTAAATTTCAGCGCAATCTGAAGCAATTCTGATTTCAGGCTTTGTTACCCCACTTCACCCTTTTAGAGGTCTCATTTCGAAAAAGCCGGAAAAACGTAAGTAATACGTGTTTCAGGTTTTTTAGAAATTCCACGCCTAAGAGGGTGAAATGGGGTAAAAAAGTGTGAAAATCAATATTGTTTCGGATTGGGCTCAAATTTGGCATGAAGATATTTACTACGACGTTAGTTACCTCTGAGAAAGGGTTTTCCAAAATTCACCCCTGAAGGGGATGAAACGGGGGTTCAAAGTTTGTATGGAGAAACAAGATTAGATAATATTTTCTATTGGAAACTTCATACAAGTGCTCCAGTAAAAAAATAAGTAAATGCATGTTTCAGGTTTTTTTTTAAATTCCACCCCTGAGAGGGTGAAAATAATGTTTCAGATTGCGCTGAAATTTGGCATGCAGAAAGTTATTTTGACTTAAGAATCCGCTAAGAAAGAATTTTTCAAAATTTACTCTTTAAGGGGATGAAGTTTTTTAAGTTTTTTAAGTTTTTTAACTCTTTAAGGGGTTCATAGTTTGAATAGTCATTTTATTCGACATTTTACACAATTACTTCTGTAACTAAGTAAATACATATAAATAAGTAAATACGAGTTTCAGACTTTTTCAAAATGCCACCATAAGAGGATACACTGGGGTAACAAAGTTGAAAAATCAATATTGTTTTGGATTGTGCTGAAATTTAGAATGCAGATAATTATTATGACGTAGGTATCCGCTCAGAGAGGATTTTCTAAAAATTCCTCCCGGATACGGAACGGGGATTCAAAGTTTGTATGGCAAAACCAGATGAGATAAAGTACATGTTGTAGGATTTTTCGAAATGGGGTAGGTAACAAAGTCTGAAAATTTGGGTGTTTCGGGTTTTATAAATATGAATCCCAAATTGCCTTAGTCACGCGATAACATGAAAACGGGTGAACCGATTTGGCTAATTCTTTTTTGATGTCCTTAATGATAGAATCGTTTAAAAACGATTCTATCATTTCATTTTCATTTTGTAAACAAAAGAAAAGTTTTAAGTAAATAAAAGAAGTTTTAACCGCGGGCTAAGCCGCGGGGCACTTCTAGTTATTAAATATAATCCTAGCTATAATATAGTTGATTTTGTCAAGTTTCTGTGTGCATTCATGCATCATGGGTGTTCGAACACAGGTATTGGGATAATTTAATCGATGTTATGTTCTGCCTCACTTGCTACCAAAAAGTAGCTTACTATCATCAAAGAAAAAATCTGCCGCCATAACCTTACGGTATTCCGGTAGCACAGCTCTCGAGAGTCACTCAGTTCTAGGCCTAGCGTGTTCGCCATCCTCGACCACATCATCATCAATGCCAATATTATAAATTTTAATGTGAAACGTACCGGCTTTTGTTCGCGTGTATTTACTTCGGATATGCTCCGACCAGGTTTCAACCTTTCAACAGGCGCAACTGTTCAGTTCAGTTGCGCCGGGAAGTGCGGGCAATAAAACGTGGGTTACCGCCATCCTAGCCGCTCCCAGACGAAGACCTACGTTTTAGGTTGAAACCTGGTCGGATCATATCCGAAGTAAATACACGCGAACAAAAGCCGGTACGTTCACATTAAAATGAATAATTTTCGCGAAAACTTTCAAACTAAAATATTATAAATGCAAAAGTCAGTTTGTATATTTGTTTGTTTGGAACTTCTTGACGGTCAAACGGCTGGACCGATTTAGCAGAAATTTTGCAAAGGGATTGGCAGTAACTACTTATTAATGGATAAGACTATAGGATACTTCATAACGCGGGCGGCACCGCACGACTCAGCTTGTTTTATGCTATCGATCAAACTATAATGACATCAAATTGATTTATATCAGTTGGAATCTACAATGTTTACCAGTAACTATTGTCTAATCTGTGGTTTCACTGCAAATTTTTATTATTTTTCCATGCGCATAATTTTAAATCTTACATTTATTAATTTAAGATTTCATTAAATCTTAATTTTAAATCTCAATCTTCATTATCTTAATCTTAATCTTCAACGCCATTTACGAACGCTTAGGTAAACGTCCATAGATGGCGTTATATTGAAATGCCGATCCCTAACACCTTTGTATTAACTATCACTTAGAAACCGTGCGTTAGCCGTTAGATGGCGTTATAAGAAATAATCACGCGGCTTACAAATCGGTTTTGATAATATGTTTATTAATTATTATTTTTGCTGGCGATAAATGATAGTGGTATTTTTTGCTCGATGTTATAAAATACTGTAAGGTAATACGGAACCCTACGAGTGCGAGTTTGACTTGCACTTGGCCAGTTTATTTACCTTTTAAGGTACGGAACCCTAATAACAACGGGTTGCATTTAGGAAGTGCCGGCAGAAGTGAAAACTTGAACATTACCGTTGGTCTACTGCGCCGCCGTCTTTCGAATTTTCGATCAGGTCACGAGTCTTGACGTGAGTTTAACATTTTTTACCCATCCCAAAAAAGTTTTTTCAAGCTTTATCTCTACTTCACGGCGAATTTATTTGTGCGTCACAAATCTTGCGATTGATTTTAGAGCGACTTCCAGGGGTTCGATTGAGCTGAAATTTGGCATACATTTGTAAATAGCGTGACAATGCAATATTATGATGACATGGTGCTGATCTGATGATGGAGCTGGAAAAGGGCCAAACGAACTCCTAAACTACACATGTTATACCCGTCGTGTTTGGGCTCGTTGGATTTGTCTTGACTTACTCTGGTCCTAGGTTATGTAAAAGCTTGTGTTTAAAAAGTATTTTTTTAAATATTACATGTTACTCGTACTCTCTCTTCGTCTTACGAATTTTCGATCAGGTCACGTGTCCTCACGCAAGTTTAACATGTTTTGCCCATCCCAAAAAAGTTCACAACGCCGCTAAAGAAGTTTTCACTTCAATAAAAAAGTGTCACAATAATAATATACAACTATTCCACAATAATACGGCTCTACCCCGAGATGTTGCTCCTACCGTTATAATCCGACACCAATCAGCTGGCGGTTGATTAATATCCATTAATGCATTTCAGGAAACCAAATGAATGTTGAATAGTTGGTTCCAAATTAATTTGGATCTTGTGAGGGGCGTTTTATGCTAGTGGCTCATGAATATACATAGTGGTTCTGATACGCTTCGTGGTCGGACTATCTTACTGCATATCAACTTGGATTTAGGCAGGTTACAGTGTACTGTATAGTTTATCTGTTCTGTGGTATAGTGTAGGATTGTTTGTAGGCATTAACAGCATTTTTTTAAATATTTTGCAGGCTAGCGTTTGACCTTTATCTCACCTGTTGGTAAGTGATGATGCAGCCGAAGATGGTAAGCACGCTAGGCCTAGAATGGGAACTGGTTTTCAAGAATAGCTGGCGGAACACATTAGATATGAAGCGACAGATTTTCTAACTTGAGGGTGGTAGCTGGCCAGGGAGACACTAGATAGTGTCCTACCACCATGCGGGGGATGTTGGTTCCTAACGATGTTTTTCCTTCACCGGAGGGCCACTGTGAAAAGCGCACATACGTTTTTCGATAGAAAAATACACGTGCACGGCGGGGATTGAACTCGGTACCTCTGGCATCAAAGCCGACCATTCTCTCACTTACACCACCGAGCCCTAAGCAATATCAGAAATGTATCATTATGTCAGCTTTCAACAAATAAAGATTTTCAACAAATTTCCAATGGAGCTAAAAATATTGCCGTATACCTTATATTAAGATAACAACTTAAGACTTGGTTGCCCAATTAAATATATTATACCTACTGTTATACTGTTAAAGAATTATTTGACCAATAATCTATTCGAAAGCTACTGTTTGGCAGCAAGTCAATTAATTGAAGCGTCGATATAATAATGCTCCTACCATTTTGTGGGTTACCACAGTTTTTTCAGTTATCAACAGAAAGTCGTAGCATACAAAACGGAATTATGAGACGTTAAGTCTTATGTGCTCTGTAATTTACTGTACAATTAGTAATAAATCATCATTCTGCAAATCTTTAGCCATTTTTTAAGACATACCTACTTCTATATTATTCTATATATAATTTAAGAGGATATAATTTGACAAAAACCCGACTTCATATGCCGCGCTAGACGTTTTCAGTACTAAGTTTGAGGTGTTTGTTTATCTTCATATATCTGCAGATAGGTACATATTTGATTTCAATGACATTACAATTTTTTTTGGTAAAACGTAACAGGACAAGCATAATGCTCGCCTGATGGTAAAAATTCTGGCTGTACAGAATTTTACATGTCACTGCACTGCGCCTGTTACCTTGAGACATAAAGATGTCGAGTCTCACATGCCCTGTAATTTCTCTGAACACCTTGCCATTTCAACCGACAAACATTCCTACTTCACGGCTGAAAATGAATTGGAAAAGTGGTGGTACTGCCCCAGATGGACTAGCAAAAGTCCTACCACTACAACGACCACAATGGGACAACATTGGAAAAGTACCCTACCAATTAAAAAAATCCTAATAATCCTTTGTCCTAGAGTGGAGACCGCGAATCGGCAAACGTAGCGTAGGACGTCCTGTGACCAGGTGGAGCGACGACATACGCAAAGCGGTGGGCAGTGACTGGAAGAGAAGAGCCGAAGATCGGGCTCAGTGGCGCATCTTGGGAGAGGCCTATGTCCAGCAGTGGACTGATACAGGCTGATGATGATGATGATGATGAATTAAAAAAATGATAATTCTAATTGGTTAACTATTAACGGAGTATTTGCGTAATATACATACAAAAAAAACATACGGACGAATTGAGAACCTCCTCCTTTTTAGAAGTCGATTGAAAAGGCAAAGAATTTTCACCAAAGTTTTATTCATCCGACAAAATTCCCTTAAACGTCACAATACCTCGATAAAAGCTATCCTAACTTGCACCCTCGGCCATCCCTTCCTCCCTTACCCTATCGGTTATCAGCTCCTAGTACCAGCGGCCATTTGTGTGCTAATCATCCAGGGGCAATCTGTCCTGATAAGATACGGTTAAGTGCTTGTCGGGGCTATTTTTAACTCTTTGATAAGTCTGTTTTGAATGTATCTATGTGACTATAGGTCTTGAAGTCTAGTTTTATATGTATTTGTGTATTTGTATTATATTATGTAATTGAAATTAAATTAAATGAGTTTATTTCATAAGAAACTGAGTTTGTTTATTTTTTTTATTCATTATAGTCAAGCGTTTGACCACTATCTCGTCTGATGTAAAGTGACGATGTGGTCGAAGATGTAGCACGCTTGGCTAGAAGATGCCTATTCACTCGAGACTAGAAGACCTCCAGATGGTATGTACCTTTCCGGGAATACAGACTCAGGCAAGGAGTTCCAATCCCTGGCGGTACGTTTGATGAATGTGGAAGCAAATCGCTTCGTTCGGATTGATGGAATATCCACCATGTAGCGGTGGCGTGTATCAGTACGTCTGGTTGTCCGATTGAAAAAAGGTGATGGGGGAATAAGTTCCTGCAGTTGGGAGGCACACTCTCCGAAATGTATCCGATAAAAAACCGATACACAAGCAACTCTGCGGCGATGCTCTAAGCTTTGAAGTCTTCTGCTAATGAGCTCGTCATTGTTGATTAACTACTTAGCTCTTCGCTCAATTGCCCCCAATGCCTCCAATTGGTATTTAGCCGAACCGTCCGAGAGGTGGGAACAGTACTCCATACATGATCGGACTTGTGCTTGATATAGATTGAGCATCTGTCCACAACATAAAAAAGTTATACAAAAGTTGTTAGAAAAAATATATGAGACCATCTATTTCGCCATGTAATGGCATGTAAAAGAACATACAATACTGAGATGATAAATGATTGAAAATAATACAGGCTAAGTCGAGTTGAACTCGCCCACCAAGGTTTCCGTACCAACCAATTAAGCTAGACCTCTAAATTGTATCACCGCTCATATAACTCAGAGGTCTACATTAATTGGAAATAACTATGTATGTATGGGGACACCCTTTAATTTTCAACTTTTTTTATTTTTTGAAATTGTTCCTTAATTTGTGCTGCCTTGCTTCTTGCCAAATTTCATGACTCTAGGTCAACGGGAAGTACCCGATAGTTTTTCTACCCAAAACCTATAGGGTACTTCCGGTTTACCTAGAATTGTCAATTTTGGTTATAAGCAAGGTCTTAGAGCACAAGTAAAGGAAAAATTATGAAAAATAAAATAAGTTGAAAATTAAGGTACATTTTGGTACTAACAAGTTTTCGCGAAATTCTAAATTTGCCCATATCTTTTTATTGTGTTAATTCAAGACCTTGATTTTTATACACCCTATAGGGACTATTAGATCTCAGTATCAGGTATAAATTTCAACTTGCTAGGTCCACCCGTTCCTGAGAAAATCAGTGGTGACACACGTACAGACAGACGGACAAAATTTAAAAATATTAAGAGCTAGTTTCACCGGTTAGTGATAGCGCTAATATGAAGAAATCTGACAGATTTTTGACAGCTTTTATATGGCGTCATGTGTCAGATAGTTAACTGAAATATTATCAGGGACAGGTGAAGCTGGCTATAAGTACAGCATATTTTGTAAATGTCATCTATAAGAGCGAGAGAGCGAATGACGTCACTCGGTGCGATTACGATGTTAATACCATAAACATAATCTAAATACCATAAATATGGTATATTACCTCACCTTGGACCAACCTAGGTGTGCTCGGTGGTTGCTCGAGTTGATAACCTATGTAATCAATGATGATAAGGGATTCATTTATTTTTCCATTTAAAATCTTAAAACCTAAGAACATTACGACCACAGTTTTACATCCAGCCAATTCCCATACATTTTGAAGTTGCCTTAACGTGAATGAAAACAGAAATAGAATTTTGTCAATGTCTCTCCCATACATTTTGAAGATGCGTTAGCGTGAATGAAAACAGAAATAGGATTTTGTCTAGGAGGCCTGACTCTGCACTAGTACAGCCTAAGTCTGAATGTCACTATCGTACAGGGGTTGTGTACCCTCCCTTGGGGAGTAGGTACTGCAGGTAGATATTCGGAATATATTTTTAAACCATCCATTGTCCATTGTCAAATAATAAAAAAACATAATTACTATACTAATCATGATTAGTAACATTTTTTATTCATTTTTTTTTGGTCTTGAAAGGGCTTAGGAATACATCATATTTGAAACTGAAAGATCATATTTCTACGTTCTCGGTTCTATCTATTTTCAATTGTTATTACCAATTTACGTACGTACTTCCGTAAAGAAGGATAAGTTTCAGCTTAGCTCTCCTAAATTTCTTCTAATGTTTTTTAGGGATCTCTTAATCAGATCTCCCCTACTCAAAAACTGTTTTATTTGGCTAGTGGTAACGGAACCCTTCAAATAGGTCCGTCCATTCGCCGTCTGTCAATGTGTTATGCTAGGTGACACCACGGCCGGTTTTTCGCAAATGAAACGATAGCGTGTTTTAACGGTTGCCAACGCCATCTAGTGACGGTTAAGATAATATTCATTAAGTATTGCGGAGTTTATTAATCTCGATTCTCGTCCAAAGAAACACTGATACATATATAAATGAATATTGATCGATTTTTATAATTCTTTTACAAATAGAAAGCTACATTATCAGCGAGTAACATAGGCCATATTTTATACCCGTATTCTCACAGGTACGGGAACCATGCTGGTGAAACCGCGAGGTGGTGGTAGTCCAATAATATAATGAATCCTACTTTAATTCACTGTAAGTACCTACTGACCAGTCGGTTAAATAAACACAAGAGGTGACTAATGTCCTCGTTTTGCGTAATGATATCAGCTGTTCTATCTGTTTATACCTATTGTCTTGCGTGTTTGACTTACTGTTAATTATTTTATATTTCCTACTTTATATTATCGTCTAGTTATTAAACACAATCCAAAATTTCATCGTACCGACGGGACTTGAACCCGCAACCTCCGGAATAACATGTTCCGGTGCTTTACCAATTAAGCCACGGTGCGAAGTATCGTTACGACGAAATTAGTGGATTGCATTTTGTTAACCCAATTATGCATAGGTGGCGCCATCTATGACTACTTATTACGTAAGTTAATCATTCATTAAGCCACCTATGCATAATTGGGTTAACAAAATGCAATCCACTAATTTCGTCGTAACGATACTTCGCACCGTGGCTTAATTGGTAAAGTACCGGAACGTGTTATTCCGGAGGTTGCGGGTTCAAGTCCCGTCGGTACGATGAAATTTTGGATTGTGTTTAACAATTTACAAAAATATAAAGTGTGAAACACTTCAAAGAAACATAATATCGTCTAGTTGTTGGTGTTTCTTTCTTTATAAGTAACTAGCTGTTGCCTGCGGTTTTACCCGCGTAGACATCTTTCAGGGTCTAGGCTATCTATATACCGAATTTCAGCTCAATCGGTTGAGTAGCTTTAGTGTTAAGAAGTAACAAACACATAAAAACGTTTACCCTTATAATATTAGTAGGACTAGTTAAGACGCGCGGCTTATCTTATTTCTTATCCATCAATAACAATTATATTAATGCGTGAGTCAGTTTGTTGAGACTTCTTCACGTTCAATCGGCTGGACCGATTTAGCTGAAATTTTGCACAAGGATAGCCAGTATTATAAACGCGAGTGAAGCCGCGAGGAACGGCTAGTCCTGCTATATTAGGCAATATGTTGATGTGCAAAATTTCATCCCAATCGGTAGAAATGTTTGATCGTGAAGAGGAGAGGAAACAATGAAACATCCAAATGCTTTAGAATTAATAATATTGCAAGCACAAGTCCGATCCTGTATGGAGTACTCATCTCATCTCTGGGATGGATCAGTTTAATACCAGGTGGAGGAGCAGGAAGTAATTGAGAGGAGTACTCAGAAACTTATAAACAGCAACGTCGTCGCTGCTTTTAAATGACGACGTACTTGTAGGAATAAAACTCCAGAGCCTAAAGCGTCGCTGTTATGTTATGTGTTATGTGCACAAATCGAAGGCTTTTATTTTGCAACATTAAAAAACACTTAAAAAGGAAATCAGTTTAGTAGCTCATTAATCCAAGTTACCAATAACCACCAAAGTCGGCTACTTTTACAATAATTTTTAAAAGAATTTACCATTTGCGCACCGAACAAAAATTGATTAAAAATGCACGGGTAGATTTCCGTCATATAATCGAGGGCCTACATCAAAAATCGATTTGAGTCTGGCTACCAAAAGTAAACACTCGAATTATTTTCATTTTTGCATGGCAATAGTATGCTGCAAATACTTTGATTTGCAATGTCGTCGCTTGGTTATCAGTTTTCTGGAGTGTGCCATCTAAATGTACTTACGTCCGAATTAGTCCTGCCATCCTCCTTTCTTCTATTGGACAACCAGACGAACCAATGAGCGCCACCACTTCATGGTGGACGTTATTATAGATCGAATGCACAGTGAACAAGTATCTTCTCGGTTTACCTATTACATACTACATAATACTGATATAGCGGAAAACAAAATTCTGGACAGGGGCCTTATTCAGTATGACCATTTTAAAGTCTTACCGTGCCGTGTTACGTTATCGCCGCGTTATGTTATTCTCTATGCCAATTAAAACGCGATAGGGTAAGGTTATGAGCGCGTTTTGAGCTGTAAAAATATCGTGACATATGAGGACGTGTAACGCGCGCGTTTTGTATAATTTACCTATCGTGTGGCATACAGAATACAATTTTTCAATAACGTAACGTGGCGCGTTAAGGAACGCGTTATCTCATTGGTCATACTGAATAAGGACCCAGCCAAAATTTTGCACGTCACGGCACTGCGCCTGTTCCCCAAAACAAATATGTTAAGTCTCACATGCCCTTTACTTTCACTGGACACATTGCTATTCCAACTGAAATAAATTATAAGTAAAACATATTTTTTAAAACAAGCTTTTATCTGGGACAATGAACTAAAATGTTAATAATAAATTCTAGTAAGTATATGGCGTGTAGGTACTTACCTATATTCTTAAAAACTTGAAGCACTACCCGTTTTTCAGGCTAGGTAATTACTATACTTCAGTGCTTCAAGCTTTTAAAAATATAGGTAAGTACCTACATGCCAAATACTTACTAGAATTTATTTTTAACATTTTAGTTCATTGTCCCAGATAAAAGCTTGTTTTTAAAAATATTTTTTACTTATAATTTATTTTTAACTTTTTAGTAGGTAGGTATAGATACCGACTACCTACCTACAAGGTACCTAAGTATTTAAGAGAAGGCATGATGTTTTAAAATATTCCGACTCGACTATTCCTATTCGACTCGGTGGGGCTATGTTGCTTTACAACAGAAATCATGGCCATCCTACAGCTTCATCATCAGATCCTGGCTATCATTTACGTGTAAAGTGCTCCTCAAGACGAATCATTTGAGCCCAAACTCGGTAGAGTTACGTTGATTTATCACAGAGATGCCGTGGCTACCTTCCGGCTTCATCATCAGACCCTGGATATTATCTAGGTGAAAAGTTATCTTCAAGACGAATCAATCGAGCTCAAACTCGGTAGGGTTATGTTGATTTATCACAGAGATGCCGTGGCCACCTTCCGTCTCCATCATCAGACCAGCTTCATGGTACCATATTATTGTATTGTCACCGAAGATACATTAGTACACCAAATTTGAGTCTAATCGGACATTGGGAAGTGGGTCTAATTTAGCTTCCAAAATTCCACCCGAACAAACATAGTGACATACATACATACATTGCAAGTTAAATAAAAGCTTGTAAAAAAATCCTTTTACATGGCTTAATTTATTGGAAAAGTGGTGGTACTCCTCCCCAAAGTTCTACCCCTAGGTAGTATGGTCATGTCGATTGCATCGTCTTCACATCAGATGAGTTTAAGTCAAGCGATTGCCTTGATCTTCTGCTAATAAAAAAATATATACGGTCGAATTGAGAAACTTTCTTTTTTGAAGTCGGTTAAAATTGAGCGACACCGAATTACTTATCCAATTTTGCTAATTATAATTTTGCTTGCTAAGCGTGATTTAACCTATCATAATAGGACTTTATTCTATGCTTTTATCGATGCTTTAGGTCATTCTATAGTACCTGCCATAAATAAGATTATTTAGAGTCTGGCTAACAAAAGTAGATAATGAAAACCCGCGGCAAATTTTAATAGATATCAGTACGGCAGCTCCAACTGCGAAGGTAACTTCGACTGACTCATTTTTAACCGACTTCAAAAAAAGGAGGTTTCTCAATTCGACTGTATATATACATTAATATATATATATATATATATATATATATATATATTAATGTATATATATATATATATATATATATATATATAATATTAATATATATATATTAATGTTTGTTCGCGGATAACTTCGTCGTTTATGAACCGATTTTGATTATTCTTTTTTTGTTCAAAAGGAGATATCCCAAGTGTGGTACCATGGTAATTTTATCGAGGTCTGATAAGTATCTCCAGAGATATTGAGATAAACATCTCAAAATTGGTATTGAAAATGAATATCGCGGCATTGAAGTCGGTTTTTTTTAAATTTTTTAAACGTTATTATTAATACTTTAAACATAATATTACCGTGCTTTAAACTATTAGGGTTCGAGAGATAATTGCACAAAAAACGTATCAAAGTATTTGCAGCATACTATTGCCATGCAAAAATGAAAATAATTCGAGTGTTTCTTTTTTCAGCCAGACTCAAATTGATTTTTGATGTAGACCCTCAATTATATGACGGAAATCTACCCGTGCATTTTAGTCATTTTTGCTCGGTGCGCAAATGGTAAATTATTTTAGAAATTATTGTAAAAGTAGCCGACTTTGGTGGTTATTGGTAACTTGGATTAATGAGCTACTAAACTGATTTCCTTTTTAAGTGTCTTTTATTGTTGCAAATTAAAAGCCTTCAATTTGTGCACATAACAACGCGTCGTCAACGTCTATCAGGAAGATATTCAATAAAATTCTGGTATTTTTTAAAAACTGGATGATTTATTTTACCATAATAATATAATATATAGTATTTTTGAAACAAATTACGTTACAAAATGTACATGTTTACTTTTATCCATAACTACAGTTGTTAATTCAATCTTAACAATAAAAAGACTACATACATTTAATGTATATCATAGTATCTTAAAATATACGTAAATAATTTATACAGCGGACGAGGGGAAATAAAAACATTGGGTTTAAACCTCACACGACAATGTCTCCTCGTAAGTAATAGATAGACAATTTAAAGAAAATCTTAAAACTAACTGGACAAAACATTTTTCGCATTTTATGAACGTCACAAACGTCGACTCTTACACTTAAACCCAAACGTTTAATATTTACAATTTTCAAATAAAAAAGATCGAAAACGCAAAGTTCTCATTATTTGGTAAACCGAATTGTCGAACTGTTTAGTGCTACTTAAAAAGAGATCCATCGGTAACGGTGTCTATAGCTTCATATTTTTTTGGTATACATTGAAAAACACTAAAATCAGGTATCGATATACTCGATCGAATATATCTCGATCGATCGATATATCGATTGAAAGGCCACTGCAGTTGAACCATTCTGAGAAGCTGCAGAAAGTATGGAAGCAAAAGCACGTTGTATTTAAACTGATAACATGACACAGCAAAGAAAACTGGATGTTAGTTTTTCTCAATACTAAAAAAAATATTGTAAGGTGATATTGAATCACCTTGGCAATGACCCCCTATAGTATTACAATTTATTCGTAATAAAATTGTTCTTTGTTCACAATAAGACAGTATTTCTTGCTGAGTATTGTTTTACAGAGTCTCAAATGAAGCATAATCCAAATATTTTCGAAAGACTAGATTGTTTCGGCTCGGATACGTAGTCCGACTTCCCAAATCGTGGCTGTATTTTTTTACAAGTTATTTACAAAATGTTCAATGGCAAATAAGTGAATCTTGATCAGTCAGAAATCTTAAAGCCATGCTTTCTAAAATCAACGTTTTGAGTTTTGGCATTACTCATATCTTCACCAAAAGCGCACACATCGAAATTACTTTTACACCTTAACTTTACTTGAAGTAGTGGACCATTTTTTTATTATATTTTTGTTCCTAATTTTGATCAATATATTTACAATATAATGGAATAATTATGTAATACAATAACGCTTACGTCCAAGCCTTAGATAATTTAAAGTTTCAAAGAAATCTTTTTTTTTAATTCGCCAAAAAAGTCTCGAGAAAGATACTTCATTAAGAATATCATTACGGAATAGCTGAGGTATTATAAAAAGACAAGTAAAAAAGACTTTCGAACTAAAATCAACTACTAGCACTTGAACTGCACTGACCTATTAATAATTATTAATAACTAATACACTTATGTTAGTTCCTTCATTCGAATTGTGCGAAAGTTTCGTTTATATCATAATTATTATTACTACAATTATCGACAGTAAATGACACAACTACGTCAACAAATATAATTATGACCAACTACAGTTTCACAGTGACGTTATACATTGGATAATAATATAGACACCAATTATTCAATTAATTATGATTATTATTATATCGATTATTTTTATGTGCTGAAGAAGTAAGAAAATTAATTCGTTGTATTTGACGACAGTGAAGAAACTCAGCAAACCCTTAAGATAGAAGACGCTTATATATTAAATCAACAATGTGGTAGATACATATAATACACAGATATAATTAAGTTTTTTTTAAACAATGTAACGAGAATTCGTAACTTTCAGTTCTGTGAAATAGATCACTAACATTTTTATGAATTACACAACTATTTTATCAATGATTTACATATACAAGAAAGTGTTATAGATATAACCCGTCGCTATATATCTCAGAAAATCTACTCAGTTCACAAGCATTTTGTAAGCATATATCATGCATTTTAGAGGACAAATAATACATATTTTCATCGTTAAATTGTATTATTATATTAATACATGTAGATATATACTACAACAACTAATTTCTACGACGTCCATGATATATTTTTGAGACGTGTTTATCATATCATCTAACGTTTTCTCACAGTGTGCTTTATTTTGACTTTCTTATTATTAACAATTTTTTCAATATCTTAGATTATATATATACAACGGACCTACTTAGGCTCCGAATATTTTAGGCTACGAAGGAAAGAAGCCTATAAGCGAAGGGGAACACTGAAAGGTCTACGAAGGCATAGATAAGATTATGTACTCTCTAACTCCGACTAGTTTCATGTGTAACCAAACCGTTTGATCTCCAAATTTTGGTAAAAGTTATTTCATCATCTTTTGCTCGTTCAATTTGGTTCATAGACGAAACTAGTAGATGTAAGCCAGTAACAAATACACTTTAGAAATAATGTTATTCCTAACATTAAAACAAAAGATTTAACCCTGATAATTCCAAACATTATTGAAGATCCACAACAAGAAGCGTCTTTACAACATTTAAATTCGATGTTGCACTATAAAATACTCTCAAGGTTTGCGTTCTGTCTACTAACAAAAATATAATTCAGAAAATCACAACAAAAAAATAAAGAAGAAATAAACATACTAGAAAGTATGTTGAAGAATTAATAACAATTGCTTGTGATGTAATTGTTTTTTCTCAAATTATATTTATTATTAGTAGAAAAGAATCTACATATAATTTGAGCCTCGATGAAACTATCAGTAGGTTTCGTATTGCTTGTAATCGTTGATTCACTGTTCACATTAAAACAAAATTAGAAATGCTTCCAAATGAAAGAAACTGAGACGAAGCTTCAGAAAATTATTGTCAATACCAAGAAGAAAAAAGCGAAATTATACTCTAATGATATTATTAAAATAAGAATGGTACTTAAAAATTAGTAAAATTTTAAGCTTTATAGTTTAGAGCTTAAAATATCTTTCATCAATAATATCATTAGAATTATAAATTTCAATATAAAGTTTAACGGTATTAAAATGCATAACCTGGTGTCTAAAAAAATCTTACAATTTAGTATTTATAGATTTTTTGTTTTTTTTTGACAGCATAAAACTACGCACTTAAAAATATTTTCTTGAGCATTACTAACATATTATACAAAAGATTTTCAAGTTTATACTTATTAGGCACAAATTTATTTTTATTCTTTCCATTACACAAGATACATATCTACTACACACAAGACAGTTTTATAATGTATAGATAATTATGTGTTTAATGCATATTTTTTTTATTTTGGATTTTATAGACACTCACTAAGTTACACATGCTTGAATTTACATACATATATAATTTTATAAGAATATAATATAGGTAAAGCATTTTCTTTTTCTTATAGTATTATAGAACACAACGCACCCCTTTTGTTGTATGGGACACAGAAATACTACTTGTTTTTTTTTTCGAATAACAATTAGAAGGATTTAAATAACGACAGAGGCATATATTTGTAAACGTTACTATCTAACTAACTGACACCATTTTCACAGAATTGACAGATTTTTTAGCAAAACACTTTTGATTTTTTTTTCATTTTTTGTATTGGCGTCTTTGTGGAATTTGTGTACGATACTGTACTTTGATGATGACTTTGACTGTTGAATTTCACCATCTACAACGTATACGACAAATCTGAGATGTTCAGAAAAATTGACTTGCTATCCTAATTCTAAGGTTCTTGTAATTATTACTTTTTAAAACCGATCTATTTTTGTTTATTTTTGATCTTCAGTAAAAATCTACAAACCCAAATACCACAACGACGTGAAATATCAAAAATAGGTATACCATTGATTTTTCCGATATAAAAATTATGCCAGATTTAAAATTAAGAGAGTTAGAGAAGCTAGCGTTGCTAAAACTAATCTATGCGATATCAGTCTCCACTAGAACCTTAAAATTTAGAAAACCGTAAATTAAATCACAGAGTTGAAACAGCAAAACATTGAGTTGAAATCGCGAACGACCATGAAACATTTATAAAGAAACCACCGTCCCGCTACTGTTCATTCCGTTTATTGATATGTATCTTTTCTATACATGTTACTGCAGCGTGAAGATTCCAAAGAAAGAAAAGTGTCACTTCGTATCGATCCATAGGTGCCATCTATACACTTAATTCATGCCTTACCATTGAACATATTAATCTTACCCTACAATCCTACAATACATCAAGACCAACTCGAAACACACAATGAGCCCTCGACGACAACGCGACAGAAAAGAATAAGGTACGCGTATAGCGGAAGAAACATTTGAGGACAGAAGTGAAAGGCATTTGATAATACGCGTGGCTTGTATCCTTACTCTGTCGACGGAAAGGGCTCATCCATCACCGATCGATACCTCCACGTTACCTCGCTATCCGAAATTCTTCCAATGACAAGAACGATCAGCTTCCAAACTCATAAACGTACTACACTATACACGTGCGTAAAAGTATAAGTGAACTTACGTACAGTAAACGCAAACGACTATAACCTAGTTCTATTATATTACTCGATCTAAACAGTTTCAAAAAAATGTACGTATGCCTTAAAGTACGAATGTTAATAAAGTAAACTTAAAAGTGTGACATAGAAATTGCGAACTTATTTAAAAACTAGAAGCCAAGTCGTGTATTGTACACGAGAAGACGGGCGCGACAACGCGTGCGAGCGGCTACGACCTGACACCGAGACAATCTACCAGCGACGGACAGAAGACGGATTATTTACTGAGATGCAATGAGACGTGCCTTTTGGAAACCACCCTTCTTATACGAAATAAAAAAAACACGAAAGCAACGAGACGAAACGAGAACCAACTCACAGCCTATGTTTAAAACCGGACGCGCTCACCCCGAGCGCACTCGGACGTTCTAAACAATAAACAACATAAATGTAACTGAACAAGAATGCGACCCGGACGGTCGGTTGCTATCCTCGATTCTTAATAATAACTTTGTACATTGAATCCAAAAGTCGACACGTCGGTTTGGATAGGCACTCTCTAGGCGGGGCGGCGAGCGGTCGCCGCGTCGTCGGCCTCCGTCGGCGGCCCTTCGACCGCATGAGATCAGTGGAACCGGCTGCGCCGTGGCGACCCGAGCGCGCTCTACGACGACGGCAGGTAGGACGAGAACGTGGTGTCCACCCAGTCACCGGCGACGCCGATCTCGGACAGCATGTCCGTCACGGAGAACTCGAAGTGAGATCCTGACGATGACGACGCCGTCTCGAACGAATCAATGTCCGTCGTGAGCGCGTCGATATCGACGTCGCAGTCACCCGGTAGAGGGAGCAAATCCGTAATAGAGTACAAATCCGTGAGGTCTGTAGATACTTGCTGCCGGCTGTTGTGGTCTTCGTAGAAGCAGGCGGATTCTGGAGAGTCGGGCGCTCCCGCTGGAGAAGCGGGTAGCGGGGGAGGAGCGGGCGTCTCTAGCGGCAACCCTGGGACGCTTGGTATTGTCCGCCTCCGCCTCGAAACTCCCCTGTTGTTATTTGAGTCTGCGCGTTGTTTGCGCTTTGGCTTCTGGATGGATCCTGATCTCGTACCACTCCTGTCTGGCTTCGTGGTCTTCTTGCGAGGCCTGTACTTATAGTCAGGGTATTCCTTCATGTGGAGCTGCCTGAGCCTTTCAGCCTCGTCGATGAAGGGCTGTCGCTCCTCGTCGTTGAGCGTCTTCCACACGCGGCCAAGGTTTTTGGAGATCTCCGCGTTGTGCATGTCTGGTGTCTGTTCGCAAATTTTCCTGCGCTCTATTTGTGACCAGACCATGAACGCGTTCATCGGCCTTTTGATGTGGTTGGGGTTGTTTTTCTTTGTCTGTAACAAGGAAAACGTTTTGTTAATAATGTGGACAAGGGCAACTTGGTGGGGTAGATGTACAAATGGGTAAGTTGAGCTAGTCAGAAGTGTTTCTAAACGACTGTAGATGCATACCTAGGATGCTTCATTAAATCCTACTACAGTTAAAAAGCATATTGCTATATGCCCACGGACAATCGCAAGGTCTCCGGTTAAAAATCGGCGCTATCAGCTTAATTGTGGACTCATGATTATTATTTCAGGCATGTCCGATACGCCGCTGGCAGAGCTCTGGTGGCTATATTCAATTAGTATGCACACCGGCACGACATTAAGTCTGTGTCCTTACTATTAATGATATTGTTATCATAGGAATTATTATTACAGCTCGAAATATGAAACTGGCAGCTCGCAGCGGAAAATTTTATGATACCCACGTAGAATGTGTAATCGTAATAACAACTATTGTGTACGCGTTGAGCGTGACCCAATTTTAATTCTTTAGTTCAAGCAATAAAGTATGTTCTCAAGTCCAACAAACGTTTCCGCGTGTTCGAATGTTGTATATTACTAACGAGGATGTTTAAGGACGCAGGAAGTCATTATCAAATGTAGGAAGCGTACGGAGGACGTCCTATCTAAACGGTTCGTTTTTTCCTTACGAAAGTACGTACACTCGATAAAGAGAAGCATATTTGCGCTTCGGTCACGGGCGAAGTTTATGACACTATCTCCGGAGCTTACCGTGCCACATACAAATGTCTCAAACCTAAACCGATGCGGCTAAAATACGAACTAGCAGTAGCTATTTACAAAATTCAATTGTTTACTCCGAGAATAGTACGACGCCCTCGTGCACCGAGCCGGTTTTGGATTACGACTATCTATAAAAACAACGCCACATAGTAAGAACATAAGCGAATATTCCCTTTTATTATTCAAATCTTACTTTCGCTAAACTTCACTCAGACGGTCCGCGAGGGGAAAAAACCGAGTTTATATTTTTTGTTCGTCTTTATTTATATTCAGGACAAAAAAAGGGTTTGTCAGATGGCAACTAAATCAAGTTCGGTTCGTTCGGTCCGCCCACCGCGGGACCGGAGTCTCAAGGTGAGCTGACTAGAGGTAGGCAGTTTTTTTGCTCGTACGTGTCCAGGCTGCTCTTGTTATTAGCTACGTTTTTGCTTTTGCCCAGCTGTGGAACAGACCAATCGTTACAAAGTATATGAATACTGTCGAAGCTATCGACGACTAAGTTGCAGATATAGAAAATCTATAAAGTATGCAATGTATTGATATCATATCCATGTCAAGGTTAGAAGATAACCGTTTAATATAAGCAATTTGTTTTAATAATTGTATCGATGACCTAATCTTCTTCAAACTATGTTTTCTCTATCTTACTTCATAACTTTTTACACAAACTTTTTATTTTATTACTTGTGTACTGATGAAGGCTTTATCGTCCTGTATACACATTTTTCAATCTACTGCAACTGTAGCCATTAGTGCTCGTGTGCCTTTTTTGTGTCAGTCTAATCGAGGAACTGTTGCTAGGTCATTTTTTACACGGAAATTATGTGGTATAGTTAGATGATTTGTGATTTTGAAAAGACAGAGTTCATGAGCGTGACATTTTGTAGTGTTTCAGAAATTGTCCGACTAAGTAGAGTAATTTATATTATGATGTGGTACACACGCGGATATGTATGTAGGATTAGACAGAAACACGATTTTCAAGGTCTGTTTCGTAGGCGTTATCTGGTATGAGAAATCTAAAAAAAATGCAAATAAAATATAACAACTTAATTTTTGGAACCAAAGCCTGTAGGCACATTCAATACAATGAGGAGCTAATTCTATTATGATTTTTAGAAACTAAAAGAACCGACCTTAAATGCCGCTCTAGTCATTTTTACTACCAAGTTTGAGGTGTTTATCTCTATAGCTTTGAAGATACTCATCGGATCTTAATGAAATTTAAATAAAACCACCTGGGAAGTATATTATTTTAAACAAAAGAAGAATTTTGTAAATCGGTCCAGGCGTCCTTGAGTTATCGAGGAACACACACAAAAAAACATTTCAACGAATTGAAATATTCTTCCTTTATTTTAAAGTAAGTTAAAAATATAAACACCTGATTCTATACTGGAAATATATGTACTTCTAAAGCATTTGAGTAAAATAAAGACATATGAGTCGAATAAAATCCAACCAAATGCATACAACGCATCTCGTCACAAATCTCGTTTGTGGCTGCTGTGCCTAATTGAACCCCATCTCATTTCTCACACGCGTTGGACGTACGTGCCCATTTCACTGACACTGCAATTGGGCAACAAACAATACCAAAATTGTATTTTTGAAGATTGATACGTGCCAAATTAGTTTTTGTAGCAATTTGGAATGTAAATTGATAGATATTTGAGTAATAGGACTAGTATTTCAACTATGAACACTATGCGTTAGTATGTCATAACCTGCAATTCTGCACTAAAACAAACTGTTTTTGCGGCTTTGGTAAAGATAATATTAGGTTAAGTAAATTTGTTTATCGTATTGGCTAGTTTTTGACCACTATCTCACCTGTTGATGAGACCTGGTGATGATACAGTCAAGAATGGTAGCACGCTAAGCCTAGAATAAGGACTTGCTTAAAGATAACTGCCGGAACACATCAGATGTTTGGCTACAGATTTTTCAAGTAGAGAGGAGTAGCTGGCCGAGCGAACACTAGAGAGTGCCTAGAGCCCGCTCGACCACTATACTAGGGATTAAGGGTTTTTGTGTGAAGTTTTATCTCACTGAAGAGCCACTGTTAAAATGCGTACACAATGTATTTTTCCATAGAAAAATCCATTGGTGAACCCGCTACCTCTGGCGTCAAAGCCGACTATTCTCCTTCTTCCCCACTGGGCCAACTTTGTTTTGTTTTTATTTAATTATTTACGTGTTCAGCTTTGTTTTGTCCTGTGTACTAAATTTTAAGGTACATATGAAAATAATATACTAAAAATATCCATACATTTGACTTCCAAAACTCGTAAACCACGTTGTCACGATCACTCACTGCGAACAGTTTTATGCGAATGTTATTATAACTGTAAAACTTCTTTATTACTTAATTTCTTTGAATAACTCTTTCCAGAGTTTAAAGGACTTTAAATGCCGCTTTCACTTTTAAAAGCCTTTTATTTAGGTTCTGTCATTTTTGCATCGCAAATCTTTACGACAGGACATTTTACAAAACGTGATAAACCAAGTCGTTGAGGATTAATACATTCAAAAACTTTATGACAAATAAACAGCTTATTATTGTGACGATTCTACTAAAATATAATGCTTAGAAGTTGTACCTTGCATGATGCTTGTATTAGGCATAACTAAACGTAAATATTTTATGTCATATTAATTTTTTCATGCTATTCCACCATTAGGGAAGCAAACTAAATTAAAAACTTATTCAAAACCGGTGTTTCCTCAAGGAAGTCGTTATAAATCATCTTCAACGTTATCTAAAAAGGCCTTCGACATGCAGAACTCCGGAATAGTATTTCAACTTTGCCAATACGGAAACTTAAAAAACCTTGGCTTCGAATTGATAGACCTACTTAGTACCTCTCCATGTGTAGTGACCTTAAATTATTTTGCTATGTTTGGTTTCGTCGTCACTTTGGATGTTTTATTTTTAGAATTTGTATTATTTTATTTTGGATTTCCTGTTATTTATATTGTCCAAAACTGGTCAGTTTTCTAAGTCACATCGTGTGTACTTTTTATTTTGAAAATTGACTTACTACCAAAAATTAGCTTATCACCATCAAAGAGAAAATCTGCAGCCATAAAATTACGGTTTTCCGACAGCACACAGCCCTTGAGAGTCAGAATATTTTAGCACTAGCGTGTTCACCATCTTCGATCACATCATCGTTTACCACCAGACTAGATAATGGTCAAACGCTTGAATATAAGATAAACAAATATAATAAATATGTACTTTAATCTTCACATTCTTTATTGTTGTCACAATCTATTTTATTTAGATAGGTCGTACTATCATTTGCATTTTTATATACTTTTTTATTAATTTGCAAATCGCCTTCAAAATATGTATTGACCAAAAAAATTACATACATTCATTTCATTATTTATATTCTATTCTCACATTTTTATCAAGACTGTCAATGATCATTACTGTTATTTTTTTGTTCGATCTCTATGTTGGAAGTCTAATAGATCTGCCACGTAAATCGGCTCTATAAAAAAACTTACACGTGTATAGAAGCAAGATTATGGCGTTATGTTAACCTTCCGTTTAAGGAACGAATGTATAGCTATTATTATTGCGCCCGCGTCGTTTGTCGGTAGAGTAGTCGACTCCACAAGGGCATCTAGTTTGTTTCCTGGATTGAGATTGGCCCTATCGCTATATCTACTAGCGTTATGCAAATAGAGTTGGATTTTGCCATATTTTGCAAATGAATGACGTGGTTCTTGTAGACATTTTTAGCGTTGAATTAAATAGTTGGAAGAAAAGCAGAAAAATCTTCTTTGGCACGTATGTTTTCAATGTATTAACATAAAAATGCTATTCGACCAAAAGTAAAAATTAAGACTACATGCCAACTATTCAACAAAAAAAACGTAATGTTCAAGCAAGTAAAGTAATTTGACAATATGAAGAAAGATATGTCTAAAACGAGAAAAAATACGTTGGCAATAAAAAAGTAAAACATCACAATCGGATACAAAATCCATAAAGTTGAAATTGAAATAATAAAGTCCCAAATTAGTCCAAAGTGGATAATTTTCAAAATGATGGCGACATGTATTTCCTTAATATCACTGACGGAATCAAGGTCAATGGCATGTTAATTGAAGTTGTAAAATGTTGGACACAATACGTAAACATGTTTATGATTTTTATGGCGAAATCTTTCATTTTATTTGACGTAGTCTTAAAATATATCACCCGGGCTGTTATTATTTTTTAATAAAATTTAACCTAAAGACGGAAATAAAACTAAATTATATTTAATACGTTTGAAGTGAATATTGTGATAGGCTACCAAAATTTGATGGAATTACTTTAAATGGAATGAAATAAAATGTTTATTTAAGTTATAAATTTAAATGTCCCGTAACATTATTTTCTTGTACTTAATTATTTCTTAATAACAATAGAAATGGGTCATTTGTTTAGTTTTGTTTGGTTTGTACAGAATAATCAGCGATCAAAATTAAAAAAATAATTAATTTTCCAATATAATCGAAATATTGCCACAATATGTAACAACTATAAAAAAACACGTTTAAATAGGCATCATTATCATTATCAACTGTAAGATTGATAATTGATAAATTCTCACTAGCCGGTTGTTCAAGTTTCCACGTACAAAAGAAAATAATGGTGACTTATTTCCAAATGAACGTCACTTAGGAGTCCCCTGCCACTTAATATATTTATTATATTATAAATCACGCCACAAAAGGAACTGCTCAAAAATCATAAAGAAATTAAAAGGGTTGTTTTCAACGCGTTAACACAAAACCTCAAAGGACTAGATAATAATGAAGATGTAAAACATTTGGGCTTGAATGTACAACAAAAGACTCTTGGACCCGTCGATTTATAAGACCTCTATTGTACCCCAGATGGGTCTTCTCATTGTGTTTTCAGATAATGACTCTGAATAGAAATGGAAATTATTAAAATCGGTGGCTGTTACAGTCTTTTGGTGCACCCTGTCAAACTTGTCTAATTAATATTATAATAACTTACTTTTCAACTGATGTCAAAAAGGTGGAGGTTATCAATTCGACGATTTTTAAAATATTTATATTCCCCCAGACACGTCTGGACTGATTTAGAAAATTCCTTTTTGTTAGAAATTGTTTACTTCCCAGGTGGTCCCATAAAAATTTCATCGAGTTCATGTTCAGTATCTCCAGAGATATGGAGATGTTCACCTCAAACTTGGCACTGAAAATTAACAAGCGCAGCATCTGAAGTCGGTTCTTTTAGTTTTTTAAACGATCTAAAAGATCATCGAACTGGATTGGACCAGAAACACTAAAAACATAAATTTTAGTTCTAAATAAAGTTTTATAGGATCATTTAACAAAGACATAAATTAAAATGACCAAAATTGTTCCTAGTAAGTACGAAGAATAAGAATAGTGCAGTTTAAATGTGAATACCGACTTCATACAATGTTAAGCAGCGAGCTCAGAGAAAAGTCAAGCATGCTAGCACAAGGAAGTGAATATAAATCGAGTATAACTCAAGGATAGTCGTGCAAGTCTAGCTAAGGAGATAGAAAAACGTCGATTCTTTAACCAATTGACACTGAAAACAATTATATAGTTAAACAATTTCAGTGGATCAAATAATATGAGAGAAAAATTAACAAAAAAAATAACTTAACTTCAAAATATATTCAGAGATGGGACTCCAAAAATCAACTAGCAAATACAACTGCAAATTTTGAGGTAACTTCTCAATGAACGGTACTGCATTATTTGCTCGTATAAAATACAGTAATTTATCAAGTGATATAAATGCGTTGCAGCTCCTCGCCTATAGGAAGGGATGGTGTGTCTGGTTTATTCACAACACTTTTATTTACTGCTGGGGATCAGATTTTTTATGAATAATATATTTACCCTGCCTCAAGGGATGTGTCTGCATTGTTGTATGGAACAACAAACATGATTTTAGTAATTTTAGAAGTTAAACAAGACTAGTTGCGTACTGAGGTTCCACCTGAACAATGATCGTTAGGATTAATAGTGAGAGTGTTAGTATCCTATATCCTCTTGTTATATTGTCATCTTACCTAATTTTTACCGACTTCACAAAAAAGGAGGAGGTTTTAAATTTGTCTGTAGTTTTTGTTTCTTACCTCAGATTCAGAATTCCGTCATTTATTAACAGATTTGGAATCATCTTTTTTGTTTGAGATAGTATGGTTCCCGTTTGATCCTATCGTAATTTTATCGAGATCAAATATGTATCTGCAGAGATAGAGAGATGGAAAATGGTTTTATTAATGTCAATTGAACATATTTTGCAATAAAATACTTTAAAATAAATACAATTCTTATTTGTTAGCCATTTGTTTATGAAATAACTTCGAGAATTTACCATTGGAGATGTCAATGCAAGGCGTACCCCTCTACTGGCCATATAGCCATTATTGGCCATATGAGCGTGCGTAACTACGCTGTATTTTTAGGGTTCCGTAGCCGAATGGCAAAAAACGGAACCCTTATAGATTCGTCATGTCTGTCTGTCTGTCTGTCTGTCTGTCTGTCCGTCCGTAGGTCACAGCCATTTTATTCCGAAACTGTTAGGACTACAGAATTGAAACTTAGTAGGTAGATGTATTCTGTAAACCGCTTTCCGATTTTTATACAAAAGTAGAAAAAATAAAAGCTTAAGGGGGGGCATCCCATACATGGAACTGAAACAAAAAAAAATTTTTCTTCAAACCTATACATGTGGGGTGTCTATGGATAGGTCTTCAAAAATGACATTGAGGTCTCTAAAATCATTTCTCAAAGTCAATCATTTGAAAGCTAGGCGCGTCTAAAGTTCTAAAGTGGTAAAATGTGTGTCCCCCCCCCCCCCTCTAACTTTTAAAGTATGGGAGTAAAAAATCTAAAAAAAATATATGCTGTAGATCTCAATAAAAACTAACAACGAAAATTGGTTTGAACGAGATACAGGCAGCAGTTTTTGAGATATGGCGATCGCAAAGATAACTTTGTTTTTCATACAAACACTATGAAAAACAAAGTTAATTTTGAAGTTGCGAAAAATCATAGTTATGGAATACTTAACTGTGTTACGGAACCCTACGGGTGCGAGTCCGACTTGCACTTGGCCTAGCAACAAATACAAAAAAAAACAAAATAAAAACAGAATAAAGTTAAAAATAATAGAGGGTCCCTATACAAGAAACGTGTTTTTTTCGGCATTTCACGCCATCTATGAACGCTTAGTAAGGTAAACGTCCCATAGATGGCGTTATATTTAAATGTCGATCCCTAACACCTTTGTTAGACTTTAGATGGCGTTATAAGAAATTAGATATATAATAAGATTTTTAGCTGGCGAAAAATGATAGTGGTATTTTTTGCTCGTTCTTATAAAATTCTGTAGTATGGTACGGAACCCTACGAGTGCGAGTCCGACTTGCACTTGGCCAGTTTATTTTGTTTTTATTAACTTGTTAACGGTCCAATGGTACAGTATATAATTGTAGTAGACATACTACTATTAATTTACCTACATTTGACACGGTTACGATATGCTTATTAAGACGTCAAGTCATTACAAATTACTTATGTTTAACCTTTTTGTTACGGACATTTTGTGAGTCCATAAATAGTTCAATACCAGTAGTGGAAGAGTTTTTATCAAAACCCTACGTTCATACAAAACCGTTTAAAAATAAGCACGTTTCATTCATACCGGAATAAAAAATAAAGGTTATTTTTGTACGAAAAGTAAGCAATACGTGACTGAACACCCTTTTCTGCTACGGGCTGTCCGATACAAAGACCGACGCGAATCAAAGGTGTCGCTGTATAAAATTAAGAAAACAATCATTACATGTTAGGGTATAATTTAGTTCTCAAACTTGCCGTGTCGGTTCATGTTCTAGACTGGTGGTAACAATCGATTTTTTATCATTGTTCTTGGCGTAATCAAAATTTGGAGTCACCTTAAAGATCGTACAGCGCAACATTTGGAGCGAGGTCTTTGGAATTACATGTAGCACGTACGTTTTTTTTTGTACTTTGGCAATGAATCTCCAGTTACTTAGATGCGAGAATTAGCCTTCAATTCTATAATTTTGCAGACTTTAAAGTATTTAAAGCGCTTACTGTAGTATTTGCTTGTATTGGTATTATTTGAAAACATTAAAAATGTTGAGGTCTATTGGACCAAAATTTGGTAAGAAACCTTCATTAGAGACGCATGCTTCAGAATAGTGATCCTACAGATATACTGATTTTACTATGTATGTTATGATTGTGTTCCAAGTAGGGATTGTTTTTGTTTATAATAATGGTAAACGGTAGAAGAAGAAATGTGTCTGACTTTGGTTTCATTCAAACCTCTAACGCAAATATTCATCCACTAAACCCAATCCATCTTCAGAATATTCTTTCTGTATTCATTAATTCTATATGCAATTATAATATGCGTTCTATTTCGAATAACCTTCAAACCATATAAAAGATGAAGTTACTTGAAAAGTCAAGGTTACACTTTACTACCTAACTTTATTCCTCGCAAATTATTTCTTTCACAATTTTAATAATTTTCTCCTCGACATAAATATGAAGCCATTAATAAGTGTCGTTAAGTCTGACAGTGTACTTTTTCGTTTGACCTTCGCTGGTCTCATATAAAAGTTAAGTATACAGTTGATTAATCTTCGAGTTTTATAGATATTGTGTTATAACTATAATAAATAAGATCGTTTAAAAACTAAAAAAGAACCGACTTCAATGCCACGCTATTCATTTTCAGTACCAATTTTGAGGTGTTTATCTCAATATCTCTAGAGATACTTATCAGACCTCAATAAAATTACCATGGTATCACACTTGCAATATCTCCTTTCCAACAAAAACGAATAATCAAAATCGGTTCATAAACGACGAAGTTATCCGCGAACAAACATAATATAATAAAGTAATTCTAAAAGTTAATCTTGTTTAAAAAACATATTATTTATTTATTTAGTATATATTTTGTTGGAAAAAAGTGCAATTATTGTATAGGATTATGTATTGCTGACATTTTTCATTTTCCAGCAAACACAAGGGATTTTAAATTTACATCTGCTCTACTAGAGGGAAACTTAGTGAATAAAAGGGAAAAATGTTTTTATATTTTGTCTGTTTCCTTCGTTCAGATGTCGTTGCGCTAGTCAGTATCCAATTAAGAAACTATAAAAATAACCTAAGTACCTAACCCAAAAATGTATCCAATGTCAGGTTAAAATAAATTACTACCCAAAATAACAGTCCAATATACAAATGAAGCAATTTACAAAGAAATCGTAGAAGAAATAATAAAAATGAATGAAATAACAGAACTAAATACAATGAATATAATGAATCAAAGTCAAGGCAAAGAGGTCACAAGAACGAATCTCTTGATTTCACTTGTTATTAGAAGAGTTGGGTTGGATTGCTCTCAGTTTGTTTTGATAGAATTTTTGGTATCAATTTCAATGGATCTTCATTATAACTTTGTGATTTTAATATAACTTTATCGAGAAATAATTTGCTTAATATTTTATCGCAGGTAACAATACCCTCTTAACTTATATTTGTACTTTTAAAATAACTGTACAATGTTATACGTATATTGAACGCTAGCTTTTACCCATGTATTAATACATTTTGTATGCTTCTATCTGACCAAAACTTTGATAGGAACCACTGTGACTTATAAACACGTCTACAATATAACCTTTAGTTTGACTTAATCTTCATATATTATTTGGATTGTTATACATTTCATCCATCTATAATACAATGACTTCATGTGTATGTTACTTTAACGCTAGTTTTTTTTCTGTATCTATTCGAGTTTATTACGTTTCCACGGTTCTACCACAAGCACCTACGATTATTATATCATAGTAATGATAATAGTTACATACACATTTCTGGTTATTCGACCTTCATCATCACGTTCAATACAAATCTAGCCTGGGGCAGCTGTGTGATTTAGATGCATTTTATTCAGGTGCTTTTTAATTACTATTTATTTTTATATAACGGTCGATTTTAATTAAGTTCTTTATCTGTAGGTTTAAAATAGAGATATTTAAGGTCGAAGGTTGATCGGCCCCCAAGAAGCTGATTGATTATTTTTCTATAATGATTGTAATAAATGGTTCAGTACATATTTTACTAGCCATTAGCCATCTCTATAATTTTATTTATCATGTATAATATGAAACGTGAATTAAAAATATAAGTTTGAAAATGTTGTCACTTATGATAAAACTAAAAGCTAAAAGATTTTATGAAAACCAAACACGACACAATGCTGCTCTCAATTTTTACTTATCTAAAGTGAATAATCTTAATTTACAACTACATAGAAAACTACACAGAAATCTTGTTTCACTTATCATAAAGTTTTACCTCGACTCTAAGTGGATAATAATCGATAATTGTCATGTTTAATGTGCTATTCCTGACCACTGGCCGTTTCTAACTTGACCCAGTGGCTGGAAACTAGAATATGCACTTAACGGCTCTTTCAGATGTGTATCGAACCCTTTTAAGATCTGTTTTATGAGTACATCTACGATGTAAACTAAGGAGTTTATTAGGGCTTACAACGCATTGATAAATTTAAAGAAAAATATAAAAATTGGTTCAATGATAAATAATTATTAAATTAAATTATCTACATACCTGACCATAATCTTGCATTGCACTTACAGTAGCAAAGTTTTAATCAAACAAGTTTTAAGTTTGTTTGCTCCGCGAGTTGATTTAGGAGTTAAACTTTTAGCTGTTTCCTTAGACAATGCGGTTTACTTGATTTATATGCTATCTAAGTGACGTTGAAAACATGGAAGATTTTATCTTCTTTATATTTTTGCTCTCTTACGAATAATATTTAATTTTAGATGAGCCCAACTTAACAAAACTGATGAAAGACGAACATATTTAAATTCTAACGTTGTTAGTTAAAACACCATATTACATTAATTATCATCATCATCATCTGCCTGTGTTAGTCTACTGCTGGACATAGGCCTCTCCTAAAACTCGCCACTGAGCCCGATCTTCGGCTCTTCGCCTCCAATGTACATCAATATCCAATAGAAATGTAAAATTATTTTCAACTATCTAAGGTATAAACATATACCGTCAAGTCGTTCTGTTACAAACTTGAGAACTCATTCTAAAATATGAACCGAACAAAACCACTAAAACGCAAAACCATGTCGCCCTCGCTGACCCAAAAGGACTAAACCGAATAAACATATCAAAATAGCGGATGCGAAATATCATTATACAGTAGAATTTATGATTTTCGAAGATAAATTGGTTAGTGGACTTGCTCGTGATTTCCTGCATATAATGTATTCCATTGGAACGGCTTCGCACTGAAGGCTGTCATAGAGCAAAAATTTGACGCAGAAGCGACGTGGATCGATTTGAAAGCTCCGATATTTTGCGCTTGAAACATGTGACTGGGAAATGACAAGGAAGTTTTATGATTGGCGGTTCAGAGGGAAATAAAAAAGATCCAGTTAAGAATTCAGAATAGAAATTTGTTATGAATTTAAACATTGACAATCTGAACAAAACTGAGTATTGAGATGTGACGAAAAAATATCATGAATGAGCAGAAATGTTGATGATGCAGTTAGACATTGTATAGTTATTAAAAAATAAATAGACTCTCTCTTGACATTTTCAATTGCTGTACCTTACATAATATGTATTGTTTTAAATTTATATTTATTTATTTCATTATTTCCATCATTGTTTTTGTTGTTATTAACATATAATGGTAATTACAACAAAAATAATGATAAATATAATAAAGTAAAAAAATTGTCTACCAATATGTCCCACCCGTCATAGGCAGAAAACAAACCGTTATCCCATCTGCGCATAGATTAGTTAACACGTCACGTAGACACACACGCGCTGGTTACCGAGTAGAGTTTTTTATGTCTGACCGCACGATGTTTATTGAAACTGCTATCGGCTTGAATAGATCAAACCTTTGTGACCTTAAGGTCTGATGGGAAAAGTTTACGGACAAAAGCTCATTATTCTGAAGCTACTTTGAAAAATGGCAGCTTCGGATGATTTAGTGGGTTTATTTTGTTCGGTTGAATCTGATTTGACTTATTTTATGAATTAACGGTTGTTTTTGTTACGTTTACATCTGATCAATACTAGTTAAGCTCCAATAAAAATATGTTTGATTCATGTCATTCATTCATGTGTAGGTCTTTAAAATTCTTTACATACGGTATCAAATGTTTTCAAAGCTAGTAAATAGATGAATACAAAATCTTTATTTTTTTTTTACTTGCGTTTGTAAAACTTCTGATGCAACTCACTTAGCTTTTATTTGTTTTTTGGTCACTGGAATATCAAAAACTTTCAAGTTTATTTCATTTAAATTCAATTTCCAGATACACTGTCAGTCCGGTAATTCAACATTCATGTATCGCGTACCGTCCATCCGTGTACCATGCACACGGTTTATGAGAGCGATGCACCAATGTTACTGCATCGATCCCCGAGTCATTTGTTCCGTTTATGACATGATAAATATACCCTGCATTTGTATGTTTTGATGTTTGCTTCGCTGGAAAAGTTTGAATTTTTATTTCAGGATGTATTGCTTCCAATGCATCGTGAATCCGGTCTGGATAAATAAGCAACTTTGAAAATAAAATCGAGATATTTGACGAGTCTGCAGATTCTAAGTAAGTATTTAGATAAATAGATACAGACAACATCAAAGAAAGAAAGCCAAAACAGGATACTTGATACTTGAAAAGAAGAGCAATACCTCCAAATTAATTTAAATCTTTGGAATTACGTAACGGAAGAGTAATAGACGCTTGTTAAAGCGCTGCTGTATCCATGATTGATCTTCCCTTATTTTCTAGGGGAGTTTGCGCGCAATATAAATGACTTATAGCTAACAAAAACAAAGAGAATTCGTCTTCCAACCACAGCTTAACAAAACTCATAACAACTCTGGAGTCAGGTGAAAATATCCAACATCGTAAAAACAAAGTTATGAATGCTGAATAGTGGTAGAAACAGCAGAGAGTTCCACTAGGGTTCTTTTATTTGTTTTTATAATTTTACAAGTCTATGTTTTGTGCAAAATCTGAATAAAGAGGACTGAGTCTATTTTGTATGTATGCCTTTTTATCTATAAGATCTGCTAAGTTTAAGATACTCGAAAACTTCTCTTTAATCCTTCAATGAATTTGAGGTAATTTGAAAGACGATTTCACAAAAACCATAACTCATAAAACAGAAGAGGCCATTTCCAATTATTTATCCATTACCATTTTTCATAATCTATAATGTGACTTGACAATTAGGTTGATTTGTCAATAATTAAACACAACCACGGAGGACAGAACACAACCTTGGAGTTGTAAATGTCATCTTCATCGTGACAATGACATTTGCAACAAGTGATGGTAGTATAGTGATGCAGTACCAAAAAAGCTCATATAATGTTTCAGCTCATTTTTAGGGTTTCGAACCCAAGGATACCAACGAAATCCTATTTATGAATTACTGAATCTTCAAGCTTAAGGAGGTCATTACAAAGAACTTGTTTTTTCGGCGTTTTTTGCTAAAACTTATAAATTGTAATAAATTATAGACATTTAAAATTTTAACAAAGCTTGTAATATTACGGCCACTGTAACAACGAATTATAAAAATAAAATAATAGAATAAAGGGGTTCTCCATACATGAGATGTGTTTTCCGTATTTTTGCCTTATAACAATATTGAATGCGGTACGGAACCCTTCGTGTGTGAATCTGATTCGTACTTCGCACGTTTATTAATGTTTTAAATTATTATTGCGTAATTTATTGGATGTATCAAGTAATAACATGATTTTAAGTAAGACTTCTGTTTTTTTTTACCTTTGAAAAAATCCTAATTTTGAAGGTCCTTATCCAAAAAGCCGTTACCTCTCCAGAAGTGTGCTGAACAAAATGTTGCAGTAGTAACACAATTTGCAATATCATTAAAGCAGACGGCATTGCAAGATTAACGCGAGTTTGAAACATCCTCCGAGTGGATTCAAGAGTTTGCCAGTTTCGTCCCGCGATGAATGGGACCGTTTTTAAGTGCTTGTTGTTCTTTGGTATTGTTTGAAAGGTTTCTTATAGTCTTCGCAAATCGTGGATTACTGGATTTACTGTGATGTTTTATGCAAACGGTGTCTGAGTTAAGATCATTTTTTTTTTCATTTATAACTACTTTACCTGTTTTGAATATTTTTTGTAACTTAATCTTGTAACGGCGTTATATGAACGCTTGCGTATAAATAATATAAATGTTTCCGTAAAATTTAGGAAACGTCCGTAATCCGTTCAAAATGTATTTTTCTTTGAGGTTGCTATATTAAACTTCGGGCAGAGATTATGGAAAATATTTATTTCAATAGAAAAATACGCCATGGCACACACAATTACGTTACTTAAAAAGAGATTCCTACTAAGAAAAATGTAATTTTTTTTATTAAATTGCCAAATTTCTCTAGTAGACTCAAAATTTTGATTAACTCTTTACACACTCACTAAGCACGAATTTTTTTGGTTTACCTATAATTTATCGTTAAACCACTATCTCGCCTGGTGGTAAGCGATAATGCTACACAGAAGGTGAGGTAAACACGCTAGGCCTAGAATACTATCTCAAAGGCTGTGTGCTGCCAAAACCCCGTAAGGTTATGGCGGCAGATTTTCTCTTTGATGGTGGTATACTACTTTTTGGTAGCAAGTCAGGCGGAACATCGATTGCCCTACCACCTGTGGACTTCACATAAAAGATTTATATTTATGAATTAGTTTTTGACTTCCAAAAGCGTCGTTTAAATTGTCGTTACGTCATAAATATCAATCTACCACGAAAATGTTAACGTCACGAATCCTAAACGTAACATCATAACGGTAAAAAAGTCAGTAACACTGTCGTTTAAGACGTCACTTTGATGTCATAGAGTAGAAACAGTAAGGAACTCTACATCAAGGCTGCTGAATAACGCCTTAAAAACCGCTAAGATGGGCATGCAAAATAAAATCATAAAAGTTGTTCAATAAGGGAAAATAAATTCATGCATATATTGAACTGGCTCAGTGAACAGGAAAATACGAATTAGTCACAGAGTCTAAGGTCAATATAAATGGACCTGTTGAAACCAGTTAAATGGGTCTGCCACCACTGCATAAATGTTTCATGGTGAATATTCCTAAATAACAATTTTAACATCTGCCTTAGTGCTTGTGAAGTTACGAGGCTCAAATTATATTTAACGTCATTCTGAATAATAAGGAGTCTAAAATAAAGAGTTCAACTCTTCGAATGAAGTCTTAAACAAGAAATCTCTTACTGTCAAAGCATGGTAACCATCAAACGATAAGATCGAGTATTCTCGTGACAAATGGAGACAGACCACGAATATGAAACATGAACAGATAAAGATCACGTAATGAGATGAAATAGAATTTTAGTACGTGTGTGAAAAAGATAGGGCATCATTGTGACGTTTTTGTTGGAAAGGTTTTAGGGAAATTAGGTACGTGACGAAACCGGCCGTAATCTAATTGACCCCATTGTGCCTTGGAAAGGGCTGGATAAAATTTATCAGAGCATATAAATAAATCTAAAACAAGATTGTTGATAAAAAACTGGGCTTTCTAGAATCATCATCGTAGTTAAGGAAATGTGTAACTTTATACGTTGACTTGACACGTTGTTTTAGTTTAGTTATGATCCAATCGTATCTATATAAAATAAACTGGCCAAGTGCAAGTCGGACTCGCACTTGTAGGGTTCCGTACCACACTACAGTATTTTATAAGATCGAGCAAAAAATACCACTATCATTTTTCGCCAGCAAAAAATAATAATTAGTAAACATTTTATTTCTTATAACGCTGTCTAACGTCTAACAAAGGTGTTAGGTTCGATCGACATTTCAATATAACGCCATCTATGGGACGTTTACCTAACTAAGCGTTCATAGATGGCGTGAAATGCCGAAAAAAACACGTTTCTTGTATGGGGACCCTCTATTATTTTTAACTTTATTCTGTTTTTAGTATTTGTTGTTATAGCGGCAACAGAAATACGTCATCTGTGAAAATTTCAACTGTCTATCTATCACGGTTCATGAGATACAGCCTGGTGACAGACGGACGGACAGACAGACAGACAGACAGACAGACAGACAGACATACAGACAGACGGACAGCGGAGTCTTAGTAATAGGGTCCCGTTTTACCCTTTGGGTACGGAACCCTAAAAATATGCTGCGCATAGATGTAAATCTATATATGTCAGTGGTATAAATTATGGTAAGCAAAAACTTTTTAATTTTACCAACGCCGAAAAATAGATAAGAGCTTAAGATATAAATGAAAATACACGCATTAGGCTTGGCACTGTTACAAAAAATGATAATGCAAATAATTGTTTAAACAACGGCAATTACGCGACACGATTTTGCAAATGAAGGGCGGTGTTCCCTCATTTCGCTAAATCAAGGTGCCAGCTATTTGTGGTATTTACTAAATTCCAGGCTCATCTCGCTTCCACCGCAATATCTTTGTAGAAACAGTAACTCAATCTAGCTTAGAATATAATTCAAGTTATTTAATTTTGTTTTAAAGGCAACAATAACATTTGATGATCAAGCAGTTCTTTGCAAGTTGTGGAAATTTGTTTTTATTTTCCTTTTTGTGATTTTGCGTCTGTAGGATATACTATAGTTTGGATCAATAATAGTACATGTATGTGAATATGGATTTGATAAAACTTGCAGTCCCCTACTTAGGTCTCATTACTAACTTCCATTTCCAAACAACTAAATTTCGCATTAGATGATAATCATATGTTTGTCATTGTCTTTTTCTACTTTGTAAATATGCTGTTTACTCATGAATCTCAATTGGAAGCAATATTTGATTTTGATGAAATTTGATGACTTGGATTGACAATTAGGTTGAGTTGAGTTACTGTTTATTACATTCACTATGAAAGTTACCTCCTGTAAATTCACTCGCTGTCAATGTTTCAAGTTTTCAAGTAAAAACTTAGAGAGAATTTTGCGAAAACAACGCTCGCTCCACGCAGCGAGACTTAATATGAAACTTTATTAAAGATATACGGGAAAATAGAGATATAAGTTTTACCCTGACGAAGTTTAGTAAATTAAAAGTATAAGCTTTAATTAAATTGAAGATTGTAAGAAAAAATGATGCTTTGACGTCTTAATTTAAGAAATAATTGTTAGTGATAAACATTTTAACAATTACATTTGTTTTAATTAGAATAATAAATCTAAAATATATAATAAACATTAATATAGTTCACATATTATCAAGATAACAGATTGAAAGAGAGAAACTGATTCAAAGTAAATTGCACAATAATAATACAATTTAATGTTTTAAATTAAAGTGGCCGTAATTCCAAGAAACATTATAATAATAAAAATTCCAAGGATATTCTGTAAATGAGTTGAAGTAATGAATAATTAACATATAGGCATGCGAAGATGCGATATCTTAATGATTGGGTGTACAGTAAAATAACCAAGGCGTCAGTCGTCAAGGTAGATTCTCGTTGCAAAAAACTTGGGAATATTTGTATTGTCGATTTCTGGATGATTTTTACGAACAACGTTGCTCTAAACTATTGTTGTTATGTATATCATCGCTCTATCTCACTGAAGGGCGCCCAATACTTGATTATGTTCAACAGTGGACAAAGATCGGCTAATGATGATGATAGCTGTTATTTTATAAAAATACAACGATGAAGGTAAATCATATTTATTTATCAATCGATTTATTAGGTTTAAGTACCGATATCAATCATCAAACAATTTGACAACTTTATCATCAACAAAGTTAACATTACATTTCGAATTGATCAGCATAAATAATTACTGTATTATTATAAAATTAGTGGCTTTGAATTATTGACAACAATAAAAAATAACACATATAACATAATGTGTAATATTCTTATGTTGATTGTGAGTTACATGCCTACAAAGTCTACTTATATATGCTAAAATGGTTGATAAGATCATCATGCGAAAGAATACGTTAGAAGGCACGTGAGCGAGTTCTTATTATGCATTTTGAAGTAAACTCACTTGCCTTGAACTTATTGTATTATTAATTACAGTGTTTATCTTGGTAGTCAGTTATAATTTGAGTGCGTTTGCTGTGTATTTGCACGCTTCGGACTGAACTGTTTTTGTTAAATTGTTTCGTGTTAGTGTTAATAAACATTTGAACATATTTCTGTCTCTCTTATTTTATCAAATACAGTAATTTTTACTTTCCTTTCATTAGATTGACAAAACCTTAATGTGATATTTGCTTCTTCGATTGTTTCACATTTTAAGTATTTGAAGTCAAGGTACATTTAAATAATAATATACATTTGTATATATATTATATATTGTGTATATATATTTGTCTTCGTCTCTCAATTTTATCACTTAAGCATGAATGTGTTTGTCTTATTTGCGGATTCCATTTTATAATAGAACATTATATATTTCTAAGTAATTTTATCTTTAAAAATTTCATATTATTTTAGGGATATATTTATTTCCTTCCTTAAGCAGGTTATGGCGAAGATCTGCTAGTGCTAAAAGTTACAGGAGCAGTTTTATACTAAACTTTGTACTTAACTAAGTTATTTGTTCTAAAGTTTATAGCAAAGTCAGGATCTTCAGTCAAGTAAGAGCAGTCTCGGAACTTGATGGTGTATCCGATTATGCATTTAATATTAAAACTAAAGGATCTGTTGTATTATAATACTAATTGTAATTTCTTAATACATTTTGAATGTAATGTAATATATATGTTATATAATATCTTTAAAACATTTTAAAAATAATTTGTTGATAATAGTAAAACCAAACATTGTTAATTTTTTTAACCGACTTCACGAAAAGGGAGGTTGGATGGAGGTTTCCCATTCGTCAGAATATTTTTTTATGTATGTTCACCGATTACTCGAAGATTCCTGATCTGATTTGGAAAATTCTTTTATTGTTTCAAAGGGTATCCTTGAAACAAAGGTGGTTTCATTCAAATTTTATCGAAATCGGTTGAGCCGTTTTTAATATGTCAACATTTGTATTACAATGTATTTGTATACCCCGATGACATGCTACTAACTACTGGCTACTTAGACTATTGACGTTTGAAGTCGTTTCTTTTAGTTTTTTAAACGATCTTAAAGTGTATACTATTATAATTATATTATTATAATTATAATTATATTATTATAGTTATATTTAATATAATTAAGCATATTTTTTCAGTTTAAGGGACATTATAATCACATATACTTTAATTAAAGCTAAAAGTTTACAAAATTGCGGTGTCAGCAATAAAGCGTATCTGGTGTTTATGTACGCCATCAAACTGAGATAACGCCAAGTTTACATCCCGAGTTTAAGTTAGTGTCATTGTTTTGTAAGTTACAAGTCTAAGCGAAATTTCACAACACTCCGTTTTAACATTCATGAATAACATTATAGCCTCCCCGTTTTGAATATGAACCTCTTGAAAGTTGTTGCCTTTATGCTTATTGCCTTTAAGGGCAGTTATTTTTGTCATAATTCAAAAGTAAACAATGAAACTCACAATATCAACGAACATTCGGAAGCAACAATACTTCTCAAATTTAAGAGCGTCTTAAAACATTGTGACCGAGACCAAAATGCAGAGCGACGTTTAAAAAGAACGAGAAATAAAAGAAGCTGAAAGCAAACAAGAAAGTTTTCCTACGGAACGATTCTATGGACATTATTTAAGTTGTGCTTGCAGCGGGCACTATATTAAAGGTATCAGAGTCGAATTCGAAGTTGATGCGAGCGCTCGACCGCGAAACAGCCGCAAGTTAAAACACTTGGCAGCGTTCGCCTATCGGGCGAATAAATTGCAGTCAACAGCTCTGTTTTACAATACATACACAAAAACAAATTGTAAGACCAATTCTATAATCTCAAATAAATGGGGTCGGGGTTGAACCACTTCGGGAACCGGTCTTAATTTTAAAGTTTGATTGAAAATCCTTACATATTTTAACGGGCGAGGCCCTCTTAATAAATTGGCTATTCAATTTGGCGAATTTCGCTGGAGCCCTTTTGGGGACAATTTTGACAAATAGTTGGAGGCCTAATAAATTTCCACTGAGACCCCGATAAGTTTGCGGGCGTCAGCTGAGTTTGAAACGGGAGGTTTCAAGTAACATTTCACTTAATTAACAGTTGAATTAGTCTTGACTTAAGTGCGATTATAACTTCTTAAGATGTCTCTGTAAGCTCTTTAGCTCTATTAATGGAGTCATATCTATATATAAGGTTTTGTTTATCTTAATGGTGCTCTCACTTCGTGCTGAAACTTTGTTGACATTGAAATTGTATCCTACGGAAAGTAATTATTTTCTTTAATCATTAATATTATGATGATAAAGTTTAAGTTAGCACGACAATGGTGATGATATCCAAATCAAAAAACTTTAATTTTAGGCACATGTGCACAAAACAAACAAAACATTAACATTAAATTGTATGACTCCTTCAAAGGGCATTTAATAAAGAAAACCGGACAAATTTCCGGATCAGAAGAAAGGAGACACTGAATGCTTAAAAGCAAAAATGCGAGCGTCCCGACGGAGAAATAAAAGCATAAGCATGTTGCTCCAACGCGAAATGAAATGACGGCCGCGGACGGCAGAGAATAAATTAAAAGGAAGGTTTCGTTGTTTCTCGCCTTGCGTTTAGGCGAATTATAGGATTAGGTGGACTGTTTGTTTTCATAGTACCAAGTAGGATTTACTGGTGACCTTTTATGTCAACATCTTTTACATTAGGCTACACGCCCACACCAATAGAAGTTACCCCTTTGTTGCTTTACACAAATTCAATTTTCTAAAGTATTTCTTCTACTGCACACATAAACACTAAATCATATCATGTAAATTTTCTGTATTATTCGCCCACTTTGCAAGTTAAGCAATTCAAGTCGCACCAAAATTTGCTTGCCAATTCGCTATCTGTAAGCCATTTTGCTTGGACACATGAAGCGACAGAAACGCGATAAATTGTCGCTGGGCTGGCACAATGACACTCTGATCCCCTTCATATTTCACAATTTCAGGCAAGGACTTTGTTTTCACACGTTTATGTCTTGTGTCCGGTTTAGGCTGGACAGGACAAGGAAATGGTATTTGGAGTTTGTTGATTAGCTTTTGATGTGTTCTGTGCATTGTACTGTTTATTTACTAGGACAGTAGTTGTATGTATGAAAAACTTTCTTCAACTATGCAAATAATAATATAGTCATCAGTGTTTCACAATACTCGTACCCTTTCAGCTTGTTCAATGCGCTAAAGGACTACAAAAGAGAATTGTATAGTACGAAAACTGATATCGAGACGAATGATGCATTTTACTCAAATATGGTAATGGCAGTAGAGTAAGGCTCTTACAAAACATGTCTGATGTATGTGAGCTCGGAAAATATGATTTTGCAAATAAAATAATTTTAAAAGCATTTCTGATATATCCGTGTATAATTGCAATTCTTAAAAAATCATTTTGCAATGCAATCACTTGGTTTAAAAAAATATAATCTAGAAGGCAAATTTCGCATATGCATTATAATCTCATTAATTATAATCTCATTAAGTTTTAATGGTAAAATATTTATTACTGACTTCAGAAACAGGAAAAGGTTTCTTAATTCGACCGTATAAATAAAAGAAATTAAAAAAGTGGACAAAACGATGGAAAGGAAAAGAAAAGCAGAGCCAAGAAATGTTCAGGCACCAAAATGCAAAAGCTTCAAAGGAATCTCAATAGCAAATTACCCACAATCTAATCACATAACAATCCATTTTCGACATCAACCGCAGGAATCCTCGACTTATTACCTGATATTACTTCAAAGATATTGTATAACAAAACTGAAGCAATTGAAACAATCACTGCTGGATTCACCGCAGAAGTAATGCTGCTGGTTAGAGGTTATGATTAACTTGTCTTGAGAAGTCAAGTAAAACATTGTCGACTCTAAGCTCTTAGATTAAAGCTATTTTTAGTAACTAATATTTGTAGATATAGTTTGATAAGAAGAACTATTATTATTTACTAGTCATTCAGATGAGTCATAATAGGTTGTGAATGTGTTATGTGGTGAGAAGACATGAATATGAGTAAAAATCAAGTCATCTTCAAAAAAGCTTAGAATTTCAATTGCTATTACCTAGACGGCAAATGCCAAACGGCGCACTAAATTTGTCAATATCTTGAAGCTCCTTATTGATACAAAACATTATGTATCCAATAAAAAAAAATGTTCTAATCTTTTAACACCCACATTTAGCGCTTATCTAACCGCTCCAACCCGCGAGGAAGTCATCTTGCTAAAATTTAATATGACATAGTGTTCCGAAAGACGGGGGAGCGAAAATGTGATTGTATTCGAGCAAAACGCAATCAAGTTATGTTCGGTATACATCGTTTTGTTGTTGTGGGTACGGATATATTGCATCTAATGTAATAAGCACCGTATGTTGCGTGTGCTTACTTTTACTGCATTTGAACCAAATAATAATTAAACATATGAAATCTTTAAGCAATGCAAATAATTAATTAATACAAATATCTGGCACAAATAGAAAGGTGAACAAAAATAATCAAAGAATTTTGAAAGTTTTAATTCAAGCGCTTGCACAAAAACAACTTCATCACATCATAATCAGCCGGTATCAGTCTACTGCTGAATATTGGCCTCTCCCAAGACACAAAACTTGGATAGAAGACGCGGTACAAAAATCTAAAGCAATAGAAGAAGAAAAAGAGATAATTTTTGTGAAAGCTTACCATGGTTAATAATATCACAACTAACAACTAACAAAATATTATCCACAATAAGGAAACACATACAACACGTTATAAATAAAAATATATTTGTAGGTAACAAACACATCACACATCCGACTGTCTGCAAGTTACTTTGCAAAGTGAGTTCAACCAACGCGCTACGGCCTTTCCAACAAAAGAAGTATATTATTAATAATAATGTATTCCATTGTAAGTATAGAAAATAGATTATACAGCTATCGTAATAAGATGACAAGGTTATATGAGAGATAATACTATTTATTTCGTGAAATTGGATGACAGATCTAATACGCTTGAATGAAAATGTAGAAATACTTAATATATTATTTTTATGACAATGATTTTTCTAAATCAAATACTAATGTTTGGTACCTAATAAGATGGTGTAATCTTAATTCAATAAGCAAACAAGATTTTTTTTAAAGGCATCCAATTTTTTTATAATTAACCATTAATAATAAGATTACTGGTTATAAAAAAACTGGAACATAGTCTTGCTGTTGTAGTAAAATTGGTAAATGTTAATTTTACAATAATGTAATAAACTAATCAAAAAAAGAAATTATCAACAAGACGACGGCATTTTAGTTAAACATATTTTATTAATAAAAAGAAAGCTAACGCATGGTGTAATACAAGGCAATAAAAACGTCGCAAACTAGACCAGATGGTACCTATGCAGTCTGGATACTCAGATTTCAGTCGACAATTTCATATAAAATGGCCATGTAGTCATGAGAAAGATATAGATTTTGATAAAAGAATTTTTGAAATCTTTTATATAAATATAAGAAATATATAAGTGAAATTAACTTACGAGTAAATACTAAAAGCAAGCACACAATTCACCCCACAAATATTTGTAGACCTCATGTAAATGCTTAAAGCTTATTAATAATCGTAATAATAATTGCTTAAATTGTTCTTGAAAGCATGAGAATTAGCGTATTCTATAAGCAAATAGAAAAGAGAAAACCCACCACGTAACAGTTTGTACAACGGAACACGAAGATATATTTCGATACCTGCCGAGGCAACAAATAGAGGGTTTCAAACACACGGGTAGCGCCGAAATTGCTCGCGCGTTGCTTTCGATATATATAGTTTGTATAGCTTGACACGTAGATGATAGCACGGAGGAACGTAATACATCTCTATGGTAATAGTTCACGTACGTTTTTCGTGTTTGTTCGTAAACAAAAAACACAATCTTGTTTTCGATTGAATACGGAACATGCCCTTCATTTCTGAGAATGAGTGAACTAGAAAGCTGCGGGAGAATTTTATGCCAAATGTTTTCGGAAATTCTTCTGCGAGGAACGAAATATTAAATCATAATAGACAGAGATCTAACAAATTGTCAATCAACAACGTGTTCAGTGACTTCAATACAGACACAAACAAGAACAATACACGAATATTGAATTATTTGGCATCTTTGAATCTTAAAGAGGAAGAGTAATATATTCAAAACGGTGATGTTACGAACGTCTTATAATTCTCCTTTCATGCCAAATTTCTCATTCTAGTCTAATGTCAATATTGTTAAGTGCTCTTTTGAAATATTGCCAGACGAAGGAATCGTCAGAGATCAGAGTATAGCTTAGTATTAAAACGATTCAAACGTAACAATGCTCTTCTCGATTATTTACGGTTCATTAGCAATAGCTTATTTTTTATTTTGCGAGAATACTCAAGCTAAATGGATTGTCAGCCTCGCCTTAAAACAATTTAGCCCGGCGTTTACAGAAGATTAATGCTTCCCCCTTCGACTGCTTAAGTTATAATAAATCTCTCTTTAAAAACATCTATATCGATGTAAAAGGTAAGCAAAGCTTTTATCGATCGTTGAAAATATATTTTGTTTTGGCGCGTGCCTGACGGGTCACGATCGACTCGAAAGAGACAGTTTCTTTTGCATTCTCAATCGAAACCTTATCGACTGCACTTAAATAAACGTGACTGAAAAATACTAGTTCATACATTTATCACGAAAATGGGGATCAGAACGTCAATCCATTGCGTCCCCAATAATGACGGCCCAAATTGCTTTTGCGTTTGTGGGAATCTAAATGGACCCTAATTCCTTTTGCCATATGGGTGATAGCTTCTCGTATATGAGGAAACTTATCATTGTTAGAGCGTAGGACATTTATCGAGCGACTGGGTCCACCGATAACGTGGGATTAAACATCGTCTATGTAATCTCTAGCAAAATTAGGGAGACTTCTAATTCTGATGTAGATGCGATTCCTAATAAATATGACAGTTTTAGGAGCTCGATGCGAACGTGATGGGTAATTTGCGTCGTGAACTGGCATTATACAGGCAATGTAAAGGTTAATGACGTAGTAAATACTCAGAGGGTCGAGATTGATGAAGCAGACAATTCTTCTAACGTATTAAAGTAGTTGGAGAACTAACTTTAGTGTGAAGATGGCTGTTTTGGCAGCCACTACCGAGGAGTTAAAAGAAAAAAGTTTGATATAATTTTCGGAATATTTCGTTCAACTTTAGCACACAGATCTGAAATATGTTTTGGCAAAGACAAGGGGAGTTGTGAAAAGTTGGACGAGGCTTGAAAACTTCTTTTTTCTATTTCACTTGATTCCCAAACGCATTGTCTTTCAAACAAGTATACTTTTCTATAAATATTTAACTCTTTCATTATTTTCGGACAATACACGTGTAGCTTGTCCTTCCCGGCGAAGTAACGTTGGATTATACAGTTTCATTATATTAAAGCTTTAAAAAGTTATGAAATTCAGAAACTATCAAATTCAGAGTCAATATCCACAAAATCCTTTATTAACCAATATTTGGCATCGGGAAAAGGATTAAAACGTCGATCGGTGTTCGCATCGAGCGGCTGGGCGTCGACGATAACCAGAGATTAAACGTGATTTAACCTCGCTTTTACCCCTTGAAGTCGATGCTGTATTTTTAAACAATCCTTTTTAATCCCGTCACTTTCGGTTTTTTCGATATTTTGACGTCCGATGTGTTACGGATTTACAGTGTTCTCGGGAGTATTGCCAGATTTAATTTTGGCTTGATTAATGTATTTGGATCACATTTTTCATTTAAATACGTAATTATAACATCCGGCTCATCATTAAATTCACCGTTGATCTATGCGTCATAAAACATATACTTCGCTATATTTAATTTGGTTAGTTTTTAACTTCATTTCCAAATCAATTGTTCTTCAATAAATACTAGTAATTAACTTAAAATATTCGCGTAAATTTAGTTTCCACTAAAACTTTGAAACGTCAATACTTAAAAAATAAAAAGATCTAATGAACGACAACAATTTAAGTGACTATACCTACACGTGACTGCTAAAATTAGAAAGTCAATACAGATATGAAATTTAGTACAGAACCGATGTATTTACCCAATAATGTCAATAACCCATAGATTAGTATAACAAACCGAGATATCAAGCTGTCTGTTTGCATTCCGATAAAGTTAAACAATTCACCCTCAATCGAGTATTATTGGAAAGTGATAGACAGGGCCTTTACAGATAACGCTTGGGCTGTAGGTTATCTAGAAATGCCAATCTAAATCTAGGTCGCTAATATAACCACTAATAAACTGAAAGTAAGTTTATTACTAACCCTTTATTAGCTTTCGCAAAGGAGAAAATTGTTATAGGAACATTTGTATCAGAAGTGTATACTAAAACGATAGAGATATAAACATTAATCAATAATTTCATCGTACCGACGGGACTTGAACCCGCAACCTCCTGAATAACATGTTCAGATGCTTCGCCAATTAAGCCACAGTTCGATCCATCGATACGACGAAATTAGTGGATTGAATTTTTTTAACCAAATTATGCATTGGTGGCGCCATCTAGTTGTTTAACAATTTACAAAAATATAAAGTGTGTAACACTTCAAAGAGACATAATATTAATCAATAGTTCATTTAGATTTATTTTATTCACTACAAGCTGCTCCCTGTGGCTTTGCCCGTGTTTAATCTTGGCCATAAACCTTTCTCTTGAATCACTCTAACTCTTGCAGAAAACTGCATAATATCCGTTGCGTAGTTTACAGGTCCAAGCATACAGACAGCAGGACTCTGTTTTATACTATGTAAAGATAAAAGAATACATAACAATTAAGATAGTTTAAAAACTAAAACAACCGACTTCCATGCCCCGCGAGTCAATATCAATAGCAAGATTGAGACGTTTATCGTCATATCTCTGGAGATACTTATTAGACCTCCTTGAAATTACAATGGGACCACCTCAGAAACGTACCCTACTGATTATAAAAAGAATAATTTAAATCTATTAACAATTGACGGAGTAATCGCGTAACATACAAAAAAACATACAGACGAATTGAGAACCTCCTTCTTTTTGGGAAGTCGGTTGAAAAATTACATTTTTATAATTAAAGTGATTTAATTAAAATCCAAATACATACAAATTTACGAATACTATTAGAAGTTTTAGTGGACATGAAATACAAATTAGGTCAGGTTATCTGACTACGTATTAAATGTACCTATTAAATAAAATCAAAATAATATATAAATCTTCAATCGTTTACCAGTTATTCATTAAAGTGTTAGTTAATTTTAAGTTTGGTCGATATTAATTGCACATTGAGATAATTGCTTACTCACTTTACAATCATTAAGGTTTGAAAAATAGACCAATTAAGTAATTTTAATTATTAAATTCAATCGCTTTTTAATTACTCAGCCTTTCGTTCATTAAAAAATAAAATCTTGTGAATGTGTCCAACTTAATTTATTTTTTTACTTTAAAAAGTTTTTACACTGACCTACCTAAATACTTTTTTAATTTTACTTCGTTCTGGACATTATATTTATTTTTATCGCACAGGTCTCGACACGTTTATTTATTGGATGAAATAACGTTTTCCAGTTAGAGCATTATTAGCTTTGACTGGTGTTTATCTGGTCGTTGACCTCATTTGCTTTAGATATATTTATGTGTTAGAAAAACAAGCATATTTACGAATATACTTAACAAAATATTGCAAAAAAAAACTGAAAGATTAACTTAATTAAATTAAACTTGTATTTAATATTAACATTAATTTAGTATGTATTATGTAGTCTTCATAATTGCTATTTTTGTTGATAAAAAAATTGCCGTATTATTTTAGCACTACAATTACCGTTATACACGACATGTAATCAAAATGGTTTATTACTTTATTGTGATCGTAATAGATTTTGATATGTTTTGACATTAAGCAAGTACAAATATAAAAATCATTCGCGCTATTAATCTAATAGAACATAAATTACACATAGCGTAAAGCTAAGATGCGTCAATTGATTTGATTCTACGTTTGATATACCTACTAAGATTTTATGACTAAAGCACAGTGAACTTCTATGAACTTGTTAACATGGCAAAGGTAAGAAAAATAATCAGAGAGGTAAATTTGTTTACATCGTTAGACAAATCACGCCGCGATTGCCTGTAGACACGACAAAAAATATCATTAGCGTTTCGCAAAACAGCTGCGAATTACATTGGCAGCGATACATCTGATTCGTGACCAAGATAATGGGTTCAACGAACTCGTTGCATTTTAATTATGCTGTAGGCATTTTTTGGCTAATAGAAGTTACGCTTCTGAACTTTGCTTAGTCTTTGATCATCAATTATACTTTTTTTTTATTTCCTAAAAGATATTTTTCGTAACGTAAAATAACTTTAGTTTTTTAAGATTTAATAGTGTCTCTTAAAATAGTTTCGAACTATGACATTATTTATTTTCAAATAAAACTAAAGTCACTTTGTAAAGTTCAAAACAACAACTAGATTTATTTACTTAAACATGTTTATTTCAATTATATTTTTTTATTTTGCAATTACATACATTGTATTTGAATATTGAATTATTATATGAGTTCATAGGTATACAATTTTTTAACCTACTTCAAAAAAAGGAAGAGGTTTCTCAATTCGACCGTATATGTTTTTTTTTAATGTTTTTCGCGGATAACTTCGTCGTTTATGAACCGATTTTGATTATTCTTTTTTTGTTGGAAAGGAGATATTTCAAGTGTAGTACCATGGTAATTTTATCGAGGTCTGGTGAGTATCTCCAGAGATATGGACATAAACACCTCAAAATGGGTACTGAAAATTAATAGCGCGGCATTGAAGTCGGTTCTTTATTTTTTTAAACGATCTTATTATGTGTATTAAACGGAGCTGCATGTTTATTTATCAGCAAATGTATACTTTATACCTAGTTTAGGCAATACAGATTATCTAACATAAACATAGCAAGTCTGAACTAATCAACCAAAAAATAATCCAAAATCTTCATCCCAGCCTCTTAAAATATATGCAAGTTACCATTAAAGTAGCTTAAATTCATACTATAATTTGACATTAAAATGGACAAATTTGACAAAATAAAAATAAAAACATCATAACACGTTATTTAGTAACTCGCAGGTTATTTGCCTTTAACCTCGCGGTACAAAAACAGCGTCATCTCAACTCTAGAATTTCAATTAAGTTAATAAACCGTGCTATGAAAATCATTAGCGAAATTGCTGGCTATTGTCGTCAAGCTGGAGTTGTTTTAGATTCGTATCCGTGATTTTACTTAAGATGTTTTCAATTTCTAGAACGTATTAGATAGTTTGGCTACGGTGGTAATTACTAGTGACTTGTCTGTTTTCTTTTTAAGCAAGGTTCTTAACCCGTATTGTTCTTTCTTTAGAAGATTTTTTCCAAAATATTTTTTGTTAAATGGCAATTTTTCTAAGATATTTTTTTAAAAGTCATAAAACGCCGAATATATCTTTTATTTATACTGTCTATGTATAGTCAGTGACATTAAAGTAAAAGGTATTAAAATCATTTAAAGATTCCTTACTTATATAGATACTTATTATGTATGCAAATTACAGATTTCTTATAAAATACCGATGAAGAAATCCTTACAAATAAAGGACCCAAGGACACAAACGACCTTGGTAGATATTGCACAAACATCACAAAATCATTTGCCTAGTAGGTAAACACGTTTCAACGATCCGTAGATTGCCCGCGTCATTTTCACCAACACGTTGAATTTAAGTGAATTTAAAATGAAATTCGACATCAGAATATGGGACTAAATTTCAATCACATGACGCAATCGTGTGACGAAAATGATTCGCGAAATCACGCGTGAAAATCGTTCCACATATTATTCACCAGAGAACGATAATGAGGGCATTCAACCCGATGTTTAGATACAATCGAGTCACCGATAAAACGTAAATACAAACAGTAATTCAAGTTCACATAACACGGAACGTCTCCTAAATCACGTAACACCTGCTATTTTTGTAGTAACATTTAATTTCACCTGTTATTTCAATAACGCATGGTACTTTAAAATAATCTACCGACAAGCTATAGATTGAGCTACTGCGTTTTTCTGTATCGGAAATGAACGATTTTTAGGTACAACCAAAAATATCGTCACTCATTTATCGTCTGTCACAATATATCACCGGATGGACAGGGAAAGTTATTGTGTCGATTTTGATATTACTTACGGCATCTTCTTCATCTTATTCATCTCTCAAACATACCTGAAACAAAAATAAAATCATTAGCAGTCGCATTAGCAGTTACGTCTGCATCATGTGAAACGACAGAAAAAATAACTATTGTTATTTTTTCACAGAGTTGAACGACCGACCAAAATTTTAATTCTCCACCCAGATTTTGGATGAAAAAATGATAATCGCATGTGTCTTTATTGAATAATTCATGGTTTGTCGTCCGCGTGGACCGTTCATAACTATTTTTCACGTGTACGTCATTCATATATTCGGATATATCCGATCTAGATATTTAAATTTGTCGTTTATCTGAGTCTATGGTGTATAAGACGGTGATTACCGATTCATGAGAATGCGGTTCACACAACTCGCTTCCTTGTTGCGTATATATTATATATGGGTATATATGGGTATGTCTACATGGTTGGCTGGTCACCCCGGCCCGGGGGAACAACCCCGGCGACCACTTGCTTCCCCTATTACTCTAAATTACAGTGATAGCTATTCATTCGAAAAAAAATTACCGAACTTCGAGGTAGGATATTTTTGTTTGGTCATTGCACTTCCTTATTATATTTACGAGAATATTTACGAACCGAACGGAATATTACACAATTTAACTATATAATTATATACAGAGAGGTGTTTAAGAGAATTATAGTTACAATATTAATTAGAAGTGTAATAAAACTTAAGTTGTACGTGATTAAAATACTACATGAGTATAATTAAATTGCAGTAGTAATTAATGCAAGTAATCTACGCGTTTATTATATTTAAGACCTTGTAACTGGATTTAATACAATAATTATAATTCTAGTTTATTATGCACAAATGATTATAAAATATACTTCACTGAAAGGAAATTAATTCAATCAGTAATTTCAAATAACGCTACAATGTACAGCTATTGTAGAATATAAAATACAAATTATGGTTCAACTAGTCATATGGATCATAAATTTTAATCAACAAGTAATCCTATTACGTTAAAACCTTCATTTGAATTCAGACGTTCACTTCGAACAGCTATAATATTCATATATACACTACTATAATATATCGTACAATATTAATTTGAAACCCACGCAGATGGGCCAACGACGAACCTTATATAGCCCGCAATCGTACATGGTCAAATTTCATATTATTATAGCGTAATATTTATTTAAACATCTTGCATAATCGGTTTTTTATTTAAGATTCTAGTTTAGCATATAAATTTAGACTAACGTATTGAGGTATAATTTAAGTTAATTTTAAGAATTATCATCTATTGCAATATTTACAGTTGTACACGTTTTAACACAATATCAATACGTACTGCTGCCTTGGACTCAGACATTTTTGCATTTTCATTTTTAGGGTTCCGTAGCCCAATGGTAAAAAACGGAACCCTTATAGAGTCATCATATCTGTCTGTCCGTCCCTATGTCATAGCCACTTCATTTTGCATTGACATTTTGATCTCAGAGCGAGAGAACATTTAAAATCCTGAAGTAACAATTAGGTATGTCTTTCATTACCTACTCAAACACTGATACCGGTCGCGCATCGAATTATAAACTGCGTCATTACAGGGTCTCTCTAATCTCTTAATCACAGTACCATCAGTTCATATTACTGTGATAAACTCAATTTCATATAACATAAAGCAAAAAGCAGCCCATCCCGCCTTCGTACTCCAAAAATTAAAAGCATTACTCAAAATATTCCTCAGAAAAAAGAGTTCATAAAGAAATATTCTCTTCGTAAAAAAATATTGTAGGACATTGTACCTTTATTGCTTCCCCCATGTTTGGGAACTGTAGATTTTCCTTCACTTGTGTATTTGTGAGATGCTCCCATAAATTCCGTAAATGTTTCCTCGGTTACACAGCGTTAGCGTTTTGCCTTTTTTCTTTGCATTTTTATTATGATATAAAATTATATTCGTATGCTTTGTATGTATTATTGAGACGTTCAAGATTTCATTATTTCTTGTGACTTCTTTTATTCTTTTTGCATTTATTGGACGGCTTCTGCTGAAGTTAAGCTTGCTTGTCAGTGAAATAACTATTCTAATTAAATTTAGAGTAGCTTTATCTTTAATGTCTTTTATTAATAACAAATACTAAACTGATTTATAAGAATTTTTAATATATATTTGATATCGTCAATCGTGATTAAATTTTAAGTATAGAAAAAGTATACATAGTTTATTTATATGATGATTTCTAATAAAATAAAACCGCAAGCTGTAATTCTGAATGTAAAAAGCAGATATTTTATTTGTAGTTAAACAAAAATGTGATCAAGAGTGACCGAAAAAAGGCCGCAACAGATCACCAAGTTGACGTCACATGAATAATTCACCTTAGGCAAACATTAATGAGCCAAACAAAGTGACCCGCGATGACGGTACTACCAAGCCCTGAAGGGACCAAAGTTATGATTACTTTTACAACCTCATCTGTTATTTTTCGCTACGATTCGTTTCATTTCAAACATGTTAATTTCAGGCAGGCTTGTAAATTGATCGCGATGTCATTCAAAAATTTTTGATGGAATGCAGTTTCAGTTCCGTTGAATTTAAATTACATTTTTGGAGCGTCTGCTTTTTCGTCGGATATGATTGGGCTTTTCATGTGTACCTACTTCATTTGGGACAGCATTTTTTGTGCAATATTACAAAAAAAGAACATGTTTTCATTTGTTCTTGATTGGTCCGTATTTAATCACTAATTTACCTAAACTGCAAAAGATAATTTAGTGAAAATGTAGAAATCATTCCTTAACCACATCCGTGATTTGAAAACCACCAAAAATTATAAGTAAATAAAATCACACCAGTTGTAACAAGTCCCACCACCATCCTTAGTTAATCTAATACTATCAATGTCTATGAATTTTTTTTCTTAAGTGTTAATTATATATATAATGCACCATATGGATGAGATACATGTGTTTATCAGATAAAATACAAACAATATGTTTCTTGATATTTCTTCTTTGATGGAAGTGTTTTCGAAAGACTGGTAGATTCAATTAATGTAATAATGCCTATAATGTAGAATAGATGATTTTGACTTGGACTTTGACATTGAATTACTAGTAATAATAATTTTATCTTTTATCATTGTATCTGTCAATACCTACAACGATGAAAGACATATTCCATCTGTCTGATAGCAACTTAACATTTTGTTATACATTAAATTTGACCGAAATAGCGTGGCAGCATTTTGAAGTCGCGTTTTTATGTGCACTTTACAACCATTGCTTTATAATTTTATGGTTTTCCATGAACGTTATCCCGTATTTTAATATCTACTTTTAAAATTATGTGGGCGGAGTTGACGCGTGCCCTGAAAGTTAGACGATAATATTTTTTATGTTCTAAATAGAAAATATATTTATCGTAAAATTATTTACTGCCACGATGACAAAGTGTGCTGGTAGTAAAATGTTGCTCAAATGGTTTGGTGTCAGAAATGACTTATTTTGTAGTTATCGATGAAATTTGAATACTGTAAAAAATTCTGTTCTTCTCTTTTCTTGTGGGAGTTATTTTACCATAATTTTACCGAATTATGTTTATTGCTGCATAATATGAAATATTGTTTATAATAATACATAATATTGTTTATATTATAAATATTTAATTTAATCTTCAGACTATAGAAACACGATCTCAGAATCGAAAAATATTCTCAAAAACTGCTAAGGCATTGACGATTTAGTTATTAAAAACCACATGATCTACCTCAAATACTCGTCGGCACATTTCTCAGCCACAAATATTTCTATATTCAGAAACATCACAATAGAAAATAATCAGAAGGCACATATCGAAGCGTACAATCTTTCAGTAGCAATAAATTGTAAAATATCCAACATCTATCGGTTACCAACCGATACGTGAAGCGGTGTGGTGACGTGGAAGGAACGATTAGAGAACGCTCCGAAGATCATATTTCGAAGACCTTGGCTCGTTAGAGCGGCTCGATGGAATTGGTTTGATCTAGGGCTGAGACTTTAAAATTTAAGAGTGTATCGATATTGTTTTTTATGAAGCTTGGTAGCAGGATAAGATAAACGCTAACATGACATTGAGCAATGAAGTCTACCTATCACAGATATTGTAGTTGGTACATAATATTCCAAGAGTGTTATAAACAGTAATAGTGACTACTGTAGAATGTTGTCATAAGAATACATGATACCGTGATAAAAGCTTGTTGGCCCTGAACTAAAAGTACCATCTTGCTTGCTAAGCTTGCTTTGCTATAGAATTACTGATTATACGTTGGTTGGATTACATATTGGTTTACACTTACTTCACACTTACTATACTTGCCCACTTTTCGGAGGCAGACTAATTCTAATTATTTATTTATTTCCATGGCAGGTATAAATCATCCAATATGAAGACGATAAGGTTTACCAACACGCCTGCTCAGAAAATACCTATTCACTTGATAAGTATTATAGTTTCGAACAAGCCATTTCAAACAAGCAGCTATTCATTCCAACATTGTCCAGCAAATATCAATATTTCACCATCGATATCATCAATATCGTTCGTAGCGGAATCGGTATCGTATTGTCGATTATATCGGTATTGAGATAAGATTAATCGTTATACTTTGATCTCTTTTTGTGCGGTTTCTGAACTTCGTTAGTTAGCTTGTTATGTCGTAAAGAGAACTCGTCATGTGATTTCTCTATTTTTTTTATTATTGATTACACTATGTTATTGCATATCATTAACAATTACTATGTTGACTTCAGTAGTTTAAAATTATATTATATATACTGCTAATTAATAGTTACCTAAGAATGGGTCAACTGGCACTTTTCTTATTATCTCTATCGGAAATATATATGTTCTTGTGTTTTTTGTAAAAACTGTTCACTCTAACTATAATTCACTTCTTCTGCTCCAACACAACAGTGTTGTTAAAGAGCTGGATATCCTCAACATAATCATAAATGCGATCATAATGTTTGCTTGGTATCCCAAATTATCAAAGGTTCCTATTCGTGTTACAAATGGGTTAAGCATAAGTAATGATCTTACAGTCAGACTCTTGCCTGACACTAACCCTTCTTAGAAATGCTGTCGCTGAAGGCAATCTATCTGTCATCTCTAAATGACCCAAGAGTGGTACGCACCTAGTTGTTCATTAGTCACATTGACCAGCGAGAATACATAAGGACGTGCTATTTTAAGCCTCCACTGTATTCCAAATATTCAAAACATCTATGGAACACAATCATGATACACTATTACGTATAGATTGAATAAGATATAATAACTCTGTTTACTTTAATTATTCTACCTTGACTAGGTTTTTCGTGACCCGAAAAACTAATTTATACCAAAAACCAACTCAACTATTACCTATGTTATTAAGTTATCAAGATATTAAAATTAATAACTACATTAGTTAAATCCAAGCGTTGTTTCATCTTGACGTTTAAACAACTGACATAGTAATTGTTGCCTTTTGTTGTTCTATGTAAAAATGAAACAGTGGAATTAGTGAAGAGAGAATGTCCTTAACGATTGTGTTTGAAAATAGGCTTATTTTATGTTTGATTAGTTTTAGATGTGTTTTTTTGTTTGGATATGGAAGTATTTTTTTATTCTTTATTTATTTTAAACATGGTTTTATCAGAGTATGTCACCGGTTATATGCTAAATTTAATTAACTATGTATTAAGTCTATACAATAATCTTCCTTAATTTTACGGCTGTTTGGTAAATTTCACGCAGTTTCTGAGGATCCTCGGAATATGGCTCGGATAAAATACAATTACATCCACCAACCTGCTAGAAAGCGTGACCGTTAGCAAACAGCTGCTGACGGAGGCCCGCGATCCTGGCACATTCCATTACTACATGGTATATGTCTTCCACTATTCCGCAACATTCGCAATCTGGGGATTCAATTTTTTTCATCATATGACCAAACTTATTGAAAGGAATGTGCCCTGATCGAAGTCTAACCGTCGAAACTATTTCATTCCTTCCCATGTCAGCTCCCAAAAACCATGGGAAACGAAGAAGAGACGACTGGACCGTTTTGTACCATACATTAATTACATAGTATTTTTGGAAATGCTATTTATATTAAAATAATTCACTTAGGTTAATTCATTCCCATTATTAGTAGTAATATTTAAAACAACCATTTTAAATACATGCAATTTATACCATCACAAGAGTCATATAGGGAAGGAGGCCTACGCCCAGCAATGGGTAAAATATTGCTGATGATGATGATATACATACATATCTAAAAGAAATTATTTTCTTAATCGTAGAATGAATAACTAGGTAATCTTAAATAATAAGCTCGGTAAAGAACCTTCAAAACAAAAACCTCTCGGCTATTCTACGACGAACAATCTCTTATTATAGCACCTTATAACGTATTACGTAAAACCGTTTTTTGGGTGTTTTTCACTGAATTAGTAACATGGAAGTGGGGGCACGCGAAGTAATACTCTTTAAGATGCTTATCAACCCAATGGATGGTTATAAAGTAACAAAATAAGGAGAACACAATGCGAGCCGTTGGGTTTTGTTTTTTACGGAATTTTGAGGGAGAATAAAACTCGTGATTTGTTTTGTAGATTTTTACGTAGATTCTAGCAGAGGCTTAGGAAATTTCATTTGTTTTGACTTAACTTTTTAAATAACTAATGCTTTTTGTTTCGTTCTAACTTGATGCTTCTAAATAAAATTAACGTTAATTAAACAATTATTATAAAGTTTTTGACAATGGAAAATGAATAAGAAAGTTGGTATCAGGGATTAGGTAGTGATTTACTGGTATTAACTCAATTTTATTTTTAAAATACTTCACAAAAAAGAGGGAGGTTCTCAATTCGATTGTTTTATGATTGTTACCTCGGAACTTCAATCAAATCTTAACCGATTTGTAAATTTTTTTTTGCCTCCCGTTTTGTCCCATTCAATATTTTTTTCAATCATTTTATAGAGTTACATTATGACAATTATCTCCGGAGGTCTAGAGATAAATAATATAATCAAATTTTTATAAATAGATGACACGATTATAACTAGCCAGTACTTTGACTATCGCGGCATGTGAAGTCGGTTTTTCGTTTTGTATGTATACTATTGTGTAAATTATTACAATTTTTATTAGTTTAATTTGATCAAAGGGAAAATTAAGCATTCTAAATTATAAAATAATAATACATGGACATAAATAATTTAATGAACAGATAATAAATACAATAACAATTGTTTAATTACAGAAACAGTTTGAAACTATTTGGCTTTCCAATGGAAACCCATTCTAGAGTCTGACAGATTGTACAGCAAATGATTTGTCGTAAAAAGTGCTGTAATGACTAGGAATCGAGAGCATGAGACTGATGATCTTAATAAGAGTGAATTGGAGGACTGCAGAAAAAAAAATCTGTAACACTTGAGGTATATAAATACTTCACGCTGACATAATACCAACAATAACACATATAATTAAGATTTAAAACAAAAAAACTGACTTCACATGCGTGCATGTTTCAGTAGCAAGTTTGTGATGTTTATCGCCATATCTCTGGAGATACTTATCTATAATATATACTATATATTAACCATTTTGAAGGTGCGTGGTATAAACGAAATAAAGAATCAGTCAAATCGGTTCACATTATCGGTGGAATCGCGTAAAAAATACGAAAAAAAACATACAGACAAATTTAGAACCTCTCGCTTTTTAGTAGTTGGTTGGAAGCTAATAATTCCTCAACAGATTATTCGAAAAACGTTGCATTTACTAAGATTATAGTGTAATATCCAATTATAACCATCAGAGCTCTAGCTATTATATGATGTGGGGGGAAATAGCTCTATGAATAATAAGGCTGTAATATGGAAATGAGGCGTCGGTTGTAATTTATAATTACTTTACTTAATTTACTTTAGTTGTGTGTTTACGGCCCTACGATTGAGGCTTTACTTTTTAAGTGTTTATGATAGGCCGCTAAATAGGTTATTAAAAATAAACGATTGCGGTTAATTGTTGACTTTTTTAGGTAGGAGCGTAATTACTCCTAATTTATATCTTCACTGCTTGTGTTGTTTTTTTAAATAGTATCGTATATTATTTTATAGCTGTCAGTGTGACATACACCCGCACTTTACGCTTGCTACACTTTTCCGTCAAATAGAAGATTATTAAACGGCGTGAAGTTGGCACCCGAGCGCAGAATTTTTAATGTCACTGCACTGCGCCTGTTACCTGGAGACATAGATATGTCGAGTCGAGTCTCACATGCCCTGTAATTTCACTGGACAACTTGCCATTCCAATTTGCCGAAAAACATTCCTATTTCACGGCTGAAAATTAATTGGCAAAGTGGTGGTACCGCCCCAGGCGGACTAGCAGAAGTCTTACCTATCACTACTGAACTGTTTGTTAATTTTGCACTACATTTTCATAAATTTATTAGATAAGGACTTATAAAAACAAGTTCTTTACATACAATACCTATCATATTTAAACAAGAACTAACCCAAATCTAGGAAGTCTGAGAATAGCGGCCACGAAAAATCATTAAATCATGTCAGCGTTAACAATTAGCTCTAAATACAATTAATCAGCAGTTAAAACTGTCATTAATCAATTTACTAATACTAAAACGTATCAAGGTGATTCGATCAGGAAGACAGTACAAGTAAGTAGGCAGTAAGTCAAGTAATGACCCCGCTGGCCTTAAGGGAAGTGACCTTAAAAGTGAAAGACGCCATGGTTTATAAGGTACTTACTGATAAGCTATAAATATGGTCTTAATTGAAAGTTTATTGAATTTGTATAAAGGAGCTTGTTTAGCAAGAAAAAAACAATATTTTACTATCAAATATTAAATCATTAAATTATTATTTTATTAAATCATTGAATATGCTTACAAGCGAGTGAATGCCGATAAGAATACAATTTGCTATTCATTTTAACTATTGTGTTGCAATATTTACAAAATAATACAAAATATGTACCAACCGACCTCGTACGTCGACCAATAAATGACCATCCCGTAAGTTTGCGTTAGTATCGCGATTCTAAAATATTAAAACTAGAACTTGTTATTTTTAATTTGGTTTGATGTACATTTTACTACCTACTAATATTTTGCGGGTCGACATGGGGAAAAGACGGTGTATTAAAAAGTATTTATTTACGTAATATTTATATATTTATTTGAATAATATGAGCAGGAATACACATAAAATAAGGCAAACGAGATAGGTACCAATTTGACATCCTTTAGCATCAACACAAAACCACAGTGTAGCGAGCCGAGAACGTAAGTACCCACTCATGTCATATCTCAGAAAAAAACTCCCAATTTATTCTAAGCACTTTTGGTGTAATGTAGTATAAACAGAAGGAAAAGTTAAGTCATATCTTTTGTTGGACAGTTTCAGTTGATATTCATAAAAGGCATCAAGGTAAATTCCAGAGCTTATTGATATGATATTGTACATTATTATAAATAGGTTTCCAATGTTTCGTAGCATCGTTTATATCACGAAGAGCCGCAGCCTGTTTGATCCTACTGGGTTAACATCTCTCTTATAGGATGCCATTGGTGTCGTTACTGCGTATTTGTGTCCAGTATATTTTTTAGGTCTGTTGATAACTGATCTACCGTTCTTTTTTGTGTATTGTGCTCCCGTTCGCGTATTACAATTTGTACTTGCTACTTGGGTTTTATAGGTCGTTACTGTGATATTGGAAGAATCGTGAGAAGAACCGGTTGCCTTGGCAACGGGGCATTGTGTTCTAGAGTACGGTATTATGAGAAATTATAGAGCAAAAGGTAGAGTTTTTTTGGAAATTGGGGTGGTTACTTTGTCAAGAGGCTCTTATATGACTTGAACAATTTTGTTATTCTTTGTTTGATATCTTGGAATTTAGGCTCATATGATTATAATAAGAAACAAAACTGTGTACTACCTACATGTTTTCTTTTATAAGTGTGTATTTGTGAGATATCTTCATTTCAACTATTTTCAACCGACTTACAAAAAGAAGGAGGTTCTCAATTCGCCTGTAACTTTTCTTTTACGTATGTTACGCGATTACTCCATCAATTATAAACCAATTTCAATGATTCTTTTTTTAATCGGTAGAGTAGATTTCCGAGGTGGTCCCATTGAAATTCATCGAGATCTAATAAGTATCTCCAGAGATATGACGATAAACGTCTCAAACTTGCTACTGAAATTGACTCATAGGACATTGAAGTCGGTTGTTTTAGTTGTTAAACTATCTTAATTATTGAATTATCCTCTATTACAATGCATGTGTAAAACTATAGACAAAAAGGCATGGTACAGCATTTTTCAACCGACTTCCCAAAAAAAGAAGGTTCTCAATTCGTCTATATGTTTTTTTTCTTATTTTTTTTGTGTTTATGTGACGCGATTACCCCGTCAATTGTGAACCGATTTCAATTATTATTTTTTTAATCGGTAGGGTATATTTTCGAGGTAGTCCCATTGAAATTTCATCGAGATCTGATATGTATCTCTAGAGATATGATGATAAACGTCTAAAACTTGCTACTCAAATTGTCTTGAAATTGACGCGGGGCATGGAAGACGGTTGTTTTAGTTTTTAAACTATCTTAATTGTGACATTATAGTTTCAACAATAATATAAGTTGTAATTAAAACTAATTATAGCTAAATTATGTACCTATGTACTATGTTCGATTAAATTGACTGCTTAACCAGTAATTGTTATGATTCAATTATTATTTATAGACATAATGTTGTTATTCATTGTGATGGATGTCATACATAAAAATAAAAATCCAGGCTAATATTATAAAGAGAAAACGTTTTTAAACGAGTTGAACTTTTGAAATGTTTAATCACGAAGCAAGTGCATCAGTTTCAATATCGCGGAAAATATCGTTTGCGCGATGCAGGATCTCATACATTTAGGCAATATTTAAAGGAGAGCTATTCAAATCTACGCTAGCGCTATCTCTGGGTTTTATTTGTCCTTACTATTATGCGAAAGTACCTCTGTCTGTCTGTCTGTCTGTCCCACTTTCACGCCAAAAGCCGAGGGGAAGGTGAGGGTTTGGTTGGTAGGGATACGTATATGTTTTATTTGTTAATGCTACCCAAAGACACTATTCCACGCGGACAAAGTCGCGGGCACAGCTAGTATATGTATATTTCATCGTTTTTGTGGCGTTTTACTTACTACTTTGTCAGAATATTACAATATCATTAAAGTAAGAAGGATACAGAATCTCGAATTAATCAGGCCTATAAAACTTGCTCACATAGCGTCATGTTCTAGTAAAAATCTCAGTCTTAAAACGGCTGAAGGAATTTTCATAAATAACAAAGAACACTCTCGATTATAAGTTTAAAAACTAAAACAACCGACTTCCATTCCCCGCGAGTCAATTTCAGTAGCAAGTTTGAGACGTTCATCGTCTTATCTCTGGAGATACTTATCAGATCTTTATGAAATTACAATGAGACCACCTCGAAAACGTACCCTACCGAATACAAAAATAATCATTCGAATCTGTTCAGAATTGACGGAGTAATCGCGTAACATGCACAGAAAAAAAAAACTAAAAAATAAATTTAAAAAAACATACAGACGAATTGAGAACCGCCTCCTTTTTTGTGAAGTCGGTTAAAAACACCTTTGAAACAAGAATATTAATAATCGGTTCATCCGTTTAGGTGCTACAATGCCACTGACAGTCAATCACACACACAGATACCCACGTCAAACTTATAAAACCCCTTCATTTTGCGTCAGGGGTTAGAAACGCTGTATTTATTTAAGGTTAATAGGTATCTACTTATAATTGTATGTAAATAATATAGCGTGTACGAATCTAGGTGAGTAGAACATCTAGGTTCCTCATTACTAGCACTAGAGAACGTTGCAACTTGACCTTCTGGCGTGGCCTTTGCCTACAACAGGCAAACAGGCATGCAATGAAATAGTATTGTCTTAGATTGTGCTAGTGTTTTGTTTTAATACTTTCCGTATGGTATGGATGAAACAACAAAAATTGTTTGTTCTTTTTAACCGACTTTCAAAACAGGAGGAAGTTCTCAATTCGACTGTATGTTTTTTTTAACCGACTTCAAAATTTTTTTTGAAGTCGGTTTTTTTGAGGTTTCTCAATTCCACCGTATATATATATATATTTTTTATGTTTGTTCGCGGATAACTTCGTCGTTTATGAACCGATTTTGATTATTCTTTTTTTGTTCGAAAGGAGATATCCCAAGTGTGGTACCATGGTAATTTTATCGAGGTCTGATAAGTATCTCCAGAGATATTAAGATAATCATCTCCAAATTGATACTGAAAATGAATAGCGCGGCATTGAAGTCGGTTCTTTTTTAGTTTTTAAACGATATTATATGTTACGCGATTACTTCGTTAGTTGTGACCGATTCGAATTATTATTTTTTTAATCGGTAGGGTACATTTCCGATCTCGTCTCATTTTAATTTAATCGAGATTTGATTAGCATCTCTAGAGATATGAAGATAAACGTCTCAAACTTGCTACTGAAATTGACTCGCGGGGCATGGAAGTCGGTTGTTTTAGTTTTTAAACTATCTTAATTATTCTTGCAAATTCTTTGCTCAAAACTAGGCTAGTACGTGCCTCTTGTCAATTTTTCGATATAAAGTGATTTGTTGTGAAAATGTAAAAAATGTAACAAACAAATTCCATTGAATTTTAAACTTATGTTGAAGCAAAAGAAAATTGTAGTTGTGATTAAAAAGATATGAAAATGACTAAACCACGTTCCTCGTGAATTATTCTATGCACCAGCATTATCCAAAATCTAAAATGCAAACCCATTAAAGATGTAAATGTATGCGTCAAGATTGTATCGTATCTAACTGAAGTAACCTTTACCACTAAAATAACTATTTAAGGGTCCAGCGGCATCCACTTTTAACTTAACTATAACTGTGGCAAATGTGTGTGCCGTAATATCAATAACGCTGAAAATAAAAATTATTTATTGTTTTATTTACGTTGTTGATAAATAATCTATTACTAAACAATTAAATATAATTTATTTTCCTGAACAACAATGATACTTGTCAATTTTAATACAGGGTAAATTGGTACAAATGTTTCAAATAAGCTGGATATATATGTGTATGTGTCTTTCTGCGATTTTCTATTAAGTTTTTTTTTGTTTTAGGTAAGAATATTCTGTAAAATTTGCGGTAATCTAGATAAATACGATGAAGTCTGAATTGTGTATTTGTAATACCTGCAAATAAATATGCTCTGATTTGAAGTTATTTTGTAATTACGTTTGAATAATCAAGTCGCCGGCGTCTTAAGGTATACAAAAATTGAATTCAGATGTTATCTTTAGATTACGTGTTAAAACGAAACCGAGAAACATTCACCTGGTAGAAGTATCAAAAGTAGTAATTTGTAAACCGTTTTGTTGATTATTGTGTTTGTTTGTGATGAAATTGTTGGAAAAGTCAGGGTTGGTGATTATTTTGATTAGAATTATAGCCATAATTATGTTTATGTTTGTTATATTGCGTTTTATGAGTTTCAATCAGAGATCAATCAGTTTATGTCAGCTAATGTGGTATTTAATGGCCAAATAATGCATGATAATAGGTCAATAAAACCTGGAATAGTTTTTGTGTTTGATTGTAAACAGATCATAAACAGCAACTTGAAAAAGATTTCAAGAATTGTTGTCCTGCAGAATATGTTTCTTATAACAATGCTTTCTTAGCAAGTAGCTTTACGAACCGAAGTTGCAATTATTAAACTAAATTTGACATCCCTTAAAACAGTGATGTCCTTGTATTGTCTTGCATTTGAAGAAAAATAGAGACAACAAGTTATTTAAGTGCGGTCCAATTTACTTTAGTCAGCGCAAAACCTTTAATTAGTTCTAATATTCAGCAATATTGTAAACTGAATTAAATACTCTAGTTTATTGACTAACGTATTGGACACTTAGATCACTAGAGCAAATAATGCAAATTAAACCGTGCATAAACGAACCTTGGGCTGTGGTGTTGCATAAAACCACAATTAATATGACTATGAATGTCAAATTTTCCATCATAGTGCGCTTTACTTAATACTGGTTTTATAATCTGCCTACACAGTTATAAGTACCTTCGGTCGAGACAGTTGAAGGGCTTTGAGTTTAAACTGAGATGACTTATTTGGTTTTATGTTAGGATTAGGCAAATTACGTTGAGCTATAAAAACTTTAACTATGTGAAAATGTTTGGCATTGACCTTGTTTGACTGAAGTTTTTTATTGTCATTTAATAGCATTTACGTTGAAATTTTATATGGAATAAAAGTCTTTTTTGAGACTCGTTATTTATTGTATTTGCAATATGATTATGAGTTTACATATTTATATTTTTTACACCTTTTTCCGTCAGCATTTCAAATATTGAGATCATTTTGTACCTTTAACGTGAGATAAATTAAACAACATCTTATGTATTATAGAAGAAGGAATATGCTATAGTGCTTTTAAAAATAAAACCGTTTCCATTTTTCTTTTCTACCAATAAAGCTGACTAAAACAGAAATTAAACTCGAACCATTTTTAGCTCCAGACCCAACCAAAGCGCTATTTTTATGGTCATGTAAACAAACTTTTTCTCGCACTCATTCGTTGAACTTTCGACTTCTAAAAAGCCTTTCATAGTACTTATTACGGTCAATGGTTAACTGTTTTTAATCCTTTTTCGTTGAAACTGGTCTGTTTTTTCGATTCGTATTGACTTTAGGAGTTGGACCAGTGGCTTTTTTAGAAGCAAAAGTTACAGCGGTGTTTTTTCAGGATATAGTTGAATGAATTAGACGAGTTGCAGATATTGTTTTTGTTATTATTATGCTAGCTGTCGTAACAATAACAATACTCTATCAAAATGAAACGTTTGAACCCGTCGTGGATTTCTATTCCTTTATGATTTTTCTTTGCTGTTATCATAATTTTGATTCTAAATAGCGATCAACCTTACTCAATAATATATAAATAACAATTCATGTCAAAGTCAAGACCTTCGCACGGTTTATTATCACTTGCGAAATAACCAAACAATATAATTTTGATTTTAATGTCATCAAATCAATATATGCAATTAGCGACAAAGCAAACAGTAATTAACACTACAGACATTTAATTATAACATAAATTGGTAATAAAATATTGATAATAACATAGTTAAGTCATCGCGGGAATATGTTTTTTATTTTCAGAGCAATAAGTACCCAAATAGTGTGAAATTGCATAGCCTTGTAAGGCTGCGTGGGTAAATGAAAAGAGGCTTATACACACAACGACGTGTTTTGCAAGAATTTTACAATTGTCGGTTCAAATAATGTCGATATTACTCAAGTGTCATTATGTCATTAAACTTAATAATTTGCTTCCAAGTTGCAAAACAGTTTCATCTCTTTGGCTAATTTGTTCACTTAAAGGAACTGTTAAAGTATACAAGGTAGATTTAAAAGGACTGCCCTTAACGCTTGACCCATTTTAGCCGCATATATTTATTGATAAAAAGAATACAAGATACAAAAAAGCAACCAATTTTTGATGGTAATAAATCCTGCTTTTCATAAAAAACTAAACATTATAACAAAAGACAAGGACAAATAGATGTAGGAATTCTAAAAATGTCACAAACATTTGAGAAAAAAATAAATCAATCAAAATGTTTAATGTATACTATCTTTACATCAACTAACACAAAATAAAAAAACAGAAATTTGACAAATGAACGAGGCATTTTTTCTATACGGGAATATTAAAGAAACTTTCCAACCTCAAACAAAATCAATCATACCCATAATTTCAATCGAAAGTCAGTTCAATAGACGATAAGATCGTTTACGCACTTACAGACGCAGTAAGCAAACTTGCGGAGAATGGCACTCAATAAGCAAAACTTTTATACCGCGTAGGAATGTCCAGATTTGGGATACAAGATATCGATGTAAAAACAAAAATTATTGCATTTCATCGTTTAATGATCTGAAAATTGTAAATAATGGACGTGATGATGCCTGTAACTTTAACACATTGATTTTTTTTAAATCTTTCAACTTAGCATTTGTTTCCAATTAACATATAGGATGAATATTATAAAAATATTAAATCAATATTATAAAAACAAAATGTTATAAGCTGTTCAGTTAATTTTTTATCTGAACTATAAACAACTAGCTAATTTGTAAACCCCTAAATGTGGTAAGGCTACATTGAAACGCTGAAGGATGAATTTTGTGCAAAATTATTTTCCAATACATTTTGTTTAATAAATACATCGACAACTTGATATTTTGTTCATCGATATTTTGGCATCACTAGCCGAAAGCTAATAAAAATCGCACCCAAATGACTGGAACAAACTTTACCGTAAACAAACCGATACTGAGGAAGTTACTGCCTTTTTAGGGAAGAGCTTATGCATGAGCCAAGCTGAGCTCCGTTTTGTTGATGTTCGTTTGGGCGTTTGGTTTTATTTCTTCTATGCTTTACTGACTAGTAAAACGTGTATTTATTAGCTTTTGTTTTGATTGAAAAGGTCTTTATTGTTATGTGTTATAGGTGTGATTGGAATATTAATAGAAATTAAATAATATGTCATTAAATATTGTGTCAAGATACGATTCGGTATAAAATACGCGACAAAGATCAAATCTATAGGATGCATACATTGACCCTTTTTAACCGACTTCTTAAACAGGAGGAAGTTCTCAATTCAACTGTTTTTTTTAAAATATTTGTTACCTCAGAACTCCGTCAAATCTAAACCGATTTAAATTTTTTTTTGTTCGAGAGGTTATGTCTCCCGTATAAATTATCTTTTCTATGCCGTTTAGTCCCATTCAAATTATATCGAGATCTGATAATTATCTCCGGAGATATTAACCAATATAAACAAATTTGATACCTCGATGACATGATTATGGCTAGTGGATATTTTCACTATCGCGGCATGTGAAGTTGGTTTTTTATTTTTGTACGATCATCAATTATTGAAATTAATGAGTTTGATTTAGCTTAAATAATAGTTATTTTTCTAAATAAAAATTATTCAACGGCATAATTTTAAATTACATAACCCGCTACAATATATCACCATATATATTTGTTGAATAAAACAATATCAACAAATAAAAAACAATACCTATTCAACAAATTTCACTTAAGCTTCTAGTAATGATAATGTTCATTGTAATATCTTTGTTTTGAGCATATTGGTAACCATGAAAACTAATGCGTGCAATTTTTATGCCCCTATAAGATGATCTTTAATTGAACGTTGTAAATAATACCCTCATACCAAAGGATATCTTAACACTGCGATCTACTTTAAGTAGGTAACTACGTGACACTGAACTCCCGTCTACTGAACACCATCGGAAAGTTTGTTCATCCCTAACCCTCTTTTATAAACAAGGCGAAAGAAAAAGTAATTTGTCAAGTAAATCCCCCGAAACCCAAAGGAATGAAGAAACTGATGCCTAATCTGTGATGATTTATGATTAATTATCTCTGCAAGGAAATGAGATAAATCGAAATGTAGTTCTGCTATCTTAAAAATTGGTGATTGAGATTTGTGAAATACTAGAAGCTGATTTGCTGGAAAAAACTTTACGAAGCATCCTGTTAAGATTATGTTTATATTGAATAACTAACATTTTTATTTTTACTAAAATCTTGAACTATCTACAATAGATACAGTAGATATAGATTAGGTATGGGATAAAAAAGACTGAAATTATTATTCTGAAGTCTAAATGTAGAATACAAAAATGTAGCATAATAACAATAAATCGTAAATGATGAAAAATATAAAATAAGTAAATGCTAAAAAGACATTTTCCAGTTTAGTAATATAGGCTGATTACAAACAAAAACACATTACAATCCCCAATCGAGTCTTAACTCTATTGCAAACTTTAAGCAGCGCCACGGTCCAAAGTTAGTCCGTAAATTGCTTTAGCTTTCGCCCTTCGTTATTAATGCCTTGGATAAGCATAACCGATCAAACAAAACTTTGCATCATTAGTAAAATAAGTTTCCGCTTTGGCAACATCAGTGTTAGATGTTTCTATATAGAGGATTTTGTTTGTAACTTTAGTATCCTTTTGATCAGTATTATTTATATTTTTATTATAGGCTTGATTATTTCGCTTAATTCAACTCCTTAGTTGTCATGTTTGTTAAACACATTTTAATTCACATTTCAAATCGCAAGTATTAAGTCTGTATTTTTTTAGTTCACTTATTTTTTCTAATTACCAACCCTCAATGTTGCAAAGGTCGTTTTTTAGTACTTTCAACTTCTTAGTCTATATTGCTATCAAAAGGCTTTTAAATTAAAAAGATTTCTTTTCGATCTTTTTCAAAGCTCAAATTAACTCAATCATTGCTGTTTCTTAGTCGATCAAAATCATTTCATCGCTTTCGAATAGTTTTCGACTCAGAGCATCCTACGCATACCTGCAATAATAAATCAGGGTAGAAAATACCTACCCAGTCTAGACGACAAGAATTTATTTGCCAAGAACCCTGTGAATAATAGAGACCTGTAACGTTAACTATGCTTTAACCTTAGGTATTTGTCCGGTCAAATATATGTGCCTCTTGAGGCTGCGGTTTCTCTAGAAAAGATTTCTGCTATCTCAGTTGTATTTATTTTGGTTTTCCAATTTTTATAATAAACTAGTTTCGACCTTCGTAAAAAAGTACTCATATAAAGTAAAGTAACACTGGATTTAAGCCGTCTGTTTGACTAATTTCATACAAAATCGTAATAACGAAACAAATTTCCAAACAAACAAACTTTCAAGAGTATTAAGAATATGATAATTATAAAAATATGTTTACAAGTCCTATTCAGTATATCAATATTATTACCTACGCAAATGATTAATATTTTATTGAAAATATTAAGAAAAATAATTTTACTACAGAAAATGTCAAAATTTGCTTTAAAAAAAGTTCAAGTTATTTATCTCCTAAACGGTCGTCCATCAAATTACGTCGAAATTTTTTCACAACAATAATCACGAAATAAAAACAAAATAATCACTCCGTAGAATACAGAGGGGGCGAGACAGTAGCCCAAGTCGCCCTTCCTGTCAATTACTGAGATTAATGAAGCCCTCGAATATTGAAACGTTTATTCGAGCGGAGCAAAAGTATTATATTACTTTGTGAAGTGTTCGAACAAACAGTATATCGTCTCTTATGATGTTTTTATGTGAAACTCACATATTAACTGTGATAAATACATTCCAAACAGGAATTACTCATTAGCGTAGTTTTGTTTCCTTACGTTTTTGAAGTTCCCGTGTGAGAATCTATTATATTGAAGTTTACAGATTGAAAACTGTGATGTTCTTATCCGCAAACTTTATCGTTTCATTAAGAATTTTGTTATGTTGGTTTAGTGAATACATTTTTCGTATTACTAGGATTATGCACTAGATCAACGTTACTCGTGGAGGACAGTTTCTTCCTCATTCAAAGAAAACATATTTTGAAATCATCCTGCCATAGAAAAATGTCCATACTGGATAAATTATGAGTATTATTAGAACAGTGATTAGCAGCAACTTTATCAACTTTAATACACTTCTCTTAACCAATGGCTTTGATATTATTATTAAAACAATGGAAAAGTTTAGAAAACTAATGACGTGTACATTAGATGAATTTGACGCCTGTGAGTTCTTAAAGTCCTACGACCTACATGTACTTTAATATCCTAAAACACTTTCATAGTCATCCCTTAAGATTATTAATGTGACAGTTTATGCGTTCATTGTTACACACACTCCAAAATTTCATCGTACTGACGGGATTATAATTAGTTTAAATGCATTCCATTAGGTTCATCGTATGTAAAAAAAATATTGTATAACACTTAAAGAAACAAAATAGGTATATGATAGTTTACGTGTTTCGATAATCGCATAAATGTGTATTGAATATACTTTGTACTGCGATCAGCATACGTTTTATTTAGTTTTATGTTTCAATACATCGCAATGTTAGAAAAAATGCTTTCAGTTTTTTGAGTTTTTTTAATACTCCTTATCCTGATGAATTAACGCAAGCAAAGTCGTGGGGCAAAGCTAATGAGAAATAAAGAGTAACATTTTAATACCAATATAAGCGTAGAACAAGAATGTTAATATAGATACCTACCTACAACCTAACAAGCCAATATTATACACATGTTTCAATATAGACCACAAAGCATCAGTTATTCAAAAGTTCCCCGGCCAAGTTGCGAAACAAAACGATGGTATGTCCCCCAAGTATCGGCGAAATTAAACATTTCCCCAACAAGTCAGCTACAAAATTAAATTATAAATTCCGAATTGATTTCAGAAGCCCGCTGTGAGGTATATTGGAAGTCTAATGCAATACTGGCAGCAAATGTTTTGAAAGTAATAATGTAATTGTAATAATTACAATGTAGTAGAAAAGTATATTAAGATAAGTTTTTAAGTGATTTGTGCAAATATTTAGTCACGTTAAGCTGAAAAGTGTCGAGGTTCCAAAACTTTCATAGAATGCTAAGTAACCGAGAAAAGACCACTTAAAATACATATAATCTTCTATAAGTAACAGCTTTAATGGAATTTCTAGATATAAGGTGGCAAAGATCGAATGAAAACTTCCATTCAGAAAACAAACTTGCTCTTCGCTTTGCAAAGGAAGAAAAAACATCAATTGCAGACCACTTAAAGTGTTCCCAAAGGCAATCGCCTCTTGATATCTGGGAGTTGCCAGAAGAAATAGTCACTTTAAAGAACCGGCTGTTTTTCTAGTTGGCAACATCTAGACATTTTTAGCGACACTTAACCGCAATCAAGGGGATCATTAGCCTGTAAAGGCCTGCCAAATATCTCTGCTTTGCTCCCGATGTTTTCTCACCATTTTGTGTGGAAGACGTTGTAACACACACCTTTTTTGGACGAATTTCTTTTCAAACTGTGCCAAGTTTCCTCGTATTTTTTGCAGGACTTCACTTTGCCGAGAATTTCTTCAACGGTCAGAGCTACAACATTTTTAGTGGTTTATTTGAGTGGAATTCGCTGAGAAATACATTAGCAGCAAATTTTAAATAGCCTTAATTAGGGAATTTTATTACTTTAAGATGGGGAAGTCTTAATTTTTTAAGTGCTTGTAAGCTTTAGTGGTACCACCATAAAAATGTAAAAAAATCGCTAATTTTTAATGCGTATAAATCGAGAATTTTCTCTTTCATTTAGAGAGCAATATTTTTTCTACAACATTTAATCAGAGTAAGAAGTGAAATGGTAATTTGTATGGACCGCCCGATGTAAATTTTATGCAAGAATTCGCTCAGTACTCCCTTCTCCCTAAATGGGGAAGATTTTTGCAGCGGACAGAAAATTTTGCTTAGCCAAGTGAAATTTTAACTGCCTCGACAGAGACAGCTCTGGAAATACGAATACTTAATGCTAACTTACTTCCCGCTGGTTCATTATACTTCATAATTTTTTGGGGAAAAATTGCTGTATAAAGGGTTCGGTCGCGTATTTAAATCATGTTTTTATAGCTTCCGCGATATGATCTATAGCTGTTATTCTTTTTCACTCCATCGATAATGCATGTTCTGAATCTAATTTAGATAGCAACTTCAATAACGGAGAAAATGTAACGTTAAAATATATTATGACTAGCGTTCTCTGAACTCCCGATATTAATATCTGTTATAACATGGATTTTATCGGAAGTCAAATTTGTGATCAAAGCGTACAGATTAAAACTCGTACAAGACAATCGAAGATCAAATTGAGAAATAGGCTTCCAATTTTTCAATTATTAACTTAACGATTCACTTCAGAAGATCCTGACAATTCTCCGTTGTAAAGGTTCGAATGATTTAATTCAAGTTCTTTAAATTAATGGGCTGCCCTCGTCTGCTAACTTCGAAAGTCGACTTTCCGGTTTGTTTCAATTTGTCAGGACTCAATGGTTGACGATGGGGTAATTCATATAAAAAATAGATTTAATTGAAATAGAATGCATTGCTCCTTGTTCAATTAGCAAACTTATAATAATTTTTATAACTTTCTTTATAACAAAACATGTTAAAGATATATTTCCTTCTTCACTTTATGATGATTACATAATTTGAAAGAACTATTCAGTCATACACAGTACCACTTTACCTAAACGAGAAGAATTTTACTACATGCTCATTTCGAGGTAGTTTCATTTAAGATTTAAACTCAAGTTTTATGTATATAAAGGCACTGAAACCAGATTTTATTATAATTAAGATTCACGAGTACCCCTGATATAACGTCCATAAAAGTTTATGATAGCAGCGCCGCTCTCAGACAAATTGGGAAACATAACACCAGCGAAATAAGTTCTCCAAAAACCTGTTCAGATTTTCAACACGAAAATATAAAACATGATGATAACGTTAAGTTATTATCAAAATAGCTCATTAAAGGCGCTATTTAGGCTACCAGTGACTCTCATGAAGATTATACGCACAATAGAGATTAACTAGCTAAAATTGAGGTGAGTGAAGCTCTACTAAGTGGTAGTACTATGATAAATAATAACAAACCAGTTAATGAGGAAGTCTCTACTTAGAGTCGAATTAATAATGTCACTTAAAAAGACACAGAACAGGAAACAAATGATATTTTTAATGCTAACCCTAGATTAGTACTTGTTACGGCTGGTTACAATCTGACTGAACTTGCGACCTTTAGATTAGTAGAAATTATACCGTTCTAATTTTAGAACGTAGCTAGGAAATCATGTTTGCCCTGAAGCGAAGTATTTAAGTAAAATCTACCGCCGCGGAGCGAGCAAAGGCAATTTATTCACTCTATTTAAGTGAATTTATAGACATTAATGATTACAAATTGAGGTCATAAAACAATTATCTCTGATCCAAAACGTGTATTTAAAAGATTAAATTAAAAGCTTCTCCTTAAAACATTACACTCGTATACGGATATAATTAACAAGCTAGTTTGAAGCAGCTGCAATTTAAATTACAGTTAATAATAATATTTTGCAGAAGTAGCCGTACCTATTTATTAATATTATGATAAGGCATATTGTATTTATAGAACATGAATTTATAACATACTGAATTAACGTGAAAACAGGAGTAAACATTAAAAAGCTGTCGTGCACAAGAGCCATTATTTTTAGGACATGACCATGCATTTTTAATTCAGACGTGGACTATAAATAATAAAATGTACATTTAAACGAAAATCCACGTGTTATTCTCACGCGATAGCCGTATTAATACCATCAGCTACCAGCTTAATACCAACACTACAGTACATTCAATAGAAACTTGCGCGAACTACAGCCAAGAACTTTTTAATTACTTTGTTCCCCCAACGTCTGAAGAACATCGCGAAATAAAACAAAACGATCTAAAGAGCGTTTCGGAAGAATTTTTCTAGTCTAATTTATTAAAGGCTGAGGCTGCTAAAATTTCCACTTGAAATTCGTTAGTTTTTCAACTTTTTATCACTTCATAAAGATTGATCAGAATCATTAGATTATATTCTCCTTTTTGAAAATCGATTGAAAATATAAGCACATCCATGTAGAAACATTTTTAATAATACATAGGTACATATATTTCCTAATTAGACAAATTTTGGTCTTAAAGCCAGTATACTTATTATTTCGTTATTATGGAAAGTGCAGTTTCAAAGCACCATAATTCGCCTCCATAAAGGATGAGTTGTTGAAAGCCTCAGTGTGTTGCGGAATGAACAAAGTTGTTGTTAATTTATTGTTATAGTTTAGTTAAGCTTTCCGTTTGCTTGAAAAACACTCATTTTCCCGATGAGCACACTCATTAATGTTTATGATTTTGATCAGACATGGTAATTTCAAAATAGTGTTGAGAGCCAGTCTCCATTCTAGTCTTAGTGAACTACTACCCTCAACAACATCGTCACTTACCAACAGGTGAGATAGTGATCAAACGCTAGCCTGTACAATTAGGTGCTATAAAAACATTTCACTTTTTATTTCTTCAGTTATTTATAACCAGGAATATCATCAACATAAATGCCTACCATAGGGTAGACATTTATATTGATTTTGATAATGATAATTTTGATGATGATATGGTAGGCATCGATCACAATACCATTGAAATTAAAATAAATGCGTGGTAGGCATTTATTTACCGATTTATTTCTAGTTCAATGATTGATGTTTCAATTCTAATAATTATCCGATTATTCTATAAATATAATGAAACACTTTAAAACCATACAAGTACTTCTAAGCTGCAATATCTCACCTCCCATTATCCAATAACTTTCCTTAGTCTCAGAACTGTACATTTTCTTCCAATTTGTACTGTCCCTCGTGAACAGCCCAATTAAACCTCTCTAGGTAAGCAGTAAAAGGCTCAATGTAAAATACTGCAGTGTACCTGACCAGATATATCGCCGCATGTCTTACCTGTAACAGAGAATATATTGTCAGACATATTTATTCGATGTTTGTTAATTGCTTACTGATTATAGAGCAAATTACATGTCTCTCGGGTTTTATAGCTTAGCTATTAACAACATCGTAAAGTAGGATAAAAGATGTGATCGAAGAAAGGTTAAGATTAACGCAAATTGTCATAAATGAATTGAATTTGTTAATGAGTCTCAGTTAAGAAATTTTGTTTTTAAAAATTTCAGTCAATGAAATACTAAGTACTCTTTAGAAAACAATTAATAACATGGATAATTAGTGTGTTGCAGCGAATTTTGACGTAAACAAAAACAAATATAATAATGTTCCTAAATGATAAAGGCTTTTGTGACTATTGTAGGCCTAACGTGCTCCCCATCTTCGACCACATTATAGCTTTCCACCAAGTGGTATAGTGGTCAGACGTTAGCTTATCAGATATTAAATAAACTGGCCAAGTGCAAGTCGGACTCGCACTCGTAGGGTTCCGTAACACAGTAGAGTATTCTATAACTATGATTTTCGCAACTACAAAAGTAACTTTATTTTTCATAGAGTTTGTATGAAAAACAAAGTTATACTTGCGGTCGCTATATCTCAACAACTGCTGACTGTATCTCGTTTAAACCAATTTTCGTTGAAAGTTTTTATTGAGATCTACAGAATATATTTTTTCTAGATTTTTCACTCCCTTACTTTAGAAGTTAGAGGGGGGGCACACATTTTACCACTTTAGACGCGCCTACCTTTAAATTATTGACTTTGAGAAAAAAATATTTTAGAAACCTCAATGTCATTTTTAAAGACCTATCCATAGACACCCCACACGTATAGGTTTGAAGAAAAAAAATTTTTTTGTTCCAGTTCCATGTATGGGATGACCCCCTTAAAGTTTTATATTTTTTATTGTATTGTATTGTTTTATGTAGTGTAAAAATCGAAAAGCGGTTTACGGAATACATCTACTAACCAAGTTTCAATTCTGTAGTCTTAAGAGTTTCGGAATAAAATGGCTGTGACATACGGACGGACAGACAGACAGACAGACAGACATGGCGAATCTATAAGGGTTCCGTTTTTAGCCATTCGGCTACGGAACGCTAAAAAGTACATGGTAAGATTAATAAGATAATGCGTATCCTTTCACTAAAACACATTTCATTAAAAAATCAGACGTTTATTATAATCTTACCAACATCAGCGTTCAATAACAATAATTATAGATCATCACATCTCTTCCGGGATATTTTCCGCAATCATAAACCGCAGTTAAGCCTTTACTGGTCGACCTCCGAAGAATATACCGTAATTGGCAAAGAGTATTATCGATGTGGAGGTACACACATTGTATTAATTTTACTTCTTTATAAACTTCAAATGATTTACAGTGAAAAAAAAAATTTTAATCCCATCGCAACAATGACAAAGAAAATAACCATTCTTTTGTATACCAAATAAACAGGAAGTAGCGTGATTAGATTTAATCAGAATAGAGGAAGGAATACCAAATAAAACTGAGTTATTCTTTATATTGAGGGATAAAACAAACCGAAGTATATATTTACATGGCAAATAAGACCATTTTAACGTCCCTGCTAAGTTATGCTACATCACGTATCGAGAAGGAAAATAAAACAAGAACTCCCGATTTCCTTAAATGTCACAAAAAGGAAGATACGTTACAAGGACTGCGTGCCAAAAAATCGCCCGATCAGTAACTTCGAAAGCAATGAGCCTCGACAGCTGTGATTCAGATGTATTGCGTCCACGGGTTACTCGTGGTTTGGTCTGTAGCGTGTCTTCCTTTTTTGATTTAGCTGGGAAGGAGCTTATACAATAAATCTTTTAATCCCCTTATACAATTTCATCGGATTGCCGAATGGGACGATTTGGTCTTTTTCTTTTCTCGACGTTTGGGCTTATTCCAGTACCAGTTTGCCAATTTTGGTTTTTGTTTTTTGGATAAATATCTAGATTGGATGCTGTTACTTTTTTATTGTAAGCATTATTGTTGTAATATCTACTTTTGTCAATATTAATAGCTTCGTAACATTTAATAGCTACTAAATTATAGGATCGATCATTATGAAGTCTATTTTAAAATCTGCTGCCACATCGAAAGTTTCATTTAAACCAGTTAAGTCTTCTTTATTTGTAGACCCACCGTCTGTGAGATAAAAACTCGACACAATACGTCCCTACCTGTCACACCATATTAAATTATCAGACGAGATAAGTCCCTCAAAGTATTTAAGAAACATCGATCAAACTGTAGACGTAACAATAACTTAGAAAAAGTTTGACGGTGAAAAAACATAATTGATGGTGAATAGGTGTATGTACTGGCATGATATATCGTTGAATTAGATATGTATCTTTGGAGTGTTTTAGACGTAACTTTGTATCCTTGCTTATCCTTGCTTATTAAAGTTATGACCTGACTAGTCCCAATGCTATATTACAAAGGAATTTTGTAAATATCGTTTTCATTAAATTGTTGCTTAAAAATTAAAGTATTAAAGCGGATAAGATTTAGTTTATCTAAACTTATCAGTAATAATTCTGTGAATAGCAGAATCAGTTCCATTCCATGCTTGTAATGAATCTTGATACTGCATTTAGCATTTTTTTTTGCAACTATCACTTTAATTGTTTATTTTTTATATCTTGTGTATAAAATAAAGGCTTTGACTTTATAACTAATCTTAGCATATTTCAGACAATAGATTATACAATAGATTAGAGTTTGTTTTGCATATAGTACCTAATAAGTTAATTTTAAACGCAAGCGAAGCCGTGGAGCACTGCTAGTCTTATATCAAAAAGTAATATTTTTTAACTTGACTATTATTTACATTGTGGTTTTGCAAGGTGTTAGCTGTGACATTGTGTATGTCAAAATGTTGTTTGCCTAATAAAAACATTAGTCACTGTGTTTGAATGTAAATTATTTTAGAGATTAAAATTTTTTTTTTCATTTAAGTATACATCCTTGGCAGATATGTTTTAAATGTTATATAGTTGCCTTTTAATTTAAAATATTCATACAAAATAATGTCCAAATCATTTTAAAATGAGCATAACCTGATTAAATACATTTCAAATATGTTTGTTCAATTGGTTACGTGACCAATTGTCATGTAACCGAAATATTCGCGTCTGTTAAACATATGGTTGAGCTAGTGCAAAAAAAAATACGGCAAGCTGCGGCAGGTGGTTGAAATGACCCACAATTTGGGTTCCCTTTTGACTGTGACTAATAGCTGGATATTAAGGTTTGATTGTATAAGGATGTGAAAGACTTTTTTGAAAGGAAATTGCAGCGAAAAAATCGAAACTCTTACGGTGCAAGAACTTGATTACAGGAAACAATTTAATAACGGCGATGACTAGATTATAATTTATAATATAAGATGTCAAAATGCTTTTCAAATATTTGTTGGTGTAAACTGATAATTAAACCTTAAAGAAAAACATGAAAATGAATGGTAAAGATGACAATTAAAAAAAGATTGTTTCAGTCTAACAAATAATTACTGTTCACTACCTATTGTTACTACTACTATTGTAATACAACAATCTTCTAATATGTATTACGTTAAAACATATCTTTGCGGTCTTCTAGAAATGAAAGTCCTACGCTTTCCATCAGATAAGATGGCGGTAAAATATCAACGGCAAGCCACGCAATATTACAAAACCAGTTCGAGATAATTTCCTAAACAGATTATACACGGAAAATAAAGCCCACTTCTTAATAAAATCAAAGGTAGCGACGGTAATTTTATTATAAGACATAATAAAACTTTATCTGGACAATGAAAGAACGATATAAACGACAACCAGTACCTTATCTTCATGCCCTCCTTTAAGTATCAATTTTTGGTTTATGCTACGACTTTCGATGTTGAATGCTTTTACAGTGAAGTTTTGTTTTAAATATCCGATTGTAATGTTATCAAATTATATGATTCTAACAGTGTGAAAAATGTCAGATGATAAAATATTATTGGTAAGGAACATGGTGAATTGAATATAACGAGTGTTTCATCTTCAAAACCAAGTTAGGATACTGTTTATGGCAATAATAAAGCTAAAAGCGATTTCTCGGCTTAAAACTTGTTTAAATTGATGTCGACATAAAGTGGCGACGAGAAAATATTGTTGGTACAAATATTTGTATGAGACTTAGACTTGCGAGCTAGCTTTATCTATGTGCAAATAGTGTAAGTGGTGTAACCCAAGCGATTATGAACACGCGATAAATGGTCATTAGGTATATAAAGTATTTGAAGCTTCATTTTATTTCTATTTTTAGTACCTACCTTCATTATCATGTCCACCAGATTTCCATATCTAGGCCTAGCGTGCTGCCATCCTCTACCGCATCATCTTTTATTAACAGTGAAGATAGTGGTGAAACGCTAAATATCTACATATTAATGGTAATCTACATATTTTAAGCGTCAGACTGCTTTTTTTTTAAGTTTTGAAGTTTTTCATAGTGTTTATATCTAAAGTGTCTAAAAGTTAATTACAGACATTATTATCTAGGTCGTACTCTTTTTATTCTCTTTAAGGCATTTATCTATTAACGATTTAGAGAGCATAACTACTATAGGTACATTTTAAAGTAGGTAGAAATATGTTTTGTTTTAAGTATAGGCCAAGATGGGGTTGCAACTTCGAGCATTTACCAATGGAGATGTTAACGCAAGGCGTACCCCTCTGCTGGCCATATAGCTATTATTGGCCATATGAGCGTGCGTAACTACGCTGTATTTTTAATACTGTGTGCGTGCTTCAAGCTAGTGTGCGGGATCGTTAAAGTGAGTGATTTGTGTGTGTGTAATGCGTGTTTACCTCGTCCCCCGTAAGTATCGGCAGAAAAAAAAATTTGCGGATTACAACGTTAACATCTCCATTGGTAAATGCTCGAAGGGTTGCAAGCACAGTTCATAATAACAACAATCGTATTATTAATAAAAAAATACTTTTCCATGTGTATGATATATAATTACACAACATTTCGTTCGTATAAAACATCCACAAAAACCGTCTTCAATATATCTTTTGGCAACGTTTGCTCTAACTTAGGTCACTATAATTACTGCGGTTTGTTTCTCCGACGTCCTCTTGATATAATCTCATTAATGTCTAGATATATCTTCGAGCTAGATACCAAGATAATCCTTTAATACCACTGCATACTGAACTGACTTTGATTGAAACCATTGAAACTATTATAGCCGATTACACAGATCGGGTTTCAGCAAATGCAACCGATTGAGATTTGCAAACATTTTATGGAATTATTTCTAGAATATAAATTGAAATTAAGAAAAAATGTTAATAAATTAATTATCATTACTGTAGATTACTTTAATATAATTATTGTAGGTTATTCCAATATCATAATAATGGAACTAATAATGAGTGGTGTAAGGAACGCCTTTTCAATTTCATTAAGTCAAAATTGAGTACGAAAATGTTCAATACCAAAATTTGTTCTCTATTTTCCATCACAGGTAGGGTCGTTGAAAACAAATTCAATTTTATTCAATATGGCGCCTTCGAAATTAAGAAACTTAAAGTCTTCCCGAAGTTCTTAATCTTTCCGAAGTGGATGAAATATTTTATTCGAAGCGAGCGATGTCAAAGGAAAGATTGAGACCGTAGCGGAGGAAATTTTGTATGGTATTCTATTAGAAAATTGAACATTCATTGAGAAAAGATGTTATAAAAGACGTCATAAAAGAATTTTACAATAAGCTTAGTTGGTGGACTACTTACAAGAAGTCTTCCTTACTAGTAAGATATTGCATGAAAGGACATTTTTCTTGAAAATATAATCTTTGTTGCGATCACAAATCGATATATTATTGTGAATATTTTGCAACGAAATTTTAACTTGTTAAGCAACTCTTATATTTTATATTTATGATTATATTATACATTTAAATATTTATATTTTATTAAATAAATTAATATATAAATATTGTATTATATACATATGTATTATATATATATTATTGTATATTAATAAATACGCAGTTGCAGAAGACAATATACAAAATTATCAGCAACAATTTTATCGGTGTTCACATTTGATCAAATTCACTGCCGGTGTCTGTGTTTTCCGGTAACTACAACTCTGTTAGTCGCGAGTGAACAGGTATCTTCTAGGTAGGAATGCTACATCGTCGAAATCATCGTCAGTTAATATCAGATTATGGTCCAACGGTAACCTATTTGGTATAAAAAACTGAATTTTTCTACAGTTTCCATTTCTGAGTTACTTTCTCTGGCTACTTGAACACCAGGAAAATACTTTTTGGTTCGTAATTGGCACGTCTAAACAAAATTACCTCCAATATGCGTCCAAATGCGTGTTAATATTATAGCTGCAACAACCGAAGTGCTAGAAGCCAAGAAAGCCGACCACATTAGAGCCGTAATAACTAACACCACTTTCCTGTCGATACTTCTCGCTACTTTACATTAAAAATAGCCTCTCCAACAGTACTTAAGCCATTTAAACACTTACACCCTTATTACTCGGCGACATGCGAAGGGAAAACATACATCCCACACAGCTGTACACGGCTCAATTAAAAAAATATTATGGCTCGTAAACAGCTCTTTCTTATTTACATCACCTGGACATTTAAATGTTATGTTAATAAAAATCATGCTCATATTATAATGAAAAATGCTTGCTTTTTATTATGAAAAAAGATACTTGATAAGAAAATAAAATATCAAGCTGAGATCGGTACGATACTCGTACGTATTTGATAATCTTCAGAAGGTAATCTTGAAAAATATTGGTTTGATGCACACAAGATTTGATACACAAATAATTTTAGGCGCCACCATGCTTACGTCAGCTCATAATATTGAGTTAAGATTAAACTAAAACCTGCCGCATTAAGATATTTCAGAAATAAGCAATTTATGGAAAAATGTTTTAATAGGGTTGATTGAACTGGGTAATGTAAAAATAAACAGTTCGGAAAAAATGTCAGTGAAGGCAGGTGAAATAGACACACACATGGAATGGATGAATGAATGGACACTAAGAATGGCAAAATAATCGTTAACAGACCAGCTTAGCAATTGGTCAATGACATTTGATCGCAGGGGGCGCCTGGATGAGTATAGCCTAAGGCTGGTTGATGTTCAGAAAAACATATATCTGAGTGAGAATGCTAATTAAAACTTCACGTCATCAAACTGTATCTACATTTCTGACAATACAATGTCGAGACCGACTATGAATTTTTCAGTGAATATGAACTTAAAACGTATTTAAAGACAAATTTAAATAAGTAACAGACAGTTATAGCATTGAAGAAATAGAACAATTTCAAAACTACGAGAAAAGGTATAATTGCGAAAACTGTTTTTCACGTCAGAGTTCAGCAAAGTTTGTCAAGCGGTCTAATGTTTAGCAGTATAGCAATACATTGTCCAGATAGGTGGGGTATGCTATAGGGCATTCCGTGAGTGGAACTACTTACTCATGTGCAATGTGCAGTTTTTAATTCAGCTGAATTGAATGTTGTTTATTAGTCTACGGGGTTATATTGAAGGCCAGTGACCTTGAAGTTATGACTTTTTCGAAGAATTAGTTTACAGCTTTGGCATTACCTACAAAAAGTTAATGGTTTATATCGTTGAGCTATAAAACTGTTATCAGATCTTTTTTCCCTTGCATAATAAATATAATACAACACATACAATACAAGCTTCTTAGATACATTCAAAGATTCTAATGATGATATTATTATATTAAGATTTTTCTATTCTATCTTTGAATTTCAACTTGTAAAGTTTGTTTGGATGAGCTCGATAAGACCACCTATTGTAATACCATAGATTTTTTGTTGTTTGAATCTACCGTACTATAAATAATGTATATATTCTACTTTTATAAGATTTTTGTGTGGCATGAACTGGAAATTTATAAGTCGTTCGCTTCTTACAACATGTTAATTTCAATGCAAAATTCTAAACAATATATGAATCATGAACTACACAGCTTTAATTACACAAAAATAAACTCTCAATGAAAGTAATCATTATTTTACAACAAAGTATAGAATAATCAATACTAGCATAGCAAAGTTCGTGTAAAGACATATTAAAGAACAGAATTCGGAATACACCCAAACAATAAACATCTCGAAACAAACGCCACAGTTGTAAAACATTAGCATAAAGTTCGAAAGCATTGCTGACTCGAAAAAAGAAACAACTGTGCAATACGGCAAATACTCGGTAGAATGCAGTAGAATACCTAATAACGTGCAAGAGAAATAAAATCATATTCCAACATTTACTCAGGGTTATTTTTTAATTGTGTTTACTAATTTAGCTTATGTTAATATATTATTTTTTTGCTTTTCAAAGAACTCGTCGATTTATGTAGTAAAAACTAAAAACATTCTTACGTAAGCACCCACAATATTATAATATTGAAAACTAAAACCAATCTGAGAAGAAATAGTACTCGCGATATCTAAACATTTTAAAAGTGGAAATACTAATTTGCATTAAAAAGAAAATCAAGTATTCTGTAGTCAATCAAATCAAATCCAATTATCAATCAAATTATTTATTCATTCAAAATAGAGTATACATTTCAGATGGTATGTTTTAGGGGATCCGTCTATTTTGTCACAATATAATGACATATGAAATATTATTATAAATCTACATTATTAAGATATTTAAAAAGTTAGATCAGTAAAATAAGCTTGATAATTAAAATACAGTCAAATTGTCAGAATAAGTACAAATTACATAAATCACAATAGATCAAATTACGTATATCACAAGAGATAGTAATAAAATACTATTCGACTGTACTGATGGAGCAAAAGTATACTGTAGCCCATACGAAGGAAGTTTCTTTTAAAACTGCACCGGTTAATTTATACGATGCAAGCACGAAATACTTTTGCAAAAGTGCATTTGTCACATGACATAATGTAAAGAGTGGTAAAAAAGCGCATTCTACCACCATTTGCCAGTTTTTAAAGTATAATAGTGAAGTTTAACGTTTCTTTTATAGCTGATTATTATCTTGATTTACGTTTATCTTCGACTCACAAATGATTACGTCAATTAACAAAATTTAAGAACCAATATTATTCATATTTGTAATAATGATTAATAGTATTTAGTGCAAGTGCAGTGTTTAACAATTTTAACACAGCGATCCCGCTGCCTGTTATTCACATTTTATAAAGATATTGGTTAAATATTTATGATAGTTTCTAGTGGCTCTCTAAGCTCTGTAGACTCTGTGAGTCTGCTTTTGTAAAGCTTAATACTAAATAACACACCTACGACCCCTTATCAATAAAAAAGTTGTTCAGACAAAATGATGCGTTAGTTAGTAAGTGTAACAAAAACAAACAACAAAAACGTTTAGTGACAGCTTTGAACATTTTTCAACATTGCTGAAATATTTCTTTTACGTTCCAAACCCCCATATTTCCAGCATTTTGAAAAAAATCCAAAATAATTCTACATAATTATAAAACCTAAGTACTCAGAAATTTTCACGAGAATCGGTTGGGAAATATGACCTGCAGAGACAGTAGAACAAACATCCGGACATACAAACAAAAGCGATTTTACACAAGCTAAAAGAGACCTTCGCTTCGCTCGGTCGACAGTATAGTACGAAAAATGTCTCCGAACATATATGCATTTTTCTTTAGTAATTGAATACTAGATTAATATTGATTGCAGCCCATAAAAATCATGACAAAACTACTCGTGGACGACATCTGTTTTGCGTAGTAAACATTAAAACGTGGGAATTGAATTAAAGTACAGTTACCGATGACAAATCACAATCGTAGATTTATCGAGAACGTACTGTGTCAAGCTACGTAAAAGTGGCCAACAAACAGATAAAAAATAGTACACGTGTTGGAAACGAAGTAAACAAAGTTATATCTGTTTTCACGGCACGAGTAACACTGATATATATTCCTATACTTATTTACAGTTCGATATAACATACAATACTACTATTTACGTTATATTTGCTGAAAGTCTAGACTTGATAACTAAAATTCGTTGAGATGCTTTCATTGTATTGAGTGCGTTGGACTTTCAAATTATTCTATAAAATTTGGCTTCAATGTTGGTCCAAATAATTTATAAATGAAATACTATAACAAGCTCTCAAAATTTAAAACTTTAAAACTCAACTGCAAAAATAATTAAATCGTAAACAACTCCTTCAAAAGAAGTGAAGTATAAATAGATATCTTAGATAGGATTTATGTTGAGAACTTGTAATTTATGTTTAATACTATGTTTTTATCATATTTTCTGGTTTAATTGCATTGATTATATTCACGTGGAACAATAGCCATCTAACTATAATAGGTACATTTATAACCTCGACAGTAAACACGGGCACGGGATAACGATTGTTGTCCATAGATTTATTGGCTGTCGACTGCAGACGGCTCGTGTTACGTAATTAGTTAATCAATGTGTGCTGTTAGAGGTGTTAAAGATATCGTTTCACTAATTTTTACATAATCTATTAGTATTCTTAATTTTTATAGCAGTCTAGCGACCTTTCCCGTCTTTGCTCAGGTAGCATGGTTATGTTGATCTGATCAGTGCTAATCTTACGCAGGATTATTTGATGGGCTAATCTGTAGATTGCCTGAAAATTGCTAAATTGCTCTTGCTGGTTTGGAGACTATATATTAGAATGATAGAGAATATATATTATATACACACAGATTTTTATATCCATACAAAATAGATTTGGAGAGTCTATCATTTGATGTCCATTAGCATACACGTTCATCATGACTTTGCTTCTTAAAAACTGCCGTCTGGAACTCCATGGCCCGATTTATGGATTAATGTTTCGACAAATTTATATTTCTCTTGTTTATTGGCGGTGCTGTTTGCAAATATTATGATTATTTTTACACAAAAAAACTTCTTTATAACAGAATATTTAATTGATTTAAATTAAACTCATATTATAAATGCTAGTAGATAAGTTATATACTGAGCAATTCACAGAACTCCAATAAAATACTTGAAGACCAAGATATCATAATTATTGTATTATATATTAAATTAATTATATATATGTATCGAACCATGGCTTAATTGGCAGAGCACCTGGACGTGTAATCCGGGAGGTGCGGGTTCGAGTCCCGTCGGTACGATGAAATTTTGGATTGTGTTTAACAATTTACAATCATAATTATTGTCTATGAAATGTTCTTTTAACTTCGATAATACTTCATAGTAAACCTTAAGGTTAAGTTTGTAATTTTTAGTTATTTTAACACATAATTGAACGTATGACTCATAATTTATTTTAACAATTATAATACAAGTCATATATAAAAGTACACATCTATCCCAACAATTATCTTCTTAAAAGACAATAAAAAAATGTATAAATAATGTTATATACCGGCTGTAATTCACGTACCTTTAGTAAAATTTTCTTGACCTAAGTTTCGAGCGAATCCGTCGCTTTTCCTCGGGAGTGAGGTCACGCGATGGGATCGCGATGTGATTGATGTGAATGTTACAAATTCACGATAATTTTAAAACATATAAAAATATGATCATTAAAAATACCATAGAACTGCACTAAGTCACTGTTTCTAAAAATCTCCCATACTCAACTTGAAGAGTCAACATACACAGCTAATTCCATACCATTTGAAACTAAATATTGACCTATGTATTTTAATATACAGTGTTTATACAACGAGCCCATATGTTGGTATCGCATGTGCGGATAAGATAGGCGTCCTAGTGCATGTTTCGGGTGCACTTAGTGAATTAGAAATAGCGATATTTTAGTGTGTATTATATGTATAACTATTGTATAATTATTTCAATAATAAATTCATATTGTTACTAAGGCATCAAACTGAGTCCTCTAGATTGTAGATAACTGGTATCCTATACCACGGGCCTTTGCGCCTAGTTTAGATACCAGGTATTTGTTAAATCATGTATATTGTTGTAATGCCTTTTCAAGAATAAATTATTATTATTATTATAAATTATTATTATGTCTGATTTAGCTATAACTAAATCAAAATTCATAGATTGACTGCATTTAACCAAGTAGTCAGTTAGATATGGTTTAGGATCAGTATGAAGTTGATCTTCTCTTTGGATCGTTGCCTCTTACCCATTCTTAACTAATTACAAATGTTCAGTTTTAAATTTATGAAAACTGTAGTAGAAACTAATTATAAATGTAAATATGATGTGTCTTACTATACATTTCTGAAGTCACTTGCTAAGATTGGAAGTGTTACTTCATCTGACTTAAAAAATATCTTCGAACCTAACAATAATCTCAAAATTTGCAAGTCATATATGACTCGAGAATCGTTAATGTATCGTTGATAGTCGATTCTTCTTAACAAAAACTAATTCTTTAATCAAAGGAAAAGAAGCATGTATTAAACAGAGTGTACGTACAGAAGCAAACTGCAGTATTTACAAACATTACCCTCGGCCGCTAGATGCCGTGACCACGGCCTGTCAATATCGCACTACCTCACACGTGGTGGTGTATTAATAAACGCTGCGCAAGAGCGGCGCGTGTAGTGATGTAACTGCGTAGCTGTACTGTTATGGATTTTGTGCTAAATAGGGCTGGGCTGTGAGCAGTTAGTGTGATTACTTTGACAGATCAACAAATACAATTATGATATTCTAGTAGCATAGGACACGTTTTGAACAATTGGGAAATTCTGCATTTCGCATCCATGTTTTTCAAAGCGATTTCAACGAAATAAAAATCATCGAGAAATCACAGTTGTAGAATGTTTAGTAAAATTGAAATTGCATCAATCAGTCACATTATCATTAGATATTAAATACACAATACCCAATGTTTTATTTCTCAAGTCTACAAAATGTTGCTATCATGTTACATTATTTCTCAAATTGATAACTTAAAAAAAATGTATAACTAGTCCAAGCCCTATTAACTCATATTCTATTACATATGTGCTCAAAGATAACAACATACTTACAGATAAGTGACACTTTCATTTCTAATGAAAGCTATCGTCGGGTGGCAAAGTCACGTCATTTGCACTACGCAGTTGCATTGCAGACATTATGTCTGTTTTTTCTGTTATCGATGCAGATAAGATATAATTATTAACTGTTAATTTGCTGATCGATTACTCAGGCAATCCCACGTTTAGTATATTTTGAGAGACAACAATATATATATTCAATATATACAACGTTCAAATGTAACAATGTGTTATAATTTGTCAATCATTTCGTCGTCTCTACTGCTAGACATAGGCTTCCCGAAGACTCTGCCATGTGCCAACTGAGCCTGATTTTTAAGATTGCTTTTTTTATTGAAACCTGGCGTATGAAGTTAATCTCCACCTGGTCACAGAAAAGGCTACGCTACGTTTTCCGCAGCAGAAGAAGAATTAAAATAATTTCATGTTACGAGTAATATGCTCCTTGAACAAGTCAACAAATTTACTATCACAACATCCTAACACAACTAAAATCATACCAAATCTATCTTCGATCACACATTCAGCGAACTTTGTCTCAATAAATTTCAGTTTTGGCACGAACCGAACACGTAGTATCGACAGACTGGAATCGTGCTATTTCTCCTCGCTCACCATTCTTTTACCAAGATAACTAGAAATTGGATCTGGGGAGAATAATGTAGACTTTAAAGGATTTAACGGTACCGTCGTATCTTTTTGGGCATCTTTGCTGGCAACACAGCTAGCCATTTTCTAGAGTACGGTTAGTTGAGGCTGGAAACTTTATTTTATGGCCAACTTTGAAGTAGACTGACTTATTTAGTTTTAATAATATATACTTTAGAAAACTTTACGAAAGACCAATTGCCACATGAGCTATTTTGACTACCAAGTTTGAGCTAGTATAACACCCATTAGATTTCGGATTACTAGACTAGATACATAAACCCTGTTCATGAAAAAAAAAATGCTTAAAATAGTTTGAAAACTAGCTAGTTCTCTATCTAATCGTTTAGTTACATTGAAAAACGAACAAACAAAAGATCAACGAATTGAGACCATCTTCTTTATTGATTCTTAGGAACAGTTGGTACAACACAAGTAAATAAAATAGGTTGATTATTGACACCAAAAAAGGTAAAATAAATGACGTTATAACAATATAGAACGTTGTTGCATTACAGGAATTTAATGTCATTCTCAGTATATAAATTCAAAACTGTTATTCCTTAAAACATAAATTATTTGTAGGAAAACTCAGCCAACCCATATAAATCTAGGTACAATAAATGTTAACTACCAGGTCGTGCCTATATTCATAAAATTAACATTTATCAGACAAATAAGTAGTTTAATCAAACATTCAAAAACTCACGATAATATTTAGTAGGTAACTACACTCGTTCGCTGCTGAAAACACACACCGTGCGTTTTTTGATTTTTGGTACCGGAAGTAAAATTATAAAAAAAATATAATACATTTTTTTAAATTATTTTTTTCACAAAGGGTGCGTGTGATTGCTGCTGTTGGATTTTAGTTTTGATTTGATGCCACAGCTACGAAAAAAAATTACAAAAAAGAATTTAAAAAATTAAAAAATATGCGAAAAAGTGCCGCAGATGTTTCCAAACAAACAACAAAGAACAAATAAGCCGCGAAACATTATATACAGCAAATACAGGAATTGACATTATCTTTATTAGGTACCTTTAGCTGTATACGTTGCAAGCTAAGGAGTACATTATTTCTATTTTTTCTTCTTTTGTCAAGTTTTCATGTCGTATCCTTATCAAAATTATATTTTCATGTCATATGATGTGTTTTTTAATGTCCAATATTGGATAGGATGTTCAATTCGATGGATGTTAATATTGAATTAAATTTTGTTTCCAAATTACTATGGCAGATTTAAGATTATTTCTATATGTATATATGGTGTTTTGTTTACCTAGTGCAATTTTTTTTCATTGTTATGGTTTATTTTTAGAATTTTACTTTTTTCTAAATAATAAATGTTAACACCATTGTACTAATCTTGTGTTCTCTAAGCTTTTAATTCTAATGTTCACTGTTCGCATTTTAATATAAAAGTAAAGTTATTTCAGTTTCCGATTGTAAGAGTTCTTAATATGGTTGAATTCTATTCGCTATCAACCATTAGTCACAATATGTATATATTCATTCAATTCATTTATATATCCTGGATGCATTTACACAAGTACTTAATTACTGAACCAGTTATTTAATGCAAATTTATTAAAAGTAAGTGTTAAGTATTTGGGCCACTAGGTTACTACGAATATGTTAAAAAACTATTTGCATTAATGAACGGTGTTACTTTATGTTTAATAGCTTTATTTGGTTTGAATTGGTAGTAACGTATTAGGAGCCTAATAAATTTGTTTAATGGGTACAAGCATGGTAGAGAATTAGAGTTATGGTGGAACTGCCAAATTTTATCACCGATAAAATATCTTTGTATGGGGTCCCGATTCGGCCACCTGCTATTTGATTTTATTAATTTGTGTGCCTACAGAACACCATTAACAGATTGATTGGAACATTTTTGCGATATAATTTTACAGTTTTGATGTGTAATAAGCTAGATTAGAGTAATTTTAAGGAAATCAATATTTTATTATGTTTCTTTGAAGTATTACACACTTTATATTTTTGTAAATTGTTAAACACATTATAATTGGCAAATCACCTGTACATGTTATTCAGGAGGTTGCGGGTTCAAGTCCCGTCGGTACGATGAAATTTTGGATTGTGTTTAACAATTTACAAATTAATCTTCGTTACTAACTGTGGTGTGTACCTAAATGATTTTGACTACTTCTTGCATTCGTAATAATTTGTAATTAAAGTACAATGATAACAACAAAATTAACAACCATAAATAGTCTTCCTCTCATTGCAGAACTGATTTACATTTTATAAAAGCTGGAACTAATAGCGTAACGACAAATGTTGATTCAAAACCATGAAGATTATTTCGTGATACTCGAAACTAGATAGTCGCAAACACAAAATACGCCTTATAAGGGGATAGACAGCATACAGTTACCTATCAAGAAACACCTACGCAGTAAGACGAGACGTAAATACAACTAACAAGGAAACAAAATACCTACGTAACTACACAAAGTTTTAGTGTTAGAAACTTCGATCAAGAATCTATTGATATAAGGTCGACGCAAAAAGAATGTCCCGACGAATAAGAGCTCACACCGGGCGGTGAGCTCTTATTTTGTTCGTCAAACACAGTGACGAATAGCCGTAAGTATAAGATGATGTTTTACAGAATTGCGACTTTATTTTAAGGTATTATGGTCGTAAAGATGTTGATCATAAAACGGTTTTATAACTTTTGTCTCTGTTTATTAGTCAGTATACACTTTGGACAGAATTTGGCTTTGATTTTGTAGGTAACCCGTTATCTATAGATTCTTGATCGAAGGTTAAAAAGCTGGAAAAGTATATTACATTGTTAGCTGGGTGTCAAATAGATAAAGCTCCTTTATTAATGTAATCTTAAAAGATTAGGACTACATTATTAGAAAGCTACAGCTAAAAATACAACGATGGTAACGGGTTTTACTTAGTTTATGCTTATAGCCATATATGCTTTACTTGATTCTTTTGAGGAAACAACAATGCAACATATATTAAGTATATGACTTAACTGTTATTATTTACCCAATGCATATTCCTAAGTAAGATTACAAGGATTTAAAATAGATTAGTAATCAATATAATAGAGAGAGCTGCATTTGTAAGGATATAATTTCCATTGTGATTGTTTAGAATAGCAGTCACATTAATTTTATTAAAATAAATGTGATTGATATTTTAAGATTTGAAAGAATCAAATGTTTACAAGCAGAAATCAAATAATATCAATGAAATAGGTATACACATAACGTTTCAAATCTAATGTGCACACGGCAATACGTAAGTGAGCACAACTGAACTGTGTGACCAACACGTGATCTGCGTTTCCCCGGTTCTGTTTATAATGTAATTACTTGATATTGAGACATGAGACATATATATTGATAATAGATATTAAACATTTGAGAATCGAGCCAGTCGCGTCGAGTATAACACCGAGTCCTATACGTCACCTGGTTTGGGTATTGCAAGCTGCGTTTACACAAATATACAGTTGTTACAAAAAGTATGACAGAATATTTCAAAGTTCCAAATACATTTTGTTAAATTATATGTATACATGTATTGGATAAAAGTTGCTGCTATAAATAAGTGTCCTCAATCATAAGGAAACAACAATAACGAGTAGGTAATAATATTGACGATACTAACAGACGTCTTAATTATTATATAAAATATAAATATTAATCTTATTGCAAATACCAAGAATCAATAATGAATGTTATGATGATTATCATTTTGACACACAGCTAACGTAAGCAAAAACGCCATCAGACGTAAAAGCAAAATCATTAAATGAATCGATTTGTTCCACTACATTAGCCTTACGTATCATGTAGCAAGGTAAATTATACTCGCAGCTGGATTCTAGAAATAATAATGATAAATCTTTACTATGTTGAATACTAGATCTCTGTGTGTGTGTGTGTCATTTCCAAAAGAAAACAATTTCCGTAAGTTAATTTTGAGTAAACCTGATATTACCAATTCCGTATGTTTATTTTAAGAACATGTTGTTTCCCTTTATTAATCTCAAGCTTAATAACTTCTGTGAAGTCGCTAGGATATTGAACCCATCAACTAAATGACACAGCACATGGGAATAAAAAGTCACAACTGTAATTTTCCGTGCAACGTTTGGAATAATTTCACAGCGACGCACTACCTATATATTTGTGCTAACGGAGCTAAACTCGTTGATATAGCCTGGGAACCTGTGAGTAGTGAGCTTTATGGCTGCATTGATGATCTTTAAGTTAATAGCAATAAAGTTGAAATTGACGAACTTGATTCTCAAGAAGACAATGTTCTATCACGTTCTTAATACGTTCAACATAAGGTTTAGTTCTATGTAGACGTCACGTGTATGTAAGATGGCAGTTAAGTACCAGCTAGGGATTTAATTACAAGTGTAAGTATGGGATAGCGGTTTCGCTCAGCTGTTCAGGACGTGTTATAGGGTAGGTGGGTTTTTATGGTCATGATGTAAGAACTTCCAAGTATCTCGAGAGCACGAGCATAGTATATTTTACAAGAATATTACGGATGTTTGTAATCAAGTAACTACGTTAAAGAAATGCCAGATTTATCGAAAGGTTAAAATGCGAGCTGAATTCAGTTTTCGTTTTGGAATATAATAATATTCTCAAACCTAGCTGTACATTTTGTCACGACCACAAGCAACACAGAAACGTAATTATAAATACATTACTGTGAGTGCTCTACTGTCGGAAACTGGAACATTATTCTTTTCCTCTAAGCCGAATTACACTTACCACATTCTGTTAGGTACCCAAATCTGAGAAAAAGCGAGCAAAACAATTCCACACAGACTCCTCACTCACTCGAATCACTTTTCGTTTGTTGGTCTCTAAATAAACGAAACCCTTGGATATAAAAAGGGAAACCTTATGTTTCAAAATTCAATATATCTTTATCTCGCGAGCTATAGAAAGAATTTTCTAAGAGGGACCGAGCGTCGGCGGACAAAAGGATAAAAGATGTAATAAAGTAATCATAAATATGACGGAAAATGGTTTGATTCCCTGACCCGACAACAACAGTGTTCTCGTATGCAAAGACATCGATGCCAAAACTTTGGGGCAAAGTAATTACACTAATGACGGTAGGGAAGCGAGTTGATGACACGCCATCCCTAATAGCACTCTCTAAGCCTGCTGTTAATTTACATGATGAGCCAAGGGACAAAAGGAATTCCACCCGGTCTAGAGATCAAAACGTAGCAAACATAGAAATTAACGACTTACTCAAAATTGAATTATAACTCTTGAGGGCGACTCTCATTTAACTTGAAATTAGTTCGATTCTTGGACCCGTAAACAGATGGCCGCGAGTCTTTTGTGTTCGAGTTGATTCCAACTTTTGGCTGTTAGATCAAAGGTATTAAGTTTAGTGCGCTCTCGAAAAGGCCCCTTTTCTTTCATTTCCTTGGCATCAGAACTTTTCTTATTCCCCGAAGCTGGTGTTCGGGAAATGGAAGACATTACTGAGTCAATAGACGCCCGGTATAAACCAAACCGAACGGTAGAGTCAATAAGATCCTCGCTTTAGAGTCCTCGTTTAACCTAACTTCTGGCTTAGGATGTGATGCGAATCTGTAAGTAGCCGCCACTTAGTTCTACTTTGCAAATGCTTCTAATCAGTGTTTATCAATCATTTGGGAAGTAGTCATAAACTTACGTGTATTTGGGTAAAATGCCGAAGAATAATAATGTTATAAATATGTAATTGTAAATGTCTGGGAATAGTAATGAACTAAACGTTTGATACCAAGCTAGCTTGTATTCCCTGAGCAATTATAGCATGTAGCGGTAATGGCTCCTACGGGAGAGCTTAGCTCAATGTTTCGGTGACCTCGATCCAATCATGTAGTACCTAGTTACATTTTTTCGTTTAGTAAAGTTGCGTAACTCCTTTAACTTACGCGAATTAAATACATTTATACAATTATAAATAATCGCAAAAATAGTCTTCTTAAGACAATCAATGCAACTTGATCAAAACGTCGAGAAAATAAAATTAATGTTTTAGCGCAATAAGTCCCTCCGTATTTCAATCATTTAACTCCTTTTTTACTTTTATTAAAGCAACATATCTTAGAAAGTCTGACTTTTGCGTAAAACGGCAACTCAACGTGACATAAAAAGAAGCTAAAAGGGGTCATTTGAAATGTCGAAGCTGACGGCTGACATTCAAAAGGACGTCTGTGTACGCTCGTGAGTTATGTGCGAATATTATTAACACTAAGTCCTAACATTGATTTTGTTACGTGACGCCGTTCAATAAACTTTGCAAAGCATTTATTGATAAAATGGCAAGACAGTCGACTTGATATTCAAACAGAATCTGTCGAAAGTTGGGAGCACGGGAAATGCGAGTCAGACAATTCTTTGCGTCCGCAGGCGAAGTTCCGCAGCGGTCCCCAAAGGCGCTACTTGTCTTGTTCCTGGGAATTTCACTCGAACGTTTTGACATGTATGCTATGCATCGCTGCATGTAGTAAAGCCATCGCCAGATGCTCCCAATCAATACACGTAATGTTAGTCCAAAACGGACGCAGATGCGATTCGTCCGCGAGAGCCCGCACCAATACTTTGTAGTTTAAATTGAACTTTTTATTTACAACGAACAAAGTGGCCGCGTTTTTAACGTAGTAAATGTTGAATTTATTGCTCGCATGCGCTTAATAAAAACTACGTACGGGTCGTAATATAACTGGGGCTTTCAAGTGCCCGAATCCCGGGAGCGTTTTTAGTTCGAATACCATTAATAATAGCGCTTTTACGATACTTTACCGAATGATTACTTAGTTTAACGCTTACTATTATTACGCTAGTCTTAAAAAACTGTAGTAAAGTTCGGTTGTTGTGAAATCACTTTTGAAATGTATGAAGTCATACGCTAAGCAGACGAGTTTCTTTATGAGGAACCTAACAGTGTAACAGATGTAAATTGTCAGTTTATTTGTAAACGTTGTTATACTAAAAATACGATAAAATTTAACCATATATTTTTTTAATAAAATCAAATTAGCCGCTTTCCATTAAGGTTACATCAAAATCTAACAATATCGTATAACAGATTTTAATAAGAACTAAATTTCATAACCTTTTTCTAATAATGGATGACCCATCTAACTCTATAGAAAAAGTACCAATAATATTAGTCATTCTAAAGCTACTTTAGTAACAAAATTACCTAAACATTATCAGCTAGCTGGATAGACTAACACTGCTAGTCACTGGGCCTCCGAGACTGCATCCAAGACCGCTGTTTGCGCCCCGTGGGAGTCGGCGACAAATATTGGCATTGTATTAGCCAGAACGAGTGTAACGAGTCACTTCTATTCTTTTATTTTTACTTTGGAACTATTTTTTCTGGGCTCAAAGGGGTTAGTATTGTTTTTCAATTTAAACTTAGTATATATTTTATGCAATTTTTGTGTGTGGCCACTCTATCATTTACAATCAAATTATCATGTCTTATCGCATGTCAAGGTGGAAATGGGCTTTTAGTGTTAATTATTTTTAACATATCCAAATTACAATTTGTTTTTTTTTTACTATAACTTTTTCTGTTTGTGGTATTTTATTATTGTTAATTTAATTTCAACTTGGTGTTATACTATTTGCATTTCAATACAGTCTTTCTTGTAAATTTATCTTCCATCTAAAGAAGAGGCAGTAAAAAAAGTTTCAATAGAAACAGTCGCACCGTCGCCATATTTCGCTCAGCTTTCGCCATAAATCGCCAGAATTGAGGCTCATCTGCATATCTTGGGGATCGTCTGAATTTAGAGGCAGGACTGTAAGTTTGCACGACTGCTTTAAAGCCAATTACGCGTAAAAAGAGAGTTGAAATGAATTCTACTCCGTTTAAAGTCGAAGTTGACTGTTTGATTACGACCCTAGCGAATAAACTTTGTCTTTCAGACAAGGTTTACTCTATTCGTTACTTATCACGTTCAGAAAACGTGATATCTAACTGTTGTTGAGATAAAACTCGTCGCTTCATATAGGACATCATTATAATTTCTGAAATTACAGATACATTTAAAATTTTAATCAGAGAGAAAATTAAAAAAAAAAAATGTTTTATATAAGTATGCACTACGCGAATAACAAATTCTATCAAAAAAGTACTCAGACATCAAACAAACGAAATGGAGGTTCTTACCTCAACTGTAAAATTTAGTGTTACCGTAAAAGAAACGTACAATAAACGAAACCCTACTTTTAATCAAAGGAACGAAAGGAATGTTTAATATTTAATTGTGAGGCTCGTTATTCCAATCGTAAAGCAGAAGCCGTAAGGCGTCAATTAGAAGCGAAATTTGAACGTTCTCAGCCCGTGAATATGTAATTAAAGATTTTGCGGGGTAGTTGTTGCTATTGGGTATAATTTCAAATTGGGATAAGATCAACTTGATAGAAGAACAACAAGATGAAACAATTATTCGCTTTACTGAATATTAGCATAATTGATTATCAAAACATTTAACAGAAATTAAAATCATCTATTTGAAAGTTGAGTTTTAGTGGCATGTTATTCTTCAACAAGCCACTAAAACTCACTATATCAATTAATAACTTACATAATTGACGCATTGAGTCTGTATATTGACAACTCCAAACTTAAAAAGGAGTGTCTAAAGAAAGTAAAACGCGTGAGAACTCAACAAACAAGATAAAAAGTCGTCAGAAGTATTAACGTAAAACAAGTTAACCGTTTAAAGAGCCCATACTTGGTCAGACCGTACAATCAGGCTTACGATGAATTGAAGTTCAAGGTTGTTTAATTGTATTTATAAAATCATGCATCGCTTCAGCTTCCTTGTACCGGTTAGTCTCATTACTTTTATATTGCATAGTGACCTTTAGTTTTTCAGAATCAACAGCCATGTTAGCTTGAACTGTTATCTTAATTTTGGCTATGCATATTTCATATAATCTAGTATAGATAAGATTTCAATTCCAATGCAAAAAGTATTTCTATGGAAACTTTATCTAGTCTCCGTTTTAGTTTATCTTATCTTCAAGTTTAGGTCATTACAAGAAGTAAGTTTTCTAGGTCTACAAATTGTGCATAAACATTACAATGAACCAGTCACATTGGACGTGTCAAGAATCACGATGACGGAATCGAGACATGGCTGATAGTGAATCAGAGTCTATTGAAGATAATAATTATTTATTATATCCGCTCGATAAAACGGATGTTTTCAAGCTCATGTTGAGTGGACTGATCATTGGTGACGCCAACTCTATAAATGTCAATGAGAAGCAAAGTGCATCGAACCAATCTGAGTGCAATCAAGCCGGACCGGTCAAACTGGACCTTAATATTGATTTAATAACATCGATTAAAAGGTGTAAAGAACAAGCCAGATAACTTTAAAGTGCCATTTTGGCCAGTAGGTATCTTAAAACTTTATTATAGGTAACTTTATTGACATTAATATCAGAGTTGATATTCGAGACGGAAAAAATAAACCTCAAAATATATGAACATTTAAGAGGGTACTTGTTGTCTCAAATGAAGTGGATGATGTAACCGACATAACTACGGTTAAATTTAAATACTAAATTCACACAATACTAACATAATAACTTCACATTCAAAATCAATTTCAATTCGATATTATCTACTAAAGCAAATATTATTAAAGCAATTGAACTAAATACACCCAAGACCTCAATCGTCTATCTAAACCTATTGTTAAACCAATCGAAATGTCTAGTAAAGTTCATGGCTGCGACGCAATCCCAAGCCGTACCACAATTACATTAATTGAAAGATGCAAAGTAAAAAACGATGTGACATGCTTCAAGAAAAAAATAAAAAGTCTTGAAAGTTTCGAGAGATACTGAGACAAGACAAGAAGAGATTGTTATAAGTTGTTGCAAAGAAAAAAGACTCAAAAGGTTGTCGCTTGCGGACTTTCAATGGAAGTAATTGGTTAAGAAAAAAGTCTATAATATACTATAGTAATTTTTTCTTCAAATTTGATAACGAAGTTATTTAAAAAAAGATTTGAAAGTATTGTACACCTTGAGAATTTAATTATTCTTTTAATGTGTAGTTACTGAAAATTCAAGTAGTAATTAAACTAAGTTGTGTGTCCTCATCAATGTTAAAGAATCATTAGTGTCCTATTGTTACAATATCTTCAGTTTCATTACTTATTTAGGAGTAATAATACAAGTTCTTAACAATAATAAAAATATACGGTCGAATTGAGAAACCTCCTCCTTTTTTTGAAGTCGGTTAAAAAAAAGTAATTTAAACTAAAACTAAATAAAAGTAATTTGTCAAATTGTCATTTCGCTACAACAATAGTTGTTTCTCAAATTTAAAGCATATTTTATTAATAACAACGTCATTGTCTCTTCTTTTTTCAATAAAGCTAAAGTATCTGATATACATGTGATAATCCTTATCCTTAACCAAGATAAAACGGTACCATAGTCTATACAAAAACTGAGTTTCCTTATCGTTCTCTTTGTAGGTCGGACTATACTTTAAACTTACAGATTTGGCTTTACTCTTATCTCCATCCTGTGAGTTTTATGGTGTAGGGGAAATGATAAGATTGAATCTTAGTTGTTTAACTGAACCTTTTAAGGATTTTCGTACCTTAGTAAAACAGTTTTAGAAACATTTTGTGATAAGTTGTGTGTGAAATGTGGCCGTTTAGAACTACGAATGTTTATGTCGGTAAGGCTACAAGCTTTATCAAATTAAGTACATACTACCCTATTTTCGACGAAAGACCATAACAGCGTTTTTGAGATGAAATGACGATCCATCAATTTTTTTTATGATATAGGCAGCAAACACGTGTACTGCACCTAATGGGAAATGGTCACCATCCATTGGCTATAAACACTAGCAACACTAGGGATGTCACTCATGTATTGCCGACTGCGTTATATTTTTAAATAGCAATATACACCAAGAGACGGAAAGCATTAACTTTCTCGTCCATGATAATATTTCAAGTAAAAGGAAAAGCTCGTAAAAGTAATTCATATTTCAATCAAAGAAAATGAGTATTCTTAGTAAATTAAAACTTGCAAATAAAACTAGCCCCTTCAAAGTCCAACGAGCGAAAAGGACTTTTAATTTAGTTTGTTTCCGAATCGAACGTGAAAATGTTTTTCTAAAAAGCAATTTAATTTAATGTAATTCTATGTTTGTTTTCGTTTGGGATTGGCTTCAATTAGGGTTTCAATTGGCGTTAGCTGACGTTTGGTTTAGACCGTACTTTTTTATTTCACAGGATTAATGGACTTTAGACGAACACCTGATTGCTTTCGATAAGACTAGCATCGATTGAACGAAATGCATCCATTAAGTAAGTTAATCTGCAAGTTTTCTTCTAAGATAAATATTTTATACTTTTCAAAAAAGTTGCCCTTCGAGAAGATGAGTATATAGCCTACCTTTTAGTGTTACCATCATTAAGATTTTTTTTATGATATAAGATCCCAGGACAAGCAGGACGCTCGGCTTATGGTGGGTTATGACGTCTACCTATAACAGATACAAGATCATGCAAAATTCTGAATAGATAGAATTTTGCACGGTACTGCACTGCACTTGCGGCTTTAAGAAAAATGTATGTAAAAGACCAGTTACATTAGTTCCAGATAACCCTATAAAGAACTTGTTTGACAGGTTTTTGACAGCTTTGGAGTCATATGTCAGTTTTGTTACTTTATTATGAGCCTGTGCAAATAGCCCTTTCTATCACATCTACACCCTTGTAATTTTATTAAGACAGTTTGCCAACAAAATTATTCGTATTTCGCGGCCGAATAACTGAAAAAATGGTCGTACACCAGGCGGACTAGCAGAAGTCTTAACACTGCGACTTGACAATAATATTTCAATAAATCTAACATTAAACAATAAGAAAGTCTTTACCTCACTGAAAATTATACAAAAACACATTCATTCTCACATTTCACTTAATCGAAATAAAATGTTCCCGCGAAAAAGGAATTCCTGAATTCCTTCGGAGTTCCGGAACAGGGGATAACACTTGAATCGACTGATTAATTTAACTGGCATCCGGAGGATTTACAATAACGTAGTGGCTATATATTTCACCTTTAATCCCTTCGACATAAAGCCTAATTTCTAACGTAATTTTATTGCTGAGCCAATTCTCTGTAGGCATGATATTGGCAATGAAAATCTTTGGAATATCTACAGGGAAAATGTCTAGGTAGGAATTCAGTAGCGAAAGAATAATATTAATTCACATTTTCAAGCCTTGGTTCTTGAAATGATGATTTTACTGTAATATTAAATGTATTTACTTAGTTCAATAAATAATTGCTGTTAGCTATTCATTTCTTTGAGATAATTCACTAAGGAAAATTCATCTTGTACAATTTTTTGTATATAGGACTCCATTAAAGTGATCTATTTATGTAGTTCCCTTAAATAAAAAACAGTTAATGAACATATTTCTTATAATTCCAGAGTAAACCTTTTTCTGTACCGGTTTTACTCTCCACCATAAACCGGAGATATGCCTAGTTCCTAAATTTAAAAGAATTCAATTCAAGGAAGTTTGGAAAACTCAATTAAACGAACAACTTTTTGCTCCTGACTAATTGTGTAAGGGGACCTGTCCACCAAACCATCTAAGAGTTAATCGGGTAACAAGATTACCGAGTGAATATCGAAGTGAGTTCGAACAAGAAAAGTTAGAAGGCGAGGCAAGGCCAGTTGGATAGCACGACACGACCAACTCGCTTCCTGTAGCGGCTCACGATTCGGTTTTTGCGGGTGTCACAGAGCGCTTTAATTGTGTAGACCTGAAAAGTTTTTAGCGCAAAGTTATTTAAGATATACTTTTTAGTTTGATCAGAAATCTATTTCGAAGCAAAAGCAAATGTAACATTAACATTAATATTAAAAGCCAAAGTTAGATTAAGACTGAAATTTTAATTGCTCATGTGGAATTGTAGATTTTAAAATAAATATTGCTGATTGTGGATAATTAATTGTATCAAGCATCAACAAAATTGCAACATTACCAATGTTAAACTACTTAATTCTCACATATTAGATAAGCTAACACCATTTTCGTATTTAATATAAATACATCCAACACAATTTCAAAACGAGCTCTGTAATCCCTTAGCTTATCTTCTATTCATGTTGCTATCAGAGAAGTTGCCTCTTAGAGGATTAACACCACAATGTAGGCATTGTACTCGACGTCATTGTCCCATCTGGGTATTCTATTCCATGGCAGTAAGAGCCGCGTGTAAGCCGGTTCTAAGACCGGTTTCAATTGAACGAAATAAAAGTATATATTTTTTATATCTTAAAGGTCACTGCCGATAATGCACGTCGGCGATTCGAGTTTCGAAATGATATGGCTTCTAAAATTATAGGTGTTACTTAAAACGTACTTACTGTTGAAGCAGTGAAAATTGGTTTACAAAATAGTCTACTAATGATAGATTTATTTTAATGAGTGAGAGTTGAGACACGGAATTGATATCGGAAAATGGGAACATAAATGTGCGTGTATGTAACAAAATGAATGGATTTAATATTAAAGTAGTTTAGTGTTTTTAATTTTTACCGTTAATATATTTAACACATTAAATAGATGTTTGATTAAGAACATAATAAACAAAACAGAAGTAAATTAAAAGACAATCCAAATCTCAATAAAAAAAAAACGCTGCACTATATACTGCAGTAATAAATCGAAGTTCCCAATCTTCCTACTTGTAAGTCTGAAACTTTAGGGTTAGATTGATTATTTTAGACTCAGTCTGGTTTTGATCTGAACCCTAATTAGAAACCAACTCCAAGGTCTTGAAAGCTCCGAAACCATTAATTACTTAAGTTCTTTGACTTCATATCGAATCGTGAATTAACAATGCAAGCTTAATTTTTACAGTGAATTGTTAAAATTGCTTTGTTATATATTAAACAAAACTAAACAGTTTTACAACTATAAATTAAGAGCGCAGCAATAAAATCAGGGAAAAAGAACTAATTAACATTAAAACAGATTTTATGTATGAGAAACTGACGTATAACCAAAAACTGGAGGGTAAAGAACCAAGCGCTGGCAAAAGAGAAATTCTTCTCTCGAAAGCACCAAGGATCGAGTGTCGTCCTTTTTAAAGACCAGTCGTAAACTTTATCGTTTTTAGCGCTCCGTACGAGAAATGAGAAAACGCCCGACGCGCGTCGTCCTGATACCTATCTATTCATTCTGACTGAAATCGAAAGCCACCTTTTTATGGCATCATAATAAAAAGCTGCCAGTAGTCCACTTTTATCCCCCAGTCTTGCAGAAACGACTTCGGCTGCAGAATTCTAAAAAACCCTGATTATTATTGCCACTACATTTGTAATACTTCGATGATTCAAATAGAGCAAAGCAATTCATACAAAAATAAATAAAGCAATAAAACTGTCGATAAAGAATATGAATGGCTCCAGAAAAGAATAATACTTGGCTAAGAATAAGCTGATTTGTAAACCTACAAATCTTCGACCGGAAAGAAGAATCGTTGAAGAAATCATAACTATCGGCCAAGATGCTGTTATAAATCAATTATGCGCTATCGAATCGTAGATGTACGATCACGAAACTGTAACATTTTAATTATGTGTTAGCCTATAACTCACTAAATATTATCCATAAACAAATAGTGTAACAAAATAAAGATTCAGGCGAAGAAAATGAAATAAAAATCGCATATAGCAAAACTTATTAGCAGAGAGTGCCAAAAGATTTTGACAACAAAAGTAAGTAAACGGTGATAATGAGTAATTCCCCCACACTCCTGCAGTACCTATCTAATCAAACTTGTACAATGGAGTTTCGACCAAAATACCTAATCAGGAGAGCTAATCTCAGAAAAGTTTCGGAATCCAATCAGCATACATAAATCTTCGTTACGAGATAAAGATCCTAAATAAATTACTTTCAAGTTTTTGAATAAATAAAATTAAGCTGAACATGTTGTATTAAGATGCTCCGCTAATCTGCTGTAAATTTAAAATGTAGTAGAACACGTCTAAGTTTGATGACGTCAAAATGCAACACGACTCGTAATTATCATTTATCAAGAGTTAAAGAAATGCATGTAGATTAGGTATGTTATTTATTCACTGAAGTCATGACTTTGGCTGGACGTCAACATTATGTGCTAATTTTTGATAAGCACGAATGCACAATGCAAAAATGGTAATAAATTGTTTAAAGAATCGATGTCAATGACTTTGTAGATAAACGGAAAACGATCAAGGACATCAGAATAATCAAATAAATATAAAGCAGATTCAGTCAAGGTTGGATTATTTATTTACTTTGCGTGATCTGCTATTGGAACTGTAAATATGTTGAAGAACTAACATTTTCTTATAGGGTTTGCCTTAAATGTTCTAACCTAAGTGTAAATAGTCATAGAAATCCTAAAATCTCAGAAAAGTACACGAAAAATGTTTACAACAATCCAGCCAATGCCTTTTCAATTCCAAGACAAAGTCAGCCGTGTGCTCGAAAAAATAAAAAGTGATACACGAAACCCTATGCGGAAAATTCAACTGAAAGATATATGGTGTATTTTTGTTGTTTGCACATGGCAAGTTGTTCGGAGCGATTCCAACTCACGTCACCGCATGGTCTGAATTTATAGCTATTTGCAGTTTTAGACTTTCTGTTTTCACATGTCACGGTTTCAGTTTTGCGAGTTCGGTGTCTGGGGTCTGTAACTTTATTATAAGGTGCCATAATTGCTAAATTTATAACGTCTATATACTACAACCACTGTCAACTAAACTATAGATTGTATTTAGTTTTAGTGCTGACTAATTACATATTTTGATATTTTACTTATATAAGATAACTTTAATATTTGCAATATTTTAAGTAACTAGATAATTTGCCTGAAGAATTATTGCCATCCTAATATTTATTGCACAATAGTATAATCTTTGAATATATTGATTCAGCAAACAATAGTTTAATGTTGTATGTCATGTAATCCTATGATCTTTTAGTATGAGAATTAAAACTTATAAAAATAAAACTTAATAAGTCTATCTCAATACAGAGTTGGATCTGTGAGATAAAACTAATGTAACTTAAAGAAAGAGAGAGGATTAGCTAATAAATCCTTTTAAAAACATCAGTTATTCTATCAGAAAGATTACTTTGCAGCGTCTAGACTTCGCTCCGGATTCTAGACTAGTGCGATGAATTTTAATTTACAAATAGAACCAGTAGTTTCTGAAGCAAAGAACTTTTGGTAAAATATAGGTTGAAAACTTTCAGTAAATATTTTTCCAGTAACTGCAGCTTGTGTGAAAACAATCTTAACTTTTTCTAGAACAACTGTGACTCTGCTAACTCTGACTGTAAATATACGCGGTAGGCAATGTTTGTCTGTACACAACAGTAATTTTCTTAGGCAACACTCGCCGTTCTCTATAATTGCGCGATTAAAACACCACCCACAAGTGTAGGTAGAGCAAATTGCCTTTGCCGACGTGAGTCCGTATTTTACAATCAAAACGTTGATTTGTTCAGACCTGCCAACAGTGCATTAGGGTACATAAATTTGCTTACTTAAACGATAAACTTATGCGAGGAAAGCGAACGCGATTGTTTAAAGGTAACCAGCGTTCTTAAATGTTAATTTATTGCTATGAAATTGTTTTGTAACATACTCGCTGAGCAATATCAATTCTGACTCATTATCCCGAAATCCGAGGAATTCAACGTTTCGTGAGCCGCCACGGTAACATCGGTATTATAGAAGACAAGCACGAAGGAAAAGTTCATAGTTTTCTAGGAAATTATAGTGAAGCATTTAAAAATATTGTAAGGGTTTCAAGCACATTTACAATTGTATACCGGAGCGAAGGCACGAGTAACCTTGGACGAAAAGAACAGTTGACTGTATCTAAGCGGCTATATGTTTAGAGCTCGGTAAAAAATCCAACAAAAAATAAGCGGAGCCAAGTCTACAATTCGCTCGGCGCTCAGATTATAACGATCCGAAACAGCGCCCTTGGTTACCGAAGTTTTTTGTTAACGAAACCAAATTTTTAACGTTCAGCTTTAGCCGAGCCCACTGTCGTGGCATTTTATCTTGTCGTGATGGTAACAGATATTTAATTACAGCATCCATTGTATCGATAAGATGTTATTGTAAATTGCAAATGATACCATTCTAATTGTTTCCTTATATTGCCGACATAAATTTTGCAGCGAGGCAGGCAAGGATAATACGAAGGAAAACATTCGTTTCCTAGCTCTTAATATAAATGAGCATGATGATGCGTTTTCGTGTGGACTTCAAATCTGTGCGAATGACCGAAGATTGTTATTTCCTAGTAGCAACCTCACACATGCAAAAACTGAGAAGTGCATACGAGAAAGGCCACGCACACCAACGAGGCGGATGACTAAAAATACGTTATTACGAGTTGACATTGAAATGTTAATGCACTCTGGGCTTCTCTTGCGCATTTCATGGATATTCGCTCGAGAGGCAGCAATAAAATCATAACTCTTTTTATTTTATCGATTGTTATGACTGCTATAGCCTCGATTTTATGTTGAATCGCGTGAGGGAGTGCGTATAATGCGATAATGCGAATAAAATTGTATCGGGTGTCATTGCTCCCGAAATGATTTGCGTAGAGCGCCAGACGTGACCGCGTCAATGTTCGGACTATGCAATTTATCTGTTCGGATCCACCACTAAATTTTATTCTACATAATATTGTTGGCTTCCATATTTTACGGCACGTTAGCTAGTTAAGCGCTGATACTTCTTGTATTAGGATCGCAAAATTTATTGCTTTGCAATTTATTTTCCGATATACTTCTCTTAAATAATCTCGACTTCTGGAGTAGCGTGTTTTGTTTAATGGTAAACGTGATTTTAAGCATGCAGTTTCATGTTGCGCAATGTTTATTATAAATTTCTATTAGAATTAATCAACTAGGTACATACTATATGATTAGTTTGTTGGACATGTTTGGACCAGTATGGTATGAAGTTGTTGTTATTGTAAGGAGAGACATTAGAATTTTTATTCCTAACCACTTCCTTAATTATAAGATGAATATAACTTATATTAAATGTTATGTTGTTTTATAATTGAGAATTGCAAGATTACGGATAGTTAATGGATTTATTATTTGTCATTCAATTTTTCTAGCCACTGCCAGATTTTAGTGATTCAGCAATATATTTCTAAAATCTTACGTTTTTTAACATAAATCTAAATGTAAATTGAGCATCGTTCCCGGTAATGTGTGTATCCTATCTTCTGAATTAGTTTAGTAGTTCCTGGTTGCATGTTAGTGCATCATTACTTCTCGTCAGTTACTGGTTAGTAGGAGAATTCAATTTCTCGGTAACGACCGCGTTGGTCAATTGATGCTAACTTTGATTATCTGCAGCTAATCTGATTTCACGTTGATTTACATTTTGTTATCTTAACTTGGATTTTCTTATTCATTTTTAACATTTCATATAGGTTCATGATCTCCAAATTTTGTAAAGCTATTTTTTTATTGTATCATATGAATTTATTTTTAGGCAATGTTTTATTTTGCTTACTTACTTTTCACTTTTATTTATTATTTACTTACTCTTGATTAATATAAACATTAATTATTTTTGCGTATAAAAGTATTTTATTTGAACTTTTTAAGAATTTTAAGACGGCGTAACATATATTTGAAAAATTGGTATATTTGAAAAAAAATTAAGTTCCACAATTGTATGACAGGTAAATAATTTCACCAAGTGGCGTTGTTAATTTAAATTCACTCAGAATTATTTTTTTCGGTTTTAGATATACCTACTCGACTATAACACAAATTATCATAAAATTTTATTTTGTCTTGCATAATTCGTGCATTAGGAACCTACCTACCTACATTTATAAATTTATCAATTTCTATCTTGAAATAAAATATGTTATGCCTATTTCGATTAAGGAAGGATTTTAGTGCGTTATCAAAAACGTCACAGCAAAACATGTTTACAAAATAAAACTTACGTAGGTACACCTTTTTAGCCATGTGTTGACTGTTTTACAAGCGATAAAATTATATTGCGCACTTTTTATTTTTATTTTATTGGGGCATATCAACTTATTTTGTTTTTTATATAATTTGAGTTTGGTTGTAAAAATTTTTGGCTTTAAATTAATTTGGTACGCTGAGTAATTTTCATTTTAGCTTTTATTTCTTTATAGAGACTAATTAAATATTAAAAAAATAAATTAATGACCACTCAATAATTTTTTTTTTTTTAATTCAGTTCTTTTAGTGGAAAGGAATGAATTTAAAATATTATTATATAGTGTCTTGCACGTTTAACACTTAAATATATTGTATGCAATGATTTTTAATTATTTTAATGTTTTATGACAGAGTAAGTTTTTTAAGCACTTTTTTTACGAAAATGAAATCATGAATTAATTTTAAGTTTTTTTAAATACATTTTTAGAGTGGTTATGTTTCCTAAGTTCGACTTACCTGTGTAGCATCCGTGTAGGGTGTTGATGAGTTTTTATCGACGAGTTGTGAGCCGAACACCACTCCACTGGATGTTGGAGTCATGGACCTGACATCCGAAACTTGCTGAGGCACCATTTTGTTTATCCAAAAAAATAACACAGAAAAAACACAGTTCACGTATTGCACTCAAAAATCACTAAAAATAATTTGTTCAAGTTTTTAAAAAGTTTTGTCAAGTTGTTTACAGCGGTCCGCTCGTAGCGACCGTCGACCCGTGTTTGCTCTCGTTCCGTGGCCTCCCGGCGGACGCTACTCCGGAGACTTCCCAATATCTGGAGACTATCCTCAGAGCTTTCTCTTCTAGAACGGATCTGCTACTATCTTCTTCGTTAACGAACAGTCCAAAAGTCATAATTTTAGCGGTGTCCCGGCCGCAGTTCAGTTAGCACTGCGGGGCGATCGTGGCATAATCAATCGTGAGTTTTGTTTTGTTGGTGGCTATTGCGGCTACGTGCGCACTCCGCGGTGTCAGCGAACGTACTGCCGTCTGCCGAGCGGCAACCGTGCTGTCAATATACCCGCGCGCTCAGCTGTTCGCCCCTTCGCTCACCCCTCCGCGCCCCGCACCAGCCATTCGCACTCGGACCCCGAAATCGAGCGCACGCAGGCTTATTACGCACTGGGAACCTTAACAAGTTGCATAGGTTTGGTTTGCGTTGCAGCGGTTAAGGTATCTACTGATTTTTAAATATTACCCTCTTATTTGAATGCTCTCGTGACACGTCCGTTCGCGAGTGTGTCATTCGAGCGTATGCAGCCACAGATAACTTTATAGTAGTCGAATGCAGCTGGCGTAGTCGTTCGTTCGTAGTCGCGTAGTAGGTACTACAACAGAAAATAAACTGTGACGTTGAGTTTACATCGCACGCACACATGGAAAGTACTTACCTGTTATGTGTATATGCGTAGGGTTTCTAGCTGTGTCTTTGACCGATTTAAGTTTTAGAATAGGAGTAATCACACAGAATATAGATAGAACATAAGTATGACACAGAAATAATGGTACAAAGGTAAATTAGCTATGAGTAAGTATAGCTAGTTGGGAAGACTTTTTATCCTAATACCTACGCAGTACGCTTTTACTATCATAAATATTATCATTTGTGTAATTGGTTTAGATGATACAATCGTATTTTCAACTAATACCATAATTATCAGGATTACTTTTTGACAGTCGTAATAATTATGAAGGTAAATAAATATTTTTTCCATATTGATTTTTAGGGAAGCTTTTGAGGTTAAGACGTCGTTACTACATTAATAAAACCCAAAGAGTAGGTACCTAGGTACCAACAGATTCCTATTACTGAGACTTTGCTCTCCGTCTGTCCATCCATCCGTCTGTCAGAGGCTGTATCTCTTCAACCATGGTCAAAGGTAGACATTGAAATTATATGTGTTCCTATGTCCATATATTATGTATCAAATAATAAAAACAAAATAAAATTTAATAATGGGGGGCCTTCATTCAAGAAACTATACCCCTAGTACGAGTTTTTATCGTAAACGCTTTTGACAGATCTCCCATAGTTTTCGACTTATTCTGGCTCCCTGATTGGTCTGAATTTAGTGAAGTGTAGTAACCACTAGAGGCGCTGTACGGTTTTTCATACAACATTTGTTCGATATACGATATCGAGTTTGGTATGAAAACTCGTACTAAGGGTACCTACCTACCTAACTCAACCCGACTATTTTTAACCGACTGCAAAAAAAAGGGAGGGGACTCAATTCGACCGTACATGTGTTTTTTTTTTATGTTTGTTCGCGGATAACTTCGTCGTTTATGAACCGATTTTTATTATTCTTTTTTTGTTGCAAAGGAAATATCTCAAGTGTGGTACCATGATAATTTTATTGAGATCTGATACTTACCTCCAGAGATATGGAGATAAACACCTCAAAATTGGTACTGAAAATTAATAGCGTGGCATTGAAGTCGGTTCTTTTAAGTTTTTAAAACGATCTTATTATAAAGTTTATCGAATGAAAAAGTAGTTTTGATCAAACATTTCCATCTTAATAAGGATAACAAACACGTATTGTGATATTTTGAACATTTTTAGAAATAGATGATATATGATTTTTATTTACGTTATCAACCCCCATGGCCATATTGAGACCACTGACACTCCACCATTTTGAAAAATTATTAAAAATGTAATCGACAAAAAATTAATGTATAATTATCAAACCTGCTCACAAAATTTCACGAAAATCAGTTGACAAAAATTTAAGATCGTGTTTAAAAAACTAAAAGAACCGACTTCAATCGTCGCGCTAGTCAAAGTAGCCAGTAGACGTAGTAACTATTACATAATCTGTGCCAGTAGTTAGTAGTAAGTCGTAGAGATAAGTGAATGCGTTGTAATATAAATGTTGATATATTAAAAACGGCTCAGCCGATTTCCTTAAATTCAAATGGTACCACCTGGGAAGGGTACCCTCTGAAACAAAAAAAGATTTTTCCAAATCGGTGCTGACTGTATCTTGTTCAAACCAATTTTCATTGAAAGTTTCTATTGAGATCTACAGAATATTTTTTTCTAGATTTTTCACTCCCTTACTTTAAAAGTTAGAGGGGGGGGGGGGACACACATTTTACCACTTTAGACGCGCCTATCTTTTAAATAATTGACTTAGAGAAAAAATGATTTAAGAAACCTCAGTGTCATTTTTAAAGACCTATCCATAAACACCCCACACGTATAGGTTTGAACAAATTTTTTTTTTGTTTCAGTTCCATGTATGGGATGCCCCCCCCCTTAAACTTATATATTTTTATTTTTGTATAAAAATCGGAAAGCGTAGATTGTTAAACACAATCCAAAATTTCATCGTACCGACGGGACTCGAACCCGCACCCCTCGGATTACACGTCCAGAGCACGTGTAATCCAGGGGGTGCGGGTTCGAGTCCCGTCTGTACGATGAAATTTTGGATTGTGTTTAACAATTTACAAAAATATAAAGTGTGAGACACTTCAAAGAAACATAATAATCGGAAAGCGGTTTACAAAATAAATCCACCTTCTAAGTTTCAATTCTGTAGTCCTTATAGTTTCGGAATAAAATGGCTGTGACATATGGACGGACAGACAGACAGACAGAAAGACAGACAGACATGGCGAATCTATAAGGGTTCCGTTTTTTGCCATTCGGCTAAGGAACCGTAAGAAAAAAACAAGTTCTGACGAATTGAGAACCTCCTCCTTTTTTTGTTAAGTTGGTTAATAAGACCTGTAGAGGAAAACAGAAATGCGGACAGACATAAGAAAACAATTTTGGGGGCCCAGTGGTGTAGTGGGTGAATGGTCGGCTTTGACGCCGGATGTACCGAATTCAATCCCCAACGTGCACCAATGGATTTTGCTATCGGAAAATTTATATTAGCTATCACAGTAGCCTCCGGTAAAGGAAAAACATCGTTAAGAAACCTCCAACCCCCGCATGGTGATAACTATCTAGTGTCTGCCGGACCAGCTACCACCATCAAGTTAGAAAATCTGTCGCCAAACATCTAATGTCTTCCGGCAGCTATCCATGAGAGCCAGTTCCCATTCTAGGCCTAGCGGCTACCATCCTCTACTGCATCATCACTTACCAACAGGTGAGATAGTGGTCAAATGCTAGCCAATTATATAAAAATGAGAGGAGGAGAGAAGACCTTAGCTTCGCTCTTAATTAATTCCATAATAACGGAAAACTTAATCAATAAATAAAGCTTCTTGTTATCATCACTCACAATAAGTAAATATCTTGACTGAACTAAGCACAAAACACAAGTAATCGTCTAGAATCCAAGTGTGAAAACATCATTAATATTAATATCATGACATTAGATACATAAATAATTCATAAACAACCGCCCACCAGCCTATATGTTTAAGTAAGCATATAAGGAAATACATAATGTAGTAAATATTCTATCCATTTCAGAATAAAGCGTACGATGAATTTTCCAAATTTGGATGCTAGAACTAATTTATACTCCTTATTGGTAATAACTAGCTAAGCTATTATGTATCCGCCTTTCAAATTGATAAGGAATATTATAGTATTATTTAATAATATCGTTTAAAAACTAAAAAACAACCGACTTCAATGCCGCGCTATTCATTTTCAGTACCAATTTTGAGATGTTTATCTCAATATCTCTGGAGATACTTATCATACCTTGATAAAATTACCATAGTACCACACTTGGGATATCTCCTTTCGAACAAAAAAAGAATAATCGAAATCGGTTCATAAACGACGAAGTTATCCGCGATCAAACATAAAAAAAAAAAAAAAATAATAAATATATATATATACGGTCGAATTGAGAAACCTCCTCCGTTTTTTGAAGTCGGTTAAAAAGGTATATATACCTTTTTGTTTAAGGAAATTATCCTGAGAATAACACATATAATTATTTAAAACGGCTTTACACTCACGGGTTAAGATGCCGAAATTACTCCGATACGTTTCGGACACTTTTATGTCCTTTTTTACCGACTTCAAAAAAAGGAGGAGGTTTCTCAACGCGACCGTCTATATATATATATATATATATATATATATATTTATGTTTGTTCGCGGATAACTTCGTCGTTTATGAACCGATTTTGATCATGCGTTTTTTTGTTGGAAAGGAGATATCCCAGGTGTGGTACCATGGTAATTTTATCGAGGTTTGATAATTATCTCCTGAGATATGGAGATAAACACCTCAAAATTGGTACTGAAAATTAATAGCGTGGCATTGAAGTCGGTTCTTTTTTAACCGACTTCAAAAAAAGGAGGAGGTTTCTCAATTCGACCGTATATATATATTTTTTTTTTTTTTTATTTTTTTTTTTTTTATGTTTGTTCGTGGATAACTTCGTCGTTTATGAACCGATTTCGATTATTCTTTTTTTGTTCGAAAGGAGATATCCCAAGTGTGGTACCATGGTAATTTTATCGAGGTATGATAAGTATCTCCAGAGATATTGAGATAAACATCTCAAAATTGGTACTGAAAATGAATAGCGCGGCATTGAAGTCGGTTGTTTTTTAGTTTTTAAACGATATTATTAGTTTTTTAAACGATCTTATTCATAGGAATGTCCAGAACGAGTCGGAGTAATCTCGACATGGTGCAAAGTCGTTTTAAATAATTTTATACACATAGGTATACATACCTTTATTTTTGTACATTAGTATATACAAATGTAATTAGTATTACAATTACAAATGTAATTTGTATATTAATTAGTATGTGTATGTGTTATTAGTAATGTGTCTTCTTTTTATGTCGTAATAAAAACGTTTTACATAATTTACACGCAGTCTCGTTCTCTCTACACTTTAAAATATAATTTAAAAACTCGTATGGACCACAGAAGTAATTTTAAAGCCAAATTGTTCAAAAAACAGTCCCATTCACGCGGCACTAGAGGTCTATAATTATTTTGAGTCCTTTCATAGGGGTTCCATAGATATGGGGGAACCTGAACTTTTTTGCCGGATGCCGGATATTATTCTGATAAATAATTATAGTGATTATACATAGTATTCGCATCAACACTTTGTGTAAAAACAGGATAATTATTATTATCATAATCAGCCAATTTCCGTCCACTGTTGGACATAGCCTAGGCCTCTCCTATGGCACGCCACTGAGCTCGATCTTCAGCTATTCGTTAAAAGCAGGATATTTTTCTTATAATCTGTGCCACATTATAATTTTAATGTTTTATACAGTTTGATGAAAAGGCATTACTAATTTTTTTTTTCTTAAAATAAAGGCTTTCTTACATTGTGGTTTGCACATTACTAGTAGTCTTGTTAACTCCTCCAACTAAGCTAAACATGCTTGTATCTGGAGTGGGTTCCCGTCGGTAAGTAGTGCAATGGGTGGTGATAGAACTCACGACCTCTCGATTGCAAGGCCGACCGATGCCTTTAATCATTGGGCTCATGATCAGCATATATTAGTCCACTGCTGGACGTAGGCCTCTCCTAAGGAACGCCACGTGGCTTGATCTTCAGCTTTCCACATCCAATCGCTTCCAGTCGCGTTTCGCAGGTCGACACTCCACCTGGCCTGAAGGCGACCTTCGCTACGCCACAGAATAATGAATAGTACAAGCTACGCTTGCCTATACTACTTGTACTATTCATTTTTCTGTGCCTGTACGTGGTCTCTACTCAAGGACTCGTCTACCCCATCGGTTATAAGACCTACGTACGATGTGGCCAGCCCATTGCCACTTCAGTTTCCTTATTTTGCTAGCTATTTCAGCTACTCTGGTTCTCTGCCGGATTACATCATTTATGATTTTATCCTTTAGAGACACTCCAAGCATAGTCGCTCCATAGCTCGCTGAGCGACTTTAAACTTGTGGACTATCCCTACCGTAAGTGTCCACGTTTTGGCTCCGTAGGTCATAACTGGCAGGACGCACTGATCAAAGACCTTTCTCTTCAGGCATTGTGGTATAAACGACGTAAAGATATGACGGAGTTTCCCAAATGTGTTTACCCATTTGTATCATTTGTCCCAGGTAAACATACTTCTGAACAACTTCGATAGGTAGACCATTGTCGGTGACTGGTTCCGGGAGAACATGGGCATTGAACATTATTTTGGTTTTATCCAAGTTCATCCCGAGACCTTTCCGTCGTGAAGATTCATCCAGGCTGGACAGAATCCGTTGCAAATCTTGCAGCGATTCCGCTATGACGACAACATCGTCTGCAAAGCGTAAGTGCGATGTATAATCCCAAGTCATTTGGATATTGCCGCTTTATTTGTATATTGATTTTAATTTCTGCAGTACCCATTGCGGGATGTTATTTGTACTTTGTTGTTATCAAAATATAAACTAGTAAAAGTTTTTTTTTGCCATAGGTGAGGCACATGTCCAGCGGTGGACAATAAATATTGACTGATAATGATGATGATGACGATGAAAAGTTATCTACAAATATATTTATTTTAGTTACTAACAATAAAGTATTTTAATGATTTGTGATTGCTGAAAGTCATTTCTTTTACAATAATTGCCAGTGTTCCCATGGATGATGGTAGATGAAGTTACGGTAGATGAAGTTTAGAATCCGCCATTAGCCGGCCAATTATCCGGCCATTTTCGGGGTACATCTCTAAAGTGAAGAAGTCAGTTTGAGTAAGTATGTGGTAAAAATGTCGAATGCCATCTGCTGCCGCGTCTGTTGCCCGCATCCTTTTAGAATGAGGATTGCTTTTTTAAGTCTGCATACTTGATTTTTTTTTTTTTATACGTTATAGGCTAGCGTTTGACCACTATCTCACCTGTTGGTAAGTGATGATGCGGTCGAAGATGGTAAGCACGCTAGGCCTAGAATGGGAACTGGCTCTCAAGGATAGCTGCCGGAACACATTAGATGTTTGGTGACAGATTTTCTAACTTGAGGGTGGTAGCTGGCCAGGCGGACACTAGATAGTGTCCTACCACCATGCGGGGGGTTTTTTTGGTTTCTTAGCGATGTTTTTCCTTCACCGGAGGGCCACTGTGAGAAGCGCACATAAATTTTTCGATAGAAAAATCCGTTGGTGCACGGCGGTTTGAACTCGGTACCACGGCATCAAAGCCGAACGTTCTCCCGATTACGCCACCGGGCCCTCAAAATGCATACTTGATAAAATTACGTTGCTACGGGCTGGTCTAGTCTGGCTTTCTCACGCTCATGATTATATCTATATATACCACAAAGTATTACCTCATGTGGCATTACCTAAGTTTTTCGCGAAGTTTTTATAAATTTTATTAATTTTGTTCAGCGTTTCGAGCTGATGTTTATTCAATTATTATTGCTTTGAATGACATTCGACTCGATCACTTTTGTTAACCTGCGACGCAAAAAGAAGGGGTGTAATAAACTTTTAACAACTTCTTTTTGCGTCGAATACGTGAAACTTCACGTGTGTATGTATGTATGTATATATGTCTTTGGCATCGTAGCGCCCAAACGGATGAACCAAATTGCATTTAGTTTTTTTTGTTAAGTGTTTAATCGGGATTGTTCTTAGCTTTGATTCGTGTAGTAGTAGTAGTAGTGATTCTTATAGTGGTACGACTTCTAGTCCACCTGGGGCGGTACCACCACTTTGCCAATTAATTTTTAGCCGTGAAATTGGAATGTTTTTCGGATGAAATGGTAAGGTGTCCAGTGAAATTACAGGGCATCAGTGAATCAACATCTTTATGTCTCAAGGTAACAGGCGCAGTCCAGCGTCATGCAAAATTCTGGCAGTCCAGAATTATTCATGTCGCTGTATCTGTTATAGGTAGACGTCATCGCTTACCATCAGGCGAGCGTCGTGCTTGTCCTGTTTTCTTGTGTCACAAAAAAGGCGGTTCAAAAATTTTATTTTAAGTATTATGTTTACTAGATAGTATAAAAAATACAGTCACGTAGCAACATAAGCAACATAAGTGGAAAGTAAAAAGTGTTGTAATTTTTAGGGTTCCGTAGCCGAATGGCAAAAAACGGAACCCTTATAGATTCGCCATGTCTGTCTGTCTGTCTGTCCGTCCGTATGTCACAGCCATTTTATTCCGAAACTATTAAGACTACAGAATTGAGACTTGGTAGGTAGATGTATTCTGTAAACCGCTTTCCGATTTTTATACAAAAATAAAAAATATAAAAGTTTAAGGGGGCATCCCATACATGGAACTGTAACAAAAAAAATTTTTTTCTTCAAACTTAAAAGTGTGGGATGTCTATGGATAGGTCTTTAAAAATGACATTGAGGTTCCTTTAATCATTTTTTCCCAAAGTCAATCATTTAAAAGATAGGCGCGTCTAAAGTGGTAAAATGTGTGTTCCCCCCCCCCCACCCCCCCCCCTCTAACTTCTAAAACAAGGGAGTAAAAAATCTAGAAAAAATATATTCTGTAGATCTCAATAAAAACTAAGAACGAAAATTAGATTGAATGAGATACAGTCAGCAATTGTTGAGATATAGCAACCGCAAGTATAACTTCTTTTTTCATACAAACACTATGAAAAACAAAGTTATTTTTGTAGTTGCGAAAAATCATAATTATAGAATACTCTACTGTGTTACGAACCCTAGTGCGAGTCCGCTAGCACTTGGCCAGTTTTTTTTCTGCAATCGTACTCTCCTTGGTAAAACATTAATTTAGCGTCTTGTAAAGAACGGTATTCAGATTCCAAAACAAATTTTTAACTGAGTGTAATAACAGCCTGCAATCCCAAATCGGCGATGTAATTTAATTTCAATTTAATTGTTTTTTATGAAAACGTAAATTGGACAATGTTGCCGCAGTACAAGGAATGCAGGAGGTTAAGTCTAAATGTATGTTGCTACTACGCTGTACAATATCATCATCAATTTCATTTCATTTGTGTGCATTTTTTTTAAATGTTTTTATCTAATACTATAAGAATCTTTGTCCTGACATACTGACTGACTGACCGACTGACTGACTGACTGACTGACTGACAGACAAAGCACAGCTTAAACCGCTGGTCGTAGAGACTTGAAATTTGGAGGGTATATTTGTCTTAGTACGTTAGGGTGTACTAAGAAAGGATTTTCCAAAATTCACCCCTTAAGGGGATGAAATGGGGGTTAAAAGTTTGTATGGAGAAACAAGATTAGATAGTCTTTTCTATTCGAAACTTCACACAAATGCTTCAGTAAAAAAATAAGTAAACACGTGTTTCAGGCATTTTCGAAATTTCACCCCTACAAGGGTAAAACGGGATAAAAAGTGTAAAAATCAATGTTATTTCGGATTCTGCTGAAATTTGGCATGCAGATAGTTATTACGACGTTAGTTACCTCTGAGAAAGGATTTTCCAAAATTCACCCCTTAAGGGGATGAAATGGGGGTTCAAAGTTTTTATCGAGAAACAAGATTAGATAGTCTTTTCTATTCGAAACTTCACACAAATGCTTCAGTAAAAAAATAAGTAAATACGTGTTTCAGGCATTTTCGAAATTTCATCCCTACAAGGGTAAAACGGGGTAAAAAAGTGTAAAAATCAATATTATTTCGGATTCTGCTGAAATTTGGCATGCAGATAATTATTACGACGTTAGTTTCCTCTGAGAATGATTTTCTTAAATTCACCCTTTAAGGAAATGAAACGGGGGTTCAAAATTTGTATGGAAAAACAAGATTATATAGTATTTTCTATTTGAAACTTCATACCAGCGCTCCAGTAAAAAAATAAGTAAATACGTGTTTCAGGTTTTTTTTAATTCCTCCCCTAAGAGGGTGAAATGGGGTAACAAAGTGTGAAAATCGACATTGTTTTGGATTGCGCTGAAATTTAGCATGCAGATAGTTATTACGACGTTAGTTCCTTCTGAGAAAGGATTTTCTAAAATTCACTCCTGAAGAGGATGAAACGGGGGTTCAAACTTTGTACGGAGAAACAAGATAAGATAGTTTTTATATTCGAAACTTCACACAAGTACTTAAATGAATAAATGAGTAAATACGTGTTTCAGGCTTTTTCGAAATACTACCTTCAAAAGGGTGAAGTGGGGTAACAAAGTCTGAAATCAATATTGTTTCAAATTGCGCTGAAAATAGTCATGCATATAGTTATTACGGCGTTAGTTCCTCTGAAAAAGGATTTTCCAAAATTAACTTCTGTAGGGGATGAAACGGTGGTTCAAAATTTGTATGGAGAAACAAGATAAGATAGTCTTTTATATTCGAAACTTCACACAAGTACTTCTGTAAATAAATAAGTAAATACGAGTTTCAGACCTTTCCAAAATGCCACCCTAAGAGGGTGAACTGGGGTAACAAAGTCTGAAAATCAATATTGTGTCGGATTGCGCTGAAATTTAGAATGCAGATAGTATGTAATTATGACGTAGGTATCCGCTCAGAAAGGATTTTCTCAATAATCTTCCTGGATACGGATCGGAGATTCAAATTTTGATTTGCGAAACAAGATGAGATAGTCTCTTTTATTTGAAACTTTACACATAAGTACTTCTGTAAATAAATAAGTAAGTACGTGTTCTAGGATTTTTCAAAATGGGGTTGGTAGCAAAGTCTGCAAATTTGGGTTTTTCGGGTTCTATAAATATGAATCTCAATTTGCGTTAGTCACGCAATAACATGGAAACGGTTGAACCGAGGTGGCTAATTCTTATTTGGTGTATATAATGATAGAATCGTTTTTATAAAAGAACAGTTTTTAGTAAATAAAAGGAGATTTTAACGCGGGCGAAGCCGCGGGGCACTTTTAGTTATAATAATATATGTCGAACGGTCAAACGCTAGTTTGACCGCTATTCACCTATTGTTAAGTGATGATGCGGTCGAAGGTGGTAAGCACGCTAGGCCTAGAATAGGAACTGGCTCTCAAGGATAGCTGCCGGAACACATTAGATGTTTGGCGACAGATTTTCTAACTTGAGGGTGGTAACTGGCCAGGCGGACAAAATAGTGTACAATATAGTGTCCTACCACCATGTGACTATGCGGGGCTTGTGGGTTTCTCAACGATGTTTTCCTTTACCGGAGGACAACTGTGAAAAGCGCACATACATTTTTCGATAAAAAAATCTATTGGTGCACGGCCAGGGGTTGAATTCGGTACCTCTGGCATCAAAGCCGACCATTCTACCACTACACCACTGGGCCCTCATTTAAGCTGTACTTTGGTGAGCGTAAAACTGAGAAGAACTCTATTGAGTTGTTTACATTTAATGGCCTATAACTCTTACAGTACAGGCTCAGGCTCTGACGTTACTCTTTAATATTCGAATTATGTGCGTCAACTGTTACCTTGAGACAATAAGATGTTGAGGCTCACATGCCCTGCAATGGCAAGGAACACTTTGATCAAACGCAAAAAAAAAAATATTTACGGCTGATTTTCAAAGTTGTACCTAACGTGGTACCGCCCCAAACGGTCTTCTCATAAAATCTTTTTCAAAAAAAATAAAACCGACTTCATTACCACAAACAGGCACTCAAAAGCGAAAAATAAATTACTTAATATAATTATTATAAGCGCTACCCACTTATCTATTTGAAGTCGGTGCCAGCCAAGTCTATTGGATAGTAGATAGATACTATGTATGTTGTAGTAGTAAGTAGGTAGATACATGTAGGTAGTATCCATCTACTACCTATTAGACTTGGCTGGCACCGACTTCAAATAGATAAGTGGGTAGCGCTTATAATAATTATATTAAATAATGTATTTTTCGCTTTTGAGTGCCTGTTTGTGGTAATGAAATCGGTTTTTTTTTTTAAAGATTTTATTTTACCCTTTTTAGTGCAAAACAAGTTTTAATTAAATTACATGCATCTATAAAATTTCGTGTCTGGGCCGTTATACACTGACGGATATATACTTTATGAAAATTTCAAGTATGTACCTATTACGGTTAAGAAGGTACATCTGTAAAGTGCGCACATATAGACACACGGACGGACGGACGGACGGACGAACGGACAACAAAATCTCAGAAAGTGTTCATTTGGTACCCTTTGGGTTTGGAACCCTAAAATGCCGCAATAGTGAAAATATTCACTAGTCATAATAATGTCATCAAGGTATCAAAGGACAATGTCCAAAATGGCCCTGTGCAATAAAAGCATCTGACACACACGATAATTAATTGTCTATTTTATTACAATAATTCCAAATACTTTTATAACACGGACTAGTTGTATTCCAAAATTAATATTAAAAATTATTATTTGCGATTATTAACATTAATTGCCGCCATATGGCCCACACAGTCTGAATCACTCTACTACGTTAAAAGAGTTGGCACTTTCTTACATTGTTAATACCCGAATTATGAAAGCACTGTGTAGCCAACCTAACAATGAAAAGTATAATTTACGGTGTTACTATTATATAATCTGTGGTATTATGCTTATAAATTTTTTGTGTGGTTGGTACAAAGTACGTTAATAATTCTGAGTTATTTATGTATGCAGTGTCGCGGGCGGGACTGAAATGGCCGCCATCTTCGCGAAACGTCATGTCATGTCAAAGAATATTAGGTATGCTCAAAAACTTTGCACATTAATCTGATATCAATTATTACTATTATGTTTTTTTTTTTTCAATACATGCCAAATATGTATATAGTATGTATTTGTGTATTTGAGTATGATCTATATGATATAAGTATGATGTATGAATATATATGTATGTCTTTATTTATATATATAATGACTATTTATTTATCCAAGATACATATAGTTATAATGTGTAATAATTATTACTATTAAAAATATGTTTTCTTTTGATATTTATGTTGATGATAATTACTTATTAATTATTTATATTCTTTTTTTTTAACTACACCGCGCCTATCCTCAGCCTATTATAGCCTATTATAGTTTAAGAGTTTCATGTAATTTGTGGTGTACAATAAAGAGTTATCTATCTATTAACAGACTTTGCCTGGTAGAACATTCCTGTGAAGACAAATTAATTCTCCCCACCTTTGTTTCTATCTCGCTCACAGTTACCGTAAGAATATCAGAAGTCAATAATACTTAAATTCAAAAAATTAAACCACCCCCAACTGATTTGTATATGTAATCCGAGTTTATAATCAAAGCATATGAATAACTTTGTACATTGAGATCATTCCAAGGAGATGGTCTCAGAATTAGATCAAGCTTACCATATTTTTGCAATATCATTGAAGTAACAAGATACTGCGTCAGCGCCATTTTGATTTTTTGACGTCCGCCGTCAAAGGACTACGAGCTTACGAAAGTTGCTATCGTAGTTTTTTTAACCAAAAAAAAAGCTGATAATATTTAAACGGCTGAACAGATTTTCATGCAATAAAGCTAAGAACACTCTCGACGAAGACATCTATCAAACAAAACAAACTAAATCAAAATCGGTTCATCCGTTTGGGCGATACGATGCCACGATGACAGACACACAGATACACACGACAAACTTATAACACTCCTTCGTTTTGCGTCGAGGGTTAAAAACCAAAATCAACGTGAAGAAAGATGTAAAAACATTATTCAAAGTCATATTTTTTAGTCTTCAAAAGTATATGCAATAGCAACCTCCATTGTGTATAATCTTCTTGGGACTCTTCTTTTAAAACCAGTTCATTCTCCTATGTTTGAGATATTTATCTCCATATCTCTGAAGATACTAATCAGATCTCGATAAAATTAAAATAATCATTTGAATCCGTTCACAATTGACGGAGTAATCGCGTAACATACATACAAAAAAAAAACATACAGACGAATTGAGAACCTCCTCCTCTTTTGTGAAGTCGGTTACAAATACAATTTCAGCTTGATTTCTAAACAAACTGACCTAAACAAATTTTATGAACAGTTTTTTCAACTGACTTCCAAAAAGAAGGAAGTTCTCAATTCGTCTGTATGTTTTATTTTCTTGTTTTTTTGTGTGTTTTTTTCGTGATTACTCCATCAATTGTGAACCGATTTAAATGATAATTTTTATAATTGGTAGGGTACGTTTCCGAGGTGGTCCCATTGTAATTTCATCGAGATCTGACAAGTATCTTCAGAGATATGAAGATAAACGTCTCAAACTTGCTACTGAAATTGACTCGCGAGGCATTAAAGTCGATTGTTTTAGTTTTTAAGGTATCTTTATTATTATTTTAAAATATTTTCAGTATATTATACTACTGCCGTAGTATTATCATTTGTTCTGTGCTACTGCCTAAATCCTACTGTGGCGTCTCTACGCGTAATGAGAAATTATTGTAAGGATCTTTCGGGCAGTTTTCGAAGTTTTAATTCGGGCTTTCAAGAGAGTAATTTATGATTTTATTACTTTGTGCGTTAGAGGCTTTTTGGAGGATGTTTGGACGACGTTTCCTCCAACTTTCTTCGTAAATGTGATGAAATAATTAAAAGAAATAACTCAAGGGCCAGTAGGAAGTCTCCGGTCCCGTTTATCAAATGTCTTAATGGGGGTCGGTAATTTTAACGAAAAAATAATAAGCTTAGTGTGTTTACATTTAATGACATATTTAACCAACTTCACAAAAAAGTAGGAGGTTCTCAATTCGACTGTACTTTTTTTTTTACTGATAAAACAAAAAAGGAGGAGGTTCTCAATTATGTTTTTGTTTGAGAGATTATGCCTCCCGTTTGGTCCCATTCAAATTTTATCGAGATCTGATAATAATCTCTGGAGATATGGAGATACACAGTATAAACAAATTTGATACCTCGATGACATGATTATGGCTAGTGGATATTTTCACTATCGCGGCATGTGAAGACTGTTTTTCGTTTAATATTTATTTATATTATTTCAGAAATAGATGCACTGTAAAAAATAAGTTGTCGAGTTATAAGACTAGGAACATTTAGTTTTTTTATTTACTTATATTTTATATGCTAGCGTTTTGACTACTATCTCGCCTGGTGGAAAGCGATGATGTGGTCGATGATGGTCAACACGCTAGGCCTAGAATGGTCTGATTCCCAGAGATGTGTACTGCCGGAACACCGGATGGTTATGGCGGCAGATTTTCCTCTCGATTGTAGCTAGTTTTTGGTAGCGAGTCAGACGGAATATCGATATAATGCTCCTACTATCTGTGGACGATCACCAATGCAAAGATTTAAAGGAAGTCAAACTACCTATCGTCTACGCTAATGGGCCTAATATAATATATACTATAAGAATCTTTGTCCTGACTGACTGACAGACTGACTGACAGACAACGCACAACCTAAACCGCTGGTCGTAGAGACTTGAAATTTGGGGGTATATTTGTCTAAGTGCAAAGTAGTAGTTAGTAAAGGTGTACTAAGAAAGGATTTTCTCTAAATTCACCTCTTCCTTTAGCGAATGAAATGGGGGTTCATAGTTTGTATGGGGAAACAAGATTAGATAGTATTTTCTATTCGAAACTTCACACAAGAGCTTAAATAAAAAATAACTAAATACGTGTTTCAGGCTTTTTTTAAATTCCACCCCTAAGAGGGTAAAATAGGGTACCAAAGTCTGAAAATAAATATTGTTTCAGATTGCGCTGAAATGTGGTATGCAGATAGTTATTACGACGTTAGTTCCTCTGAGAAATGATTTTCTAAGATTCACCCCTTAAGGGGATGAAATGGGGGTTCAAAGTTTGTATGGAGAAACAAGATTAGATAGCTTTTTCTGTTCGAAACTTCACACAAGTGCTTTTAAAAATAAATAAGTTAATACATGTTTCAGACTTTTTCGAAATGCCACCCCTTCAAGGGTGAAGTGGAGTAACACAGTCTGAAATCAATATTGTTTTGGATTGCGCTGAAATTCATAGTTCTTATAACGTAGGTATCCATTAAGAAAGTATTTTTCAAAATTCACTCTTTAAGGGGATGAAACGGGGGTTCAAAGTTTGTATCGAGAAACAAGATAAGATAGTCTTTTCTATTCGAAACTTCGCACAAGTACTTCAGTAAATAAATATGTTAAATACGTGTTTCAGACTTTTTCGAAATGCCCACCTAAAAGGGTGAAGTGGGGTAACAAAGTCTGAAATCAATATTGTATCGGATTTCACTGAAATTTGGCATGCAGATAGTTATTACGACGTTAGTACTCTTTGAGAAATGATTTTCTAAAATTCACCCCTTAAGATGATGAAATGGGGGTTCAAAGTTTGTATGGAGAAACAAGATTAGATAGTTCTTTCTATTTGAAACTTCACACAAGTGCTTTTAAAAATAAATAAGTTAAATACGTGTTTCAGACTTTTTCGAAATGCCACCCCTAAAAGGGTGAAGTGGGGTAACAAAGTCTGAAATCAATATTGGTTCGGATTGCGCTGAAATTTGGCATGCAGATAGTTATTATAGGTAGATCGTAGGTAGGTATCCGCTAAGAAAGGATTTTTCAAAATTCCCTCATTAAGAGGATGAAACGGGGGTTCAATGTTTGAACCGATTTGGCTTTAACTTCTTTGATGTCTTTTATGATAGAAAGGTTTTTACAAAATAACTGTTGTAAGTAAATAAAAGAAGTCTTTAACGCGGGCGAAGCCGCGGGGCACTTCTAGTTAAATATAAGATCACTAGTTATCAAACAATAAAAGTTTGTCGCCCTTTATATTTTAACTTACAAAATTATTTATAACAAATATTCACATACACAGACTTATTTATGTCATAACAATTGCAAATTACAAAGAGACCTACAATTTCTGCCCCTTACTTGGCCTACAATCAGACCAATGAGCATGACATATTATAATTTAATGCTAACCTATGAGGTTTTATAAGGAGACGAGTCATCACAACCAATATTATCTATGTAAAAGTCAATCTATTTGTTTGCTTTTTAGCTTAGAGGTAGGCTATTTTAACAAATATATGTAGAAGGATCTATTAAGATTCGTTTTAAGGCGGGTGAAGCCTAGGCTCTAAATAAGGCTATCTAATAATCAATATTACAGATTACTGCTTAAACTATACCCGTGTAAAATGTGCTAAAAGAGAGCTCTATTAGATATATTGCTTTATCATCACCAGTCTATATTAGTCCACTCAATTTAATTCAATTCAATATTCATTTATTCCAATTTGATACATTGTACACTTTTAAAAGTCAAAAGTTTACAATCAAATAAAATATTTCATATACTGCTGGACATAATGAATGAATAAATAAATGCCTCACATACCACCATGCCACTGAGCTTGATCTTCGGCTCTTTGCTTCCAGCCGCAGCCAGCCAGCTTGCGTATATAATCGCTCCATAATATATAAGCTGGAGTGTCCTACACTACGTTTACTGAGCCGTGGTCTCCACTGTAAAAATACGTCTACCCCATTTTTAGGGTGCCGTACCCAAAGGGTAAAACGGGACCCTATTACTAAGACTCCGCTGTCCATCTGTCTGTCTGTCTGTCTGTCTATCTGTCAGCAGGATGTATCTCATGAACCGTGATAGTTAGACAATTGAACTTTTCATAGGTGATGTATTTCTGTTGCCGCTATAACAACAAATACTAAAAACAGAATAAAGTTAAAAATAATACAGGGTCCCCATACAAGAAACGTGTTTGTTTCGGCATTTCACGCCATCTATGAACGCTTAATTAGGTAAACGTCCCATAGATGGCGTTTTATTGAAATGTCGATCACTAACACCTTTGTTAGACGTTAGATGGCGTTATAAGAAACAAAATGTTTATTATTTATTATTTTTTGCTGGCGAAAAATTATAGTGGTATTTTTTCTCGATCTTATAAAATACTGTAGTGTGGTACGGAACCCTACGAGTGCGAGTCCGACTTGCACTTTACCAGTTTATTAGTATACATTATGTATTATCAAATATTTAGATATTATAAAATCTGACAGGTTAGCGTTTGATCACTCTCTTGCTTAGTGGTTGCATAGTTGCTCAGTGTGGTAAGCGATGATGTGGTCAAGGGTGGTGAACACGCTAGACGTAACTGATGTAACGTATCTACTTATTTAATATCAATGGTTTAATGTATGGGTTTTGACCAATGCTCGTTTAAACTTATGGTGGTATTAGGTACGTTTGACATGTGTTTAAATATAATTGACCGAGCAAGGCGAGGGTTTCCGTTTCAGCTAGGGAAAAAATGCTTACGTTTGTCTTGATGTCTTGGTATTCGGATGTCTCTTCTCCAGATCGCATTTCTCAACTAATCTCGTGAAATTTTGTAAGCAAAAAATTTTGTGAAACAACAATATGAATTAAATCAAATGACAAGCCACGTAAAGTTTCTTGGTGTTTCTTTTCTGATGGGGGGAGTACTTCCGAAACACCAGTAGATTCAACAGTCATTCAGTCTTCATCTTTTGTTTGCAGATCTTGGGTTGCCTATTACGACGGTATTATGCAGTTGATAGACGGACAATCAGTTCCATTCGGAATATGATTTGTACCAAGATTAGTTTGCGTCTTATTCATTTATTGTGTTTCATTATTTCACAATGTTTGGATAAAATTGTCTGAAGTATTGAAACGTGCACATTGGGGGGGGCACGTAAAATGAAAAGTACGGTTGGCAACCTTACATTTATGTAGTACGGTTGGCAATCCTACATATAATCATTTAAGTGTGACGTTCGACGTCTAGATGAAAGCTGAATGGCTCGTGACATTTGTTTTTGCATATTTTTTTAAATTCAAAGCAATACGTTATGTTGTGTTATTTTTTATTTTTAGAATAATTATCATTGATTTGATCTATTTAATGTTATTAACCGACTTCAGAAAAAGGAGGAGGTTTCTCAGTTCGACCGTATATGTTTTTTTTTATGTTTGTTCGCGGATAACTTCGTCGTTTATGAACCGATTTTTATTATAATTTTTTCGTTGGAAAGAAGATATCCCAAGTAGTACCATGGTAATTTAATCGAGGTCTGATAAGTATCTCCAGAGATATGGAGATAAACACCTCAAAATTGGTACTGAAAATTAATAGCACGGCATTGAAGTCGGTTCTTTTTTTAGTTTTTTAGACGATCTTATTTGACGTGTGTAAGTGCAGATTTTTTATTTGCCCATATAATTAATTATTGCTTTGACTTTCGACTTTTGAGCAAGTTCGATAATTAGAAAGAGTTATTTTTTTATTAAGTTTATTGCAATTTTTTTTAATTGCGGAGATATGTGGGTAAATAATGTAAGATCGTTTAAAAAACTAAAAGAACCGACTTCAAACGTCACGCTAGTCAAAGTAGCCAAGACGTAGTAGCTATTTTATAATCTGTGCCAGTAGTTAGTAGAACGAGTAAGTCGTCGAGATAAGTAAATGCGTCGTAATACAAATGTTGATATATTAAAAACGGCTCGGCCGATTTCGTTAACATTTAAATGGGACCACCTGGGCAGGGTACCCTTCGAAACAAAAAAAGAATTTTCCAAATTGATTTAGGCATCTTCGAGTAATCGGTGAACATACATAAATAAAAAGTTCCGACGAATTGAGAACCTGCTCCTTTTTTGTGAAGTCGGTTAAAAATGGTAAAAATAATCATATCAATCTTTTCGATATTTCTTCCTAATATTTCTTATTAAAAGTAATAGGGTATAGATAACTACTAGTATGATAGATATTTCTAATATTGATGACTTGATGACTTAATTGAATTTACTGTGACATTTATAATATAATATTTTGCCTGTATATTTTTTTAATTTGTTTTTTTTTTTAATTTGTAGTTTTGTAATAATCAATAATGGATTCTGTTTTCAAATGTATTGTTAATAAAAAAAAGGGTAGTTGTATTATTATATATCTCAAAAAGTGCGAATAATTATTAATATAATTATTTTATTAATGTAATTGTAATTGTAATTGTAATGTGTTCTGTAATTCAATATTATTTGTACTTCATAGGCAAAACATGAATGTACATTATTATATTTTACCAAATTGCATACATAATACTTTTGTATGCATACTCATGTTTTTGGACAAATAAATTATCTTTATCTTTATCTTTAATATTATATTTACGGTAAAGTATTGTCTGATTAAAGATCGGGCTCAGTGGCGTGTCTTGGGGGAGACCTACGTCCAGCAGTGGACTGATTACCGGCTGATAATGACGATAATGATGATTGTCTGATTAGAGCTACTACCTACCTAAGTACTACCTCAGGCGGACTTTCAGAAGTCCTACAAATTTTGTTTTAAAAGTCAAATATTAACATTGAGTTTTGGCGGGAACGTGAAAAAGTGTGTTTGCTATCAATCTATTTTTTTTCTATAACTTGTGTTCTAACGCGAGTTAATGTGTCATAAGCGTAGATTATTAACCAGTAAGTGCCGGTGAATGTGTGCGAGTGTAGGGAAACAGCACAATGTTGAAAAACATGCTATTTGCGTTCTCACCAAAATTGCACTGAAAATTCTTCAGTAAAGTCTTAACAGTCTTTACTGAGGGTATGCATTAGACTACCTATCTTTTTAACTTGAATTCTCAAAAGCTTGGATAATTTTAATACATGACACTGGCTAAATACACTAACCGTATGGAGCCATAATAAAACTAAAAAAAAAAGTTATACATTTTTGTGAGTGGTCTATACTAATTCTTCTAAGAAATCGCAAATATTTCGCATTATTCGTAATAAAATAAACGCAATAGAAATGCAAAATTAATTAAATCTGTAATGAGTTATGATTTTATAATACCGGAACTTTTTTTTAATATGATATAGGTAGGATAGCGTTTGACCACTATCTCACCTGTTGGTAAGTGATGATGCGATCGACGATGATAGCACGCTAAGCCTATAATGGGAACTGACTCTCAAGGATAGCTGCCGGAAAACAATAGATGTTTGGCGACAGATTTTCTAACTTGAGGGTGGTAGCTGGCCAGGCGGACGCTAGATAGTGTTCTTCCACCATGCGAGGGTTGGGGGTTTCTTAACAATGTTTTTACTTCACCAGACACTGTGATAAGCGCACATATTTTTTTCAATATTCGAACAATCCATTGGTGCACGGCGGGAATTAAACTCGGTACCTCTAGCATCAAAGCCGACCATTCTACTTCAAACTTATGAATCCGTGAATGGTAACTAAATACACTATTGATCTTTATCGTAAGAAAAATATAACACTCGTTCTTATTTATCAGAAAACCATCCGGATCTCTCCAAAAAGATTAATTCTAAATTTTATGTATTATGATAATATACATATCAATATTATTAATAATCTTTCCGTTTGTTATCTGAATTTTTTAGTATAGTCACGTAAAAAATATTTTCGCTTTGGTTTACAAATCAATCGAATTTATTCGTATTATAGTTGACTAGAAGTGTCCCGCGGCTTCGCCCGCGTTAAAAACTTCTTTTATTTATTTAAAACTTTTCCTTTGTAAATACGATTCTATCATTAAACACATTTAAAATAAGAATAAGCCAAATCGGTTCACCCATTTTCATGTTATCGCGTGACTAAGGCAATTCTGGATTCATATTTATAAAACCCTAAAAACCTAAATTTACAGACTTTGTTACCTACCCCATTTCGAAAAATCCCACAACACGTACTTTATCCCATCTTGTTTCACCATACAAACTTTGAATCCCCGTTCCGTATCCGGGAGGTATTTTCAGAAAATCATTTCTGAGCGGATACCTACGTCATATTAACTATCTGCATTCTGAATTTCAGCGCAATCCGAAACAATATTAATTTTTAGACTTTGCTACCCCAGTTTATCCTCTAAGGGGGGCATTTTGAAAAAGTCTGAAACTCGTATTTACTTATTTATTTACAGAAGTACTTGTGTGAAATGTCGAATAAAACGACTATCCAAACTTTGAACCCCCGCTTCATCCCCTTAAATAGTGTATTTTGAAAAATTCTTTCTTAGCGGATACCTAAGTCAAAATAACTATCTGCATGCCCAATTTCAGCGCAATCAGAAACAATATTGATTTCAGATTTTGTTACCCCATTTCACCCTCTTAGGGGCGGAATTTAAAAAAAAACATGATACAAATATTTACTTTTTTTTTTACTGGCGCACTTGTATGACGTTTCGAATAGAAAAAACTATTTAATCTGCTTTTCCATACAAACTTTGAACCCCCGTTTCATCCCCTTCAGGGGTGAATTTTGGAAAGTCCTTTCTCAGAGGGAACTATGGTCGTAACAACTATCTGCATGCCAAATTTCAGCGCAATCCGAAACAATATTGATTTTCACACTTTGTTACCCCATTTGACCCTCTTAGGGGTGGAATTTCGAAAAAACCTAAAACACGTGTTTACTTATTTGTGTTCTGAAGCACTTGTGTGAAGTTTCGAATAGAAAAGACTATCTAATAATGTTTCTCCATAGAAACTTTGTACCCCCGTTTCATCCCTTTTAGGGGTGAATTTTAAGAAATCCTTTCTTAGCTGATACTTACGTCATAAGAACCACCTGTATGCCAAATTTCAGCGCAATCCGAAACAATATTGATTTTCAGACTTTGTTACCCCATTTCAGCCTCTTAGGGGTGGAATTTCGGAAAAGCCTAAAACACGTATTTACGTACTCAAGCACTTGTGTGAAGTTTCGAATAGCAAAGACTATCTAATGTTGTTTCTCCATAGAAACTTTGAACCCCCGTTTCATTCCTTTAAGGGGTGAATTTTAGAAAATCCTTTCTTAGCTGATACTAACGTCATAAGAACCACCTGTATGCCAAATTTCAGCGCAATCCGAAACAATATTGATTTTCAGACTTTGTTACCCCATTTCACCCTCTTAGGGGTGGAATTTCGGAAAAGCCTAAAACACGTATTTACGTACTCAAGCACTTATGTGAAGTTTCGAATAGCAAAGACTATCTAATGTTGTTTCTCCATAGAAACTTTGAACCCCCGTTTCATCCCTTTAAGGGGTGAATTAGAGAAAATCCTTTCTTAGCTGATACTAACGTCATAATAACCACCTGTATGCCAAATTTCAGCGCAATCCAAAACAATATTGATTTTCAGACTTTGTTACCCCATTTCACCCTCTTAGGGGTGGAATTTCGAAAAAATCTAAAACACTTATTTATGTCCTGAGGCACTTGTGTGAAGTTTCGAATAGAAAAGACTATATAAAAATGTTTCTCCATAGAAACTTTGAACCCCCGTTTCATCCCCTTCAGGGGTGAAATTTGAAAAATCCTTTTTCAAAGGTAACTAACGTTGTAATAATTATCTGCATGCCAAGTTTTAGCGCGATCCGAAAAAATATTGATTTTCACACTTTGTAATTTTTCACACATTTCACCCTCTTAGGGGTGGAATTTCAAAAAAACCTGAAACACGTATTTACTTATTTTTGTACTGAAGCACTTGTGTGAAGTTTCGGATAGTAAAGACTATCTAATCTTGTTTCTCCATACAAACTTTGAACCCCCATTTCATTCCCTTAAGGAGGTGAAGTTTGAAAAATCCTTTCTTAATATACCCCTACGTACTAAGACAAATATACCCTCCAAATTTCAAGTCTCTAGTGAGTCAGTCAGTCAGTCAGTATGTCAGGACAAAGATTCTTATAGTATTAGACTAGAAGTGTCCCGCGGCTTCGCCCGCGTTAAAAACTTCTTGTATTTACTTAAAACTTTTCTTTTGTAAAAACGATTCTATCATTAAAGACACCAAATAAGAATTTGCCAAAGCGGTTCACCCGTTTTCATGTTATCGCGTGACTAATGTTTATGTTTTTTTATTTACGGACAACAAACAGATCCATTTTTGTTAGTAACTTACTTCTAGAAAATAAAATAAAATAAGGTTAGTACTTAACTATAGAAAAATAAAATAAAAATTTTAATGTGTCATGTATATCGGAGGCATCTTCTGCGAAATCATAGTTCGCACAAGATGCCTGAATACAGGTGCATGCGGGTCATCCGCTATGACTTTCAGGATGCTATTGTCACTCCCCCGAAGCCTTCTCACCAGAGAAGCCACCTTTTTTCTGATGATGGCATGAAACCCATCAGTGTGATTTTCGGCAAACATACCAGAGGCACTGCAAAATCGGGGGAGTTTCAACATCATCCTGAACACATTATTGTATTGTACGCGCAGAGTATCCAGTGACTTCTGGGAACAGCTGAACCACAGACTACCCGTGTACATGCCCTGACAATACGCTTTGAATAAAGTAATCTTGACCTGGTCTGTACAACGGGCAAATCTGCGGGCCAGCATATTCCCTCGCGCCGCCAGTGCTCTGCGCTCCCTCTCCACATCTTCATCGTCTTTAAGGTCGTCGGTAAGGAGGTGTCCTAGATATTTAAACCGGGTTACTCGGTTCATGGTTCTCTTTCCGTTGAGGGTAATTTTAGGAATAGTATCTGGACACCTACCGGCGGCCCTAAAGACCATGAACTCACTTTTCTTGACATTATACATCAGACCATTTGTTGCGGCGTAGTTTTCACAAACTCGTAACATGTCTCCGATGGATTTCGCTGTCGGGCCCAACAGCACCATATCATCCGCGTAACTGATGTTGTTTACACAAACACCTCCCACGCGGCACCCGACACGCATGCTGCTGAGCTCAACCAGGAGATCGTTTACGTACAGGTTGAAAATCTTCGGAGACGACAAACCCCCTTGTCTCACGCCGCATTCCAACCTGTACGAGTCGGAGAGGCTATTTGCCCACTTTACATTATTGATCTGATGACCATACCAATACTGAAACAATCTGAGCAGTCCCGCCGGCATGCCCCTGGCCTCCATCTTTCTCCAAAGCACATCATAGGAAACGAGATCGTAGGCTTTGGAGAGGTCCAGAAAACAGGCGTACACCGGAGTTTTCCTCTCAGTATAATATTGGACAGTATGCTTGAGAGCTAGGATTGCGCTTTCTGTGGAAAGTCCAGCACGAAAACCAAACTGCGCGTCGTGAATGTTTAAATAGTTATCCAGAGTCATTTCAAGCATACTATCCAATATCTTGGCCACAGTAGTCGCAAGAGAGATAGGTCGGTAGTTGCTCCTGTCCGAGATATCTCCTGTCTTGTTCTTCACTATGGGCACCACTGTCGTTCTCATTAAGTCATCAGGTAAGTAGGAGTGACTAATACACAAATTGAAAAACATGGACAGGACCCTCGGCAAGTGCACCCCCGCATATTTTAAGTGTTCTATACTGAGCCCGTCATGTCCAGGAGATTTAAGTCTACGTATTCTGCTTATGACTTTCCTTACTTGTTTAGCAGAAAAATTAATCAGAGGTTCCTCCCCAGACACGTCGGGCTCACCATCGAGCACAGCAGTGGAAGGACCAAGCGGAGATTGAACTTTAAAATGAGCCATGAATATGTTGGCTATCTCCTTAGGATCACTCTTGCCATCAACGTTCGCCGGGAAGCCAGGCCTACCGTCTAGCTTACCCGTAGATTTCCAAAATTTACCAAAGTCTTTGTCAGCTCTTTGCTTAGCAATCAGGTCCATTTTAAGCTGCTCTTGGTGTTATTGGCACCACTTAAGCCGACCTTTAAAGAGATTACGCGACTTGCACATTTCGTCATAAGCAGCGCCAGACCTTGGCAAACCCTGAAATATCCACTCCTGATACTTAAGCCTGGCGTACCGATGCGACTCTCGCACATGCTCATTCCAGCCGCAAACTCTATCTTTTCCCTTCCGCTTTACATCAGTTCTCTGCTTCTGGGTCCGAACTGCCGCATCACTCATGACATTAATTATGTTAGCATATAGCTTATCTAAGACTAATTTATGTTCTGATATAACGCATGATCCAAAGCTACAAGTTTCAAATTCTGGAGGAAAGTCCACGTAACGTAACCCTTCCTCACACAGTTCTTGGTCTTTAGTTGTTTGCGATTTATCTCGTTCCCCCCAGATTACAGCGTTATGAGGTACATTAGGTGACACGAGCATAGGACCCAGATTACCTAGGTTGCATTCAATATATAATGGCAGGTGATCAGATACAAATATGTCCTGTACTATTCCCACACTTACAACAGTTTGCCAGGCTGCTTGCGAGACAATACAATGGTCTAACCAACTCCCCGTACCATGAAATGTGTCAAAATATGTAAACGAGTTTGAGTCGATACCTAAAAATTCTACATCCGCGCATAACCAAGACCTGTCCTCACAGAAGTTGCTAAGCTCACTATAGAGCTAACTAAGGCAATTCGGGATTCATATTTATAAAACCCGAAAAACCCAAATTTTCAGACTTTGTTACCTACCCTATTACGAAAAATCCTACAACACGTACTTTATCTCATCTTGGTTCGCCATAGCAACTTTGAATCCCCGTTCCGTATCCGGGAGGAATTTACAGAAAATCCTTTCTGAGCGGATACCTACGTCATAATAACTGCATTCTAAATTTCAGCGCAATCTGAAACAATATAGATTTTTTTACTTTGTTACCACAGTTTATCCTCTTAGGGTGGCATTTTGAAAAAGTCTGAAACTCGTATTTACTTATTTATTTACAGAAGTAGTTGTGCGGAATGTCGAATAAAATGACTATCTATACTTTGAACCCCCGCTTCATCCCCTTAAAGAGTGAATTTTGAAAAATTCTTTTTTAGCGGACACCTTAGTCAAAATAACTAACTGCATGCCAAATTTCAGCGCAATCCGTTACCCGTTACCCCACTTCACCCTTTTTAGGGGTGAAATTTTGAAAGAGCCTGATACACGTATTTACGAACTTAGGTATTTTTGTTAAGTTTAGAATATAAAAGACTATCTAATCTTTTATCTCCATACAAACTTTGAACCCCCGTTTCATCCCCTTTAGGGATACATTTTGAAACATCCTTTCTCAGAGGTAACCAACGTCGTAATAACTATTTGCATGCCAAATTTCAGCGCAATCCGAAACAATATTCATTTTCACACGTTGTTACCCCATTTCACCCTCCTAGGGGTTGAATTTAAAAAAAAATGAAACATGTATTTACTCATTTTTTTACTGAAGCACTTTTGTGAAGTTTCTGACAGAAAAGACTATCTAATCCTGTTTCTCCATACAAACTTTGAACCCCCATTTCATCCTCTTAAGGGATGAATTTTGGAAAATCCTTTCTTAGTACACCCTTACGTACTAAAACAAATATACCCTCCAAATTTCAAGTTTCTACGACCAGCTTTTTAGGCTGTGCGTTGTCTGTCAGTCAGTCAGACAGTCAGTATGTCAGGACAAAGATTCTTATAGTATTAGATGACCTACTTAAACACCAATTCTTTATGCTTTATGATCAAAAACAATGAAAACTACAAACGTTTTTACTTCATTTAACCCCCTTCGCGGTAGAATTTCCAAAAATCCGTTCTTAGTACACTCCTCGTACTAAAAAAAATATACCCTGTAAATTTCAAGTCTCTACGACCAGTGGTTTAGGATGTGCGTTGTCTATAAGTCACAGACAGAAGTGTCCCACGGCATCACGGCCCGCGTCATTTCGTTTACTTAGTTTTTTTTTTATCCAATATCAAAAAGTATTAGCCAATGTGGTCCACCCATTTTCAAGTTATCCCGTGACTGAGGGAATTAGGGGTGAAATTTTGAAAAATCCTGAAGCTGTATATATATATTTTCAGAAATACTTATGTATAAGTTCGAATAAAAAAGACAATCTTATGTCGTTTCTCAAACTTTGAACCCTCGTTTCACCCCCTTAAGGAGTGCACATTAAAATAATCATTTCTTAGCGGATACTAACGTCATAACCACCTGTATGCCAAATTTCAGCGTAATCTGAAACAAAATTGATTTTCAGACTTTGTTACCCCATTTCACCCTCTTAAGGGTGGAATTTCGAAAAAACCTAAAATACGTGTTTACCTATTTTTGTACTGAAGCACTTGTGTGAAGTTTCGAATAGGAAAGACTATCTAATGTTGTTTCTCCATAGAAACTTTGAACCCCCGTTTCATCCCTTTAAGGGGGTGAATTTTAGAAAATCCTTTCTTAGCTGATACTAACGTCATAATAACCACCTGTATGCCAAATTTAGCGCAATCCGAAACAATATTGATTTTCAGACTTTGTTACCCCATTTCACCCTCTTAGGGGTGGAATTTCGAAAAAACCTTAAATACGTGTTTACTTATTTATGTCCTGAAGCACTTGTGTGAAATTTCGAATAGAAAAGACTATCTAATGGTGTTTCTCCATAGAAACTTTGAACCCCCGTTTCATCCCCTTCAAAGGTGAATTTTAGAAAATCCTTTCTTAGCTGATACTAACGTCATAATAACCACCTGTATGCCAAATTTAGCGCAATCCGAAACAATATTGATTTTCAGACTTTGTTACCCCATTTCAGCCTCTTAGGGGAGGAATTTCGAAAAAGCCTAAAACACGTATTTACTTATTTATGTACTCAAGCACTTGTGTGAAGTTTCGAATAGAAAATACTATCTAATGTTGTTTCTCCATAGAAACTTTGAACCCCCGTTTCATCCCTTTAAGGGGTGAATTTTAGAAAATTCTTTCTTAGCTGATACTAACGTCATAATAACCACCTGTATGCCAAATTTCAGCGCAATCCAAAACAATATTGATTTTCAGACTTTGTTACCCCATTTCACCCTCTTAGGGGTGGAATTTCGAAAAAACCTAAAATACGTGTTTACTTATTTATGTCCTGAAGCACTTGTGTGAAGTTTCGAATTGAAAAGACTATCTAATGTTGTTTTTCCATAGAAACTTTGAACCCCCATTTCATCCCCTTCAGGGGTGAAATTTGAAAAATGATTTTTCAAAGGTAACTAACGTTTTAATAATTATCTGCATGCCAAGTTTAGCGCAATCCGAAAAAATATTGATTTTCAGACTTTGTTACCCCATTTCACCCTCTTAGGGGTATAATTTCAAAAAAACCTGAAACACGTATTTACTTATTTATGTCCTGAGGCACTTGTGTGAAGTTTCGAATAGAAAAGACTATATAATAATGTTTCTCCATAGAAACTTTGAACCCCAGTTTCATCCCCTTCAGGGGTGAAATTTGAAAAATCCTTTTTCAAAGGTAACTAACGTTGTAATAATTATCTGCATGCCAAGTTTTAGCGCAATCCGAAAAAATATTGATTTTCAGACTTTGTTACCCCATTTCACCCTCTTAGGGGTGGAATTTCAAAAAAACCTGAAACACATATTTTCTTATATTTGTACTGAAGCACTTGTGTGAAGTTTCGGATAGTAAAGACTATCTAATCTTGTTTCTCCATACAAACTTTGAACCCCCATTTCATTCCCTTAAGGAGGTGAATTTTGAAAAATCCTTTCTTAGTACACCCCTACGTACTAAGGTAAATATACCCTCCAAATTTTAAGTCTCTACGACCAGCGGTTTAGGCTGTGCGTTGTCTGTCAGTGAGTCAGTCAGTATGTCAGGACAAAGATTCTTATGGTATTAGAAGATTATGATTATGATTAGATTTTGGTAATACATATTTTATTTTGTTGTTTTTATATTTATACACAGTGGCTTTGATGTTAGATGTACCGAGTTCATGCCGCCGTACACCAATAGATTTTACTAGCAAAATATTTTTGTGCGCTTTTCACAGTGGCCCTCCGGTGAAGGAAAAACATCGTTAAGAAACCAACAACCCCCGCATGGTGGTAGGACACTATAATATCTAGTTTCCGCATGGCAAGCTACCAACCTCAAGTTATAAAATCTGTCGTCAAACTTCTAATGTGTTCCGGCAGCTATCCTTGAGAGCCAGTTCGCATTCTAGGCCTATCGTGCTTACCATCTTCGACCGCATCATCACTTACCAACAGGTGAGACAGTGGTGAAACGCTAGCCTATAAGATATAAAAAAAATACAATTTGTAATATTGCTAATCAATACAGAGTTTTGTTTTGTATTGTTATGTATTTATTAGTGGACTTATTGATCTTGTTATTTCTATATATATTTTTTAGTATTTTTTGTTTAATCTTCCATAGTAATACACACTCCGTGAAAATTTAAAGTATCTACCTATTTCGGTTAAGGAGATACAGCCCTGACGGACCGGCGGCGATGTCTAAGTAATAGGCTTCCGTTGGTACATTTTGAGTTCGAAACCTTTAAAAGTTAAGGGGTTAGTGGTAGTCAGAGACACGAAAAAATGATAATTTTCAAAAAAGGTCCTTGCGGTGACAATAATAAGTCCTTGGAGATTCATCTAAAATCAATCGGATAAGAAAAAATAGTTTTATAAATAGATAATCCTGGGCCTGATCGAAGCTTTTTTTTTTTCAAAAATTAAAAAAATGGTGGACTCTTGAAATTTTTTTCTACATTTTTGGGAAATAGTCAACAGTTAATTGGTCTTAAAAAATCGAAATTTTTGAAAGACAAAAAATCCCTCGATCATGTCCGAGTTTATTAAGTATTCTAAAAGCTGTATAAATTTCATTAAAATCTACTGAGCGGTTTTCAAGTTACAGTTGTCACCAGTTCAAAAAACATAGTTTTGAGAAAACCGCATTTACCTGCTCCCGAGCGTTTTGGAGTGCCCGAGCGCTCTTTGTTATTTGTCGAATAACTCGAAAAGTAACTATCAGATCAACTTCAAATTTTCAGAGAATATTTTTCAGATATTACACTTATCGAAAATGCAAAAAGAAAAATGATTTTTTGAAAATCCTGACTACCCATAACCCCTACCTGCTCCCGAGCGTTTTGAAGTGCCCGAGCGCTCTTTGTTATTTGTCGAATAACTCTAAAAGTAATTATCGGATCAACTTCAAATTTTCAGAGAATATTTTTAAGATATTACACTTAAAGAAAATGCAAAAAACAAAAATTTGATTTTTTGAAAATCCTGACTACCCCTAACCCCTTAATGCGAAGATTTGAAAAATTGAAAAATGAAAGAAATTGAAAAATGCAGCCGGATAGGTGGCTCTATATATAGGCTGCATTTGTGTTAAATAATAGAGCCTATTATTTTTGTAAACTGTGTAACTTTTAACCCATCGAAATCGAGTGGACGAAAAAGTTTAAATATATTAGTATCACGAATTATTTTTGTCAGATTCGAAAACTTACGTCATTGTTGTCATTATCTCAATTTCTAAGAATATTTTATTGTATTATCAAAATCTAAGAATTTATATCAACGTGACCTAGTCTGAATACAATTTTTTTCAATTTCTCTATTGTTTCATTTGGGTACATTGTACACTTATGAACGTCATTAAATTACAATAACTAAAACAATCTAATATGAGTGTCATCATCATCATCAGCCTGTATCAGTCCACTGCTGGACATAGGCCTCTCCCAAGATGCGCCACTGAGCCTGATCTTCGGCTCTTCTCTTCCAGTCACAGCCCACCGCTTTGCGTGTGTCGTCGCTCCACCTGGTCACAGGACGTCCTACGCTACGTTTGCCGATTCGCGGTCTCCACTCTAGGACAAGTCTACCCCAACGGTTATAAATCCTGCGGCAGATATGACCAGCCCACTGCCACTTCAGCTTGCTAATCCGTTGAGCTATGTCGATAACTTTAGTTCTCTAATATGAGTGTATATATACATTTTGATTAGGATTTTAGAATATACCTGTCTGATTTGGATGTTGCCTTGGTACTAAATACATATTACATCCATATTCATCATGCAAAGTACGACTAAAGTCTTGTCACTAATCTCCTCCGCTGAGATTAGGCAGAGGATTGGACATTGCGGAGTTTTATTCCAGTTCCGATGTCTACTGTAATTTATGTCTGTGGGAGCTGGTTTTTTATATCATATAGACCACTATCTCACCTGTTGGTAAGTGATGATGCGGTCGAAGATGGTAATCACGCTAGGCCTAGAATGGGAACTGGCTCTCAACTCAAAGATAGCTGCCGGAACACATTAGATGTTTGGCGATAGATTTTCTAACTTGAGGTTGGTTAACACAGTTAATTTGGAAGACGGACTTGGATTGCTGCGCTAAGTAGATTAATTAAAGTCACTCACTGCTGTCTTTGATTTCTAGACAAACACGCCCATATCTTTCAACTTTTAACATACACACATACATAAAATTACGCCTTTTTCCAATAAGGGAGGCACAGAATACTTCTTTTCACATGCTACGATCCTGACATAACTCTTTTGCTTCTTCCACTTTCATGAGCGCCTTCATACATGCTCGCATGTTATAAGTACTTGTGACTTGGCCTTTCTTTAAAGCTGAGCGCAGACCATAGTCACGACAGCCTCAAGACAGACTATTGCTGTACAAAACATATAAAGACGCGCACACTTCAAACGATTTGTATAACACACCCCCTCTCGTCTAGTTGCTTAATTTTTTAAGTTTTATCAACCGATTTCCAAAAAGAAGGAGGTTCTCAAATCGTTTGTATGTTACGCGATTACTCCGTCAATTGTGAACTGATTTGAATGATTCTTTTTAGATCGGTAGGGTACGTTTTCGAGGTGGTCCCATTGTAATTTATCGAGATCTGGTATGAATCTCCAGAGATATGACGATAAACGTCTCAAACTTGCTACTGAAATTGAATCGCGGGGCATGGAAGTCGGTTGTTTTAGTTTTTAAACTACCTTATTTTTTTTGTATATAATTACAAGACTAACTTAATTAGTCTGTCTTAAAACAGTCGTGACTCTAGTCTGCACTCAGCCCAAAACGTCAACTTTTAACATCAGTCATTTTCGGGTAAGATCACAGGGTGAGATGGTGATCAAATTATTGTCTATTTAACATAAAACAAACATCCTGTGTACCTATGAAATCTGTATAAATTATTGACCAATCTAATAAACATCTAAATTCTGATTCATTGTTTGTTTGAAACTTGCAATTCGATATACCTTCGAACTTATTAGACAATATGCTTACATCGGAAGTGACTCAAATGCTGCGTGGACATTTTCTATACGTGATGTCATATGGACCTTGACCTAGTCTTACTGACTCATACCACGACGATTCTTTGAGCGTTGTTAATTATCGATAGGTGATGAAGAGAAAGAATTAAGTGTGGCTTGCCATGGTAAATTGTTATGAGATCTTTTATTGCTGATTCTCAAGCATTCCACAGATGTTACGAGCACATTGTATCGTTGTTTCGCCTGACTTGCTACCAAAAAGTAGCTTACCACCATCAAGGACAAATTCTGCGGAACGAAACTTGATCAGATGATGAAGCGGTTCAAGATGGAATCGCGCTTGACTGAAAATGGAAGTGCTGTGTGGTGCCGGAACACCGTCAGGTTATGGCGGCAGATATTTTCCTTGATGGTGGTAAGGTACTTTTTAGTAGCAAGTCAGGCGGAACATTGATATTATATGCTCCTACTACATTGTTTGGTGTGTGGTTTAAGTCATGGTTATAACTTGCGAACATAATAGAAATCACAAACACAAAAGTACTCAGTGCCGTAAGACGTACCCTATCGAAGAAGAAGCAGTTTACAGATTTGATATCAATTTGGCAGGAATAACCACCATATCACTACGTTCCCATCTCAAATTACAATAACATGTGGTGGTGGGACACTATCTAGTGTCCGCCTGGCCTGCTACCACCCTCAAGTTAGAAAATCTGTATTATGTTATGTATAATGTATTTCTATGTAAGTATATCAGTAAATACAATTTCTGATATTTATTTATTTAGATATAATATTACTACTAGTTATAGATTTGTTTTGTTAAATTCATTATTTTCTACAGTTATTGTGATTTATTTTATCAGCACACTGCCATCGATCTACAAGTATGTGTTTCCATTTGTACCTTGGTTGCCTGGAAGAGATCGCTGCTTAGCGATAAGGCCGCCGATTGTACTTATTTGATCTAGTTAATTGTTTATAAATTATTATGTATATTTCTTAAATGCAATAAAGTGTTGATCTATCTATCTATCTATCTATCCTCGACTGCATCATCACTTATCAACAGGTGAGATAGTGGTCAAACGCTACTCTACACGATATAAAAAAAAAAACAAACAAACACGAAAGCACTCAGCGCCACAAAGAGTATCCTATTGAAGAAAAAATGCCTTTGGCAGGAATAACCATAATTAGCTACGATCCCATCTCAAATTACAATAACATGAAGTCCCAGATACAAAGTTGAAAGGTACCAACTGGCAGCTATCTAACAACACGTGTGTAATCAGTAGTTTAATTGAAACAATTATAATTGTGAACCTTATCTGTCTGTTTGACGTGGGTGTAATGTTTAGAGGAGTTTGTTTGCGTGTTATATTGATAAAATAGTCAATATTTGTACTAGTTTCTGGACTGGTCTTTCTGGCATCGCAAACGTATTGTAGAGAGATATGCCGCTAGAGAGATATCTGTATCCAATTATACACATTCACTATCGATCGAAAGCGTTGTGCTAGCTACCTAAAGCCATACTTTGCTTCTTCAAGGAGCTGGGTTGGCTTGGGTAAACGCTGGCTGGGGGAATTGCACAATACACCCTGAACGGGACGTGAATGCAGGTCTTATTTCTCCCATTACCAATTGTAATTAGAACTAGACATCTATATAGATGCATCTCGTTCTGTACTACAATGTTATTGGTTGCAGAGCCATAGTTTTCAATTTATAGAGATTACAAAGGCTGGAAATAACTAATGTGACTTTGTAAGACGGGTTTAATATACATATTTGGACTTTGTCAACTGTCCAGCGCAAACAGTCTTCCATTTTCAGACCAGTTCTACAAAATACTTAACCACTTGTTTAAAATTGGGTTATTACTTTTAATTCACAATCGAATAAGATGCATGCTTTGAAAAAGTAGGATACCTACGACAGTACGATTTTGGTCCATCAAGAAAAAAACACAGCATATTTAACAGTCAATATAATTTTCAGCAGTGTATAAAATAAAAATTGATAATAACAAAATCCCATAATAACAACATCAATGACTCAGGTCTCATCAAATTGTGAAAATTAAAAAACAACGGGTTGCACACCAAAAAGTTCAGAACGCCGCTAAAGAAGTTTTCACATCAAAAATGGTCAACTACCCAAAGCAATCTAACCAAGGACCTCATACCAGTACTTCAAACATTATCATTATTAACTAAACAATCTATCCCATTCAAGAATCACCATTAAAATCCATAGAAGCAGAAATTGTCCATAAACAAACGGACATTCACAGTGCGCACCGCGCCTCCGGGTTACGCGATCTATTCGCACCAGACCGTGACAAATTTGTCGCTCCCGATGGAATTAAAGGCAGCCCTGTTTTGCTGGACACTGGGACATCGACCTTAAAACAGACTGGAAGAGACAATGGACATAATTTAATAACTATTGATCTTATTAAATATACCCGGCATTATTCGGACTTGTGATTCACGTAGCGTTTTAGAGCGAGTATCACATGTTTCTTCAGGATAAAGATTATGCGTAAAATTGACGACCGATAGACTCGCTTTTGGACGTTTTCTTAATTGAAGTATTGAGCAAGACTTATACTATTGTTCAGAATAAAGATTACGCATGAAATTGACGACCAATTGACTCGTTTTTGGACGTTTTCTTAAATTAAGTATCGAGAGAGTCTTAAACTTTACTTCGGGATAAAGATCACGGGTCAGGATTTTTGTGCTTTTTGGATAAGGCTAGTACAAATTCTGTCCGCAACTGTCTCTGCACTGCACCCATCAATTAGTTCGCTTAGCTTACAGTGCTTCCTTCGCTTCCTCACCGCTTTTAATTTCCAGAGAAGCACGACTTCTTCTCAGACCGCATCTGATGATGTGGTCTTAACATCAGGTGGCATAGCTTAGTATTCAAAAGCTTGATTTTAAAAAAAGTTGTAAAATTGCAATAAAAAAAATCACAAGTATGTATTGCCTATAGATAACAAGAGTGCTGTAAAATTCGTTGTCGACCTTTAAGAAAATACTGAGCATACTAAGGTAACTAACTTTTTTTTACTTATACATGCCAGAATAAGGTGATTCAATACTAAATTCCCAGACCTTTAATAATATTTATTAATGAAACTACAACTTTTTAATCCTACACATTTTATTAACACGGTGTATCGAACTTTGATTCAAATCGGTAAAGATTTATAATTAGTAAGCATTATATATATATATATATAGCCCTTTTTAATGTCGTTTACGTCTTATTTTTAACCGACTTCAAAAAAAGGAGGAGGTTTCTCAATTAGACCGTATATATATATATATATATATTTTTTTATGTTTGTTCGCTGATAACTTCGTCATTTATGAACCGATTTTGATTATTATTTTTTTGTTCGAAAGGAGATATTCCCAGTGTGGTACCATGGTAATTTTATTGAGGTCTGATAAGTATCTCCAGAGATATTGAGATAAACATCTCAAAATTGGTACTGAAAATGAATAGCGCGGCATTGAAGTCGGTTCTTTTTTAGTTTTTAAACGATATTATTAATGTCGTTTACGTCTTATTTTAGACAATCCATGATGTTGACGACTGATTGTGATAATGTTCATCTTTATATGAATGACTTTGTTTTTCATCCTTTAGATTACTTATAATTTTAATCTGCTGATAAAAATGCTTGACTGTCTGAGTTTGAAATTTTTAGATCAATACTTTTAATTCTAGTTCTATAATGATTCGGCTATTTCGATTGCAATTCTTTGAAATTCCGTTTTTGTTTCGGTTGTAAACAGTCTAAAATGGAATTGTGCTTCTTTGAAAGTGGAATACGTCATTAAGAAAAGGCTTTGGACAAGTGAAATAGGTTCAATTCCAATCCATATAACTCTCAACTGTTTGAACCACTATTTATATCTGGTTGGCACCGAAAATCATCTCATAACCTGGAAAATTGACCTCATGCTTATATCAATCAATTTGGAAACATTTTCTGAACCCCCGACGCTAACAGAAGAGTTGTTATAAGTTTGATTTGTGTATCTGTGTTTGTGTGTGTCTTTTTTATTTATTTATTTGCCCACTTTCTCACCTGATGTTAAGTGAAGATGTGATCGACGGTGCAGCAGCAGTGTGTTTGTCTGTAGCATCGTAGCGTCCAAACGGATCAGCAGATTTTTATTTTGTTTCTTGTGTTTGATAGGTATATTAATCGAGAATGTCCTTTTCGATTCATAAATTTATAGTTTTTAACCGACTTCACAAAAAAGGAGGAGGTTCTCAATTCGTCAGAATCTTTTTGTTTTTTTTTTTATGTATGATCACCGATTACTCAAAGATGCCTGTACCGATTTAGAAAATTCTTTTTTTTTAGGGTACCCTTCCCAGGTGATCCCATTTAAATTTTAACGAAATCGGCCGAGCCGTTTTTAATATATCAACATTTGTATTACGACGCATTTACTTATCTCGACGACTCACTACTTGGCTGACACTCTACTTACTGGCACACACAGAATATGTAATAGTTACTACGTTTACTAGCTGCATTGACTAGCGCGACATTTGAAGTCGGTTCTTTTAGTTTTTTAAACGGTCCTTAATTATTTAATGTTATTTGCGTTTTGTCTCTTCCAGTGAACTGTAACCCTTATCACGCAGTACAGTGGACGTAAATGGGCTAACAATGTCACACATTTCGAGCCTCCAGCGGGAAGATATATGCTGCGCCTAATCTTATGTTAATTAAACATATTTTTGACACAATTTTAATGCTCATGCTAAAAATTAATGGAAAAATAAAAGCTTGTAAAATAATGGAGGCTTAATTGCAAACAAAAGGTAGGTGGTAGGTTTACCTTAAGGTCAGGTTTGATGCTTTGTTGGGGCCTCTCTCTACATGCTTCATATGATTTATTCATTATGTTGTGTACATTATTATATACAATCCAAAATTACATAGTACAGCGGGACTCGAACCTTCCACCTCCCGGGTAACACATCAAGCAATTTAGCTATGAACGTTCATCGCTCCGGAGTCGTTCATCCGGAGTGATGAAACTTTGCATGCGCCATCTGCAATTAATATTTGGAAGTATTAACTCGAATGAAACCAGGGGCCTTATTCAGTATGACCATTTTAAAGTCTTACCGTGCCGTGTTACGTTGTCTCCGCGTTATGGTATTCTCTATGCCAATTAAAACGCGGTAGGGTAAGGTTATGAGCGCGTTTTGAGCTGTCAAAATATCGTGACATATGAGGAAGTGTAACGCGCGCGTTTTGTATAATTTACCTATCGTGTGGCATACAGAATACAATTTTTCAATAACGTAACGTGGCGCGTTAAGGAACGCGTTATCTCATTGGTCATACTGAATAAGGCCCCTGCACAGATTTCAGATCAAACCTTAAAACTGAAATAAAAATGGACGGCCTTCTGGCGTAACGGATATATTGTATAGGTCGCCGGTGCCAATCCAAGCTATGCATCAATGTTTTTCTATTTGCATTCACGGGTTTCCGTCTACAGGTAAGTAGTGCATTATATCGATATTCCATCTGCCGCCATAACCTTACGGTGCAACAAGCACCGGCAGCTGGTTGAGAGTCTGAACATTCTACACCTAGCGTGTTAACCATCCTCGACTGCAACATCGCTTACCACCAGGCGAGACAGTAGTCCAACGCTAATCTATCAGTTAAATAACCGGCCAAGTTCATGTCGGGCCACGCGCAGTGTAGGGTTCCGTAGTAGCCCGTTATAAACAAGCAACTAGGTACTTCGTCTTTGTCACTTTAAAGGATTTATTCTAAGGATTTTGTATTTGGTGATGATGATCCAACACCCAAGTTCAACGACTATTACTGCTAAACTAATAAAGTTATCTCAGCTGCTATAGTTTTCCTTTAAAGTTCATGAAATGCACTATTATCACGATTTTTTCCAAAATTTTCAAGTCAGCAGTTTAGCTTTTAGAGGGGGGACGCCCTACTGAAACAAAAATTTGCACTTTAAAGTTTAATGTTACGCAAATGGAGCATTCAATCGAAAAATAGTATTAGCAACCCTTAAGTCATATTAAAAGACCTATTCAAAAATAATCCACACGATGGGGAAGACGACGAAAAAAAAATTCATACCCACTTCTCACCTTAAAAACAAATATTTTTCAAAATTTATTTCACCGGCTTAGCTTTGGCGGCGTAATTTGTATACATAACCCTACAAAATTACAGCTTTCTAGCATTAAAAGTCTCTTGGCAAAACCTCGGACAGACAGACAGACATGACGGAACTATAAGGGTTCCTTGTCAGGTCTACGGAACCCTAAAAAAGAAACAACATTTTATTTTTTATTTTATTCGAACGTCGTGATATCATAATGCCTTATAATTATGGAAAACACTTTTGAAAGATGTAGGTACAGATTATTATCATCAGTTGCTAAAACTGGAAAAAGAAAAAAATATTCGTCTGCGTCATCCAAAGCCGCATTACCAATAATGAAAATCCTTGAAAATCATTAAACATTCATTAAACTCTGCGTAAGGATTGCAAACATTTATATTTTCAATATTTGACTCTAAATAATAAATCAGTTCGGCTTTACAAATTCCAACCTCACTTCTCTGTTAATAAGGTTTAAAATTGCAGAATATAATGTAGAGGTCGAACCGTAAGCCTTTTTCAGGGTTAAAAGTTTGCAACTTTGGTCAAGGATAAACCTTCGTTGGAAATATATTGAAAAGTATTTCAAAGGTAGAGAGGTAGACAGGCGGCTGTTTTGTAAAAGTAACAGCTTTGTAGTCAGTTCTTCGTTTTTATTTTTTAACCGTCTTTAAAAAAAGGTGGACGTTTCTCAATTCGACAATATATATTTTTTTTATGGGTGTTCGCAGATAACTTCGTCGTTTATGAGCCGATTTTGATAATTCTGATACTTCTGAATGACGCTCATACAATTTAGAGGTCTGGCTTAATTGGTACCAACCAACGTTGCCACGGATGCCTCGGTGGGCGAGTCCAACTCGACTTGGCCGGTTTTATTGAATATTTTGAAATGACACCACGCGCAAGCACCCTGCGCTCCGTCACGGTTATATTATATTATATTATTATATATTAGTTATTATATTGTTGTGGCTCCATCTTACGAATTTTCAATCAGGACACGTGACCTGACGCGAGTTTAACATTTTTTACCCATCCCAAGAAAAGTGCATAAAGAAGTTTTCACTTCAAAAAAAACATTAAAATATCGAACATACCTACAAAACTTCACAAGACCTAGTTGAGAAATAAGACCTGTAGAGGAGAACAGAATATCTGGACATCCGCCAAACATGCGAAAGCATGCTTAAACTGAAACGGACGCAATAAATGCGTAAGTCAGTTTGTATATTTGTTTATTTGTTTGAGATTTCTTCACGGTCAAACGGCTTGAGCAAATTTAGCTGAAATGTATCACAGGGATATTCAGTGTTGTAGAATGGGATATAAAACACTTTTGAACGCAGGCGAAGCCACGAGGCACAGCTAGTCTTACAAATAAATTATATTTTGTGTGACTTTCATAATTAATGTAAGCATAAGACTTTATTAGTCAAACAATGTTCGACGAGCTTTATCAAATGCAATAGCTTTTAGGACTTAAGCGAAAAAATCGCTTCATCACTTTTTATGTGGAGGTACATTTTATAAAATTAGACTTGAACTTCAGTTCTATAGTTCAACATTCAAAATAAAAGTTTGGATTTTATGTACATCACCTGAAAATTTCAGTAAAATAAATATGTAAATAAATCACACATGTCACTTGTATCAGTATGTTGTATTACTTTATCAAAAGATGGCGACACTGACATCTCAAATAGCGAAACACTTCGACTTTTGCTCTTTTGTATTTTCACCTTTTGAAGCTGGAAACAAACATAATCTCGCAAATCACGACAGTAAACAAGTTAATTCTCAGACATTTGCATCGGATCAACAGGCCAAGGCTCATAGAACACCTTTCGATGCAACCTGCGTGGGTTGGGTTATGCTACCTCCACACGTACGTTGATGTTCGATGAGCAAGTTTCATCAAACATCGCTGAGCTCGATGTCGCATCCACACGTCGATGAGTTACATACATTCTCATTCTATCACGTGATGTCTCCAGCCATGGACGACAATACATAGCTGTGTTTTGCGGGAATCGCCTACCATATCTACCTAAAGTATGGAAAACCTCAATTACCGAGATGACGCTGACCTATTACGCTATAACGTCCCTCTGTCCTCCGCTACAGCACGTAGTATTTTATTTATATTATCTTTGGCCACAGCGTGAATGTTCGATTAAGCGACTACGGTCTACATACACGTTGCAACAAGTTCGAAAGCGCTCGTCGAGCAAAAATTAGGCTGCGTGAAACTTGCTCTTCGAACATTTAGATTTCTGTTCGATTTTGAGCAATAAGTTTGAGTAGTCTTATGTTATAACGGTCTATACGTATTTTCTTGCTCGAATGAACGCAAAAACGTCGAGCATGTACGCACGTGGGGACCTAGCATTAGGGTAGGTATAAACAATTAGGTAGCTAAGGTTGGTGTGATAGGTTTCTGATATGAGCCGCTTTATGGTAATTCTGGTTATGATTTTATTGGATACCTTGTTCATTATTAGGGTTCCGAACCCAAACGGTACCAACGGAACCCTATTACTGAGACTCCACTGTCCGTCTGTCTGTCTGTCTGTCTGTCTGTCTGTCTGTCCGTCTGTCACCAGGCTGTATCTCATGAACCGTGATAGTTAGATGGTTTGAAATTTTCACAGATGATGTATTTCTGTTGCCGCTATTAACAACAAATACTAAGAACAGAACAAGTCAAAAATAAAAGAAAAGTTTAAAAAAAGTTTTTTACGATAGCGCAGCGCCACCTATCTAGTTGCTAAGATGGCGCTATCGGAAGCGGCTCCAACGATTAAATAAAATTTAGTATACCTACAGGGGATTTCGGGGGCGATGAATCGATCTAACTAGGAGTAATTTTCAGAAAATGTTGTTTTATTCGTGTTTTCAATAATCAATTTTATTGATAAATATGACTCTTCCCGACATCTATTGGCAAGTAGAAGTACTGTATCAGTAAAGCAGTTAGTTGCTCTCAATTAAAAAAAATAGTATTATTATTCGTCAATAGATGTCGGGAAGAGTCATATTTGTCTGTTTAAGTAGCAAAAAATACCGATAACAACCAGTCAATACACATATATACACAATACAAATACCGGTCAACCAGATATTTAATAATATTAATTACTACAATTACTATTACTACTATTACTACTATATAATACTATTCTACCTTTGTGTTAACGTTTACTTAGTTGGTGTTAGAAGTTCGTTAGAAATTCGATAGATGGCGTTCGGAACCCTCCGTGTGCGGGAGAAAGTATAATATTTTTTACCCTAATACCTACTTGGGAAAAATATCACTTGAGGTAAAATATTTTTAGAGCTGAGATCACGGATCTACACGTGTAGCACGGGACGTCTCTAGAGTCTAAACTTAGACTGGTGAAGCGATGATCTTCGCAAGGTCGGCAAGAGATGTCCAAAATTCTGGCAAGTCAGAATTTTGCGTGGCACAATTTCTGCCATAAGTCGACGAGTCGCTGAAGTTCTTCTGATAATAATTAAGATAGTTTAAAAACTAAAACAACCGACTCAACTGGCATTTAGCCCCGCGAGTCAATTTCAGTAGCAAGTTTGAGACGTTTATCGTCATATCTCTAGAGATACTAATCAGATCTCGATGAAATTACAATGGGACCACTTTGGAAACGTACCCTACCGATAACAAAAATAAATAATTCGAATCGGTTCAGAATTGTCGGAGTAATCGCGTAATATACAAAAAAAATACATACAGACGAATTGAGAACCTCCTTTGTTTTTGAAAGTCGGTTGAAAATAAAATAAAAAAACTTGCGATCAATTTCTTCAAAATATGAAGCAGAATAATAAACTCAACAAACAACAACGAATCATTAAACGAACGCTTATTGGCAAGTCAGTTTCTTCTAGATAATGCAACTACAGTTAATTTATATTCCTTTTAAATAGGCCTAGTCTACACCAAATGAACACATGTACGAATCAAGTCAACAAAAACTAAAATAGATTATTAGGTCCGTGAACTAAACTCATTAATTAGCGTACATTTGCCCAGTAATTAATTGTTGTGACCTATTTTTAACAATTAAATTATTATCAGTGAGTCGACTGCTCGACGGTCGGCGCAATCTAACTTTAATAGGGTAGGGTTGGTGGTTTCATTTGTATATTAGATAACATTATTATTATTAAAACTCACGTTCATTTTTATGCTTATAGATTTAAAATCGGGAATTTAACGTGACTTACGCGATGTCGATATAGGGATCGACATATGTTTCGGCCTCATCCAGAGGCCTTCTTCAGGATCTCGAGTGGGGGGCGCTCGCCGACGCGTCCAGCCTCGCACTGATATATAATATCACTGTGCTCCGCGGCTTCGCCCGCGTTAAAATGTATCCTATAGCCTAATCCATAATACTGGCTATCCCTGTGCAAAATTTCAGCTCAATTAGTCGAGCCGTTTGACCGTGAAGAAGTCCCAAACAAACTGACTTTCGCATGTATAGTATTGGTATATAAAAAAAAAAATTATAATTTTTTTTTATATACCAATATTAATCTAATTAAAAAAAAAATATATATAGTGTGAGACACTTCAAAGAAACATAATATTATAATATTGGTGTTGAGGTGTTGATAATGTCGATCGCTATATCGACGCCGCGTAAGTCACGTTAAATTCCCGATTTTAAATCTATAAGTTTAGATGACATTACCCTCGCTACGCTAACTAAAGTTCTTTTCAAAAGACTTCCAATAATTGAAATCTGAAATCTTGAAATGAGTCTGTGCAAAAAGAGAACTGTCGTGGCTTTACAATGAATTATCATTTACAAGTAAGGAAGGAAGGTATATACCTACCTAGAACCACTCGTTAATTATTAGAGTAGGTACCTACTAAGGTAATAAATATTTTTAGTCGTATTGGGAATGACAGAGCCATGTTGTCAACGCAACAATTACATATTAGAACCATCAACACGCGTGCCCTCAAATTCTACGACGGTTCTTTTTTGCACAGACTCTATCTCTGAAGATATTTATCAGATCTAGATAAAAAATTATTGGAACTACCTTGGAGATAAATTAAAATATATGATTCTTGTTTTCATAAGTTAACAATTGGCGGATTAATCAGCGAACAAACATACAAAAAATAACATACAGACGAATTGAGAACCTACTACTTTATGGAAGACGGTTGAAAAAAGGAAAAAAAAAATGTTTAAAATAACTAAATAAGATGGATAAAAAAACTAAAAAACCGACTTCCAATGCCGCGTTATTAATATACAGTACCAAGTTTGAGGTGTCTTTGTCCATATCTCTGGCAAAACTTATCAGATTGCAATGAAATTACTATGGTACTATCCTTAGGATATCTCCTTTCCAACAAAAAAAAATCATCAAAATTGGTCCATAAACGACGACGTTATCTGCGAATAAACATAAAAAATTATATATACGGTTGAATTGAGAAACCTCCTCCTTTTTTAACCGACTTCAAAAAATAAGGATGTTTCTCAATTCGACCGTATATATGTTTTTTTTTTTTTTTAAGTTTGTTCGCGGATAACTTCGTCGTTTATTATTCGATTTTGATTTTTTTTTTGTTGGAAAGGAGATATCCCAAGTGTGTTACCATGGTAATTTTATCGGGGTCTGATAAATATCTCCAGAGATATGGAGATAAACACCGCAAAATTGGCTGAAAATTAATAGCGCGGCATTGAAGTCGGTTCTTTTTAGTTTTTTAAACGATCTTATTTTTAAAGTCAGTTAGTAAAATGTTTTAGTTTTTAAGAAAACGCCAGGTTGTAATATAAACTCCCTTGTAGCACGCACCCCTGCTCCCTACGTCAACAGAACCCAGTTGTGCGTTATCATATCGATAGTAAACATAACCAACAAACACAATGTCATACTACTGTTATTGATATTGTGGGAACGCTGGTACTAGTTAACAGGTCTATTTTAACTATATCAATGATTGTTACCAGTTATTTCCAGTAATATAAACTAGCTTAATTTTGAGGAAGAAGAAGACATCCTTGAATCTGCAGAATACTCTTCTTCTTTTTTAAGTGCCTCTCCATTACTGAAGGTTGGCAGTCATCCTTCTAAATTCGTCTTTGTTCAGAGCTAGCCTGAACAAATCTTCTACCCTCTTTATCCCATTCCATTGTCGGATGTTGCGAAGCCAAGACATCGTCCTTCTTCCAACACTTCGAGGGCCCGGTGGCGTAATCGGGAGAACGTTCGGCTTTGATGCCGTGGTACCGAGTTCAAACCGCCGTGCACCAATGGATTTTTCTATCGAAAAATTTATGTGCGCTTCTCACAGTGGCCCTCCGGTGAAGGAAAAACATCGTTAAGAAACCAACAAAACCCCCGCATGGTGGTAGGACACTATCTAGTGTCCGCCTGGCCAGCTACCACCCTCAAGTTAGAAAATCTGTCACCAAACATCTAATGTGTTCCGGCAGCTATCCTTGAGAGCCAGTTCCCATTCTAGGCCTAGCGTGCTTACCATCTTCGACCGCATCATCACTTACCAACAGGTGAGATAGTGGTCAAACGCTAGCCTATAACGTATATAAAAAAAAAAAAAAAAAAACTTCTCTTGCCTGCAACTTTGCCCATCATAATAGCCTGCAGCAGTTGATAACGTTCATGTCTTAGGACGTCTCCTAGATACGCAACTTTTCTCTGCTTGATGGTTTTGATAAGTATGGGCTTATTACGTTTCATCCGTCTATACATTAACATCTCGTAACTCCTCGTCTGAGATGTCGTGTTTAGGCTCAGAAACAGAATCAGAAAATATTTATTGCATAACTGTGTTAACAAGATGGTACTCGAATACTAATGTTAATTGGTTCCAACAGCTTACCCATTTTGTGCGTGCAATACATAATATCGTTTAAAAACGAAAAAACAACCGACTTCAATGCCGCGCTATTCATTTTCAGTACCAATTTTGAGATGTTTATCTCAATATCTCTGGAGATACTTATCATACCTCAATAAAATTACCATGGTACCACACTTGGGATATCTCCTTTCGAACAAAAAAAGAATGATCGAAATCGGTTCATAAACGACGAAGTTATCCGCGAACAAACATTAAAAAAAAAATATACGGTCGAATTGAGAAACCTCCTCCTTTTTTTGAAGTCGGTTAAAAATCATACATGATTAAAACTTACATTACAATAATATTATGTACTTAATTGACTACTGCTACGAAATATCTAAACATGTATTACATATCCATTTAAACAAGAAAACATACTAAAAAGACTACATTATATTAAAATATTCCACATGACTGAAATGCGTTTTAAATATAAGCCAGGATTTTAAAGATGTTTTAAATTTATTTCCATCCAAAATCTTGAGGCCTAAAGGCAGGTTGTTATACATTTGAATTGCTGCTATACAAACAATTTTATGGTAAATCCCTTAAATTGTCAGCACGACATGATTTTATTTCAGGAAATAAGTTTGTATTGTTTTTAACAAAGATGCATATTTCATATATACATATAAATATCTGTCCGAGTAAAAGTCTTATAGCTTTAAATATATTTCGTAAAGTTTCGGTGTTCCCCCCCCCCCCCCTCTAACTTTTAAAGTATGGGAGTGAAAAATCGAAAAAAAATATATGCTGTAGATCTCAATAAAAACTTTCAATGAAAATTGGTTTGAACGAGATACAGTCAGCAGTTTTAGAGATATAGCGATCGCAAAGATAACTTTGTTTTTCATACAAACACTATGAAAAACAAAGTTAATTTTGCAGTTGCGAAAAATCATAGTTATGGAATACTTAACTGTGTTACAGAACCCTACGAGTGCGAGTCCGACTTGCACTTGGCCAGTTATTGTAGAATGAATGTAGAGTCTATATCTATAAAATATGTCGCTTATTGGAAATATGGGAATGGTCTCAATGAACAAATGAACAATTCATGTATAATGAACAAAGCAGTCGGGGGTAGTTTTACATTTAAAATGTAAGAAATATTTGGGTTAATTTAACGAAGATCCTTACTTCAGTTGGTTTAATTAAAGCAATAAGTTTAAACAATCCATGGATCGGTATTATTAATTGGACACTGCAAACTTTAAAATATGTATTATAATATTCATCCCAACTTGTGTGTGCATCGATAATTATATTAACTTTGCCCACATTAGAATTTCTATCGAAACTTACTATAAACAAAGTTCAAATTTTATAAGACTCTACAGTAATTTGCAAAGTATACGTGAGTACCTACGAGTACCTTCTCTTAATATTCGTGTGAAATGGAATCGAAACGCATCGTGTTTGCTTTGTTGTTTAAAATCTCATTAGAATCAGTATAGTAATGAAGTAACAGATGGTAATATTAAGTAGTAATTGATATAAGCAAATGTAGTAGACATTTTGAGTTGAGTATGGAATATATTTTGAGTTGAATCTGAAAAAAAAACCTCGTGGAATGAATTTGTGGTATCAGTCTGGAAGCCTGGTCTGGAAAAGTCTAGAATTAGAAAAACTTACGAGTACATTTTGTATGGTTTTAACTTATAAATAATAATATCGTTTAAAAACTAAAAAAGAACCGACTTCAATGCCGCGCTATTCATTTTCAGTACCAATTTTGAGGTGTTTATCTCAATATCTCTAGAGATACTTATCAGACCTCGATAAAATTACCATGGTACCACACTTGGGATAATCTCCTTTCCATAAAAAAAAAATAATAATCAAAATCGGTTCATAAACGACGAAGTTATCTGCAAACAAACATAAAAAAAAAAAAAAAAATTATATACGGTCGAATTGAGAAACATCCTCCTTTTTTTGAAGTCGGTTAAAAAGTTCTAGTTCCATTCCTTATAAACTTATAAAAGTTCTAGACCTCCATTTATTTACCTAAGGTACAATACAAAAGAGAAAAGTACTGCTCAATTAAAAATCTAAACGAGATAAGTCAAAGCATTTGTTCAGTATATGGTCAAATTAAAAATTTGCACTTACACACGTCATATAACATTAAATAGATCATATGAACAAAAATTAATCTAAATAAATTAAGTTATTTTATATATCATATAGCCTAGCGTTTGACCCCTATCTCACCTGTTGGTAAGTGATGATGCGGTCGAATATGGTAAGCACGCTAGGCCTAGAATGGGAACTGTTTCTCAAGGATAGCTGCCGGAACACATTAGATGTTATGTAGCGGTTAAAGTAGAAGAAAGTACGCTTATAGTCAGATAGGCTGCTAAATAAAACTGGCCAAGTGCGAGTCAGCATCGCGTCTCCTATCGCACACTTAGGCAGGGTTCCGTAGAATACGAAACATAACAGAGTTTCAACCTCATATATTTGATTAATTGTTATTGCCAAGAATATTTGGTTTGGTCGCGATCTAGAAAGACGGGGCTCGTTTACTAGCGCCATCTATGTCATTTTGCCGAAACTAATTAGATAGATGGCGTTTAAAAACACGTTTTTTGTATGGGGACCCCCTTTAATTTTTAACTTTATTTTGTTTTTAGTATTTGTTGATCTAGCGGCAACAGAAATACACCATCTGTGAAAATTTCAACTGTCTAACTATCACGGTTAATGAGCTATAGCCTGGTGACAGACGGACAGACAGACAGACAGACAGACAGACAGACAGACGGACAGCGGAATCTTAGTAATAGGGTCCCGTTTTACCCTTTGGGTACGGAACCCTAAAAATGGAGTTATAAGCGCAGAGCTTCATCTCCGCGATATCCATGAGAAATTGCCTCACCCGCGGAAAAAAAAAGTAGTGTTACTACACTAGATTTTTTTTTCCAGCTCATGTTACCAAGTTGTAGTACTACTGTACGGTAGTACTCCCTGTACTACCACATGGTAACTCATGAATTTTTGAAGAACACAGTGCCATTTTTTTATTTTCATGAAAAATAAGCCCATCTGCTTTTCTTAGCATTTTCTTATCTACGACCCATAGTTTGGAAATAATTTTCACTGATTATAAAAATACAATAAAGATAGTTTTACATTAGTCACAGAATACTTAATAGCACTAGTGTCATTTATTTTAAGCATTATTATTCGCGTAATATTACCCGAGGTCTGTGATCAAAATCGTGTCACAAATCATTACAGCTCTGTACCTAATGTTTATAAAAGTTTCACATTACACGATATTGTACAATTAAATCTGTGCTATTGTTACACTAGGTTACAACGTGAGGTTCACGTTACATTTACAGCTGTTTTCATTATTCAATGTATGTTTTATTAGCTTCTGCCCGTGGCTTTGACATTGACTGCAATAAAATACAAAAAATCCTTATTTACAAACTAATTGTTAAACACAATCCAAAATGTCATCGTACCGTTTATTCCGGAGGTTGCGGGTTCAAGTCCCGTCGGTACGATGAAATTTTGGATTGTGTTTAACAATTTACAAATATATAAAGTGTGAAACACTTCAAAGAAACATAATATACAAACAAATTGTTTAACAATTTAAGGACAATATTATATTATTTAAATATAAGATAAGATAAGAGAAACGAAAATAAACTGGCCAAGTGCAAGTCGGACTCGCACTCGTACACAGGTTCCGTAACACAGTTAAATATTCCATAACTATGATTTTTCGCAACTACAAAATTAACTTCATAGTGTTTGTATGAAAAACAAAGTTATCTTTGCGGTGCCATATCTCTAAAACTGCTGACTGTATCTCGTTCAAACCAATTTTCTTTGTTAGTTTTTATTGAGATCTACAGCATATATTTTTTTTAGATTTTTCACTCCCATACTTTAAAAGTTAGAGGGGGGGGGGGGGGGGGGCACACATTTTACCACTTTAGACGCGCCTATCTTTCAAATGATTGACTTTGAGTAAAATAATTTAAGGAACCTCAATGTTATTTTTGAAGACCTATCCATAGCCGTATCCATAGACACGTATAGGTTTAAAGATTTTTTTTTTTGTTTCATTTTCATGTATGGGAGGGGGCAATCCCATACATAAAACTGGAACAAAAAAAAACTTTTTTCTTCAAACCTATACGTGTCTATGGATACGTCTATGGATAGGTCTTCAAAAATGACATTGAGGTTCCTAAAATCATTTTTTCTCAAAGTCAATCATTTAAAAGATAGGCGCGACTAAAGTGGTAAAATGTATGTCCCCCCCCTCTAACTTCCAAAGTAAGGGAGAGAAAAATCTAGAAAAAATATATTCTGTAGATCTCAATAAAAACTTTCAACGAAAATTGATTTGAACGAGATACAATCAGCAGTTGTTGAGATATAGCGACCACAAGTATAACTTTGTTTTTCATACAAACACTAAGAAAAACAAAGTTATTTTTGTAGTTGCGAAAATCATAGTTATAGAATACTCTACTGTGTTACGGAACCCTACGAGTGCGAGTCCGACTTGCACTTGGCCAGTTTATTTCTAGTTGATAACCCTATGAAATCCACTTTCATAGGTCTTAACAATTTAAATTCACTATCCTCAACGACAATATGATAAGAACATGGTAGCATTCACCTGATGCTGGGACATCATCATCATCATAATCAACCGGTATCAGTCCACTGCTGGACATAGGTCTCTCCCAAGTCACGCCACTGAGCCTGATCTTCGGCTCTTTGTTTCCAGTCACTGCCCACCGCTTTGCGAATGTCGTCGCTCCACCTGGTCACAGGGCGTCCTACGCTACGTTTAGCGATTCGCGGTCTCCACTCTAGAACCAGTCTACCCCAACGGTTATCGGTCCTACGGCAGATATGACCAGCCCACTGCTTCAGTTTGCTAATCCGTTGAGCTATGTCGATCACTTTAGTTCTCTGGCGAATTACTTCGTTCCGGATTCGATCCCGCAGAGAAACACCGAGCATAGCTCTCTCCATAGCTGGGACATCCCTGATGGAATACGCAACTCCTTACCAACTAACAGCAGAGATGTCGAGTTTGAGCTCATTGGAATGGCCTTAATGAACTGATTATACATAAATTAGAAATATTATTTCTCTACCCACATGTTAAATGGACAAATAAGAATTAAATGAAAAACAATAAACTTGACTGCAGGTGAAGCTATGTTTACGTTATAATGTGACAGATTTAGGTTTTTGGGGTTCCGTTTTTGGGGTAAATGCAATACGATATTTGATGCAATTTTTATTTTGAGGGCCAAGGGTTTAGCGGGAGAATGGTCGGCTTTGATGCCAGAGGCACCGAGTTCAATCCGCGCCGTGCACCAATGGATTTTTCGATCGAAAAATGTATGTGCGCTTTTCACAGTGGCCCTCCGGTAAATGAAATACATCGTTAAGAAACCTCCAACCCCCGCATGGTAGGATAGGACACTATCTAGTGTCCGCCTGGCCAGCTACCACCCTCAAGTTAGAAAATCTGTCGCCAAACATCTAATGTGTTCCGGCAGCTAACCTTGAGAGCCAGTTCCCATTCTAGGCCTAGCGTGCTTACCGTCCTCGACCGCATCATTACTTACCAACAGGGTCAGATAGTTGTCAAACGCTAGCCTATAAAATATTTAAAAAAATATATACTCACAGGTGTAATAGTGTAATAATAGTGTGAAGCCGTTTTAAATAACTATGTACCTAACTCAAATAATTAATGCATTTCAACAATTTGCCCTTAAATACATAGCAATGAAACATTTCCTTCCACCACGCCATCACCACAAAACCAAAGTTGGCTAAAACTAAAATAAATAACAATCTTCCATTATGTAGCATCACATATGCCTAACGTCTGCCACCAAACTGCTGCATGAAAAATGAACGATAGTTCACACAGAAAAAACTATTTACACTTGGAAAATCACCTTGATTTAAAAAAAAGGACTCTATGCTTCTTACTTTAAGGGTCATGGGAAATGGTTGGGTGGTTATTCCAGTGGTAGGCATAAGTTAGTGGGAAGGCTCACGCAAACCAGAAACTCCAACAGCCCTTCATTTTTTTCCAAGCGCTCTAATTTCTTGGAAAATATGCTACGTGAGGTAACTCAGCAAAATTGTAATTTGAATCATTTGAGGTGTTAGGCTGGACTTACAGCGACGTTCTTGCGACTGTGTGATTGATTCAGACGGTGCGGCAATCTAAGATTAATGATGTCTTTGGATTCAATAATTTCAATGTGCTCTAAATTATGTCAATAAATTATTATTATGGTCAGTACCTGCTTTTATCTTGAAAGTAAAACCAGATTTTTCATTAAAACAAAAGTTTTTTCATTATTATTTTTTTAATAAAAGATTACTCGCAATGTGGGTTGCACATTACTAGTATTTTTGTTAACTCCTCCAACTAAGCTAATAATATGCTATAATATGCTTGTGTCTGGAGTGGGTTCACGTCAATAGTGCAATGGGTGGGATAGGAATCGAACTCACGACCTCTCGATCGCCAGTCCGACACCCTATCCATTGGGCTGTAGCCGCGGCAATGTACACAGGCACAGTGACTTATATTCGCCTAGCTTTGCAATTCACAATTTGCATGCATAATTATAGGCAGAAGTCATCGCCTATCATAAGACGAGATCTTACTATCTTATCATCTGATAACATAAAGAATACACTTCTGACCATCGAACAACGCTGATACGCTGCGGGATGCGTGGCGTTGGAGCCAAGCGTGCGGGTGCGGGAGTGCAGATCTGCATCATCATCTAGATTTGTCACCACGCGACACACAGATCCATGCGCGGGGGTGCGTGTTGAAACACTGCGCGCGAATGCGTTTTTAGGGTTCCGTACCCAAAGGGTAAAACGGGACCCTATTACTAAGACTCCGCTGTCCGTCTTTCTGTCTGTCTGTCTGTCTGTCCGTCTGTCACCAGGCTATCGCTCATTAACCGTGATAGTTAGACAGTTGAAATTTTCACAGATGGTGTATTTCTGTTGCCGCTAGAACAACAAATACTACAAATAAAATAAAGTTAAAAATTAAAGGGGTCCCCATACAAAAAAAAGTGTTTTTAAACGCCATCTATCTAATTAGTTTCGGCAAAATGACATAGATAGCGCTAGTAAACGAGCCCCGCCCCGTCTTTCTAGATCGTGACCAAACCAAATATTCTTGGTAATATCAATTAATCAAATATATGAGGTTGAAACTCTGTTATGTTTCGTATTGTACGGAACCCTCCCTAAGTGTGCGATAAGAGACGCGATGACGCGCACTTGGCCAGTTTTTTTGTGTACTGCACTACGCGTGTTTTCTAAACAAACAGAGATACTTGCAAACAACGTAAGAACACGCACTCCCGCGCTACGCTGCGTGATGCGGTGCAGTGTGCGAATCGCCTAACTGTAAACCCAGCCTTACCCAGCCACAACGACAACCTCACGTCATGACGAGCACAAAGATCACGCCACATATACACATCCGAAAAGCATCCCAGGAATCTCCACCTGATAACGTTCTCAAAACCCGTATCTGAAGCACGCCGAATGTAAATAATAACGCATAATACAAGTATGATAGTGTTATTATATCTTTATTTAGATATTATATAATAATGTCTTTGCAGAGATAGGTGAAGTATTTTGTTTAAATATATTAGAGTGCGCCCCGTGGCTACAACTGCGTTTAAAAGTATGCCATGAGTTATAATAAAGTTTTTAACTGTTATTTTCTTTCATTCTAAGCCTAGCGTGCTATCATCCTTAACCATATCGTCAATTACCAACGAGTTGATTATTAGATTATAGTCAAACGACAATATGCAAATAAAAATAACCGGCCAAGTGCGTGTCGGGCCACGCGCGTGTAGGATTCCGTAGTAGCCCGTCATTCAATGCAAGTCTTTACCCGTTAAAAACAAGCAACTAGGTACTTCGTCTTTGTCACTTTAAAGGATTTATTCTAAGGATTTTGTATTTGGTACAAAATTATCCGACACCCAAGTTCAACGACTATTACTGCTAAAGTAATAAAGTTATCTTAACCGCTATAGTTTTCCTTTAAAGTTCATGAAATGTATTATTATCACAAATATTTCTAGATTTTTCAAGCCAGCAGTTTAGCTTTTAGGAGGGGGGGGGGGAGTGTGGGGGGACGCCCTTCTGAAACAAAAATTTGCACTTTAAAGTTTAATACTTCGTAAATGGAGCATTCAATCGAAAAATGATATTAGCAACCCTTAAATCATCTTAAAAGACCTATTCAACAATACCCCACACGATGGGGTAGACGACGAAAAAAAAATTCATCCCTACTTTGCATGTAGGGGAGCTAAACTAAAAAAAAAATATTTTTCAAAATTTTATGTCACCACTTTGTCGGCGTAATTAATATACATACCCTTACAAAATTACAGCTTTCTAGTATTAACGGTCTCTCAGCAAAACCTCGGACAGACAGACAGATAGACAGACAGACAGACGGACATGACGAAACGATAAGGGTTCCTTGTCAGGACTACGGAACCCTAAAAAACGTAAAAAAATATTACAACAATTAAACTATTAAAATACTAACTGTGCCGCGCGTCTTTGCCCGCCTTAAAAAGTATACTCTAGCCTAATACATAGTACTTGGCTATCCAAAAATAAATAAAGAAATCGGTCCAGTCGTTTGACCCTGAAGAAGTCCCAAACAAACGTACAAACTGACTTTCGCATTTATAATATTGGTGTTGATATCTGATAAAAAATAATAGTCAATACATAGTTAGTAAAGAATAATATGTTATTAAACTTGAAGAAGATTATATTATCAGATATTTATTTAATTTATTTAATAGCAAGCACGCCGTTTAAATGCACCATAAGACTTCGTAAGTGCGAAGTTATTCGATGACTGTTGTTTGCAAATTAAATATAAGTTATCTTTTCATTGGAATTTTCATTGGAATTGTGAATATTTAGAGGTAGCTTCTTGGGATTTTATTTCTGAGAAGTCAAGCTGATTCCTTCATTGGCTTCTTTTCCACCGATTTCCAAAAAGGAGGCGGTTCTCAATTCGTCTGTATGTTTTTTTTTTTGGTTTGTTACATGACTCCGTCAATTGTGAACTGCTTATGATTATTATTTTTTAAATCGGTAGCGTACATTTTCGAGGTAGTCCCATTATAATTTCATTGAGATCTGATAAGTATCTCCAGAGATATGACGATAAACGTCTCAAACTTGCTACTGAAATTGACTCGCGGAGCATAGAAGTCGATTGCTTTAGTTTTTAGACTTTATCATTAAAGTATATTAATGATTGTCATCGTTACTATAGCTATTATTAGGGTTCCGTGACTCAAAATGAAACAGGGCCCATTATAAGATCACATTGTTTTCCTTTTATCTGTCTGTCTGTCTGTCAAGGTCCTTTTTTCTCAGAAACGCGGAGAGATATAAGTTGAAATTTATATTAAATACTTGGGTCTACGGTATATTTCACCTATGAAGCCTATTAGTTTCATTTACGTTTAGTACATACACGAGTGCACAGAGTATAATATAGTAACATTAATGGTGATACCGTAACAAAACCTTCATTACCCGAAAAAAAAGGCAATAAATCGTTTGAATAAACTAAAACCAAACATGTCGCTAAGCCTCGGAACAAGAAAAGAAAACAATTCTCATGTAATCCGCCATTACTGCGGCCCCCTGGACCGAACTTTGGACGTAAATAACTTAGGAATAGGGTGCCTGTGGTTTCAGAAAATTTGTCATATGACTCTACATAAAGAATGAAAACGATTTTTTTAAATATCATATTGGCTATTTAGCATTTGACCACTATATCATCTGTTGGTAAGTGATGATGCGGTTGAGGATGGTAGCACGCTAAGCATAGAGATAGCTGCCGGAACACATTCGATGTTTAGCGACAGATTTTCTAACTTGAGGGTGCGTAGCTGGCCAGGCGGACACTAGATAGTGCGCCACCGCTAATTTCCGAGCTTATGTAATTTAGATTCTATCATCACTGTACATCAAATATTATGTTTCTTTGAAGTGTCTCACACTTTATATTTTTTGTAAATTGTTAAACACAATCCAAAATTTCATCGTACCGACGGGACTCGAACCCACACCCCCCGGATTACACGTCCAGGTGCTTTGCCAATTAATTAATTAATTGTCCCGTCGGTACGATGAAATTTTGGATTGTGTTTAACAATTTACAAAAAATATAAAGTGTGAGACACTTCAAAGAAACATAATATTTGATTTACGCAGTGCAACATCTCTCGTCGGATTTGAAAACTGTAATGATTTCTTCCGAATGATTAACTTACGTAATAAGTAGTCATAGATGGCGCCACCAATGCATAATTGGGTTGACAAATGCAATCCACTAATTTCGTCGTATCGATGTATCGAACCGTGGCTTAATTGGCAGAGCACCTGGACGTGTAATCCGGGGGGTGCGGGTTCGAGTCCCGTCGGTACGATGAAATTTTGGATTGTGTTTAACAATTTACAAAAAATATAAAGTGTGAGACACTTCAAAGAAACATAATATTTGATTTACGCAGTGCAACATCTCTCGTCGGATTTGAAAACTGTAATGATTTCTTCCGAATGATTAACTTACGTAATAAGTAGTCATAGATGGCGCCACCAATGCATAATTGGGTTGACAAATGCAATCCACTAATTTCGTCGTATCGATGTATCGAATCGTGGCTTAATTGGCAGAGCACCTGGACGTGTAATCCGGGGGGTGCGGGTTCGAGTCCCGTCGGTACGATGAAATTTTGGATTGTATTTAACAATTTACAAAAAATCACTGTACATATTATAAAACCGGTTGAGGATGGTAGCACGCTAGGCATAGAGAGATAGCTGCCGGAACACATTCGATGTTTAGCGACAGATTTTCTAACTTGAGGGTGCGTAGCTGGCCAGGCGGACACTAGATAGTGCGCCACCGCTAATTTCCGAGCTTATGTAATTTAGATTCTATCATCACTGTACATATTATAAAACCGGTTGAGGATGGTAGCACGCTAAGCATAGAGATAGCTGCCGGAACACATTCGATGTTTAGCGACAGATTTTCTAACTTGAGGGTGCGTAGCTGGCCAGGCGGACACTAGATAGTGCGCCACCGCTAATTTCCGAGCTTATGTAATTTAGATCCTATCATCACTATACATATTATATGTAACATATTTTTAAGTCTTTAATACCGATTAATTTACCCACCTGTTTATTTTTTTTAATGTGCCAATAAACGAATTATAATGAACTGGCAAGTGGTGAAAAAAAATCAAATTCACACACACTTACTTTCGCACTTAAAATATTAGTAGGATTTTTAGGTTTATTTGTACCGGGTTTTGAGTGCATCAAACGAAGTTATCATCGTCATCATCAGCCTGTGTCAGTCCACTGCTGGACGTAGGCTTCTGCCAAGATGCGCCACTGAGCTCGGTCTTCGGCTCTTCTTTTCCAGTCACTGCCCACCGCTTTGCTTATGTTGTCGCTCCACCTAGTCACAGGACGTCCTACGCTACGTTTTCCGATCCAACCAAGTTATAAAATTCATAAAAACTTTATCACCCTTTTAGCACCTTCAGGGAATATTTTTAGAAAATAAGATTAGCCACTGTCATATTTTAGAACTAACTCTATCTAATAATGATACAGATCTTGCACCTTTTTTTACTGTCGTAGCCTACTTTTATTAAATCGTATCAGTAAGAAAAATATTAGAGCTCCTACCACGAAGTTAAGTGACCATGTTTTTATTTAAATTATAATATCATCACAAAATTTTAATAACAAATTTGTCACAAGCTAAGAACTTAGCCGCCGGGCTTGAAGCCAAGAAAATCTTGACAAAATATGGTCACAATACACTGAGGAAATCTTGGGGAGTCCCGATTTATGATGATCATTCCACCTTTTGTATTAAGTCATAGTGGGCCACTAGCGTTGGCTATAATTTCACTAGAAAAACAAAAATTGCCGGGAAACCTTCCGGGAAATATTTCCGTCAAGTTGTAAAAAACGCGACGATTTTATAAGCTATTGTTTGTCACAATAAACTTTATGATATTTTTACGAATCATATAATATATATATGTATATAAATATTTAATTTTTATTTACTTGTGACTGATTTTTTACGATTAAGGTAGCAAAAAATTAAACGGCCCACCGGAAGCAGTCACCGTCGCCTAATAACACTTGCAGCACTCGAAAGAAATGTAATTTCTCAAGAAAAATTTAAAAATTGATTGTTGGCTTTGATGCCAGAGGTACCAAGTTCAATCCCCGCGGTGCACATTTTGTGCGCTTTTCACAGTGGCCCTTCGGTGAAGGAAAAACCTCGTTAAGAAACCCCATTACACATGATGGTAGGACACTTTCTTGTCCGCCTGACCAGCTACAACCCTCAAGTTAGAAAATATGTCACGAAAACATTTAATTTGTTCCGGCAGCTATCCTTGAGAGCCAGTCCCGATTTTGGGCCTAGCGTGGTACCATCCTCGCTTTATCACTAACCGTGAGATAATTTTATTATAAAAACTCACGTTCATATTAAACTTATAGATCCGCTTATCCCGCTCCGTCCGCCCGTGCTGCACGAGCAGCGGCCTGCAGTGCGAGGCTAAACGCGTCGGCGAGCGCCCCGCACTCAAGATCCTGAAGAAGGCCTTCGGATGAGACTGAAACATATGTCTATCGCTATATCGACATCGTATAAGTCACATTAAATTCCCGTTTTTAAATCTATAAGTGAGATAATGGTTAAACGCTAGCCTATAAGATATAAAATAAAAAAATATGTTACCTAGTTACTTAACTTTCCTCGCAATCGTAGGAGACAAATCGTCAATATTGTATCAATTATCGGCAGGCCTGAACCAGATAAGCCGATGTTTCATTAGGCTGCTTTGCTGGAACAATATCGAGCACAGTTATACTGCGAAAACTGAGGACATCGATAATAATAAATAATAATAATATTTATTTATTTCTCCTACATATTATAATGGTGCCAAAATGGGTCTTAACTAAATTGAGACTCGTGTAGGTTTTATAAAAAAGGTGTTGTACAGGACATCGTTAGATTTTTTCAATTAGTTGTTCTATTTTTAACCAACTTCAAAAAAAGGAGGAGGTTTCTCAATTCAACCATATATATATACGGTCGATATATATATATTTTATGTTTGTTCGCGGATAACTTCGTCGTTTATGAACCGATTTTGATCATTATTTTTTTGTTCGAAAGGAGATATCCAAAATGAGGTACCATGGTAATTTTATCGAGGTCTGATAAGTATCTCCAGAGATATATATACATATCAAAATTGTAAATTGTTAAACACAATCCAAAATTTCATCGTACCGTCCCGTCGGTCGATAAAATTTTGGATTGTGTTTAACAATTTACAAAAGTATAAAGTGTGAAACACTTCAAAGAAACAAAATATTTATATCAAAATTGGTACTGAAAATGAATAGCGCGGCATTGAAGTTGGTTCTTATTTAGTTTTTAAACGATATTATTTAGTTTTTTAAACGATCTTATTTATCGATATAATATTTTATTACAAAGGTCTACGGAAAATGCTATAATAACACCATAAACCACCCCCGATCATAAGCATGTCGTTATTCAATTTGATAAGTTACAGGCGGATGTACGGTCTCTTTGTTTTTTTAATTTTATATCATACTAGCAGCCCGCCCCGGCTTCGCACGGATAGAACATATATGCCTACAAAATTTGTATCAGTTTGTTGCATCGAATATAAAATATTACCCTATTTAACAATCATAGTCATATTTCAACCAATTTACACAAAACCTTAACGAATTATGCACCTAAACCTTCCTCATAAACACTCTCTCTGGCTATTGGTGAAAACCGCATGGAAATCCGTTCAGTAGCTATTGAGATTATTGCGAACAGACAGACAGACGCATTGATGGACTTTGTTTTATAATACTTACGTAGTGATATTGGACGGCCCTTTGGCGTAAAGGATAGTTACCCTGATTCAGACATGACGGTCGTTGGTTCTAATCCTAGCTATGAAAGTTTTACCTACCAATGAGAGTTTTATGTGCATTCATGAATCATGGGTTTTCGTACAGAGGTAGTGGGATAATTAAATCTACCAAAAGGTAGCTTACCAGTTACCACCAAGGAGAACATCTGCCACCGTAACCTTACGGCGTTCCCCGACGCAAAAAGTAGGGGCAAAAAGTATTATACGTTTAACGTGTGTATCTGTGTGTCTGTCTGTAGCATCTTAGCACCCAACCGGATGAACCGATTTTGATTTTATTATTTATAGTATTTTTTTGTTTGATAGATGTTTTTATAGAGACTGTTCTTAGCTTTGATTCATGAAAATTCGTTCAATCGTTATAAAACTATGAGCTTTTTTCTAGTTGATTGCGCTATGAAATCAACTTTCATAGGTCTAATCAATTCGAAAATCTTCTTCTTCAACGATATTGTAAGAACATGGAAGCATTGACCTGATGCTGGGACATCTCCTGGACTCTACAGAATACTCAAATTCTCACCAACTTACAGCTCAGATTTTAAATGTCGTGTTTAGAGTCATTGGAATGCTGTTAATGAAAAGATTATACATAAATCAGTCGGGGTGGTTTAAAATATTATATTATTATATATATAGATGAATATTATTTTATACAATAGATCATATAATTATACTATATTGACTTCAAATTGATTATGATCGGTGGGGATCTACAGCATAGCTAAGCTTATAATAATATTTTCGCAGTAACTATGACCTAATCTGTGGTTTCACTGCAAATATTTTATTAATTTTGCGATGCGTGTATGTGAAATCCGTGATATCTCCTAGAGTTTTCATTTGAATTATAAACTATAAAGGACAATTTTAATCTATAATATGTTGCCAAGCTAATAAACGTAATTATTTGGATAAGGATTAATACTATATACTTGAAAATAGCCTTGGAAGTTATGTAATATTTTTTAACAAACATTTAAGATTAAAATGGTTACTGTGAGTCAACCTTAAGAGATAGACATATGCTGTCGCGGACTTTTTTGTAGGTCTTATTAAGTTGTACAACTCTTCTATAGAAAATATTCTTCCATCTATTTACAATTGAGCAGCGTTCGTAAGAAACGTGTTTTTTCGATCGTTTTTTGTCGTCTTAGGTTGTAAATTAGGTCTCTGCGAATGTACCTTTGATTTAAACGTACTGGTATATATACCCTATTTTCATTTCGAAAGTCCATTCTATATATTAGTGAAAGATTTTTTTAAATCGGTCCAATAGTTTTTGGCCAAAGCATTACCAACATACAAAAATACAAATGTTCTCTCTTTATAATACAGTAGAATCCGTTTATTATGACTCCGCCTATATTGACCAACCGGTTATTATGACATAACTATACTGCGAAGTTTGGTTTTCATATGAAATTCTTTATAAATAGTCGGATATAATGACTTCCCACTTCCCTTACAGTGACATGTCGCTTATTATAACCCATTTTTAATACAAAAATGTAAATTATGTCCGGTTATAATGACCGACATGATTCTGTACACCTTCGGTAATGTTCGTAGATTCCCGACGACATTCGGCACGTGGCTCGTTTTTGTTTTGAACTATGTTTATGTAAACTACTTAAGTACATTCATATTTACATAAAAAGGTTTTTTCATTTCACAAAACGCTTTGTATGACGTCCGCTTATTATGACTTGTTTGTCAGTTCCTTTCGATGTCATTATAAACGGACTTTACTGTATTAGTATATATATAGACTAGTATAGATAGGCTAGCGTTTGACCACTATCTCACCTGTTGGTAAGTGAAGATGCGGTCGAGGATGGTAGCACGCTAGGCCTAGAATGGGAACTGGCTCTCAAAGATAGCTGCCGAAGCTCATTAGATGTTTGGCGACAGGTTTTCTAGCTTAAGGATAGTAGCTGGCCAGGTGGACACTAGACAGTGTCCTACCACCAATAGCTTGGAAAAATTGGTAGTGATAGTTGCTTGCACTTTTCGTGTGTCCGTTGTCCCAAAATCAATCCAGGCAAGCACGACTCCATCAAAGATAGCATTGTCAATAAACAATAGGTGAAATAATGGACAATCATTTTTCTGCTTAACAAAATCTGGCTTATGAACTAGCGCTCATAAGGCAGTTATTCTCCTCACACTCGCACTCTCAAAATTTTGATAGGAGAAAGGTTTGATTGACTGCAGTAAGATTGAGATTTACTTGAGTTTCAAATAAATAACCGGTCAAGTGCGTGTCGGGCCACGCGCAGTGTAGGGTTCCGTAGTAGCCTGTTATTCAATGTAAGTCTTTACCCGTTATAAACAAGCAACTAGGTACTCCGTCTTTGTCATTTTTAAGGATTTATTCTAAGGATTTTGTATTTGGTACAAAATTATCCAACACTCAAGTTCAACGACTATTACTGCTAATCTAATAAAGTTATCTTAACCGATATAGTTTTCCTTTAAAGTTCATGAAATGCGCTATTATCACGAATCTTTCCAGATTTTTGAAGCTAGCAGTTTAGCTTTTAGAGGGGGGGGGGGGGGGGGGGGGGGGTACCGCCCTACTGGAACAAAAATTTGCCTTTAAAGTTTAATATTTTGTAAATGGAGCATTCAATCGAAAAATGGTATTTGCAACTCTAAAGTCATTTTAAAAGACCTATTCAACGATACCCCACACGACAGGGTAGCCGATGAAAAAAATATATCATCCCAACTTCTCATATAGGGGAGCTAACCTAAAAAATATATTTTTTAAAATTTTATTTCAGCTCTTTGTCGGCGTAATTTATATACATACTCCCACAAAATAACAGCTTTCTAGTATTAACGGTTTCTTAGCAAAACCTCGGACAGACAGACAGACAGACGGACTGACGATACTATAAAGGTTCCTTGTCAGGACTACGGAACCCTAAAACCGGCCTTAATAGGAAAAAGAGGTGGTCTATACACAGGGAATAAATAAGAGATAGGCAGAAAATAGTCTCATCTAAATAAAAAAAAAATAAGTGAAACAAAAAGATCCCAAGTTCACACAATACGAGTACACGTTTCATCGTGGCGCACACCTTTTCGTCGCAATATCGGCAGATGTCCTAATTAAGAGGACGAGCGCTGGGCGGAAGACGGTAGACCTTGCATTACGAACTGTGGGGAAATCTTATATCTCTATCCAATGTAAGAAAAATAGAGCAATGATGTTTTTAAGGTGTTGTACCTAAAACGGTATAGAAACTCTTTTTAGATCACGTTTTTTTAGGGTTCCGTACTTAAAGGGGCACCTTCGAGCATTTACCAAAGAAGATGTTAACGCAAGGCGTACCCCTCTGCTGGCCATATCGCCATTTTTGGCCATATGAGCGTGCGTGACTACGCTGTATTTTTAATACTGTGTGCGTGTTTCAAGCTAGTGTGCGGGATCGTTAAAGTGAGTGATTTGTGTGTGTGCAATGCGTGTTTACCTCGTCCCCCGTAAGTATCGGCAGAAAAAAATGTTTGCGGATTACAACGTTAAAATCTCCATTGGTAAATGCTCGAAGGGTAGCACGGTACTACACTGTACGGAACTTTATTAGGCACTGACTCTTCGCTGTCTGTCCGTTCGTCCGTCTGTCATAGGGCTGTATCTCCTTTATCATAATAGGTGGAAACACTTGAACTTTACACAGAATACGAGTATGTATTACTATGACCCTCGCTATGACCGCTATACAAAATAAACTGGCCAAGTGCGAGTCGGACTCGCACAAATTGGGTTCCGATTAAACAAAATTTGCCGGAAAAATAAAGTACAAAGTACATCGATAAAAATAAATACCGTGTCAATACTAAACATGCTTATTTACTACAACGCCATCTAACGAATGTCTAATGAACTTCTATCGTCAACTAAGTGAACGTTAACACTAGAGATGCGCCGTATAGTGGTTTCACCAAATTACCGAATACCGAATATTATTCGGTTTAACCTTTACCGAAACAGATATTCGGCTGAATTATTCGGTTTACCATTACATTGTTTTGCCGCGTAAACAATTTCTAGCATGTGCACTACGTGCCGCTGCTGGTTAGATTAGGAACTTGGATGGATTTAATGGAGGTGTATAAAAATGTTGATTTTAAGTTTAAAAATAAATATTGTTGCGAGATTAAAATTAAATGTTGATTTAAGGCTTCAAATAAATGTTGACTATACCTACTAACTATAGGTTAAGAAGTAAATATGTTTTCTTTGACTTATAATATAACATAAGTCTTATATAAGAAGTTTTGTCTTTTAGTTCTACACCTTGGCTACATGAGCCAAGAAAATAGAAATGCTTGAACCGAATACATTTGGCAACAAAACCGAATAATTTGGCAGAATACGAATACTCAGCGCATCTCTAGTTAACACAAAAAACCAGTGTTTTTCAACGTGTGGGTCGCGCCACTCGCGAACCGCTGGGGGTCGCAAAGCCTCTATAAGGGAGTCGCGAAGTCTCAGTAAAAGAAAAAAAACAAAGTTTGAAAACATACTATTAAAGAAAATATTAATTAAAGAGTGAGTAAAGTAGGTGTTTTGACTGAGAGTGCTTATAATTTTTGGTTTAAAAGAAAATATGTAATTTGTTTCCTGTAGTCCACACGAACGAAACCGCGGGTAGAAGCTAGAAATATAACAAAATACAAATTATAAACAGTGCAAGTAGGTCGATTTTTTTTCATACTAAGGGGGTCGCGTCGCGTCATGAAAAAGATTGAGAAACACTGGTAAACAATCGTACATAAATGGTGCTATAGTAAAAACACGTTTTTTGTATGGGGACCCCCTTTAATTCTTAACTTTGATCTGTTTTTAGTATTTGTTGTTATAGCGGCAACAGAAATACATCATCTGTGAAAATTTCAATCGTCTAACTATTACGGTTCATGAGATACAGCCTGGTGACAGACGGACGGACAGACAGACAGACAGACAGACAGACAGACAGACAGACAGACAGACAGACAGACGGACAGCGGAGTCTCAGTAATAGGGTTCCGTTGGTACCCTTTGGGTTCGGAACCCTAAAAAAAACAATAGACGAATTGATTACCACCTTCTTTTTGGAAGTCGGTTTATAATAAAAACAAAATAAATTTTATTTTATGTTTCATATATTTTATGTATGACGTCGGATCAAGATAACTAAGATAATTTTGATAAATTAAATCAAATTTCATTTAGTTTATAACATACTTCACAAAAATGGAGGAGGCCATTTGGAAAATACCTTTTTTTTTTAAATTTCAGAGTAAGCTTCCCGTTTGGTCCCGTTGTACTTTTATCGAGATCTAAGAAGTAGCTCCGAGGCTATGGACGATCTTAAACTATGCTTTTCTGAATAGATGTGTTTTTTTTTTTAAATTTCTTATAGGCTAGAGTTTGACCACAATCTCACCTGTTGATGTTGCGGTCGAGGATGTTAGCACGCTAGGCCTAGAATGGGAACTGGCTCTCAAGGATAGCAAAGGATAGATAACAAATGTCTAGGAAAAATGCTATAATTGCACATACCATAAACTACCCCCAATAATAGACATGTCGTTAATTAGTTTGCTAAGTTACAGCCAAATGTCCAGTCTTATGGCTATTTTTTTCTTTTTTTCTATCATATAGGCTAGCGTCTGACCACTATCTCACCTGTTGGTAAGTGATGATGCGGTCGAGGATGGTAGCACGCTATGCCTAGGGAACTGGCTCTCAAGGATAGCTGCCGGAACACATATATGTTTGGCGACAGATTTTTTTACTTGAGGGTGGTAGCCAGGTGGATACTAGATAGTGTCTTACCACCAGGCGGGGGTTGGGGGTTTCTTAACGATGTTTTTCCTTCACCGGAGAGCCACTATGAAAAGCGCACATACATTTTTCGATAGAAATATCCATTGGTGCACGACGAGGATTAAACTTGGTAACTCTGGCGTCAAAGCCATATTCTCCCACTACACCAGTGGGCCCTGGTATTAATGGATGTGTGGGAAGTGTAAAATAAGGTTATGGGTGTGTATGAATGTACACAACCACACTTCTATCATCCAGTCTTTTATCATTGTCCTGTTAATAATATGGATAAACCTATGATAAAATAATTAAGGTAGTTTAAAAACTAAAACAACCGACTTCAATGCCCCGCGAGTCAATTTCAGTAGCAAGTTTGAGACGTTTATCGTCATATCTCTAGAGATACTTATCAGATCTCGATGAAATTACAATGGGACCACCTCGGAAACGTAGCCTACCGATTACAAAAATAGTAATTCAAATCGGTTCACAATTGACGGAGTAATCGCGTAATATACACACAAAAAAACCACACAGACGAATTGAGAACCTCCTTCCTTTTTGAAGTCGGTTGATAAAATATAGATAAACTATGCTACAACCCTCAGAAGAAACAAATACAATTGTAATAATTGAAAACTTAAACTTTTCTCTTAAAGTGAAATAAGTAAGATTAAGCGTGAAATAAATTCAAAGCTACAACTTGAAGTCTCGTTAGTGGCACGTCAATTTGTTTACTTAGAGTTAAGTTGGAAAAACTTTAACTGGAATACTTTACGAAGTAAGCGTCCGGCGAATTTGTTTTCAACTTTCAACGGGACATATTTTTCTGTTGAAATCAGCGCTTGATTGAAAGTGTTCTAGGTTTTGGACATAAGTTATGTTACTTCTTTGTAGAGCTTTATTTTTTTTATAATTTAGCTACGCCCCGTTGTTTCGCCCGTGTTAAAAAGTATCCTTTGTGTTAATCCAGGATAAATAATAGTTGTATGCCTTTCATCCAAATCCATACAGCCGTTTTTACGTGAAAGAGTAAAAAAAAACACCCATCAATTTATACTCACCACCTTAAGAGCGAACGCGGGGAGAAGACGAACGTACCTTAAGAACGTATTCCCCCGTTTTCTCCCTGGAATATGGTTCTGGAGCAAAATTTGTTTCTACAAAAAATCAAGGTCTGCTGTAGCCTTTGCTGTAGCTGTTTGTCAAAAAAATCACATGATAGGGGTAATCATACAAACACTTATAGCCACAGCAGACCTTGATTTTTTGTAGAAACAAATTTTGCTCCAGAACCATATTCCAGGGAGAAAACGGGGGAATACGCTTGTATGGAAAAGTGCACCCCGCGATCGCTCTTAACTTTCAAAGTGCAACCACACCTGCATTTGCGATCTGAATTTCTATTGTTTTCTGATCGCCGTAGATCGCGTTTGGTGTGAACCAGTGGGTACAAATACTACTGCGCTATCTGATCGTCGCCTAGGTCGCGCACGCAGGACGCCACAGTTTGGTCGTACCTCAATATAAAAGCATCTAGATGACGCTAGAGTATGTTGAATAGCTCTCGGACAATCCCCATAGAGTTTCTTGGTGTTTCTTCTCTGAAGGGAGTATTTCCGAAACACTGGTAGAATCAACAGCCATTCAGTTTTCCCCTTTTGTCCGCAGATTTTCTTTCTAGGCTTGCCATTTTTATTTTTATTTAAACAATATTATGCAGCTGACAGACGGACAATCAGCTCCATTCGGATCATGATATGTGCTGTGATCGGTATGCGTTTCTTTAAGTTGTGTTTCACTTTTTAACCTTTTTTATTTTTTTTTATACAAAAATTGTCTGAAGTACTGAAACACACAGTTACATGTATAGTTGGTTTTAACCCACTTTAATAATTTGTTTAATAATCTGACGTAAGCGATTGGATGACAGCTAAATGGTTCATAACTTTTGTTTTTTTTTTTAATTCAAAGCGTTAACATTCTGCTTTTGATATGTTTACTTGATAATTGGTTATGATTTATTTTATGATCTTCTTTGATTTTTGATTCTCCTTGTATTTATTGCCTAAATGTATGAGATCCTGCATCGCGCAAGCGATAATTATATTCTGCTATGTTAGAACCAGATGTCCTCGGCTTCTTTATTAAATATCTTACAATTTTTAGGGTTCCGTACCCAAAGGGTAAAACGGGACCCTTATACTAAGACTCCGCTGTCCGTCTGTCTTTCTGTCTGTCTGTCTGTCTGTCCGTCTGTCACCAGGCTATAGCTCATAAACCGTGATAGTTAGACAGTTGAAATTTTCACAGATGGTGTATTTCTGTTGCCGCTAGAACAAGAAATACTAAAAACAAAATAAAGTTCATAATTAAAGGGGGTCCCCATACAAAGAACGTGTTTTTAAACGCCATCTATCTAATTAGTTTCGGCAAAATGACATAGATGGCGCTAATAAACGAGCCCCGTCTTTCTAGATCGCGACCAAACCAAATATTCTTGGTAATATCAATTAATCAAATATATGAGGTTGAAACTGTGTTATGCTTCGTATTGTACGGAACCCTCCCTAAGTGTGCGATAAGAGACGCGATGCTGACTCGCACTTGGCCAGTTTTATTAATTTCTCCGGTATTTATTTACATACGCACGAAGTGACCCATTGAATGTCTTTTCTATATTGGTAACAATAAAGATATTTGTGTAATATTGTAGAGATTTGCGTTCATATTCCTCATAAGCACTTCCAAGAAATGCTGGAAGCATCGAGATTCCTTGCCAGAGTCTATGTTTCTCGCTAACTACCACCTTGGGGTCTTCAAGTCGCGAGTGAATAGGTAGTCTCCTAGGCAATCGTGCTACATTTTGGACCACCTCGTCACTTAACATCAGCTGAGATAGTGGTCAATCGCTTGCCTATTGAGCATAAAAAAGTGAGTTGGTATCAAAACTATACCAAACTTTTTTATCAGATTGGAAAATAATCAACTCCATCGAGCAATAATCGTAGAGCAACGGTCCCGGGGTACTACCACGTACCATTTAAACATTATTATTTCAATCTTACTAACATACCGTACCAAATGAAAACAGTTAGATGCTGTGATGAGAATCTTGCTTTATCTATCTTGGTTTTTGAACTGAAAACTTCTTTAACGGCGCTGAGAACTTTTTTAGGATGGGTAAAAATGTTAAACTCGCGTCAGGACACGCGTCAAGACAAGTGACCTGATCAAAAATTCGTAAGACAGAGGGAGAGTAGACCAAATGCACAACGTTAATTATTTTGTTTTCACTTCTGCCGGCACTCTCGGAAGTCTCGGAGCACATAAACCCTATCTTACTTTGTTATTGATTCTTGAAATGGAAGGTAAAATAACATAAACTAAAACAAACAAATAAATCATTTGCAAAACGAAAACGACCGACTTCAATTGTCATACCAGTCATTTTCATTGCCAAGTTTGAACAGTTTACTTCCATATCTCTGGAGATACTCACCTCAGACCTCAATGATATTATAATGGATTATCTAATACTATAAGAATCTTTGTCCTGACATACTGACTGACTCACTGACAGACAACGCACAGCCTAAACTGCTGGTCGTAGAGACTTGAAATTTAGAGGGTATATTTGTCTTAGTACGTAGGGGTGTAATAAGAAAGGATTTTTCAAAATTCACTACCCCTTAAGGGGATGAAATGGGGGTTCAAAGTTTGTATGAAGAAACAAGATTAGATAGTCTTTTCTATCCGAAACTTCACACAAGTGCTTCAGTACAAAAATAAGTAAATACGTGTTTCAGGTTTTTTTGGAATTCCACCCCTAAGAGGGTGAAATGGGGTAACAAAGTGTGAAAATCAATATTTTTTTTGAATTGCGCTGAAATTTGGCATACAGGTGGTTAGTATGACGTTAGTATCAGCTAAGAAAGGGTTTTCTAAAATTCACCCCTTAAAGGGATGAAACGGGGGTTCAAAGTTTCTATGGAGAAACAACATTAGATAGTCTTTTCTATTCGAAACTTAACACAAGTGCTTGAGTACATATATAAGTAAATACGTGTTTTAGGCTTTTTCGAAATTCGACCCCTAAGAGGCTGAAATGGGGTAACAAAGTCTGAAAATCAATATTGTTTCGGATTGCGCTGAAATTTGGCATACAGGTGGTTATAATAACGTAAGTATCAGCTAAGAAAGGATTTTCTAGAATTCACCCCTTAAAGGGATGAAACGGGGGTGCAAAGTTTCTATGGAGAAACATTATTAGAAAGTCTTATCTATTCGAAACTTCACAGAAATGCTTCACGACATAAATAAGTAAACACGTGTTTTAGGGTTTTTCGAAATTTCACCCCTAAGAGAGTGAAATGGGGTAACAAAGTCTGAAATTCAATATTCTTTCGGATTGCGCTGAAATTTGGCATGCAGATAGTTATTACGACGTTAGTTCCCTCTGAGTAAGAATTTTCCAAAATTCACCCCTGAAGGGGATGAAACGGGGGTTCAAATTTTGTATGGAGAAACAAGATTAGATAATCTTTTATATGCGAAACTTAACACAAGTACTTAAGTAAGTAAATACGTGTTTCAGGCTCTATCTAAATTGCACCCCTGAAATGGTGAAGTGGGGTAACAAAGTCTGAAATCATTATTGTTTCGGATTGCGCTGAAATTTTGCATGCAGATAGTTATTTTGACTTAGGTATCCGCTAAGAAAGAATTTTTCAAATTTCACTCTTCATGGGGATGAAGCGGGGGTACAAAGTTTGGATAGTCATTTTATTCGATATTTCACACAAATACTTCTAAGTAAATAAATAAGTAAATACGAGTTTCAGACTTTTTCAAAATGCCACCCTAAGAGCATAAACTGGGGTAACAAAGTCCAAAAATCAATATTGTTTCGGATTGCGCTGAAATTTAGAATGCAGATAGTTATTATGACGTAGGTATCCGCTCAGAAGGGAAAGGGATTTTCTAAAAATTCCTCCCGGATACTGAACGGGGATTCAAAATTTGTATGGCGAAATAATATGAGATAAAGTACGTGTAGGATTTTTTGAAATGGGGTATACCCCATTAACTATAGTTAACAAACTCTGAAGATTTGGGTTTTTCGGTTTTTATAAAAATGAATCCCGAATTGCCTTAGTCACGCGATAACATAAAAACGGGTGAACCGATTTGGCTCATTCTTATTTTATGTATTTAATGCTAGAATCGTTTTTACAATGGAAAGTTTTAAGTAAATAAAAGAAGTTTTTAACGCGGGCGAAGCCGCGGGGCACTTCTAGTAATGATATAATAATATTGAAGCTGTTTCCTATCAATAAAAAAAAAACATTAGAATCAGTTCGCCAGTAGGCATACGTAGGCATACGTAATACGTAGGCGTACGTCTAGCATAAGGATCTCAAGGACCTAAGTCTTAGCCTTCTTGGGTGTCCATCTACAGGTGGTAGAAATATAATATCTATTTTCCACCTGAATTGCTACCAAAGTCAGACTAGTTATTCTTGGACTAGTGCGTGCACCATCTTCGACCACATCATTACTTACCACCAGACGAAATAGTGGTCAAACGCTTGCCTATCAGATATAAGAAAGTTCAATCTCCGCCGTGCACCAATAGATTATTCTATTGAAAAATGTATGTGCGCTTTTCACAGAGGCCGTCCGGTGAAGGAAAACTTCGTTAAGAAACCTCCAACGCCCGCATGGTGGTAGTACACTATCTAGTCCGCCTAGCCAGCAAACCCTCAACTTTCGCCGAAATATCTGCTGTAATCCGACAGCTATCCTTGAGAGCCAGTTCCCATTCTAGGGCTAGCGTGCTACCATCCTCGACCGCATCAACTTGCCAACAGGAGATATAGCGGTGAAACGTGAACTATATGAAATATTAAAAAAAATGGTTTAGACGTAGATTGCAAGATTACAATGAGAATGGGTTAGATCTTATAGTAGCCCCCTGATGGAAGAGTGGAGTGCTGCCGTGGAAGATTGCACACCGATAGACCGTCATATTTCACCTTTTTTATTTTCCCCTCTATTTTTCCATTGATTCCACTATTCGGTCTGATTTTCCGTTTCCCGTATATTTGTTCCGGTATTTTGATTTCGTAAAATCTTGTGTTTTTATTTAGGTTCCGTTCATTGTATTTGATAGAAACTGGTCCATTGTTTTGTTAGGTTACGTAATTGGATATTTATTTGGATTGTCAGCGAATTGCAGTGTAAGAAGATGCAGCAAAAAACAATCATCATCATTAAAAGCCAGTATTCGTCCACTGCTGTACATAGGCCTCACTTATGGCACGCCACTGAGCTCAATCTTCAGCTCTTTGTTTCCAGCTACCAGCCACTGGCGATGACAGGACATTTGTGAGGTGTAAAACTGGTTGTAGAAGTCTTTAACTTCCCTGAGAATCTCCGGCTAACAAGCGACCAAAAATAATAAAGTACCATAGTCAAATCATGCAATACATTTTCCTAAATCCATCGTATCTAATAAAATTTAAGATAGTATTAATCAGTAATAAAGATTTTTCAGGCTAGGTAATTACTATACTTCAGTGCCTCAAGCTTTTAAGAATATAGGTAAGTACCTACACGCCAAATATTTACTAGAATTTATTTTTTACATTTTAGTTCATTATCCCAGATAAAAGCTTGTTTTTAGGAATATTTTTTACTTATAATATATTAACATTTTAGTTCATTGTCCCAGATAAAAGCTTGTTTTTAAAAATATTTTTTTCTTTTAATTTATTTTTAACTTTTTAGTAGGAAGGTATAGATACCGACTACCTACCTACTACCTAAGTATTTAAAAGAAGGCGTGATGTTTTAAAATATTTCACGGATTTTTGATGTGATTATGGGTAAAGTGCTCTTTAAGGAGAATCAATCGACTCGGTGGGGCTATGTTGCTTTATGACAGAAATGCCATGGCCACTTTACAGCTTCATCATCAGATCTTGCCTATCATTTATGTGTAAAGTGCTCCTCAAGACGAATCATTTGAGCCCACATTCACTGGGGTGACGTTATTGTATGAGACACAGAGATGCCGTGGCCACCTTCCAGCTTCATCACCAGTCGCTAAATATCATCTAGGTGTAAAGTTCTCTTCAAGACGAATCAATCGAGCCCTAACTCGGTATAGTAACGTTCATTTATCACAGAGATGCCGTGGCCACCTTCCAGCTTCATCACCAGTCGCTAAATATCATCTAGGTGTAAAGTTCTCTTCAAGACGAATCAATCGAGCCCTAACTCGGTACAGTAACGTTCATTTATCATAGAGATGCCGTGGCCACCTTCCGTCTCCATCATCAGACCAGCTCCATGGTACCATATCATTGTATTGTCACCGAAGATACATAAGTACACCAAATTTGAGTCCAATCGGACATCCGAAAGTGGGTCTAATTTAGCTTCCAAGATTCCACCCGAACATACATACATACATACATTGCAATAAAAGCTTGTAATAAGCAAGACACTTGATGATAACGTCGAGCTGTAACATCAACTATTGAAATTTGAATTTGAAATACATGGTTTGCTAAATTCTGTATTATAGAGTTTTTTCTATGATTATACATTACTAATCTGTAAACACACGTGTACGGATTTTAGTTGTTTTATTTAGAAGACTTAGCTTCTAGTCAAATTTCATTATTCTAGGTCAACGGTAAGTATTGATATTGTAATCCATATTAGGGAGGACTCCCTATAGGTTTTGATTTTCTTGTGAAAGTATGCGACATTATAATTTTTTTGACATTTTACAAGTTTGAATTTATCACAACTAAAAGTGACCGTGACTCGGGTATTTGATATAAGTTTAAACTTGATACCTCTCCGGGTTCCTGAGAAAAAGGGTCTTGATAGATAGACAGACAGACAACAAAGTAATCCTATAGGGGTTCCTTGTTTTCTCTTGCGATACAGACTAGTCAAAGCTTTTTTATGGCCTCATATGTCAGATATGTATCTGACACGTTATCAGCAACCTGTGAAACTGGCTCTCAGTGTAAATAATAACGTAGAAAAGTCTCAAATTCATAATGCACCGTGATTATATTATAAGGGTAGGAGTAAACCATCCCCTGTTATAAATCAGTGAAGTAATATTTAGGTATTCACTTTGAAGATTCCGACCACTCTGCTGGGAAATATTCACCATAAGTTATTTTCATTTTGATGTAAAATTAACGCATTTAGTTTTAATGAGGATTAAATGGAGGACTTACTCTGGCTTTGAAGACAATTTCATTTATTATTAATTTTTCGAGAGGTGTGGATGTTTGTAGCATTGATTTAATTATTGTTTTTAAGAGACTAGATGATACCTGCGACTTCGTCCACGGACACCGAGAATTGTATCACTGTAACGCTCTGTCAATAAGCATTTGTGTGATTTGAGATTTTTAAGTTCTGTGTAAAAATCATTATATTATTTTCAATAAACTAACCTATGTTCATCCTTATGCTATAAAATATCTGATGTGATATGTCTGATCATCTGATCTGATCTGATCTGTGTGATGCTGCCAGATTTTTGTATGATATTGTTAGGCATTATAACTCTTAAGCTGAATTTAATGTTAAGGGTATGATGGGGCTGGCATACCATTTGGCAAAAGTCCCTAATAATTTGTAGATTATAAAAAATTAAAAAATCTCTTCGATATATTTCAGTAAGATCGGATCTTTCGTTTAAGGTACGGACACACCGCAGCGTCCTGCGAGCGCGATCTAGGCGGCGATCAGATAGCGCAGTAGTATTTGTACCGACTGGTTCACACCAAACGCGATCAGAAAACAATTGAAAATAAACCGGCCAAGTGCGTGTCGGGCCACGCGCAGTGTAGGGTTCCGTAGTAGGCTGTTATTCAAAGCAAGTCTTTACCCGTTATAAACAAGCAACTAGGTACTCCGTCTTTGTCACTTTAAAGGATTTATTCTAAAGATTTTGTATTTGGTACAAAATTAGCCAACACCCAAGTTCAACGACTATTACTGCTAAACTAATAAAGCTTTCTTAACAGCTTTAATTTTCCTTTAAAGTTCATGAAATGCGTAAAATGCAAATGTATGCAAAAAAAAAATGTAAAATGAAATGTGTGAAATGCGTATTATCACGAATTTTCTCAGATTTTTCAAGCCAGCAGTTTAGCTTTTAGAGGAGGGGGGGGGGGGGGAAGGACGCGATTAACGGTCTCTTAGCAAAACCTCGGACAGACAGACAGACGGACATGACGAAACTATAAGGATTCCTTGTCAGGATTACGGAACCCTAAAAAAAGGAGCATTATATCAATGTTCCGCATGAACAGGAAGTCTTCCAAATAGCTTAGCACCATCAAGGAGAATATCTGCCAACATAACCTTAAGGTGTTCCGACGGCACGCATCCCTTGAGAATCAGACCATTCTAGGTCTAGCGAGTTCACCATCTTTGACCTCATCACCATTCACCACCAGGTGATATAGTAGTCAAACCTTAGCCTAGGTATAAGATATAAAAACATAACAAAATAATATAGTTTAAAAACTAAAAAAGAACCGACTTCAATGCCGCGCTATTCATTTTCAGTACCAAGTTTTTGAGGGCCGGGTGGCGTAATCGGGAGAACGTTCGGCTTTGATGCCGTGGTACCGAGTTCAAACCGCCGTGCACCAATGGATTTTTCTATCGAAAAATGTATGTGCGCTTCTTACAGTGGCCCTCCGGTGAAGGAAAACTTCGTTAAGAAACCAACAACCCCCGCATGGTGGTAGGACACTATCTAGTGTCCGCCTGGCCAGCTACCAACCTCAAGTTAGAAAATCTGTCACCAAAAACATCTAATGTGTTCCGGCAGCTATCCTTGAGAGCAAGTTCCCATTCTAGGCCTAGCGTGCTTACCTTCGACCGCATCATCACTTACCAACAGGTGAGATAGTGGTCAAACGCTAGCCTATAACGTATAAAAAAATAAAAAACAATTTTGAGGTGTTTATCTCAATATCTCTGGAGATACTTATCAGACCTCGATAAAATTACCATGGTACCACATCTATATCCTATCTCCTTCGGATATCTCCTTTCCAACAAAAAAGAATAATCAAAATCGGTTCATAAACGACGAAGTTATCCGCGAACAAACAATAAAAATATATATATATATATATATATATACGGTCGAATTTAAAAACCTCCGCCTTTTTTGAAGTCGGTTAAAAAATACGAACAAATTGAGCAACTTTACCTTTTTTGAGTCGGTTGAAAATGTTGACTCATATTCAAACAAATATCAGTGACGTCACGTCTAATAAATTCAACTGCGATGTGTGAACTCATAATATAATAATATATAATACATTCTTAAGAGGCCTGTGACTGGCTCGTTCTCCATACAAACCGTATACCAAAATATTTTAAAATTGCACCATACTTTTTAGCCGAATGGCAAAAAACGGAACCCTTATAGATTCGTCATGTCTGTCTGTCTACTACACAATTGACACTTGGTAGGTAGATATGGTAGGTATAGGTAAGTGTAGGTAGACGTTGAGGTTCCTAAAATCATTTTTTCCCAAAGTCTATTATATTTGAAAGATAGGCGCGTCCCCCCCCCCCCCCCCCCCCCCCCTCCTTCTAACTTATAAGTATTGGAGTGAAAAATCTAAAAACAAAATATGCTGTAGATCTCAATGAAAACTAACAACAAAAATTGGTTTAAACGAGATACAGTGATATGGCGACCGCAAAGATAACTTTGTTTTTCATACAAACACTATGGAAAACCAAGTTAATTTGTTAGTTGCTAAAAATTATAGTTATAGAATACTTTACTGTGTTACGGAACCCTTAGAGTGCGAGTCCGACTTGTACTTGGCCAGTTTTTTTATTTACTATAGGCTAGCGTTTGACCACTATCTCGCCTGGTGATGAGCGATGATCTGGTCGAAGTGGGTGAACACACTTTTATCACTTTTTGAAAATAATGCTGTTATTCAGACTTGACTGTAGTAACGTGGGTTTCTATACGTTTTTTGTTCTGTATTAAAAATTACAATTCTAACACGATAGAGATTCATCATCATCATTATCAACCGGTATCAGTCCACTGCTGGACATAGGCCTTCCTCACACCACAGAGCCCGATCTTCGGCTCTTTGTTTCCAGTCACAGCCCATCGCTTTGCGAATGTTGTCGCTCCACCTGCTCTCAGGGCGTCCTACCAAAGGTCTACGTTAAAACGGTCACTATGTTTGCTAATAGCGGTCTCCACTCTAGAACCAGTCTACCACAACAGTTATCGGTCCTTCGGCAAATATGATAGAGATAAACATCGTCACATTTTTTTTAATATCTTATAGGCTAGCGTTTGGCCACTATCTCACCTGTTGGTAAGTGATGATGCGGTCGAAGATGGTAAGCACACTAGGCCTAGAATGGGAACTGGCTCTCAAGGATAGCTGCCGGAACACATTAGATGTTTGGCGACAGATTTTCTAACTAGAGGGTGATAGCTGGCCAGGCGGACACTAGATAGTGTCCTACCACCATGCGGGTTGTTGGTTTCTTAACGATGTTTTCCTTCACCGGAGGGCCACTGAATAGAATCTTAGATAAATAACTCGTCCAAATTGTTTAACAATAGATTATAGTATCAACAAAGTATTGCAAAATCATGAATGTTTCATGACTACTTTTTATAGAACATTTTATAGCCTTACATTGCAGCTGAGTACGGCCGTCACTGAACCCTTAAGTTTACAATACGAACCAGTTCTGTGATCCTCAAAGAAAACATCTCAAAATTCAACCAACCCTACATCCAAACTCAAACACAATTTGTTACGTTTATATATTTTACAACGTATTAACAAACATACTCTATAAACAAAACAAGCTCTGTGTAACCGTATTAAGGTGTAAAGTAGATTGGCAGGAAGTAGAGCCTATAAGGAGAGTGGTGAACTGTCTAAATATTGACTTGAGACTTAGTAGATTCGACGGAGAGAAATGTGTCCGAGCGTCTAGGTGTCAGCTCTTATTTGTGAAGCAATAGAAACCGCAATAAGATGTGTGCAGCTCCAAGAAGATGTTAGGGTTAGTTCACACCGAGACGCGACGTGTTGCGATGCGACGCGACACGACGTGACGATGCTTGCGGTTCCGCGCGGTGTAGCCCGGGGCGGCGCAACGCAGCAAAACGCGCGGCGCCGTCGGATTACTTCAATGAAATGCGTATATTTTCAACCGATTACCAAAAATGAGGAAGTTCTCAATTCGTCTGTTTGATTTTATTCATTTGTTAATTTTTTTGTATTACGTAACGCGATTACTCCGTCAATTGTAAACCGATTCGAATGATCAATTTTTTTAATTGTTAGAGTACATTTGCGAGTTGGCCCCATCGTAATTTCATCGAGATCTGATAAGTATCTCCAGAGATATGGAGATAAACACCTCAAACTTAGTACAGAAACTGACTCGCGTGTCGTGGAAGTCGGCTGTTTTAGTTTTTAAACTATGTCAATTATTGTGTAGTAAATAGTAGTTATATTGTGTATCACGTGGCTTCTCGCTGCGCCGCGCGGTGCAGCGCGATGCCGCCAAATTACAACAATAAAATGTGTATCCTATTTTGTTCCAAATAAAGTTTTTTTTTGTATTGCTCTCTTGAAACGTGCGCTACGCGTCGCGTAGCTATCTGAGTTGACCCTTACAGTGACGTGTGGACACCGAGATGATTTTACGTTGAAGATGTTTGCTAACATGGATATAGGTTGCTTGATGGATATAGAATAAAGGTGGAGCGAACCGTACAGAGTAAAGCCGGAAGGTATAAAAGAACGATACTAAACTTGTGCTAAAGCATTTATTGTTTGAAAAACCCGTAGGCGTAAAGGATGGCACGGGTGTCCTTACACAGGTGCTAGAAGCAAATTGTATCTGTCTGTATAATGTCGATGTTCCGCTTGACTAGCTACCAAAATGTAGCCTACCATCAAGCAGAAAATTTGCCGCCATAACCTTACGGTGTTCCGATGGCACACATCCCTTGAGAGTCAGAGTATTGACACAGTTTTACAATCATACAGTTTGGAATCGAATGTACTTGCGCAGAGCAACGGCGGGGTACTCGCGGGGAGGCGGGCGGCGCGGACCCGCGTCCCACAATCTCGCTTAGTTTGTGGGATCGCACGAGGGACACCGTGAACGTGAATGCACAAGCCAGTTTTAGTTACGAGCTTCATTGGTGGACATTTGTTCTGTGTATGTATGTTCCGACTGCAAAATACAACAAAGACTTACGATTTCATTTATTAATTTAATATGATGTAGAGTTCATATTTATTTTTTACAAATGAGTAATTACCTAGGTATTTAGAAAAATTGAGTTGAGGTTAAAAAATGATAAGTTTCTGAAAAAAAAAACTATCGGCTTCATTAATATTTGGTATGAAGGCTCTATATAAACTAAGGTTTGTAAATACATACGCATCACGTCGCTATACGTGTTGTATGCCCAGTTTAATATCGCGATGATTATTTATTCTGTCATTTTAGTGAGTACTTGACGAGTTAACTCTACCGACAAATTTCGACCCCCACTGTTTTAACGCAACCGTACAAAATGTTAATTAAATCGTTTACCAACTCGAGAACTATAGTGCGTTTTGTTCAACAATTTCTAGCGGTGGAGAGAACTGTGTTGCAGTAACGAAGCTTGGTACAAATGCTTTAGTGTGTGGACTAACGCATTTTTGATACGGATCGACATAGTTCAAAGGCTTAGCAAACTGAAATGGCAGTGGGCTGGTCATATCTGCCGCAGAACTAATAAACGTTGGGGTAGACTTGTCGACTTAGCGAATCGGAAAACGTAGCGTAGGACGTCCTGGTGGAGTGACGATATACGCGCGCAAAGTGGTAGGCAGTGACTGGAAAAGAAGAGCTGAAAATCGAGCTCAATGGCGTATCTTAGGAGAGGCCTACGTCCAGCAGTGGACTGATTCCGGCTGATTATGATGATGACACGGTGGGTGAACTCAGCTCTGAAAACTACTACTACTTTTTTTAGTAGTTTTCACTCAGCTGTAGATTAACTTAATTACTAACAGAGCCTTGAGGGCTCTGTTAGTAATTATACGAAATTGTATTGCGTGACCTTTGTCACTGGAATATGTGACAAGTTAGCGGTGTTCAGGTTACATAGTATAACTTTAATAATCTGTGGTTCAGGGGCCGTTGCTCACCTGATTTATTTATAATGACTTCATACTGCGTGTTTGAATAAAAATAACTTTTTATAATGACGCCAAGTTGCTATGGTGCTCTGGGTTTCTATAATATATGGTACGTGAAATACACCAGAATTTTGTTAAATATTTACTGGTATCGTTTAGTGTTAATAATCGTTATTTTTGCTAATAAATGATGGCATTATTTAGTTTAATGGTAGTATTAAACGGGTTTATTGCATTTTTATACCATATTGGTAGATTTAATGTGGGAATCGGGATGAACTTTGACTTGGATGAGCAACTCAATTAGATACGGTAATTATGTGACTTAGGTTTTAGAAGAGCATGAGCATTTTAAAAGAGCAAAATGAATACACAGCGTGACCCCGAACTAAATAAGTTAACAAGTAAATGCTGACATAGCCACTCGTCCGCGACGGAAGTGCGATCCGATCTCTACTTGAATTATACTCAAAAATAAGATACGACTAATGTGATTGTACGGACCAGCGGTTATGAAAGGGTTAAATTAAAAGCCGGTATTGATTGTGAGACAGTAGAGAGGAGTTAGTTTTTATTTTTTCAACTCACTTCCAAAAAGGAGGAGGTTTTCAATTCATCTGTGTGTTGTTTTTTTTTGTATGTATCTTACGAGATTACTTCGTGAATTGTTAAACGATTTGAATGATTATTTTTTTAATTCGTAGTCTACATTTTCAATGTGATCCCAACGCAATTTCATCGAGATCTGATAAGTACCTCCAGAGATATGAAGATAAACGTCTCAAACTTGCTACTGAAACTCACTCGCGCGGCATGGAAGTCGGTTGTTTTAGTTTTTAAACTATCTTAATTATTTCATATCGTATAGGCTAGCGTTTCACCAATATCTAACCTGTTAGTAAGTGATGATGTGTTCGAGGATGGTAGCACGCTAGGTCTCGAATAGGAACTGGCTCTCATGGACAGCTGCCGGAACACAATAGATGTTTTGTCGAGAGATTTTCCATTGTGGGTGGTAGCTGGCCAGGAGGACACTACATAGTGTCCTACCACCATGCGGGGATTGGGGGTTTTGAACGATGTTTTTACTTCATTGGAGGGCCACTGTGAAATACGCACATACATCTTTCAATTGAAAAATCCATTGGTGCACTGCGGGGTTTGAACTTTCTAACTTTACCTTACCTTTTGTTATTTTACTGCAAGCAATATTTCTCTTGATGTGACGTTGTGGTTTGAAATGAAATTGTAGTATCAGAGCGGAAGGTGATTGATAAGGCGCTGGGCTACGGCTTTAGTCCAATCCATTTAGTGCAACTATCATAAGTTGTCTTTCAAGCTGGTGAGCACCAAAGTTGGTTGTCAGAATTCTGTGAGCTAATTGTTCGAAATGTTTTTAATTATTATTTGTGCTTCAAACTGCAGCCAAAGTGGTGAGAGTGGTTACTCAAGAGTTTGTGAGTAGTAACCACCCAAGGGATCACTAGTGTTGAGGGGTGACTAATATTATAAAAAAGTTTGTAACTTGTTAACCAATCACGCCTAAATTATTATGTGTTCTGTGCCTAAACGGACGATCCGATCTTACTGAAAGAGAAAGAGAAAGAGAAAGAGAAAGAGAAAGAGAAGGAGATACTTTATAGCATGAGGATGAACAAAGACTACTTATTGTTAACATAAAATCATAATAATTATTTACTTTTCACAAATGAAACCCTATTTCCCTTGGTTACGCCATAACTTGATACGGGTGGACCGATTTGGCTAATTCCTTTTTGTTGTGTTTGTAACGGTAAGGACAAGGTTTTTATAACAGAAAAGTTTTGTTTCGAAACCGCAGGCCATACCTAGACCAGGGACAAATAAGTGACAATCGCCCTCGAAAACTGAAATCAGTTCAGAACCACATTCCTGCTGGTTTCGATATAAAAAAAATTTAAACTATACTGTCAGCAGTTTGGATTGTTGATAGAATAGCGGCAAAGTGCTTGTATATTTCTTATAACACAAAGCTTTCGAAACTATAAACAATACCAAACATTAAAAACATTTTAACATTTTTAGCTAGCTCATTTCTTACCATATTAAACAGCCGTATATACCAAATAATGTCTATTTGCCCACTAATTTTATGTCCCGTATTTTACCTTTTTACTTCCAAAAAACACACAAAGATAACGCACAATTACTAATTTAAAATTCACACTACCAAATAAAACGGACTTCCCTAACAAATAAACACCGGTCAAAGCCGACAACTCGAGTACTGCCAAAACAACATAACTTTAACTGCAGTCAAGCTGGCGCAATGACGGTAGCGATCACGAGTTTATCAGGTAGTTGTCGTAGTGCCAAACTATGTCGTAGTAGTGCCTAGTGATACGAGTAGGTAGTAGCATACAGCACGTGTGGCAACTTTGTGCAATAATAAAACAAAATTAAAACCACCCCCGACTGCAATTTGTATCTGTTTATTTTGTTTATTGAGACCATTTCAATGAGCCTAAACATGACATCTCAGACGAGGAGTTCAGTATTCTGCAAATTCAAGGAGATGTATCAGCATTAGGTCAAATTCACCATATTTATTCTGGCATCAATGAAATAACAGGATACTGAATTTCAAGTTAATAACTTTAAGGTGTGTTTCAAGTGTAAAAGCGTAGTTAGGTTTACCCAAGTAACTCCTACCTAATAACACCATCACATAACACACTACCTCTTACCTAATCGCACCTAAAAGGACGATTGGATCTTACTGAAATTTAACAATTAGATACTTTATAGCTTAAGGATGAACATAGGCTATTAAATTTTTAGTGTACGTAAACTAAGTCGCGGGTATTAGCTAATTACTTTTCAACTGAAAAAGAAGGAGGTTCTCAATTCGACTGTTTTTTTTTATGTTTGTTACTTCAGAACTCCGTCGAATCTTGACCGATTTGAAAAAATATTTTTTTGTTTGAGAGATTCTGCCTCCCGTTTGGTCACATTCAAATTTTATTGAGGTATGATAAGTATACCCGGATATATAGAGATAAACATCTCATTGTATACCTTGATGACATATGCATTTGTATACCTTGACGACATGATACTACTGGCTATTTTGACTATCGCGGCATGTGAAGGCGGTTTTTTTTCGTCTTGTACGATCATAAATTATGAATACTGTATTTGGTATATATAGTTACTGTATTACCACAGATTATATAATAGTTACTACGGTATTACTGACGATTTCGCCACCGCCACCGCGTTTATTTGACAGCACTTTTACAATTTTCACGGCAACTGAGCATTTTAACCTATTGTCTATTTCAATAGATGAAGGTATGAGATTAAATGTTAATCATATACGTGTTAAAAGGTCATTCACACATTAATTACTATTTACAATAGTTTTATGAGCAGTTTAAGTTGAGCCCTTGGTGGATTTTTTATGGTGTACTGTAAAAGTGTTGTTGCCATTCGTGTTTTACTTTAGTAAGTTTAATGGTAGTTAAACTGAATCAAACGAGGTCGTTTTATTTTGTTTGGCTAAATAACTGGCAGTGGTGTTGGAATATTGGCCTATATACTGTTTGGGAAGAGGTGAAGGAATAAAAATGTAATTTCCTGCTTTTTCAACAACTTCTAACAAGGAGGAGGTTCTCAATTTGTTTTAAATATGTTTTATGCTTAACATTTCTTGCGAGATTATTCCGCTAATTGTGAACCGATTTGAATAATTTTATATCAGACTTTACAAAAAAAGAAGAGGAGTGTATTTAAAAATGAATAAAAATGTAAATTTCAATTCGACTGTATTTAAAAATGAATAAAAATGTAATGTTCTCAATTCAACTGTATTTAAAAATGAATAAAAATGTTATTTTCAATTCGGCTGTATTTTAAAATGAATAAAAATGTATGAATAAACATGTAATTAAAAAAATGTATGAATAAAAATGTAATGTTCTCAATTCGACTGTATTTAAAAATGAATAAAAATGTAATTTTCAATTCGACCGAATTTAAAAATGAATAAAAATATATGAATAAATATGTAATTAATAAAAATGTATGAATAAAAATGTAATGTTCTCAATTCGACTGTATTTAAAAATGAATAAAAATGTAATTTCCTGCTTTTTCAGCTAACTTCCAACAATGGCACAAAATAATGAATAGTACACAATGGGGAGGTTCTAAATTTGTTTTATGTTTAACTTTTGTTGCGAGATTATTCCGCTAATTGTGAACCGATTTGAATGATTTTATTAATAGACTTTACAAAAAAGGAGGAGGTTAGGAGGTTAGGAGATATATATATTTTTTATTTTTGTTACCTCAGAACTCCGTCAAAACTTTGACGATTTGAAAAATTATTTTTTTAATTTGAGAGAGTATGCCTTCCGTTTGGTCTCATTCTAATTTTGTCGAGATCTGACAATTATCTTCGGAGATATGGAGATAAACAATATAAGCAAATTTGGATACTTTGATGTCATGCTTATAACTACTGGCTACTTTGACCATCACGGCAAGAGAAGTGGGTTTTTTTCGTTCTGTAAACGATCGTAAATTATTTTTGAGTAGGGTACATACTCAAGCTAGTGTTATTGAACGATTCACTGAGATCTGATGAATGTCTCCAGATATGGAGATAAACACCTCAAACTTGCTACTGATAATATCGTTTAAAAACTAAATAATATCGTTTAAAAACTAAAAAACAACCGACTTCAATGCCGCGCTATTCATTTTCAGTACCAATTTTGAGATGTTTATCTGAATATCTCTGGAGATACTTATCATACCTCGATAAAATTACCATGGTACCACACTTGGGATATCTCCTTTCGAACAAAAAAAGAATAATCGAAATCGGTTCATAAACGACGAAGTTATCCGCGAACAAACATAAAAAAATATTCATTTTCAGTACCAATTTTGAGATGTTTATCTCAATATCTCTGGAGATACTTATCATACCTCGATAAAATTACCATGGTACCACACTTGGGATATCTCCTTTCGAACAAAAAAAGAATAATCGATATCGGTTAATAAACGACGAAGTTATACGCGAACAAACATAAAAAAAAAAAAAAAAAAAAAAAACAAAAAAAAAATATACGGTCGAATTGAGAAACCTCCTCCTTTTTTTGAAGTCGGTTAAAAAGAACCGACTTCAATGCCGCGCTATTCATTTTCAGTACCAATTTTGAGGTGTTTATCTCAATATCTCTGGAGATACTTATCAGACCTCAATGAAATTACAATGGGACTACCTCAAAAACGTACTGTACCGATAACAAAGAGAATCATCCGAATCGGTTCAGAATTGACGGAGTAATCGCGTAACACACACAAAAATAAAATAAAATAACATAAAGACGAATTGAGAACCTGCTTTGTTTTCGGAAGTCTGTTGAAAAGATAACAGTCCTACGGTTCAAGACCCATCGAACCTCAAGAAGGTTTCCAAATTTGACCCTCAGTCATGTTCGCTCGCGCAATAATAGCGCTCGCGACGCACGCGCAACTATTTATTTTCTTTGTAAGAATTGTTTCAGGAACTTTTGTGAAGAGTCAAACAATTGAACAGCACAACTTCGTATACCTAACCAAAATGATTTATGACTTTAACAATAGAGGATATTGAGTTCGACTTTGGGGTCATCTATGGTGACTTGGGCTAAGAGATCATCGATCTAGACCTCAAAGGTCATAAAGACACAATAACGCGGGCGAAGCCTCGGGTAACAGCTAGTAATATAATAATTATTTATGATCGTACAAAACGAAAAAACCGACTTCACAAGCCGCGATAGTCACATTAGTTAGTAGCCAGTATCATGTCATCAAGGTATACAAATGCATAGATTTTGGAGTTCAAGATGTTGATGGGTTACTATCAGATCTATCTATATACTCTCAGATCTATCTATTTACTATCAGATCTATCTATTTACTATCAGATCTATCTATTTACTATCAGATCTATCTATATACTCTCAGATCTATCTATTTACTATCAGATCTATCTATTTACTATCAGATCTATCTATTTACTATCAGATCTATCTATTTACTATCAGATCTATCTATTTACTATCAGATCTATCTATTTACTATCAGATCTATCTATTTACTATCAGATCTATCTATATACTCTCAGATCTATCTATTTACTATCAGATCTATCTATTTACTATCAGATCTATCTATTTACTATCAGATCTATCTATATACTCTCAGATCTATCTATTTACTATCAGATCTATCTATTTACTATCAGATCTATCTATTTACTATCAGATCTATCTATTTACTATCAGATCTATCTATTTACTATCAGATCTATCTATATACTCTCAGATCTATCTATTTACTATCAGATCTATCTATTTACTATCAGATCTATCTATTTACTATCAGATCTATCTATATACTCTCAGATCTATCTATTTACTATCAGATCTATCTATTTACTATCAGATCTATCTATTTACTATCAGATCTATCTATTTACTATCAGATCTATCTATTTACTATCAGATCTATCTATTTACTATCAGATCTATCTATTTACTATCAGATCTATCTATATACTCTCAGATCTATCTATTTACTATCAGATCTATCTATTTACTATCAGATCTATCTATTTACTATCAGATCTATCTATATACTATCAGATCTATCTATTTACTATCAGATCTATCTATTTACTATCAGATCTATCTATATACTATCAGATCTATCTATTTACTATCAGGTCTATCTATATACTATCAGATCTATCTATATACTATCAGATCTATCTATTTACTATCAGATCTATCTATATACTATCAGATCTATCTATTTACTATCAGATCTATCTATATACTATCAGATCTATCTATTTACTATCAGATCTATCTATTTACTATCAGATCTCGATAAATTTGAATGGAAATAAACAGGAGGCATAATTTCTCAAAACAAAAAATATTTTTTCAAATCGGTTCAGATTTGACGGAGTTCTGTAATAACAAACATTTAAAAAAAACTGTCGAATTGACGATCCTCTTTTTTTGTAAAGTCGGTAAAAACCCATGACATTGCTTCTTGACCGTTATGTTAACTTAATAAACTTGTCAGACGATCTATCCAAACGAAATACTTATTTAATTCCGATTGAATAATATCATATTTTGGAAGGTTTAATTAACGTTGCAGGCAACAAATAAACTGTACCGTAACTTAACCATCGAATGTTATACTGTATTAACACGAAACAACCTAATAACGTTCGCAATTATCCCTTTTGTTTGATCGGAAGAAATAAAGTTTTTTTTATTCATTCACAGATTCGTAAACACGGAGGGTCACGGAACCCTTTCTGAAATTATTGGAGGCCCTTCGTACAAATTAAATACCAAACACGGTTTCCGCTTAACGAACCGTTTTGAAAAAAATGCTTTCTTTTTAAAATGTATTCTTTTTTTAAATTAAGTGCCGAGATCTGCCAGTGACATTGTTTTATGTGATGGTTTGCCACTTAATTAATTACCAAAAACAAATGTTTTTGATTTTTTAAAATGTATAATTTGTATGATGGCTCTGGATGAAATGTTTAAAAAAGTAAGTAATAGAAAACAAAAAATTGTATATTATTGTTATTCCATTTTTACCCACAACGGAAGGAGACTATACATGCGTTTGGGGTGAGAGGATGTTTGTTTATTTGTGTGTGCAAATCCATGTTGCCATTTTTCTCCAAAACTACTAGTCCGATCTTGTTGCAGATTTCAGTTATGGGTTTGGGTGTCACTGGTGCATGTTTGTAGATAGGTGTTACGGTGACAACTCGCCAGGGTCGCTGCAGTAATCATTTGTTGGTGCAAATCGATGTTGCAATTTTTCTTCAAAACGACTAGTCCGATTTTGATCCAATTTTCAGTTATGGTTCGTGTTTGATTGGTGCATCTTCTTAAATAGCTGTTACGGTGTCAACTTACCAGGGGGCGCCGCAGTAAACATTTGTTTGTGCAAATCCATGTTGCCATTTTTCTCCAAAACTACTTACTAAAACTCCTAAACTTCGATTTTGTCTTTAAACGGTTCGTAATTAATCAGTGGTGGATCTTAGATAGATGTTATTACGTTAATTTTCTAAAGGACATTGTCGTGGGTGTTGATTCAAAATTTTAATTTTGTTACTTGTTATAATTATTGTTTTTGTTTTGCTTAACGAATAAATAATTAAATATTTGTTCGTAGCTTTAATTTTTTTAAGTCATTGTACAATTTCTGTACCCATGTAGAGTAGCAAAGCCAACATCATTAAAAAGAGACTAACGGAGACAATATAAAAAAAACATTTAGCTAGAATATCTGTAGAATATCTACTTCAACGAACATATTAAATATTTTATTTTCCAGCATAAACAAAAATATTTAAATTGTGTCTATTTTAACAGGAAATAACTGTCACTGGACTACTATTATTTTTTTGTTATTTTTGCTACTAAATGTTTTCCAAAAACAAATAAACATAAAATACAGGTACATTATTAGTATCGAGGAAACATCAAGTGGCTTATCTAACAAATAAATCGATCGTCCATGTTAACCCTAAAATACCGACGCGGGGTCTCGCGTGACCCAACCAATTATTTTCCGAACTCCGAGTCAGTTGAGCGACTTTTATCTAAATTACAAATGCAGCACACTGTAATGTGTTAATACGTACGCACCGTGAAACTCTGTTATGGTCAATAAACGTGTGATAATGTGTTGATTTTACTTTTTAGGCGATTTTGGCTTTAATTGGTACAGAAGTGCAACTGTTCGTGATAAAACTGAATGTGAATAACGGTTTACGAATTAATGAAAACAAGATAATTATAATAAAACAGAAAATATATTAAGTGTTTCGCCTTTTTAAGAGGATTAACTCTTGCTAGTCGTTGTTTGAAAGTCGTTTAAAATTAATTATTTAAAAAAAATCAATATAAAATGTTTTTTTTTTTTTTTTATTCGTTATAGGCTAGCGTTTGACCACTATCTCACCTGTTGGTAAGTGATGATGCGGTCGAAGATGGTAAGCACGCTAGGCCTAGAATGGGAACTGGCTCTCAAGGATAGCTGCCGGAACACATTAGATGTTTGGTGACAGATTTTCTAACTTGAGGGTGGTAGCTGGTCAGGCGGACACCAGATACTGTCCTACCATCATGCGGAGGTTGTTGGTTTCTTAGCGATGTTTTTCCTTCACCGGAGGGCCACTGTGAAGAGCGCACATAAATTTTTCGATAGAAAAATCCATTGGTGCACGGCGGTTTGAACTCGGTACCTCTGGCATCAAAGGCAAGCGTTCTCCCGATTGCGCCACCGGGCCCTCGAAAACTTTTTGTTGTAAAAAACAGATTTTTAATGGAAAAATACATGCTCCTTTTTGTTATCTCTAGTGCCCTATTTATTTTTTCATAACAAGTGTCGCTGTTGATGACAATTCGATCCCATATATTTTGTATAAGTATGTGAAATGTTTTACGAATATGTACGCCATAGTGGGTCAAAAATTAATTAAAAAAAATATAATAAAAAAGCAAGCCGATGACAAAATAAAATCAACATGGAAAGTCATTAATACAGAAACTGGAAAAATTAAGCAGAGGGACGGTAAAATTATGTTAAAAGTTAATAATAAATTAATCATAGATAATAATGATGTCGCTAACACATTTGTTGAGTACTTCTCACAAGTACCTATTATTACTACTCAGCCTTTAAACTCTTCCCCTAAGGATGCTTTTGTTTTACTATCGAAGTGTGTGAATGTATGTGACTCTATGTTTGAGTTCAGACACATAAATTCAATATCAATTATCAAAACTTTTAAAATGCTCAATCAAAAGAAAACCGAGGATCTGTGGGGTATGTCAACCAAAGTACTTAGTTATATTATTAATGCAATTAGCCCTCACTTAGCGTTTATTTTTAACAGATGCGTCGATGAAGGTGTCTTTCCTGATGTAATGAAAAAAAGTAAATTAATTCCCCTATACAAATCAGTGAACAAAAATGACCCTTCAAACTATAGACCAATCTCTATATTACCGGCGCTCAGTAAAGTTTTTGAAAAAGTTATATTAGACCAGCTTTTGGCACATTTTAATATTAATCATCTTTTAAATCACAAACAATATGGTTTCACTAAGGGGCGTTCTACTACTGATGCTGGAGTAGATCTTCTTAAACATATATTTGATGCCTGGGAGAAAGCACAAGATGCTATCGGCGTTTTCTGTGACTTATCTAAAGCGTTTGATTGCGTCTGTCACAAAACGCTAATTTGCAAATTAAAACACTACGGCGTTAACGGAAAAGCACTTGATCTGGTCTCATCCTACCTCAGTAATAGAATACAGATGGTTGAGGTCAATGGCGTCAGGTCATCTGGATCCCTCATAAAAATGGGAGTTCCGCAGGGATCGATCTTAGGACCATTTTTATTTCTAGTTTATATTAATGACTTGCCGTCTTTCGTGCAAAACTTATGTGACATTGTTTTGTTCGCGGATGATACATCCTTAATATTCAAAATAGATAGGATTGCGCCTGGATTTGACGATGTTAATAAATCAATCGCACAGGTTTTGAATTGGTTTACAACCAATAACTTATTACTGAACGCCAAAAAAACTAAATGTATTAAATTCTCGCTGCCAAATGTAAGAAAGGGTGTCATTAATAGCAGGATATTAATAAACGATGTACCGATAGAATTTGTTGAATCCGCTACATTCTTGGGCATCACCCTGGATTCAAAACTACAATGGGGTTCTCAAATATCGGCTCTGGCAGGTAGATTGAGCTCCGCTGCATACGCAGTACGTAAAATCAGAAACTTGACTGACGAATCCACTGCTAGATTGGTTTACTTTAGCTACTTCCATAGTATAATGTCCTATGGCATTTTATTGTGGGGGAAAGCCGCCGAAATCCAATCTATATTTGTTTTACAAAAAAGAGCTATTCGATCTATATATACCATGAAGTCGCGAGACTCACTTCGTGAAAAATTTAAGGAGATTAAAATTCTCACAGTGGCATGTCAATATATATATGAAAATATTATGTATGTACGCAAAAATTTGAATGAGTATGATAAGAGGTCCGATGTACATAATTTCAATACAAGACACAAAAATAGATTAATTCTACCTCAATTCAGGTTGTGGAAAGTTAGTGGTTCTTTTCTGGGGAACTGTATACGATTTTATAATAAACTTCCTAAAGATATTGATCAACTGTCTATAAGCAGATTTAAAACCTTTGTAAAATCCAATTTAATGAAGAAATCGTACTATACAATAAATGACTATATGAATGACAAAAATGCTTGGCCTGAATGCCCCAAGCTCCAAGATATAATATAAATTGTATGATAATAGAATTACTTATTGTACATTAAACATTTATTTAATATGAATTAAAAAAAATGAATTAAAATAAGTGACAAGCCCCATAGAGTTTCTTGGTGTTTCTTCTCTGATGGGAGTACTTCCGAAACACCAGTAGATTCAACAGTCAATCAGTTTTCATCTTTTGTTTGCAGATCTAGGGTTGCCTGTTACGACGGTATTATGCGGCTGATAGTCGGACAATCAGTTCCATTCGGAACATGATTTGTACTGCAATTAGTCTGCGTTTTATTTATCTATTATGTTTCATTATTTCACAATTTTTTGGATAAAAATTGTCTGAAGTACTGAAACATGCACTGGGTTGCGGGTGCACGTAATGGTACGGTTGGCAACCCTACATTAATAAGGGGAATTAAACATGTGTTTTAAGTGTGACGTTCGACGTCTAGATGAAAGCTGAATGGCTCAATACCTTTGTTTTTTTTTGTAAATTCAAAGCGTTATGTTTCTGTTATATCTATATTTTTTGTTGAATATGATCTATTTAATGTTATTTGACGTGTGTAAGTGCTAATTTTTAATTTGCCCATATACTGAATAAATGCTTTGACTTTGACTTTGACTTTGACTTTGAATTTATCTCGACTTACTATTTTGTACCAAATACAATTTATTTATTATTGTATGCATACTCATGCTCGCACAAATAAACGATCTTTATCTTTAAAGTTGTGACGCAAAAAGAAGGGTTGTTAACAAACACACTTCGGTTTTTGTGCAATTTCTTCAATGTGTCGCTGTCTATGACATCATAGCGGCCAAACGGATGTACCGATTTTGATTTTGTATGTCTGAATCTAGTGATCGTTTGTTGCAAAATATTATGAGCTTTTTTCTAGTTGAAACTATAACGCTATGAGATCGATCTTCACAGGTCTGAGCTGATATGAAGTTCGGTATCCTTTTACTTCAAAAACACATTATCGCCACGACTTTCACCTTTTCCTATGGAATTCAGTTTGTAGCTAACTACTGAGGTACTGTAGAAGCCTAAGCTGTATCATATCCAATTTCTGTATGTGTTCTAATATAACAGATAGAAAAATTATAAAGTATTGAGACGGACTGACAAACAGACAGATTTATTTCTATACTAGCTGTGCTCGTACTGCTAGCTGCTCGTATTACCCGCATAGACATCGGTCCTATAGAAATTCGGGATAAAAAGTACTGTTAGGTATTTCATATTGTTTTTTGTTATAAACCTACATGCCTACATACATATAAAAATATCATAATTCAATATAAATTCAATATACTAAATAGATTACATACATAAATAACGTACATATTTGTAATTATCTAAATTAGTCACTATGTGTTATACTAGAGAAGCCTGTTAATAAATTAAGAAGATACATTCCACTGGTCAAATCATAGATATACTTGTATACATATTTTAGCTGTACACATATTGTAATCTGTGCGTCTGTGAGCTAGTTGCAACTACATTACAAACCCGCTACCGAATACCGAAACACGTTCGTTTTAAATACAAATGCCCTATAAACCGTCATAACTGAGCCATTTTGGGGTCAAGTACCCTACATGCTATTCCAGGGTCTAGGCTATCTACAGACCTAAATTTCAGCTCAATCGTTTGAGTAGTTATGGCGTAAAGAAAAATACTTACAATAAATAAAACAAACATACTTACACACTCACACACTCACAACTTACACACTCACAAAACTTTCGCCTTTATAAAATAAGTAGAACTTTTTATTTGTGCTGCACGACGCTAAAGTAAATTACAATAATAAATTGTTACAGTATAATTTCGTTTAAAAAGTAAAAAAGAACAGACTTCAATGCCGCGCTATTCATTTTCAGTTCCAATTTTGAGATGTTTATCTCAATATCTCTGGAGATACTTATCAGACCTCGATAACATTATATATATATATATATATATAGATATATATATATATATATATATATATACGGTTGAATTGAGAAACCTCCTCCTTTTTTTGAAGTCGGATGAAAATGAAATAGATGTCAAAACATCAACCCAAAAAGTCCCATTCAAGGCCATCAGCTATTATCATTCCAGAGACGGTATCTTGATAGGTATACATGCAGTTTTAACTACACGCCATTTTTCAAGTTTCACGTGAATTCCAACTGCTGTTTTATAAGTTTAATTGATATAATTAACAAAAGCGGGAATACCATAGATCGTTAAAGAAAGTAGGGATGAGCTTTTATCGATATAGACAAGAAAGGTCCTTTACGCGCTTAGATACGAACTTGCAACTTTTATCTGAAGCCAAGTACAACGACAATAATACTTAAATTCAAAATGTAAAACCACCCCGACCGATCTATTCGTAATTTGTTAATTGAGACCACTCCGATGAGCTCAAGCTCGAGATCTCTGCTGTAAGTTGAAAGGAGTTGAGTATTCTGCAGATTCCAGGAGATGTCCCAGCATCAGGTTAACGCTACCAAGTTCGCACAATATCGTCGAAGTAAGAGTATACCGAATTTCGATTAGATCCACACATGTTTATTTCATAGCGTCAAACATCTAGGAAAATGCTCATAGTCTGCAAACGGCTGAACGGGTTTTCATGAATCAATGCTAAGAACACTTTCGATTAAAGTTAAAGTCAGAGAGAACAACAAGAACAGATGGAATTCTGGACGAACTGTTTGATGAACTGATTGTCTGAAGTACTGAAACACACAGTTACATGTATGGTTTGTTTTAACCTAATCAAATTTTTTTTTTTTTTTTTTAATATTCTGACATAAACGATTGGATGACAGCTGAATGGTTCATAACCTTTGTTTTTTTTTTCTAATTCAAAGCGTTAAAATTCTGCTTATGCTATGTTTACTTGATAATTGGTTATGATTTTGACGTGTATATGTGCGTATATAGTCCAGTCAAAATAGACATTACAGTTTGCATTAATTCCTAACAAGCTGGATTTTTGTGCAGGCCTTGAATACGTCATTACAAAAGATATGTCAAAAGTCCCCATCGATCCCGCTTGTGCGTTGTTTTTTATTCGAGGTCAAAGGTCACATATTTGCGTTTATTGCGTATATCTCTGAAACAATGAGAGCTACCGAAAAATGGTTCAAATGAAGTTTGTAGATCATAAAATTGTCTACGAATAACAACTCAACACTTTTCTTCTACAAAGCATCGCTTTCGAGATATCGTGACTTTAGACCGCAGGAAAGTCGTATTTTCGAATATATGCACACATTTCCGCCCCACCTCTGAAGTAGTGTACACGGCGCTTTTTTTTTAACGTGGTTTCCCCAGTAGGAACACTCCACAATAAATTTTGATTGAGAGAATGTAATGGGACACTATTTTATTGATGAAATTTTTAGGGTTCCCTACCTCAAAAGGTAAAAAAAGGAACCCTTATAAGATCAGTTTCTTGTCCGTCTGTCTGTCTGTCCGTCTGTGTGTCCGTCTGTCTGTCCGTCTTTCTGTCCGTCTGTCTGTCCGTCTGTCTGTCCGTCTGTCTGTCCGTATGTCACCACTGATAATCTCAAGAACGGGTGGACCTAGCAAGTTGAAATTTATACCTGATACTGAAGTTTATAGTCCCTATTGGGTGTATAAAAATCAAGGTTTTGAGTCAACACAGTAAAAAGATATGGGCAAATTTAGATTTTCGCGAAAACTTGTTAGTACCAAAATGTACCTTAATTATCTTTTATTTTTTATTTTTTGAAATATTTCCTTAATTTGTGCTGTAAGACCTTGCTTCTTGCCAAATTTAATGATTCTAGGTCAACGGGAAGAACCCTATAGGTTTTCGACCCAAAACCTGCGATCTAAAGTCACGATATGTCGAAAGCGATGCTTTGTAGAAGAAAAGTGTTGAGATCTTTTTTGTAGACAATTTTACGATCTACAAACTTTGTTTGAACTATTTTTCGGTAGCTCTCATGGTTTCAGAGATATACGCAAAAAACGCAAATTTGTGACCTTTGACTTAAAATAAAAAACAATGCAGAAGATCGATGGGGACTTTTGACATATCTTTTGTAATGACGTATTTAAGGCCTGCACAAAAATCCAGCTTGTTGAAAATTAATGCAAACTGGAATCATAATTTAGTCTATTTTGACTGGATTAATATTAATACTGCCTACATACTGAATAAATGCTTTGATTCTTTGATTCATTGAACAACAATCTTATCAAACTTCCATCACTATTCACAGTAATTGTTCTATGAATGGTCCGTAGCATTTAAAGAAAATAAACAGATATTACAAAAATGTTACACGTCATGTTGATTGATATTGCTGTGTAGTCTTTGTCGGCAAGTAATTAACTACAAGGGTAAAAACTTAGTAAATAGACATACTTTCATAGGTAGTAGGAGCATATTATATCGATGTTTCGCCTGGCTTGCTACCAAAAAGTAGCTTACCACCATCAAGGAGAAAATCTGCCGCCATAACCTTAAGATGTTCCAGCAGCACACAGCCCTTGAGAGTTAGAATATTCCAGGCCTAACATTTTCACCATCTTCAACCACATCATCGCCTACCACCAGGTGAGATAGTGGTCAAACGCTAACTAGCTAGGCGTATACATATAAAAAAATCAGAATATTTCTTGCAAGAAAAGCTGATAAGGGTCTAACTAAAATACCTTTGACATACCGTTTTATCATCACTTTAGAATGTATCGTTCTAATAATAATCACACATTAAAACAATTAAAGTAAACTTGAACGTGTTACGACCGAAGCATAAATATGTTTATCAATATTAAGGGCCAGTTTCACCGGTTCCTGATAGCCGCCCTATCAGGAACTAATTGGACACATTTTTGACAGCTTTTGTATGAAATCATCTGTCAGATAACTATGTGTCACTATATCATGAACCGGTGAAACTGGCCCTAAATCTTTCAGCATTATACACTAGAGATTATATATAAGGCTTCATACGTTTCGATTTTTTTCATGACATTTCGTTTTGTTTCGTTTCATTCGTCTTATTGGAGGGCCACAGTGAAATACGCATATTAAGTTTTAAAATTAAATAAATTATAAATAAAAATTATTTTTAAAAACAAGTCTTTATCTCTTAAAAGCTTGAAGCACTACCCGTTTTTTAGGCTAGGTAATTACCATACTTGAGTGCCTCAAGCTTATAAAAATATAGGTAAGTACCTACACGCCAAATACTTACTTACTAGAATTTATTTTTAACATTTTAGTTCAATGTCCCAGATAAAAGCTTGTTTTTAAAATATTTTTTTTCATATCATTGTATTGTCACCAAAGATACATAAGTACACCAAATTTGAGTCCAATCGGACATCGGGAAGTGGGTCTAATTTAGCTTCCAATTCCACCCGAACATACATAAATACATACATACATACATACATACATACATACATACATACATACATATATACATACATACATACATACATACATACATTGCAAGTTAAATAAAAGCTTGGAAAAAATCTCCATCCTCGACTCAGCACCAATGGATTTTTTTGCGGGATTTGAACCAGCTGCCTCTGGAATCAAAGCCGACAATAATTCCACTTGACCACTGCCTGGAAGACTAAAAATTATTTTTAACCACCGACGCAAAAAGAAGCGGTGTTATAAGTTTGACGTGTTTATCTGTGTATATGTTTGTCTGTGGCATCGTAGCGCCCAAACGGATGAACCGATATTGATTTAGTTATTTGCGTTATATAGATGTCTTAATTGAGAATGTTCTTAGCTTTAATTCATGATAATCTGTTCAGCCGTTTTAAAGCTGAACTTTTTTCTAGATGATGTCGCTATTACATCAATTTTCATAGGTCAGAAAGATTCAAAATTGGATATTCTTTTACTTCAAGGATGCTGCAAAAGCATCGTAGCATTGACCTGATGCTTAGACATCTCCTGAAATCTGCAGAATACCCAACTTCTCACCAACTCAGAGAAGAAGTGTCGAGTTTGGGCTCATTGGAATGATAGGGAGTGATTTTAATTTTTGAATTTAAATATTTATTACAAGTACCTACTTTCAACGCAGCCGACACCACGAGGTACAGCTTGTTTACCATAATGATAAACTTATGCATATTAATATTATAAGTAAAATGACATGATACAATGATCTGACCCGGATTGCCTTGCATTATTTGTCCTGAATCTAATTGGAGTTTGCAATGTCTTCGAAGTCATAAATAAAATTATGCAGAGCCTTAACAAAATGTAAATATGTCTACAGCAAGCTTGATAAAGTACGAAACAGTATGGATTTTTTGCCAAAAAGGCGTTAACAGGTTTTCAGAAAAGAATCATCATCATTAGCCTATCTCTGTCCACTGCTGGACATATTCCTAGGTGATGAAAGGTGAGAAGATATAACGATGATTAATTTTGACAACAGGCTTTTTGGTAAGACATGAGATACATATGAGACATTGTTTTAAGGATTCCGTACCCAAAGGGTAAAACGGGACCCTATTACTAAGACTCCGCTGTCCGTCAGTCTGTCTGTCTGTCTGTCTGTCTGTCTGTCTGTCTGTCTGTCTGTCTGTCCGTCTGTCACCAGGCTGTATCTCATGAACCGTGATAGTTAGACAGTTGAAATACTCACAGTTGATGTATTTATGTTGCCGCTATAATAACAAATACTAAAAACAGAACAAAGTTAAAAATTAAAGGGTTTAAAAAAAAACGTGTTTTTTACGATACGATACGATACGAAATTAATTCACCTCGACGCAGCTAGATGGCAGCACAGGAAAAATTAGCACGCGCAAGCGTTTCATTTGTTAAATTTGTGGGCCTCGGACTCGGTCGCTTTGTTTACTTAGTTAAGGTTAATTTGCATATCTATATCTATACTAATGTTATAAAGAGAGAACATTTGTATTTTTGTATGTTTGTAATGATTTGGCTCTAAAACCACTGAACCGATTTAAAAAACTCTTTCACTAATACATAGAATGGACTTTCGGAATGAAAATAGGCTATATATTATCCCGTTAAAATCAAAGGTACATTCGTGGAGACCTAATTTGCAACCTAAGTCGGCAAAAAAACCGTCGTAAAAACACGTTTCTTACGAACGCTGCTTAATTGAAAATAGATGGCAGAATATTTTCTAAACAAGAGTTGTACAACTTAATAAAACCTACAAAAAAGTCCGCAACAGCATATGTCTATCTCTTAAGGTTGACTCACAGTAACCATTTTAATCTTAAATTTTTTGTTAAAAAATATTACATAAATTCCAAGGCTATTTTCAAGTATATAGTATTAATCCTTATCCAAATAATTACGTTAATTAGCTTGGCCACATATTATAGATTAAAATTGTCCTTTATAGTATATAATTCAAATGAAAACTCTAGGAGATATCACGGATTTCACATACACGCATCGCAAAATTAATAAAATATTTGCAGTGAAACCACAGATTAGGTCATAGTTAATACGAAAATATTATTATAAGCTTAGCTATGCTGTAGATCCCCACCGATCACAATCAATTTGAAGTCAATATAGTATAATAATATGATCTATTGTATAAAATAATATTCATCTATATATAATAATATAATATTTTAAACCACCCCGACTGATCTATGTATAATCTTTTCATTAAAAGCATTCCAATGACTCTAAACACGACATTTAAAATCTGAGCTGTAAGTTGGTGAGAAAATGAGTATTCTGTAGAGTCCAGGAGATGTCCCAGCATCAGGTCAATGCTTCCATGTTCTTACAATATCGTTGGAGAAGAAGATTTTCGAATTGATCAGACCTATGAAAGTTGATTTCATAGCGCAATTGACTAGAAAAAAGCTCATAGTTTTATAACGATTGAACGAATTTTCATGAATCAAAGCTAAGAAAACTCTCGATGAAGACATCTATCAAACAAAAAAAAACTATCAATAATAAAAACAAAATCGGTTCATCCGGTTAGGTGCTAAGATGCTACAGACAGACACACAGATACACACGTTAAACGTATATTACCCCTACATTTTGCGTCGGGGAACGCGTAAGGTTACGGCGGCAGATGTTTTCCTTGGTGGTAAGCTGCTTTTTGGTAGATTTAATGATCCCACTACCACTGTACGAAAACTCATCATTCATGAATGCACATAAAACTTTCATTGGTAGGTATATAGCTAGGATTAGAACCAACGACCGTCGGGTCAGAATCAGGGTAACTATTCTTTACGCCAAAGGGCCGTCCAATATCACTACGTAAGTATTATAAAACAAAGTCCATCACTGCGTCTGTCTGTCTGTTCGCAATAAACTCAATAGCTACTGAACGGATTATCATGCGGTTTTCACCAATAGCCAGAGTGTTCATGAGGAAGGTTTAGGTGCATAATTCGTTAAGGTTTTTTGTAAATTGGATGAAATATGACGATGATTGTTAAATATGTTCATATTTTATTTTCACAAACTGATGCAAATTTTGTAGGCATATATGTTCTACCCGTGCGAAGCCGGGGCGGGCTGCTAGTGAATAAATATAGTAATAAATAAATGTAGTGTACAGTATTGAATAATATATCTTCAATTTTGGTACTTAAAGAGCTTCAATTAGCTAGAATCAGTAGAAAGTTGGTCGTACGAACACTCGGTCTTCCAGATAATTAATTATATTAATTACCCTTTTGTTAATATTTACTTAGTTGGTGTTAGAAGATCGTGGCGTTCGGACTTCGGAAATTCGGAACCCTCCGTGTGCGGGACAAAAGTCTGACTCGCACTTGGCCAGTTTTATTTTATTACGTGTTTGAGAATGAGCATATCTGTAATTTGTATAAATGTTGCTCGGAAGACGGATGCTGGGTGGAGTATATGGCTGATTTTAGCTTGGACTAAAGTCAGTCCTCTCACGCCTTATCTTACCTTCTTCCATATATAGACAAACGCAATTCCACCTTGAAATAAGAAATGAATGAATGAGAGTGACCAACCTAATAATTAAAAAAAATTAAAAACTAAAACAATCGACTGCCATGCCCGCGAGTCAATTTCAGTAGCAAGTTTGAGACGTTTATTGGTATTCTCTGGAGATACTTATCAGATCTCGATGAAATTACAATGCAGCCACTTCGGAAATGTACCCTACCGATTAATAAAAGAATCATTAGAATCTGTTCTCAATTGACGGAGTAATCGCGTAACATAAATACAAAATAAAAATACATACAGACGAATTGAGAACCTCCTTCTCTTTGAAAATCGGTTTGAAAATAAACTGGGATACAGCGATTATTTAACAATAGTAACTCTAACAACTTTCTACTCTAGGAAACCATGGGTTGATTAGAAACACATTACTGATTAGGAAGGATAGAAGAGCTTGATAAGTAGTTTTTCAACTCACTTCCAAAAAAGAGGACGTTCTTAATTTATGTGTATGTTTTTTTGGATGTATGTTACGCGATTACTCCGTCATTTGTGAACCGATTCGATTGATTATTTTTTAATTGGTAGGCTTCATTTCCAAGGTAGTCCCGTTGTAATTTCATCGAGATTTGACAAGTATCTCTAGAGATTATCTCAAACTTGCTACTGAAACTGACGCGCGCGGCATGGAAGGCGGTTGTTTTATTTTTGAAATCTTAATTTCAAAGCTTTAATTTTGGTACTTAAGGCATCCGACACACCACAGCGTCCTGCGTGCGCGATCTAGGCGGTGATCAGATAGCGCAGTAGTATTTGTACCGAAAGGTTCACACAAACACGATCAGAAAACAATAGAAAAGTACTGCGATTGCGCCCGCAGATCGCAGGATGCCGCCACTACCGCTTGTGAAATATTTGCCGCTTTCTCACGATAAAGAAACATTCCTTACTGGTTTGAACTGTATAACAAGTTCGGCCAAAGCACGGCGTAGCTCTTTAATCAAAACGGACGCAAAGGGAGGTGTGATATATTATTTGCATTATATTAATTAAATTATTATGACAACATAATCTGAATACTTTATATCGTTTAGGTTGTGTGTTTTGCCTTTCGAGGGATTTTGGGAAGGTTCAAACGGCCGCGGTGTAAAGTTATTTACTTGTATTAAAATTGTTCATTTGTTTATAATTATTCGCTATTCTAGTACCTTTAGGTACAAAAGAGGTATGTCAGGATCGTAGCATGTGGAAAGAAGTAGTCTCTGCCTATCTCAATGGGAAAAAGGCGTGATTTTATGTATGTACCTTTAACACGATATTCATCGATTATGATTATTACCAACAGCATGTATCTGTCCACTGCCGAACATAGCCATCTCCTAATGCCCGCCACTGACTCCAGTCTTTGGCTTCAAACCGGGACTTTTTAACCAATTTCACAAAAAAGAAGGAGGTTCTCAATTCGACTGTTTTATTTATGTTTGTTACCTCAGAACTCCGTCAAATCTTGACCGATTTCAAAAAATATTTTTTCGTTTTTGTATTTTTTGTTTATTATGCCTCCCGATTGGTCCCATTTAAATTTTATTGTGGTATGACAATTATCTTCGGAGATAAAGAGATAAACATCTCAAACACATTCCCTACCTTGACGACATATGGATTTGTATACCTTGACGACATGACACTACTGGCTATTTTGACTATCGTGAAGTCGGTTTTTTTTTCGTTTTTTAAACGATCTTAAATTATTGTACTTATTTAAACTATTTCATTATATTTATGTGCTATTTTGCATTTCATCTAAATTGGATCTATGGCTGTTTAGTAGAGAACACGTTCCAAACAAATAAAGAAAGGGATAGAAATTCAGAGTTTTTATCGAATTAATACGTTTTAATTTGCTTGGATTATAATCCATTCAGTGTGAGAGAAAATGAATTTGAAAAAACAAAATATTTCACATACATAGTAAAATAGATTAATTTCCAGTGACATGAAATATTTACCGTAATGATGTATCATTCTAGTTTATATAATGAATTCAACCCTTTTTTGGCCTTAATTAAAATCTTTCATTAATAACTTCACACTCGAAAAACTTATTTGGTTATGCATCTTATCAGGAAGTTGTGGAACAAGTCTGATTATTTGTTTTTTCATGGGGGTTCTGTATAAATATGTGAATTTTAAATTTTCATAGACATTTTACTTTATCCATGAAACATGGATTTGAAAGTCTATTCTTAATTAACTAAAAAACACTAAACTAAATTACAGTAGATTTTTCTAAATAATTCTCATTAATTCTTGCTTCGTTATCTTCGCACAAACGAATTCAAAATGAATTATATTAAAATGAATGAATTATGTAGAAGTACGTTTTTAAGATTGGCTTAATTAGTGTAATACTATATTATTATATCCACTATTTGGTATCTGGCAGTCATTTGATTTATTTTACCATTTATAAAATATCTCTTCATTAACATTTCCAATTTAAATTAATTCCCAAGGGGGGTTGGTCGCAAGCACGCTGCCTGTGGTCAAAGTGCCAAACATTTTTGTAACATTCATAGTTTATTACCTAACCTAACATTAAATAAATAAGATAGTTAAAAAACTAAAACAACCGACTTACATGCCCCGCGAGTCAGTTTCAGTAGCAAGTTTGAGACGTTTACCATCATATCTCTGGAGATAAATATCAGATTTCGATGAAATTACAATGGAATCACGTCGAAAGTGTACCCTACCGATTAAAAAAAGAATCATTTGAATCGGTTTTCAATTGACAAAGTAATCGCGTAACATACATACAAAAAAAAATAATAAAAAAACATATAGACGAATTGAGAACCTCCTCCTTTTTGGAAGTCGGTTGAAAAAGCAAGGTGGCAAGGGAAAAAAAATATCAAAATTTGTCCAGTTACCAATTGTTGCCGAGGTTCTGAATGGAGTTAGATGTCAGCCAATTCGGAATACTGGTGATAAATATATTAGAAAATGATAATTACTGAACTATGAAGACTGAAATAAAGTCGTTTACCGTCTCAACTCACTGCTGCCTTCCAAATTCAGACAACGAACACTGCAAATTATTAAATATATATATTTATAGTGTGCCTAATTCACATTAATCAAGTGATCCTAGATATATTAAAAAAGCTTTATCGATCACATATTTGTTATTATAAATAATATTTAAAAAATACAATTTTATACTAGCGCTATAATAGGAGGACTTATCGGTGAAAGAATGGATATGGATGGAGAAATATTTCACGTAAATATATCTCATTTGAAAAAAAAAACTTATACATAAAATCTGAACAATGATAAGTATATTTATTTAAACAACTTTACTAAGAATTACCTAGTGACAATTTTAAAATTATATTAACTACAATATATAATACCTATACTATAAATAAAAGACAGAACCTAGGTCACACTACCTACTTGCCGGTAATGTTCCCAAAAAGCCAGCGACGTTACCTCATTGTATAGCTTGGCTAATACGTTGGCCGAGGTAAGTGCCAGCACTTTGGTCACGGGTGATGTCATTTAGGCGGCTGAGTCGTCCGTCTCCTTAACAAAACCCCGGGCATCTCGGCCCCATGGCCCCACCGTTTCGACCCCAAACGGAAGAAATATGTATCCATCACCAATAGTAGCATATTTCCTCCGTTTGAGGTTTTCTGCTGCATCCGCTGCCGCGCCCGCTGACCGTGAGATCCCACATATGTGAGACGCCGCTTATGTGTCAGCACAACAAATATATTAAATAAAATTATACTATCTTTATTAACTTTTGTCTACAGAACTCTAAATATGCAAACGACGTCTGTACCTTACGCAGGTGTTTCGACAAAACTAAATGTATTTTTTGTCTGTAATTAATTTACGGCCTAACGACTTTTTAATGATGTTTTATTAATATCCCTGTCGTGTTCCTATACCAATTATATACATTTTACGCTAAAATAAGTCATAAATGAAGTAGCGCGTAATGGACTCGTTTTCTCTAACTTGCGTGTAAAATGTGTAACAAAATTGTGTATTCATTTATAACGTTTTTTACAATTTTATTGTTTTTTGTTAGCTTTAGAGATAGTATAGTGGTAGCAAGACAAGTGCTGGGTGAGAGTAGCCGAGGATCGTGCACTATAGCGTCCAATAGTGGACTTTTTTTTTGTAAGACTAATATCTGACTGACAATAATAATGACGGTAGTAAAGGATTTATGCTAGTGCGCCTAGAGCAGTGCCCACCGCTACTTGTACTATTCATTATTCTGTGCCACCGCTCAGTATTTAAAGTTATTCAACCGTAAGAAAAATATTAAATGCATTTAAATGAATAATTGGGGCGCGAAAGACTTCAAATCTAGTTAACAAATATTAACCTAGAGCAATATAACGCGCAACATTTTGACAATCTAGTGTTTTTAACCTCCGACGCAAAAAGATGGGGTGTTCTACACATCAAACAAATAACACCCCATCTTTTTGCGTCGGAGGTTAAAAACACTAGATTGTCAATGTTGTTGTTTGATGTGTAGGTCTGTCTGTGGCATCGTAGCGCACAAACGGATAAATCGATTTTGATTTTGTTATTTTTGTTTGCTACGTGTCTTCATCGAGAGTGTTCGAGTGTTCGAGCTTTGTTTCATTAAAATCCGTTCAGACGTTTAAATATTATCAGCATTTTTTAGGTTGATGAGACTATGATAGCAACTTTCGTAGATCTTTGACCGCGGACGTCAAAAATCAAATGAAATCAAAATGGCGCTTCTGCGCACTACTTACCCGCCACTCTATGGTGTCATGTTTAGACTCATTGAAATGGTCTCAATGAACAAATTACATATATACAAATCAGCCGGGGGTGGGTTTAAAATTTAAATTGTAGTATTATTAGAGAAAGTATGACAGATAAATTGTCTTAAGCAGTTCTAGCATAAGTATATATTTTCAAAACATGAGAAAGTAGACCTATCACCGCAATGGTCTATAATAAACATGGTCATACAATTTCTAAGTGAGGTCATAAGAATTTAAACGATCACCTAAAAAGCTCATAACCCGAGCTTATCTCCTATTGCACTGACGTAATACTTATTAACTTCTACATCACAGAAAATACTCTTAAATACAATAGACGCCACTTAAATACTCCGTTATGCTGCTGCCCTAAATACATAATAAACTAAACCTTATAAAGGAGAACTTAGGAGCTAAATTCGTAATGTATCATTGTCGATAGCTGAACTCAAAGAAACTTTCAAATAAAATAGGTTAATAGGCTTTTTAACGCCCAAACTTAAGGTACGTTTTAAACATGCACCTTTTAGGTCAAAGATTAGGAGTGCAATAGATGTGCAACTCTTTGAAGCTGAAAATGATTTTAAGTATTTTAATCATAGATGTATATAAAAAAAATCAGTTGTGTGGGTATGTTTTCATGTAATTTTTTTCTAGTGCCATTATGTTTACGTGGCATTAGAGTGTACCCCCTTTCTTCCTTTTTTAAATTATATCTATGGTTTGAATATACATAAATGAAACTTTTGCTGTTTAAAGATTTATGGTGACACTTCGTTAATTTTATGTCGTGTTCAAGCGTTTTTTTTATTTAAAAACACGATTAGAGGCTAATTCAGCAACTTTCAATATTAATATTTTACAATCATGTTAGTATCTAGTTCACTAAAGAGACATTGGCAACACCCTTTACCCTATGACTAAACTAAACGCAGGCTTTTTCAAAGTACCTTACGGTGTTCCGACAACACTCCATCCTTAAGCGTCAGAGTATTATAGGCCTAGCGTGTTCACCATCATCGATCACATCATCTTTTACCACCAGGCGAGAGAGTGGTCAAACGCCAACCTATAAAATATGAAGAAATACTGTTGTCCAGCTTCTATTGGCTGAAATATTGATAGGGTTTACCACGAAGTACATTCTAATAATCGATACAACATTGCTTTTTACATGCAGCTAGATGCACTGATGAAATGAGCTTAGGCGTATGATTTACGAACGTGAACGGCCTATATACCTAGCATTGAATAGCAATTGAATGATACCTACATATATTTTATTATCAATTTTTTTCGACGGACCTTACAACTTGAGGGTGTAGCTAGCCAGGCGGACACTACACAGTGCCCCACCACTAAAAAAACATATTTAAGTTCATGCATTTTGACACTTCTCTACACTAATCTTTGAGCGAGAATCATAAGGAAGTGGTCACAACAGCATATTACGGATCGGTTCTGGTTATCTGAACAGAAGCTTGACTTTCCAGTAAACGGCCCTAATGTCGAATTATATTGATTGTCAGTAGTGAACGATTAGTGACCTCATGAATACATTTAAATATTTTAAGTTCACGATAACTTTTTTATGTTTGGATTGACTGCAATAGAAGAAAAGTTGTGTAAGTAATATTACTATCTCTGAGGGCTATAGAATAAGGTTTAGATTACGATAAATCGCAAGCCCAGCCGATTGAGAAACAGTATACCTAGGTGCCTAATTTATGTTAATGTACGACCTCACTACGATGTAATTTTCAATCGTTTTCTGATCGCCGTAGATCGCGTTTGGTGTGAACAAGTCGATACAAATACTACTGCGCTATCTGATCGCCGCCTAGATCGCGCACGCAGGACACCGCGATGTGGTCGTACCTTTATTGTTCGTACCATACGCAACTTAAAAATGTATGGGAACATTGACATTCCTCGCTCCGCGGCTTTGCCCGCGTTTAATCCTAGTTGCAAATCTTTCTCTTAAATCACTGTATCTATTGATGAAATCCGCACGCATAAGTAGTTTAAAAGATCTGAGCGTACAGAACAGACAGTACATGAACAGACGGCGGGGAGCGTACAGACTGATGAACAGACGGCGGGGAGCGACCTTGTGTTATGTTATGTAAAGATATTGTGATTTATTATTTTGTTCAACCTCCGAGAACTTTCAGAGGTGTGGAGTAAATAATACTTAAATTCAAAATTGAAAACCATCCAATCACTGATTAATCTACGTATAATATGTTCATTGAGACCATTCCAATGAGCCTAATCTCTGTTGTAAGTTGGTGAGTATTCCAGAAGATGTCCCAGCACCAGGTCAATGCTACCAAGTCTTACAATATCGTTAAAGTAAGAGGACACGGAATTTCGTATTGATTAGATCTATAAAAGTTAATCTCATTGCGTCATCAACTAGTGAAAAGCTCGTAGTTTTAAAACGGCTGAATGGATTTTCATGAGTCAACTAACATTCTCGATAAAGACACCTATCAAACAGAAAAAAAAAAAAATTAGCTCAGTCGTTTGAGCGCTACTATGCACACACACACACAGATACACCCACACACACAAACACACACACACACACACACACACACACAAACACACACACACACACACACACACACACACACACACACACATACACAGATACACACTTATAAGAACCCTTCTTTTTGCATCGGGGATAAAAAATACTGAAACAATAATCAGATAGCACAACAGAAAATCATTTTACCAAGTTCATTTAAAAGTTTTTGACAATATTATTAACATTGTATCCATAATAGTATCAAAAGCATGCAACGGCAATTTAATCAGTGATTGGTAAACAAATAATTATTTATTGTATCGAAATCCTTGACCTTAAACACCTACTCGTTCCCTCGAAACTTCAAAAGATGGGTACTAACTAACAATATATTAAAATTTGTCATACTTACGTAATAAATACGCTATGGTGTTTTGTAACTATTATTTTAATCTGTGACCATGATCTTAAGAGGAAACGCGGGTGCGAGGCATTTGAAAAACAGGTATTTTTAACCGACTTTAAAAAAGGAGGTTTCTCAATTCGACCGTATACATTTTTTTTTTATGTTTGTTCGCGGATAACTTCGTCGTTTATGAACCGTATTTGATTATTTTTTTTTGTTGGAAAGGAAATATCCCAAGTGTAGTACCATGTTAATTGTATCGAGGTTTGATTAGTATCTCCAGAGATATAGAGATAAACATCTCAAAGATTGGTACTGAAAACTAATAACGCGGAATTGAAGTCGGTTATTTTTTACTTTTTTAAACGATATTATAAAGAAACGATTGCCTTCACGCACTACCCGAACAACCAAAACATCATTTATAACATTTTTTAACCAACTTCAAAAAAAGGAGGAGGTTTCTCAATTCGACCGTATATATATATATATATATATATTTATGTTTGTTCGCGGATAACTTCGTCGTTTATGAACCGATTTCAATTATTCTTTTTTTGTTCGAAAGGAGATATCCTAAGTGTGGTACCATGGTAATTTTATCGAGGTATGATAAGTATCTCCAGAGATATTGAGGTACTGAAAATGAATAGCGCGGCATTGAAGTCGGTTGTTTTTTAGTTTTTAAACGATATTATTACAAAATGTAGACTAAAATAAGATTTTATATTCTCCTGTTTTCTCCTCGAATACTGATCCGATTAAATTATTTTTTGCACAACATTTTTGCACATAAGTGCATCCGTGCTCCCATAATATTTTTTGTCTTAAAAACATTTCAAATTTGTCTGGTAGCCGTTTAGATCAGGGCAGTACAATAGGTAATTCAGGTTTTTGAAAGATCACATTTCTTTTTAACTGAGAGACCTGTTATAGAAAAAAAAATTGCTCTAGAAACATTTCCCAGGGAAGAATTAGGGGATTACATTTGTATGGAAAAACGCAACCCGCATTCCCTTTTAAGCCTCATGTAATCCATCAAATCTAATAACATAACATGACTTAACCAAGTCAGGATTCTAAACTTAAACTGTACACAAGTAAAAAAGTAAGTTAAAACTTCAGTAATTGTTACTCTGAGGTTAAAACTAAAACCCGACTACTTGAATGTGACGCTCTAAGTTATCTATCCCAATTATTGGGTACTTGCAAGCAAAGCCACATTAGCTATCAATATTTATATACATAGTACACACTAGTTGATATCTGCGACTTCGTTCACGTACACCAAGAATTTATAGTAGCCTACGTGCATCCTCATACCATGATAATCTCCTTGTTAAATATCAGTAAGATCGGATCATCCATTCGGACGTGATTAGGAAACAAACAGACAGTGCGACAGAGTTACAAACGTTTTTAAAATCGGATTAAAAACGGTTTTATAATATTAGTATGGATTTAAAATGTGCTAATTACCTAAAACCTTTCATTTAATACCTAATACGGCTAAATTACAATAATAATATCGTTTAAAAACTAAAAAACAACCGACTTCAATGCCACGCTATTCATTTTCAGTACCAATTTTGAGATGTTTATCTCAATATCTCTGGAGATACTTATCATACCTCGATAAAATTACCATGGTACCACACTTGGGATATTTCCTTTCGAACAAAAAAAGAATAATCGAAATCGGTTCATAAACGACGAAGTTATCCACGAACAAACATAAAAAAAAAAAAAAAAAATATACGGTCGAATTGAGAAACCTCCTCCTTTTTCTGAAGTCGGTTAAAAATAGCCTATAAACCTGCAAATAATCACGACGCATCCAAAGATACCTCATTTGTCAAATTATGATAAGGAGTTATAAGGTAACTACAGAAACCATAACCATCCCGCCGATATAGTTGCGCCTTTTTCAACGATCTTCATCATTTATTAAGTTCAAGTTATTATAACTTGGACAAACCAGTGGGGTTCAGCTAGTACATCATCGATGTATAAGTACTTCATACATTTAACATTTATCTCGATATAGTAGATTATATAATAAACCCAACACGAGACAAAAAGAACCAACGAAAGACACACTCAGACTGTCCTCGAGGCGAAAATTTTCAACAGGCGACTTAACCGGGAGAAAAAAGCGAGAACACACCGGACAAGTCAGGACTAGTCAAAAGTTGAGCGAGTAGCAGCTAAGAGTGTGTGCACACTCAACTCTTACAGTAAAATATATGCTCAAAGATACTTTAAAATTGGCAGCTTGCTATTGTTTTGATAGAGCCATGATATACACAAGCTTGCTGGCAGCGGCTGATACAAACAGCTGAAGATCCTGCTCAGTAGCGTGCCATATGAGAGGCATATGTCCAGCAGTGGACAGAGATAGACTGATGATGATGATGATGATGAAATATTTTGCTACTGCATCGATCTTGTACCATATTTTCGACACCATTTTGTATTTGAGCACAATTTTAAAGTTTGCTGTACATAAAATGTGATTTTTTTGTGTACCTATAACCGGCGAGCATGTATGAATGCGCTCATAAAAGTGGAAGAAGCGAAAGAGATAAAAATCTTAAATCTATGTCAGAATCGTAGCATTTGGAAAAAAAAGTACTCTCCGCTTACCCCACTAGGAAAAGGGCGTGATTTTATGTATGATTGTATGTATGTATTTTTTTTGTGGACGATGAAATCGTACATTAAATGAATAGTCTTCAACATTTAATTTGTTTTGTGGTAGACACTATAGCTGTTGAAGATATTCTAAATGCAGACTGAAAGCAGCTGACGTCCCTGGTAAATAACTTCAAAATTCGTCTTATTTGACTGAATCAACGAATATAAGAACGATCATGAAATAATATTTTATTCATCACTGGCAAGCACTTACCACTATCTCACCTGATTATAAATAACGATAAGATTTAAGATAGAATGGAATATGGTAATGATCCAAAACGCAGGACAACTGAGTTTAATAACGCAACTATCCAACTTTTATTACAATTATTTCCAAAACTCTATTGGAAATTTGTTATAACTACTCTATTTTGACTGGAATTAAGCTAAGTTGTACATTAACTCATCACAACTGTCTTCAACTTCCAGTCTAATACGATTTCATTTTAAACCACACAATGACTTAATTTTCACGATTCGAAAGGAACGGTGCTCCAAGCTTCTCAGAATGGGTTATCTAGTCCACAGAGCTAAGCTGCTAAAATCAAATCCTTTTTGCTGTTTTTGAGCCACAGATAAGACTCGCTAAGGAAAACAATGAACAAGCACTTCAAGTATGTCGCAATAAAAATAAAATTTAGTGTGTTCCAGCCTTACAGTGTAAAGTTTACACTCTATGCGTGTATGCAGCTCACTCACCCGTGTTTGTAGAACTGGCGCAGTGTAGGCCGAGCCTTATTAGTTGCGGTCGAGATACCATTGCAGTGTTTAGACGTGTGTTTGGCGTTCAGCTTCTTTGATAGGTCGAGAGTTGTGTTACTTCTGTCATTATCATTATATATCAACGAGTTGCTGCAGTGTTTTTCACATCTCGTTTCTTTTGCGGCTTATTGTTTGGCATTACATTCAGTCGTTTGAAAGAGCGTATACGGAACACGGGGAGAGAGAAATAGCTTAAGAGTAAACGCGGAGTGCACTTTTCCATACACATGTATTCCCCCGTTTCCTCCCTGGATAATGCTTCTAGAGCAAAATTTGTGACTACAATCAATACCTGCTGTATCTACGCCCCCTATCATTATGTTTTTTTACCAACCAATGAAAATGGAAATATGACCCTTCAAAAATCTTAAATTTATCTTTGCAATAATATGCATATTTTTTTTTAATATTTTTATTTCACTCATTACATCCATATAACAAACAGAATGAAAAAAAAATACTGCTGGAATTGGTCTAATTATTTTTTAAATAAATATTTAAATATACAAATAAATTTAAGCAGTTTAAACGCCATCATTTCCCGGGCTCTTTGGTAGTGAATTGTGACGTCACGTACATACGTCAGACGCACATCGCTTGAAGCAAACTAGCTTTTTTTTCTTTAACTAAGACTCCGCGCGATCATTGTATTTAGCTAATAGCATGTTTTTGTTAAATTATGCAGTTTCTCTAATCTCGTACTCATTTTCACCTATATTAAATGGTTAGTAATATACATTTTTGCACAATAATACGCGGCAAACACAATATTTGAAAATAAATACAATAAGACCACACCATACATTCATTTTTATGTTTCCGCGCTCAATGTTTCTATCACGTGGAGTAGTGAATCATAACGTCAACTTTCGATTCGACTAATGGTGATCTGTTTTACAAACTTAAATTTCCCTCGCTTAAATTGCATTTATCATTTATAGTTTTAAGCAATTAAAATGGAATTAAATTATAAAAAAAGGTTTTACATATAAATAACTCCAGGACAACAAAGATTCGAAAAAAAAAAATTTCCCATAAATCTGAGCTACATGCATATTCCCTATTGGTTGGTCAAAAAGCAAATGATAGGGGCGTAGCTACAGTAGGTTTTGATATTTTGTAGACACACATTTTGCTCTAGAAGCATTTTCCAGGGAGGAAACGGGGGAGTACACTTGTATGGATTACTGTATAATACACATTGTGCCACCGTCAACGTTTTCTAGCAATGTTTTTCATCTAAAGGTTGTTATCGCTTTTAGAAACAAATCCGTCCAATGTAATTATACTTATATAATTACATTGGACCTACCAATAATATCCTACCAATTAACAAAAAAAATGTGTGTTTACTTATGTACACGCGTTAGAAGTTATACTTCTGTGGCGTATGGAAAAAAATAACTAAAATGCAGTACACATTAACGATAAATATTAAAATTAATCAAAAAGATTTTATTTAAATAAAAAAGGTTTTATTAACGTAAATATATGACGTTAAATATGACATATACAACTTGAACATAGTCATGCCACCTAGAACTAACTTCACGGTGTAGAATTTAGGTGTCGGTGTGCGCGCGCATCGTACCACCTAGAACTAACTTCACGGTGTTAAATTTAGGTGTCGGTGTGCGCGCGCATCGTAAAAATTCACTCTCATCATTTTTCTCTATTGCGCTAAAAGAAGTATAACTTCAAAAATAATCTTTCGAATCAGTTCAGAATTGGCGCCGAAATCGCGTAACAAACACACAAACACCTATTCTGTGAAGTATTCGGTTTAAAAGAAAAGAAACAAGTTTGATTCGTTGTGTTCAACCTTCGTGAAGAAAACATCTCTTACTTTTACATAAAATTATTGTGTACCCATGTATCAATTTGATCGAATTTGAATAGAATTCAATAAAGTACAAGCAAGCTACAGGCAAGGTGTGGGGTCGACACTTTGATTAGTTTTGTGGGATGTACCGAGATATGCCTTCTGTATAAGTTTAATACAGATATATAGATATGAACGGTTTGTTCAAGTACCGCTTTCCACAAATTTGAAAACTAAACTCTGCGAAAGATTTTACATCTTCTCTATGGTCGAGTCAAATTTTAAGATTTTTTTATTTAACAAAGAACATTATTATAACCTTTATCGAAGCGTTGGTGTTACATAAAATAACATTTTTGTTTGTGACATGAACCAAAATTATATAAAATAGTAACTTAAACCCCCTACTTTTCAACCAACTTCCAAAAAGGAGGAGGTTCTCAATTCGTCTGTATGTTTTTTTAATGTATGTTACGTGATTACTCCGTCAATTGTGAACCAATAGGATTTTTTTTTTTTAATTGGTAGAGTATATTTTCAAAGTGATCCCACTGTACTTTCATCAAAATCTGATAAGTATCTCTAGAGATATGACGATAAACGTTGAGACGTTTATCGTCTTGCTACTGAAACTGACTCGCGCGGTATGGAAGGCAGATGTTTTAGTTTTTAAACTATTTTAATTATTTCGTTTTAAACATCATGGAGCAATGTCGAAACTTGTAACAATTTATACAGGATGAAAGTAAGATAAATGGACTCCGCAGATCCTGCCAGGTATAATCAAAGGATCGATAACCGCGGGCGGTCTCACACGAACCGATTTAAAAGTTTTGTATTCACTAACGTGGCTTAAAAGGTCTATACTGATATTGAATTTCGCCGATTTCTATTCATAGTTGTATTTTAGGGACAAATCTTTATGAAAGGTGAAATTACTGCAGACGAAGAATATAATATAAAACGCGAGTTTTTATTGACTATGTTTTTTTCATAGCTGTAGCATATTTTTAACCGACTTCACAAAAATGGAGGAGGTTCTCAATTCGTCTGTATGTTTTTTTTTGTCTGTATGTTACTCGATTACTCCGTCAATTGTGAACGGATTCAAATGATTCTTTTTTTAAAAGGTAGGGTACGTTTCCGAGGTGGTCCCATTTTAATTTTATCGAGATCTATATATATCATAGATGGCGCCACCAATGCATTATTGGGTTAACAAAATGCAATCCACTAATTTCGTCGTATTGATGTATCGAACCGTGGCTTAATTGGCAGAGCACCTGGACGTGTAATCCGGGGGGTGCGGGTTCGAGTCCCGTCGGTACGATGAAATTTTGGATTGTGTTTAACAATTTAAAAAATATAAGTGTGAGACACTTCAAAGAAACATAATATTATCGAGATCTGATTAGTGTCTCCAGAGATATGGAGATAAATACCTCAAACATAGGAGAATGTACTGGTTTTAGAAGAAGAGTCCCAAAAAGATTATACACAATGGAGGTTGCTATTGCATATACTTTTGAAGACTACATAAAGACAGGCAAAGTCGAGTTGGACTCGCCCATCGAGGCTTCCGTACCAACGATGGTTGGTACCAATTAGGCTAGACCTCTAAAAAGGTCAACGGGAAGTACCTTATAGGTTTTTGACCCAAAACCTATAGGGTACTTCCGCTTGACCTAGAATTGTCAATTTTGGTCAAAAGCAAGGTCTTACAGCACAAGTAAAGGGACAATTTCGAAAAATAAAAAAAGTTGAAAATTAAGGTAAATTTTAGTACTTACAAGTTTTCGCGAAAATCTAAATTTGCCCATATCTTTTTATCGTGTTGACTCAGGACCTTGATTTTTATACACCTAATAAGGACTATAGATTTCTGTATCTGGTATAAATTTCAACTTGCTAAGTCCACTCGTTTCTGAGAAAATCGGTGGTGATACACGGACAGACGGACAGACAGACGGACAGACAGACAGACAGACGGACAAGAAAGTGATCTTATAAGGGTTCCTTTTTTACCTTTTGAGGTACGGAACCTTAAAAACATGACCTTGAATAATGTTTTTACATCTTTCTTCACGTTGATTTTGGTTTTTGACAGATATTCTTACGGTAACTGTGCGGTACTGAGCGAGATAGAAACAAAGGTGGGGAGAATTAATTTGTCCTCACAGGAATGTTTTACCGGGCAAAGTATTGTTAGGGTGCAAAGTTAGTTACTATTTTTTGACATGACATGACGTTTGGCGAATATGGCGGTCATATCAGTCCCGCGACACTGCATACATAATTAAATTACTCAGAATGATGAACGTACTTTGTACCAACCAACATTGCAAAAAAAAATTATAAGCATAATACCACAGATTATATAATAGTTAGTAAATAATACTTTTCGTTGTTAGGTTGGCTACACAGTGCTTTCATAATTCGGGTAGGTATCAACAATGTAATGAAGTGCCAACTCTTATAACGTAATAGAGTGATTCAGTAGTATCTGTCGGTCATATGGCGGCAATTAATGTTAATAATCGCAAATAATACTTTTTAATATTCATTTTGGAATATCCTACATCCTATAATCCTATAATACATCTAGTCCTTGTTAGGCTAAGGCCGCACTACGGGTTTTTCCCGGCAGCGGTTTAACCGCTATACCGCAAAACCGCTTGAGATGCACACACTACGATTATAAACCGCTATACCTACCCGCGATTTTCTCAGTTTGAAGATGGATTTCAAACAACGACGACATAACTATTCTTCACGGTAGCCGGCCGAATACTATCCAAAAAACCGCGCGCGGTTAAAGGGCTTCACACACAGCAGCTATAATGTAAAGATGTACATTATAGCACGATACATCTCATTACATCTTTCCATAGAAATCGTCAGGAGACCACACACGACAGCTATAATGTGTGTGATACATTAAGATAATTTAAAGCTATACATCCCGGGATGTAATGTACATTAATATACATTATAGCTGCTGTGTGTGAAGCCCTTAACGCATAGTGCGTGTACGCCCGCCGAGTTCTATGGATTACAAATTTTGCTGCGGTTTTTTTCCGCGACAATTTAGAGAACATGTCGCGGTTTTAAAATCAGTTGCGGGAAAAAACCGCAAATGCGGCCGCTTATATTCGTTTTCCTATTTCATAAACTAATACGTTTAAAAAACACTGCGATTTAACCGTAATGCGGCCTAGGCATTATAAAAGTATTTGGAATTATTGTAATAAAATAGACAATTATCGTGTGTGTCAGATGCTTTTATAACACAGGGCCATTTTGGAAATCTTCCTTTGATACCTTGATGACATCGTTATGACTAGTGAATATTTTCACTAGCGCGGCATTTAAAGTCAATTTTTTAGGGTTCCGAACCCGAAGGGTACCAAATGAACACTTTTTGAGACTTTGTTGTCCGTCCGTCCGTCCGTCCGTCCGTCCGTGTGTCTATATGTGCGCACTTTACAGATCTGTATCTTCTTAACCATAATAGGTACATACTTGAAATTTTCACAAAGTATATATCCGTCAGTGTATAACGGCCCAGACACGAAATTTTATAGATACATGTAATTTAATTAAAACTTGTTTTGCACTAAAAAGGGTACAATAAATTATTTAAAAAAAAAACCGACTTCATAACTACAAACAGGCACTCAAAAGCGAAAAATAAATTACTTAATATAATTATTATAAGCGCTACCCACTTATCTATTTGAAGTCGTACGTAGTCGTACGTGAAGTAATCGCACTTTGACAATTGTAGACCGATTGTATTGATTCTATTTTGAATTGTAGGGCTCATCTCTAATGTGGTCCCATTGTAATTTTATCGAGATCTGACGAGTAACTCCAGAGATATGGAGATAAACACCTCAAGTTTTTGGTTTTCTAACTTGACGAAATTGAAGGCCATGGATACGGATTAGTTACAACGTTACTTTGGGTCATTTCAAAGACATCTGAAATTAACCTACCTTAGAACAAAATCCTACTTCTTACCAATATTATAAGTAAAGGCGAAAGTTTATGAGTTGGTACGTATGTTTGTTACTTCTTCACGCCAAAACTACGCAACCGATTGAGCTGAAATTTGGTATGAAGATAGCCTAAGCCCTGAAATAACACATAGAGTATTTTTATCTCGATATTTCCACGGAAACAATGTCTATGCGGGTTAAACTACAGGGCACAGCTAGTTAAATGAATAAATGCGTGTTAAAACACTCTATATAAGTACATTATACCGTAGTCTAAACAGCCCTTTAGCGTCACAGGCAGTTTCCGATATGTCCCTACACGAAAGCATCGAAACCATTTCAAAAACGTCCGGCTTCGGGCGACCGCTTGCAGCTTGGACATGCATTCCCAATTACTGAGCTTGTTACCGGACATTACCCGGGGTTTGGGGGTCCGCCATGCTTCGTGACCCGATGTGATCTCACGCCTTTGATATTGATACGTTTGCCGATGTTTGGCATCCGCTGTACTCAATGGATAATCTAGTTAAACCTCAGACTATTGTAAATTATTTTGACACTGGTAGATATTGTTAGTAGAGTAAACCATAGGTCCTTTAGGGACGGTTGGTTATATACAAAAGGCGACATGACAACCAAGACGCTAATTTAAAAAAAATACTAGCGATGTGGTTTGCACATTACTATAGTATTCTTGTTAACCCCTCTAACTAAGCTAAATAATGCTTGTGTCTGGAGTGGGTTCACCATAATTGTGCAATGGGTGGGGATCGAACTCACGGCCTTTTGATCGCCAGTCCGACGACACCTTCCATTGGGCTATTGCCGCTTTAGTATTGCTCAAATTAAAAAGCTAAATATTTTATACACCTCCTTTTAGTATCGTATAGGCTAGCTTTTGACCACTATCTCGCCTTATGGTAAGCGACGATGTAGTCGAAGATGGTGAACACGCTAGGCCTAGAATTCTCTGATTCTCAAGGATTGTGTGCTACTGGAGCACCGTAACGTTATCGGCAGCTTTTCTGCTTGTTGGTGGTAAGCTACTTTTTGGTAGCAAGTTAGGCGGCACATCGATATCATATACTCCTATCAGCTGTGGAAAACCTCTGCCATAAATTAGTAGGGAGTTGGATATGATGATTCTAGGTAATTCCTGCATTCGTCAAAGTTCTACAAAGTTATACCATCTACCATCCTCGACCGCATCATTACTTACCAACAGTTGAGATTTTAGTCAAACGCTAGCCTATATGATATAAAAAAAAGTTATTTATTGAGGACGTTGTAAATCAGTAAGGTGTTGAGTTGAGTTTATAGTGGTAGGACTTCTGCTAGTCCGCCTGGGGCGGTACCACCACTTTGCCAAATAATTTTTAGCCGTGAAATAGAAATGTTTTTCGGTTGAAATGGCAAGGTGTCAAGTGAAATTACAGGGCATGTGAGACTCGACATCTTTATATGTCTCAAGGTATCAGGCGCAGTGCAGTGACATGCAAAATTCTGGCTGTCCAGAATATGGCATGCCGCTGTATCTGTAATAGCGAGCGTCGTGCATGTCATGTTACCTTATATCATAAAAAAGCACCCAAAAGCATAAAAAAATTTCACGGAGACCCTGTCTTTGCAAAAATAAGTACTTACAGGGAAAACGGTAAGAACTCAATATGTTTGCTTCAGTCACTCTATTGTGTCACGAAATGAACATTTTTTTATTGAACATAAGTATGTATGAAGGCGCTCATAAAAGTTAAAGAAGCAAAAGAGGTATGTCAGGATCGTAGCATGTGGAAAGAAGTAGTCTCTGCCTACCACAACTGATGTATTGAAATAATATATATAAGCTGAGGCATAGTTATATCTTTCTTTGCAACAATTGCAACAGCTGGGCCTATAGTTTGCGCGAAAGAGCGAAATGGGCGAGCTGCATCTTGCTTTCCGGCACAATAAGCCTCAAATTCAAAAAGCCGTATTGGTAAAGGTACCTAAAAGATAATAATACTAGTATCGGGCCAAAGCCCGATACTAGTATTATTATCTTTTCTATGCCGATAGTGAGCTCGATAAATAATATGTTTGCTTTCCCGGTGGCGTATCCGCTTTGTAACTGAGATTTCAGTCATGGCACACGTCATTCACTAACGTTATTCAACCTTAAGATAAATTAACTTAAACTTAAACTTAAATTAACTTCTAGTAAAGCAGTTTGGATCCGACATTTAGGGCCAGTTTAACCAGTTTATGATAAAGTGACAGATAGTTATCTGACTGTTATCAGGAACCGGGGAAACTGGCCCTTAGTCTCATCCCGGACTGTAATAATTGAGTAATAATAAGGCTTTTCCCCCGCATGTTTTGCATTATTTTATTTGATCTTATTACAATATTGTACGGTGGTGAAGAACCCATCATGTGCTAATCCGACTCAAACTTGGCAGGTTTATTTGACTCAGTGAAAAGAATTTCTTGCACCTAGTAGTTGAACCTATCACAAAATGAAAAAATGTTCCAACAATATGTTTCCTGGCTAAAACGAATGGTCTTTTTGTACTCGCTTGCACAAGAGCCAACTCTCTCCAACGCTGCAGTAAAATACCAATCGAAAATAGAAGGCCTTTGTTTGACTCCTGCAGCCCAGTCCCTCTGCACACCCGAAACGCCAATTTAGCATGCGCCTAAACGATCTCCTTTTATGATCGAATATGGCTCGTAAAACTCAAACTTTCATCTCGAAACCTCAGCGTCTAAATACACCGTCGGAACCTTCGTCCTCTTGCCCTTTACGGCGAGAAACCGCAAACTTACAAAGCACATTCTCAAACAAAAACCACCTTTACACCTCACGACTTACAGTCTTCACGGACCGTATCGGAACGTGGTAAAACTGTAACCGGTTTTATAAGAGCAAGTTGTCCTACTACCGAACTACGCAGAGCTTCGTATATTATATGTATATTACAGTACAATAACGATAAGCTAGCTTTGTTTCGGATATAAATAATTTATAGGAGCTTAGAATCTATTGCCACTGTAAATAGAGCTCAGAAACCTGTTATTTTATTTGAGTTTGGAGTCCTGTGTTTTTTGATGGTGGTGATGAAACAAAAGTCATAGGATTGAGTAATATGATTAACAGTCTTTATCTGGTATTCTCCGAATGTCACAGAAAAGTTCCATAGCAAGTTTTATTACTCGAATGGTAAACTATTATGGTTTAAGATACACTATTTATTTATCCATACTAAATATTTGTTTCGTTTTAAATCAAAATAACACAATTGTGATCATCAAAATATTCAAGAGCTCTGAGAACCTTAAAGCTTTCCGTAAACTCGATATGTGCATTCGAAAAATTTATATTGAGTAGCTTATACAAGCTTAAATTTATAGTTCCTGTTGGATTAAAGAAAAAATGGCTTGAGTTTGAACCCGGAGATCACGTGTTCAAATAGTCTTGCACCAATTACCAAAAATTAGCTTACTTCCCCCAAAACTTTTTAAATTTGAAAATTTACAACATTGGGAAGTAGGTCATAATAGTAAGTAAACACTGTCAGAGTTGATAAGACAGCCAAAGCTTTGCAATTGATTCTAAAAATAACAAAGGTTTAGTAAAAATGCTTTTTATTTATAACATTGATATTAAATTAATTTATAACATTGCAAAGATAATGGCGTTAATGAAAAAAACGCCTGTTAGCTATAAGTTTAACCAACCACGAAAAAATATTTACCCATACTAGTTAATTGACAAAAATACTGGTTTAGTTAATATTGACTCAAAAAATATATTTTGATAGAATTAATAGAGTGCTCTTAAGTCAGTAAATTAAAACTTGCCAAACAATATCCTGAAAATAAGAAAAATTCAAACCACACCTTTAGGTACTTTCACTAAGGTACCGAAGTGAAATCAAACAATCCTAACAAAATCTAAGTTGCACAGAAATTCTCAAACTGTAGAATAGAAATCGAAAGATCTAGCTTAACTAAGACTAAACTTCAATTTCATTTAGTTCTCCAAGTTAAAGGAAACACCGACAAAACTCAACTTGAAGCTAAAGTGCACAGCCGGGAATAGAACCGAAACCACGGTTACGAGTAGTCACGACTCTTATCCAATAAACCATCGTTGCCCCCTCGGCCACTGCCGTGTGCTAATAAAAACCGGTCACAGAGCCATTTACATTGCACGACTTTTTGAACGTACATACATAAAATCACGCCTCTTTTCCGTTGGGGTAGCCAGAAACTACTTCTTTTCACATGCTACGATCCTGACACACGTCTTTCGCTTCTTCCAGTTTCATGAGCGTCTTCATACATACTCGCCAGTTATAAGTACTTTTGACTTGGCCTTTCTTTAAAACATCTCCGATCTAGTCGTGATACGTTCGCCGGTCGGAGGTCGGCCTCTACCAGCTGGTTTATTCACACTCGTCTCATACTTTTTAATATTCTGCTTTACTCGTGCATAAATATAGTTGGATAGTTTATTTCTGTGTGCGAAAATAAAACTATTCCATTATTACAAGCTTTTATTTATCTGTATATGTTGATTGTTTTGATCTGGCAGATTAGTTTTAGAGTGGAGACTGCAAATCGGCATACGTAGCGTAGCGAACCAGGTGGAGCGACGACATTCGCTAAGCGGTGGGCAGTGACTCGAAATAAAGAGCCGAAGATCGGGCTCAGTGGAGTGTCTTGGGAGAGGCCTATGTCCAGCAGTGAACTGATATTAGCTGAAAATGATGATGATCTGGATGGCACAGTCATGCAATCTATACTTAAAAATGTGCATAGGTGGGTTGGGTGCTTGTGATGGATGACACTTTAATGTTCTTCTTGGGGAGTTTTAATTATTTTGCGTTAGAGCAAATCAAATCTTTCTGCGTATCTATATAAATACCTTGTCGGGGAATAACAAAATGCTTTTATGTGAAATGTAATCGTAGCTCTATTAAAATTATAACTACAAGAAAGTTTTGAAATCAGACATGACTCAACATAAAAGCACATACTATATAATAGTTATAAAGGCACCTAAACATGATTGAGGTTGCATGGTGGTAGGACACTATCTAGTGTCCGCCTGGCCAGCTGCCACCCTCAAGTTACAAAATCTGTTGCCAAAACATCTAATGTGTTCCGGCAGCTATCCTTGAGAGCCAGTTCTCTTTCTAGGCCTAGCGTGTCTTCGACCGCATCATCATTTACCAACAGGTGAGATAGTGGTAAAATGCTAGCCTATAAAATATAAAAAAGGTTATATGATAAGGACAGAATTATGGCGCAAACAAGTGAATTATTGAAAAGTTCAAACAAACCGACTACGTGAATAAAATATTTACTAGCATTTCCCATTCCAAATTCTTATAAAACATATAAATTAAATATATATTCTCAATCACCGTTAAACATTTCTTTATTTTGATACCACACTAGATATATTTTGAAAACATAATTTTTTTTAGATTACTTTTTGGCGCTAAAAAAACCTCAATTTTGTTTTTTTGTATGTACCCAGTGTCACTCTTACGACTGCGACAAATCTATTGACACCACTTACATAAAAATACATACATACATAATACATACATACACTCAAAAATATAACCCTCCTTTCGCAGTCGGGTAAAAAGTCTTGTTTTACGCCTTATTATTATAAAGAATTAAATTATAATTTGAAACTACATTCTTCTTGAGATGAACTATGCTAAAAATCTTTTAGGTCATAGTTTGACCATTAGTCAGCAATCGAATCGTGAGTTGTAAATGCACTCACTCGATCACTACTGAGCTACGCAAAACGTGTTTCTAATACGTTCAAGCCAGAATTTATGCGCGTCGCTTTTTGTTTCTTGTTATTTGATACAAATGAATAAATATTGATAATGATAGAATAATGATAATGACAGTCACAGGTTATCATAGCAGTTTGAATAATTAGGATAGAAAAACAATTAGAGAGAGAGCTGATGTTAACGTATATTAAAATTAAGAGTAATTAAGATGTCTTTCATAGGTCTGTGTTTTAAATTGCAAAAGAAAATCCACTAAGCCCTACTAAGAATATTTATGAAATTCAATAAAATATTTATTAAAAGTAAGTTGTTTATATAATTAATAAAATACATATTGAATAGTTTGTACATAGCGATCTCAGGTGAGAATATTTTCTTGTTTCATACTTTTTAGAGTGTGATCTTTCAGTAGTTGGGTTTTAGTTTTTGAACTTATTTTTTAATTAAAGTATTTTGGGGTTTTTGCATAATTGTATACATGTCAATATACTTACATAAATACACAGTGATCAACAAACACATAACCTCCCAACTGCTTCTTTGCGACGCCGTGGGGTAAAAATTAGTTTTCTTGACTTCGGCGAGATATATCTCGCCAACGCTACGCCCGACAAAAATATGATGTACTAAACCCTATCTTCATTTTAAAATCCCTGTTCAACGATACCACTCACGATGGGTTGTGGTGACATATTTTTTTTAGTTCTGGACTTCGTGCCTTCTAGTGGGCGCCACATTCAATTTGTTGTGACGTCACAAAGCCTATAACCAGCAAACAAATAAGACGCGTCCAACGACACCTCATTTGTCAAATTATGATTAGTAGTTTTGAAGTTATGAGGGAACAGATGAACATACATACAAACATACATACATACATACATACATACATACTTACATACATACATACTTACATACATACATACCCACATACCGGTAAAAACATAACCCTCCTTTTTGCTTCGCTGTAGACGGGTAATAACCGACTTCCATGCCCTGCGAGTCAGTTTCAGTAGCATGTTTGAGAGGTTTATCGTTATATCTCTGAAGATACTAATCAAATCTCGATGAAATTACAATGGAACCACCTCGGGAATTGAACTCTATTTTTTAAAAAAAGAATCATAAATTAAAATGAAATAAAAAAAAAATAATGGGAAGGCTCATATATAAAGTATGTATGTTCGAAGCTGAACCGTTTTGTTTTCGCGTTAAAACGACTCAGCAGAACAGTTAATGAAAAAGTCGCCCTCACAGCCTACCATGGTTATGTTAGTTCCATTCTCGGATATGGCTTTCTTATCTGGGGCAATTCAACAGACATCAATAAAGTGTTCTTTGTTCAAAAAAAATGTATCCGAGCCATATGTGGTGCCGGCCCACTGGACTCATGCAAGCCACTCTTCAAAAAACTAAAGTTTTGACTTTGGTTAGCATGTAGTACATCATGCAGGATGGAATATTTGTTAAAGAACATCCTGATATGTTTGAAAAATGTCACAGTTATACCGAACACGCATTGTTACGACAGACGAGGAGAGATCCAACTCAATTAAGTTCTATAATGAGCAAAACTGCTTTGTATAGTTAAAACTGCAAAGATATGACTGTAAGGATCTACAACAATATTCCGAAAGAAATCAGGGAGCTCCCTTACAATAATTTTATATTTGCATGTCAATGTTTTGACGAAATATGCAGTTCATTTCATTTCATTTCTTTTCATTTCATCTCATCTCATCTCATCTCATCTCATCTCATATAATCTAATCTAATCTAATCTAATCAAATCAATCTCATCTCATCTCATCTCATCTCATCTCATCTCATCTCATATCATATCATCTCATCTCATCTCATCTCATCTCATCTCATCTCATCTCATCTCATCTCATCTCATCTCATCTCATCTCATCTCATTTCATTTCAATCATTCTAATCGGTTCACAATTGACGGAGTAATCGCGTAGCATACATCCAAAAAAAAATACAGACAAATTGAGAACATCCTCCTTATTGGAAGTCTGTTAAAATAACTAATAAATTCGCCATAAAAAAGATATATGTCCAAGATCAGTCAGACTCTAGAATCCAAGTGATTTTACAAATGCATCTCAGTTCTTCATAATCTCAACATCTCCCTAAAATAGAGCTTCTCAGAATCTTAATCAGCCGTATAAAGCAAGTTATGGTCAATAACTGAGTTAATTAAGTAGTTCCCGTTAAATTTTTATTATTAGATGATGACCGTTCACTGGAAAATCGGCCGATGCTGTCTTTGCTCTTTAGGCATTTAAAGGCTTGACAAAAGATGCCGGTTGGTTCTAATCGTCGGTCGTGGTTATAATTGACAAGCGTGAGATAAACGACTGAGGTGATTTTGTAGACCAAAGTTGTAGCGGAATTTGTTTCTGTAATAGATACTTTTTTATCATGTACTGTGTTGCTTGAATTTCCATGTAACCAATCGGACGTACACAATTTATATTTTTTTAATATCTCATAGGTTAGCGTTTGATGACTATCTCACCTAGTGGTGAGCGGTAATGTGATCGATGGTGAACACTCTAGGCCTAGAGTACTCTGACTCTCAAAGAAAAACTGTCGTTATAGCCTTACGTTGTTTTGGCTGGCAGCACACAGCCCTTGAGAGTCTCAAAGGTTTTCTCCTCGATGGTAGTAAGCTACTTTTTGGTAGCAAGTGAAGTGAAATATCGATATAAATAGTTAAGAATATTTACAGAATCACAACCTTATCATTTTATTTGCGCAAATCACATAAAGTTCCCTGGTCTCGCAAAAATAACAAATACTCGTATTTATAGGTTTTCTAATTGTGGTCATTGCCATTCACGGGAAGATTTTCTCACCTTTCTGCTGACTAAGGCCACACTTTTTTTCATTATCTCACTTATCTCACCTATTGATAACAATGCAATCGAGGATGGGTGGAGGCGAGCACGCTAGACATTGAATGGGAACTGGCTCTCAAGGACAGCTGCTGGAACAAATTAGATATTTGGCGGCAGATTTTGTCTTCTTGAGGGTGGTATGTGGCTAAGTGGACACTAGACAGTGTCCTACAATCATACAGGGGTCGTTATTAGATTGATATGAGCTTGCAATACCTGTATTCTGCCAGTTACATGTGACCCCTGGGTGATGCTTAGTGACTATTGGTAGCAGATGTGTATATATTGGCTTCGGCTGTAACTTAATCTACCTACTAATCAAGCATAGTGTCTCCAATTGATTCACAGAATTCTGGCATAAAGTTTGGCGCTTGTCAGGGTCCCATGCTTAAACTATTGAACAAAATATCAAGCCAGTGCGATGCCAATGTGACGCAATGTTACAGACGGACTACGAATGACTTTGAACGTTGTCAAAATCTGCGAGTGAGTGGTTTGCTATATAACGGTTAGCTAGCTTATAGAATTAGGGCTCCGATGAGAAGACGTATAAAAGTTACGCTATCCTGATGCCGTCTACTATTTCCAGACAAGCGCGATTCCAACTTCACGACGTCTTCTTTTAACATCAGACTTCTTCTTCTTCTTCATCGTATCACTCTTGGCAGAGCGGTCGTGGTCGTCACTTCAGTATTAATAATTAGTAGCACGCTTAACTATTCGTCGCCATTCCTCTCTCACGGTTGCCTTTCTTGTGCACACATTGATGGAATCTTCGACCGATGCTTTAATTTGATCAGTCCAACGCATGGGCGACCTGCAACATCAGACTAGTCAGAGGTAATTTCTCGGTCAAAATAAAAACTATAATTATTTGCTTTGTGAATCTAAGCAAAATACTGATACTGATGCTACAGTCACAATTTTGAAAAAGGACCTACTAACGTTGTTTAATAAATTAAACAAATTCAAAGCATATATTCAGTATATGGGAAAATTAAAAATCTTCACTTACTCACGTCAAATAACATTAAATAGATCATATAAATAATAAATGTTCTAAAAATAAAAAAATATAAATACATAACATTGCTTGAATTAATAAAAAGAAACAAACAACAAATAATGAGCTATTTAGCGTTCATCTAAACGTCGAACGTCACACTAAAACAAATGTTTAATTCCCCTCATTAATGTAGGGGCTGCCAGCCCTACTATTACGTGCACCCCCAATGCATGTTTCAGTACTTCGGAAAAATTGTGAAATAATTAAACACAATAAATAAATAAAATGTAAAACCTCAAATATCCTACCTTATAATTCTGCACATAAGCGACACTCCTTACTGCAATAACTTCACGTCCTAGTACAGCCGCGGAAAATTAGGTTTTTTGCATAATTTAATCTACTCCGACGTGTTGGCAACGCGCCGGGTAAATCATACAAATCGACGCATTAGTTAACTCTGGCTTTAGACGTGTCAGACATCTTGTAAAGATTCCTGTATATGTAAGACAGGAATTATATTTCCACTTTAAAGTGGGTTACTTTTGCTAGTCCACCCGGGTACAGAATCTTCTGTGATAATAATACAAGACCCGGGGCAGTACCACTGTCTAGTTTTTAACCGACTTCAAAAAAGGAAGTTTTACAATTCGACCATATATAATATATTTTTTATGATTGTTCGCGGATAACTTCGTCGTTTATGAACCGAATTTGAATATTATTTTTTCGTTGGAAAGTAAATATCCCAAGTGTGATTGATACCATGGTTGATTTGAATGATGAATAATTCTCAAACATGCAACTGAAACTGACTTGCGGGGCATGGAAGTCAATTGTTTTAGTTTTTCAACTATCTTAATTATTCAAAACATCTAGAGAGGATGGATGAAAAAAGACTGACGAAACAGATTTATGAGACGAGTGTGAATGGGGCAGCCGGTAGAGGCCGACCTAGGCGAACGTACCACGACCAGATCGGAGACGTTTTAAAGAAAGGCCAAGTCAAAAGTACTTATAACCGGCGAGCATGTATGAAGGCGCTCATGAAAGTGGAAGAAGCGAAAGAGGTATGTCAGGATCGTAGCATGTGGAAAGAAGTAGTCTCTGCCTACCCCAACGGGAAAAAGGCGTGATTGTGTGTATGTATGTTAATTATTAAACGATCTTATTCAATAGTCAATAAACATTCAGGTGTCTCAAGGTCTCAAGAAAACACCACTTTCTTAGTTATTCCACCGTGTCCTAGGAATGTTTTCAATTGTCTTATCAGGCTTTTATCACATCTAGATATTGAGTCCCAAATTCCTTATAATGCCACTGGATACTTTTTTATATATTATAGACTAGCGTTTGACCACTATTTCGCCTGGTGGTAAGCGACTTTGTTTTTCACACTAAAAATATATCCCGTATCTAGGTAAAGACTAATTAACGTCATCATTGCTGAAACCGTGCAAGACTTGCAATACTTGTTGACCACCCTTGCTGATTCTTCTGCACGCATCGGTCTCCGGATGAACTTGGATAAGACCAAGATCATGTTCAACGAACATGTTATTCCGGAACCGATTGCCTTAAACGGAGTACCCCGAAACTGTTCAAGAATATCTCTACCTTGGACAAACGTTGCAATTAGGTAGAAAAAATTTCGAGAAGGAAGCCCGCAGAAGAATACAGCTCGGATGGGCAGCATTTAGAAAACTGCGTCGAATCTCTTCATCGCCGATACCACAAAGCCTAAAGACAAAAGTCTTTAATGAGTGCGTCCTACCTGTAATGACATACGGAGCCGAGACGTGGACACTGACGGTGCGACTGATCCACCAATAAAATTACAAAAAATAATTAAAAAATTAAAAATATGCAAAAAAGTGCCGCAGTCAAAGTGTTAAAAGTCGCTCAGCGAGCTATGGAACGGGCTATGCTCGGAGTATCTGTGAAAGATCGAATTCGAAATGAAGTCATCCGACAGAGAACCAAAGTTATCGACATAGCTCAAAGGATTAGCAAGCTGAAGTGGCAGTGGGCTCGTCACATCTGTCGCAGAACCAATAACCGTTAGGGTAGACGAGTTCTAGAGTGGACACCACGGCTCGGTAAACAAAGCGTAGGACGCCCTCCAGCTAGGTGGAGCGATGATATACGCAAGCTGGCTGGCAGCGGTTGGAAACAAAGAGCCGAAGATCGAGCTTAGTGGCGTGCCATAGGAGAGGCCTATGTCCAGCTGTGGACAAATATTGGCTGTTAGTGATGAAAATAATAAATTAACAGACTAATCAGTGATAATCTCGGTGGATAAGAAGTCGAAATTCTGTCTACTATAATAAAAATATCGCATAGCTTTTCTCAATTTTTCAAGTCCCACAATTATGCAAAGTTTGCTGATTCACTGATACGAAGCACATTAAATTCAAGCCAATCTCAAGCCCAGGAATTAGCCACCTATTAGTGGTTTGTTATCGTCGATCGTGCTGGACAAACCGGTAGTTGACTCACCGATAGTATCAGGCTTTCACCCAGATCTCAGGATGCAGGTCGAAACCTGTTGACACTTGTAAATATACGTACGACGTGTATAAGTTATCGTGACATAATGAACTCATTTAACTCTGTTATATGGTATCATTATAGTAACAAACGTGTATCTATTCACTGAATTGTGAAGATATTCATAAATTGTAATATTTAAGGTCGTTTAAAAACAAAAAGAACCGACTTCAATGCCGCACTAGTCATTTTCAGTACCAAGTTTGAAGTGTTCATCTATATATCTCTGGAGATACTCATCAGATCTCAATGAAATTTAAAAAGAACACCTGGGAAGTATCCCTTTCAAACAAAAGAAGAATTGACTAAATTGGTCACGGTTTTTTTTTCAGCCGACTTCCAAAAAGAAGGACGTTTTTCTTTTTTCTTTTTTTGTGTGTATGTTACGCGATTACTCCGTCAATTGTAAACCGATTTGAATGATTATTTTTGTTATCGGTAGGGTACGTTTTCGAGGTGGTCTCATTGTAATTTCATCGAGATCTGATAAGTATCTCTAGAGATATGAAGATAAACGTCTCAAACTTGCTACTGAAATTGACTCGCGGGGCATTGAAGTCGGTTGTTTTTGTTTTTAAACTATCTTAATTAATAATAAATAGTTAAGCGTTTGACCACTATCTCACCTGATGTTAAGTGACGATGCGGTTGAGGATGTAGCACGCTTATTAAGGAAAATGCCGGTCACTCGTGGTTGAAGACCTCCGGGTTGTAGTTACTGGGAAATACAGAAACCGACAAGGAATTCCATGTCTGAGTTATCGAGGAACATACACAATAAATAAAATTGGTGGTAAATTTAAGTTGGTTTAAAGTGAATTACAGTTGCTGTGACTAAAATCGGTCGGGCAAAATCATTATCATTACCACCATATTCTTTATTACTTTTAGCAGTCTTGCCTTCTCCAACTACTGTATAAATTACATGTTATAGTTTCATGGGGTCATTTTATATTTACAACGGTGTAAACTGTCTGTAGTGGTAGGATTTCGGCTAGTCAGCCTGGGGTGGTACCACAACTTTGCAGGTTAATTAACCGTGAAATAGGTTTTTTTTCCGGATTAAATGGAAAAGTGTCCAGTGAAATTATAGGCACATCAAGTATTGCCAACCCCAGTAAATAGAAATGCAGTAGATCAGAGAACAGTAAAATTTCTTTTTAATAGAATTTGGTACATAATAAATGCAACTACTGCAGTAGTTACAGTACTACTAGTAGTTTAATATTTAGCTTTAATATTCACTAAAAAAACTAATAAAGTAACCTAACGTACATTTTTAAATGTTCGATTTATTTTATTTCAAACCGATTTTCCATATTCTGTGGTTGTTTGTTATGCAATGCGGGGCACTTTAGTGACTTTACTAAGTGGGTGGTACCCGTCTGGCTATCCATAAAGTACGAAATTATTTGTGGTACATTTTTACCGAAAAAAAATACGGGAATCTTAATAGGCGTGCGTTGTTAAAATCAAAATTATCATCCTATAATGGACAAGGTATAGTCTTTTGTTAAACTAAACTAAGTAACTATTACATAATCTGTGCCAGCCAAGTAAGTCGTCGAGATAAGTAAATGCGTCGTGATAAAAATGTTGATATATTAAAAACGCTCGGCCGATTTCGTTAAAATTTAAATGGAAGGGTACTCTTTGAAACAAATAAAGAATTTTCCAAATCGGTTAAGGCATCTTTGAGTAATCGGTGAACATACATAAAAAAACAAGATTCCGAAGAATTGAGAACCTCCTCCTTTTTCGTGAAGACGGTTAATAAAGATAAATAAATGATTTGAAATTATCAAGATTAAAAATTGCCATAGTTCTTAGTCAGGATATGTGAATCTTAGTGGCAGCCTGTTTGGTCATAATTTTTAATATTAGTTTTAGTATACTGTATAATGTAAATAAGGTAAGTGTAGTTAGAGGACATGACAAAAAATCATCAACGGATTCTTCTGCACAAAACATCTCATCTTTGATTTTATCATCACATAGTGTCAGGTAAGATAGTGGTCAAAGAATTGTTTAGAAATATCCTGCATTTAGAGCTCATCATTTATTGAGTAACAATCGGTCACAGATCAACTTTATCTAATAGAATCATACGTGCTGTTTAATAAAAATTATTAATGACTAACATCAATAGCAACATTAAGCGATGACTCACGAAGCATTTCCTTTGGATCGCATTGATATTTAAGTCTTTTTGCTGTGGCAATGTAAATCGGCGATCAGTAGAGCGTCAAGTGACTCACGCTCGATAGAGATGCGTTAGCGATTATGTTAACCACGAGGTATGATGATATGGAAAGGGTTTTGATTATATAATGTTATTTTATTGGTAGTTGGCAAGCATTTGACAACAGATTTGATGTAATAATCGAATCCAACCTCAGGTATGGTATAATATTTTGGGGAAACTCTACAAACAAAAATATTATATTCAAAATGCAAAAACGCTGTATCCGGGTCATGTTCAACCTGCACACTCAAGTTAGCTGTAAGCTATATTTCACAGACCATAGAATTTTAACAATCCCGTCTCTGTATATATTAGAAACAGCACTTTTTGTAAAATATAATCAAAATCTTTTTCCAAAATTGTCTGCAACTGTTACTCGAAATAGACGTAACGACACAATCCGCATTGTAAAAGGTAAAACCCAACTATTGCGCAAGAGCATTATGGGAATGGCTCCTACAATATTTAATAAAATTTCCAAATCTATAAAAGAACTCGACAATGTATTGTTCAAAAACCACCTGAAGAAAATGCTAGTTAAGAAATGCTATTACTCTATTGACGACTTTTTAATTGACAAATTTTAACTGTGCTGTAATTTATTATAACTATTTTGACATTATTTTGACATATACACTTGTTCAAATTTTTTGTTCTTATTTATTGATATTATTAATTTTAATCTATTTAATATTTTTATAAAAATGTAATAATATGAATTAAACAATGTTCAGCAGCGTCACGCGTCTCATTTGTACGCCCATGTGGGCAAAACATGACGAGCTATTTCTAAGTTTAAGACGATACTGCATGCAATGTTTGTGTATGTGTATAACGCATGTTTTGAACAAATAAAATATCTTTATCTTTAACAGTCTTAGTGGTTCCTCAACTGATCTTTTACTGCCATTGGGGGTCATGTCACTTACGGGTGACCTATATTCCTTCTATTACTTTTCTTTATTCTTTACATTGTTTCTAGGCTAGATTTAGCTGTAACCCGAACAATCGACATAATTAAACATAATCACTGATCGGATTCTCGATTTTTCGACCAGACAGTTTGTAATATTTCGACCCCTCTGGGATGAAACGTAGTAAAAGCCAAATAGAGCGCGCGATTCTGACTAAGAAACCGTTGAAAACAGATTTTGGTAAATATGGCTTTTACGACGTTTCATCCTGGAGGGGTCGATTGGTTGGCTTGGGTTTTTTGCACTTTGTAGATGGGATCTAAATAAAAAAATTATCATCTCTTTACACTGCTTATCTTCTAATTTCCAACAAGTATGACCACATTGCCACTACACATGATTTACCAACTATTCGTTTGATTCTTTTCGGTTTGAATGGCAACGGGTCCAGTGAAATTACAGGGCATGTGAGACTTAACATCCGCAGTGCAAAGGTGCGCAGTGCAGCGACATATAAAATTCTGGCTATCCAGAATTTTGCATGCCGCAATAATCTGTAGTAGGTAGACGTCATCGATATTCGATCGCCATCAGGCGAGCCTCGTACGTGTCCTGTTACCTTATGTCAAAAAAAAACTCATCAGTTGAGATAGTCTTATCTGTTGGTTAAAAAGAAAGTAAGTACAAAAGTCCTAGGCACAGACCCACAGAATTCTAAATAATTATTGAGACTTATGTGCACAGACTACATGAGGATCAATGCTCTAGAAGCAGCTTACCTGATGCCATAATTAAATTAAAATTAAATTGAGCAAAAGCCTCATCCAGTAATCTAGTAGTAGTATATCTTCAACCAGCAATAGTTATAGGTGTTACGTTGCCGTATGAGTCATCTATGTTGTTAGCCAGTTTTTATGGTCCCGTGTTCGTCGAGTATTATTATTGGTTTAGTTTATCAATATGCTTGTACTGTTAGCAGCTCTTGTGGACTTTGAATTCGCCTTTGTAGTTAATAGGTACAATGAGTTTGTTGTGAAGTTGTTAGATCAGATTTCATGTTTTGTGGATTAAAGTAGCTTTTGTCATCACAAACACATGGATTTATTATGCATGTGACACATTTTATCGAGACTGTGTGACTCACTGTGAAATCGACTTGGGGAAGTCTTTTTTTAAACTGATTTTACAGATATTTGACTCGCAGCTCGTGATGATATTTAGGTATGTGCCGACACAAAATAAGTCATTTTGTGAGTACATGCGTTTGATGGCATAATCCGATCCCCAAACGTTTAAGGCAATCTCTGAACATAATAATATACCGTGTGGCTCTCAGACCAAATAAGAAGCTTATTTGGTCTGAAGTGTGTCTCCTGTCAACCGAGCTCACTGAATCTCATTGTATCCTCTGCTTTCTTCAGAACAAAACCATTTCGGGTTTTGCACCATCGACGGAAACTAAAAATCCCACAGAAATAAGTATTAAGTCAGCAAAAATCTGCCATGGCAAAGGTCCACCAATATCCGTATGTTTTACTTTCTTCCAAATACGCCTCTTAGGTGGACCCAAAACGGGGTGCCTAATTCGAGTTTATTTCAAAGAATCAAAGAATCAAAGCATTTATTCAGTATGTAGGTAGTATACATATACGCACATATACACGTCAAAATCATAAAATAAATCATAACCAATTATCAAGTAAACATAGCAAAAGCAGAATTTAACGCTTTGAATTAGAAAAAAAAGTAATGAACAATTCAGCTGTCATCCAATCGTTTACGTCAGAATATTAAAAAAAAAATAAAGTAGGTTAAAACCAACCATACATGTAACTGCGTGTTTCAGTACTTCAGACAATTTTTATATAAAAAAAATAAAAAAAGTGAAATAGTGAAACACAACATAGAGAAACGCATACCGATCACAGTACATATCATGATCCAAATGGAACTGATAGTCCGTCTGTCAGCTGCATAATATTGTTGAAATAAAAATAAAAATGGCAAGCTTAGAAAGAAAATCTGCGGACAAAAGGGGAAAACTGAATGGCTGTTGAATCTACCGGTGTTTCGGAAATACTCCCATCAGAGAAGAAACACCAAGAAACTCTATGGGGCTTGTTTTGTCATTTTATCTTTTTTTTTTAATTAATTGTACATGTCAGCTTTAAAATTTTAACAATATATTAATAATTATAATACAATTTATATTTGTTCTTGGAACTTGGGGCATTCAGGCCATGCATTTTTGTCATCCATATAGTCACCTATTGTATAGTATGATTTTTTCATCAAATTGGATTTTATATAGATTTTAAATTTGCTCATAGGCAATTGATCAATATCTTTAGGAAGCTTATTGTAAAAACGTACACAGTTCCCCATGAATGAACCACTAACTTTCTGCAGTCTGAAATTAGGTATAATTAATCTATTTTTATGTCTTGTGTTAAAATTATGTACATCAGACCTTTTCTTATAATCATTTATATTCTTGCGTATGAACAAAATATTTTCATAAATGTATTGACATGCCACTGTTAGAATTTTAATTTCCTTAAATTTTTCACGAAGTGAATCTCGCGACCTCATACTTTATATAGAGCGAATAGCTATTTAGACGCATAATATCCCTATTATGCGTCTAAATATGCATGTTTTTTTTAATATTTTTATTTCACTCATTACATCCATATAACATAATAAAAAAATAAAATACTGCTGGAATTAGTCTCATTATTTTTTAAATAAACATTTAAATATACAAATAAATTTGAGCAGTTTAAACGCCATCATTTCCCGGGCTCTTTAATAATGCATTGTGACGTCACGCATTTACGTCAGACATACGCCGCTTGAAGCAAACTAGCTTTTTTTTCTTTAACTAAGACTCCGCGCAATCGCGCGGAGTCTAAATACACTAATCAGTGTATTTAGCCAATGGCATGTTTTTATTAAATTATACAGTTTCTCTTATCTCGTACTCATTTTTATCAATATTCAATGGTTAGTAATATACATTTTTGCACAATAATACGCGGCAAACATAATATTTGGAAATAAATACAATAAGACCTCACCATACATTTATTTTTATGTTCCCGCGCTCAATGTTTCTATCACGTGGAGTAGTGCATAATGACGTCAACTTTCGATTCGACCAATGGTGATCTGTTTTACAAACTTAAATTTCCCTCGCTTAAATTGCATTTTTAATTTATTATTTTAAGCAAATAAAATGGAATTAAATAAAAAAAAGGTTGTACATATAACTCCAGGACAACAAAGAATCGAAAAAAAATTATTTCCAATAAATCTGAGCTTCATGCATATTCCCTATTGTAGGGAATTAAAAAGCGCCATCTAGTAGCATTATAATTGCCATACAAATCTACATTTACTTTAACGTGATCAGTTAGTAAATAAATCTAAATGAACTCGCACTAGGCACTCTTATATCACTACTTCGGCTATTCGCGGAGATATCTCGATCTAGCACCCTACAACCAAAACCCCGAACCACCCAACATCACCCTGAGGCTTTCATCGACTACGAAGAATGCCAAGTCCAGCTTTGCCCTGTCCAATTTATTTAAAACGTCTCCTTAATAAACAGGCATCTATCTCAACATCATTTACGACATTTATAAAAGAAATAAATCCAAACACAATAGAGGCAACCGAGCATTTATATTCAATGTGAAGTTCAACGTCAAAATTCAAAATCATTTTTGAGAGTCACTCATTTGGAACCGTTTGTAAATACAACCCCATTTTTTGCTGCTTTTCTATTTTGTCGTGTTTTTGATCGTACTTCTATACAATTTAAAAATGCAGTAGAAAAAGTCTTACTTCCTAAGATATAAAGCTGAATTTCTTTAAACGGCATGTTTGTGAAAGTTGGTAGTAGCAAAGAATTTAAAGGACCAGTCAGAGTGATTTTATTTTGTCTCCGCGTTCAAGATTATTATCCTTTAGTTCAGTAATACGTGAAAGCATTACTAATAGACGAGACGACCGTTTAAATCTAGTTTTATTGATAACGGCAGAACATTCTGAATGGATTTCTTTAGTGCAAAAGACCTGAGTCTAAGCGTTTTACGATTTTTATTGCAACGTTAAAGCTAGAATTTCTTTATTAATTTATTTAAGGTTTCAAATAAGCCATTGGTTAGTCATACTTTGTCAGATTTTCCTGGTATATGAATAATGACCACGTACGGATTTTATTTTGATATTATATTATTAGGTAACAGTATTTTCATGCCATCACTTCTATCACTAGCACTAATGTCATTAACCCCTTGAATTGCAAAAATTTGCGCATCACCAGCCGAGAGTCTGTTACCTCCACTGAACAGACGAAGTAGTTGTGGTTACCTACCAGACATCTAGATGCTGAGTCTTCACACTCTTTAAACTAACTGACAACATGTAGGTGTGATGACGGTAGATTGATGAAAAAATAGCGAAGGATTCAAAGGCAAGGCAAGGTAAGAACTCTTTAAAGCATCCCATTGTAAAGTATGAAATAATAATAATATAGCCCATAGTATTTGTATTTGGACTGGAAAAGAAGAGCCGAAGACTGGGCTCAGTGGCGCATCTTGGGAGAAGCCTACGTCCAGCAGTGGACTGACAGCGGCTGATGATGTACTACTTGTATAACTGACGGAAGAGCAAAATAAACTCTCTTTTTTCTGTGCTCAGGGTCTCCAATTTGTCATCATTCATGCCACTAAAGTGGGTAAAGTTCAAATGATAATCTATAGGTATCTAGTTACGCGGCTGCGTGTCAAGCCAAATTCAAGCCAAGAAAAAGGAACTGGCGACTCACCAGCCATGTGTTATATTACACGAACCATTTGGACTATTTCTAGACCTAGAAAGATATTATAATATGTATCACGTACCATACTTACTCGACAACAGTGCGTGTATTTCCTCACTCCATAACCGTAGTGGTATAATAGCACTTACACGTCGCGTCGTCGTGAGTTGCGTGACTTTTACAGACGTTAACATAAGGTTGAAATTCAAATAATTTATACAAGCTCTTGTATTGAAACAACTATATGGATATGTTTATACCAGTACAGTTTATTACAGAGCAGTGAAACTAGTGCAAAAACTTGGAGCGTGGCAATTATTCACGTTAGCCTCAGAAACGCCGCGTGGTCACATAACACACATCCTTTGCGTTGTCATAGAATATGGGGATATGTAGATGAGCAAGCTTAAAGAAAATATAAGTCAAGATAGGGTATACGATCGGCGAGACAAAAAAGATTAAATAGTACTTATCACTTTTTGGGAGAGACGTGGGTAGATGAGTTTACAAGAAAGGGGACAGTAGCAAAGTGGAAGTGTCTGAAGTAAGGAGAAACAATTACAATGTAATAATATTTTATTCTCGGGTCTGTCTATATGCATAAAAAACTGAGTTTTGATTTTGCCAGCCACACGCTGTTCCGGCAAAATTTTCACATAAAACCGATATTCAGCCAATATTTTTAACAGACTTCAAAAAAGGAGGTATACGTGCATAACTTCGTCGTTTATGAACCGATTCTGATGATTCTTTTTTTGTTGAAAAGAAAAGATCTTTAGAATGGTACCATAGTAATTTCATTGAGATCTGACAAGTATCTCTAGAGATATGAAGATAAAAATGTCAAACTAGGTACTGAAAATTAATAGAGCGGCATTTGAAGTTGGTTCTTTCAATTTCTTAACCTATGCTATATTGCAGAATATTTTGATTTAGCGATGCCAGTGGATTTATTTCTACAGTAGGTACCACAACATTTGTATTTTAATGATTAAAATAATAAAAAAATAGCGCACAACACAACAAACGTCAATCACTGGAAGGAAAGTATCCACTTTATATAGGCCTTCAGGCTTTTAACTGAGCAGTTTCATTTAGCAACCTTTATGAGCATGTCCTTTATGTTGACAGAAACAAATCAAATCCAACAATAAACTCCACCCTGCAAGACTTACATGGACATAGAAAAGCTACAAAAGTGTACACCCGCCAGGTGACATTGTCAGCTCATTCCCTTTAAAATCTCCAAATACAAAGACAAATTAATATCTACAAAATATATCCTGTAATAAAAAAGAGCCGTACGTCATTTGTCCCTCTCATTTGCCAGCCAACCATAAAATAGGAACATACCTACACATCTTATGACGAGGATGGGTTCCGTCCCTCCAATATTGCACCGAGACCGTCGTTAAAGAGCTCTTAAATTAAAAACTGCATTATGTCGTGTCTGTTTAATTTATTTTATTAGTCTTTGGCCAACCCCTTGGTCGTAAATAACAATACGATTTGCATAAGAACGGTGGCAGTCACACACTTTGCTACTGAATATATTAAAGTTGCTTTACTCTTTTTACAGTCATCTGTACAGCCAGTTTGTTTGTACATTCAGGATTTAGTTTTATGTCTTCATATTCCTCGGAGGTGAAAAGTTTAATTTTGGAAGTACCATTCGTATGCAGAAGTTTAAATCTGAGCGCTTGTGTGAATGTATTATTTTAAATGTAGAATGTAAGGGACATCCCTTACATTCTACATTCAAGATAATACGAATGGATATTACAAAATTTTAAAGGTCTTAAAATTTCACAAACATGTTCTAAGTTTTTTTGTTCTGTAAATGATGTAAAGATGTTTGATGCTCTAGCCAGCTTGGATTTTTTTATGATATAGGTAGCAAACCAACGGCCCACCTGACTGGAAGTGGTCACCGTCGCCAATTAACACTTGCAACACTAAGGGTGTCTCAAGCGTTGCCGATGGATGGGATAGTTGCACTATATAGATTGGAGTAAAGTCAGTTATCCTGCGTCTGGTCTCATTACATTACTGTCTTCCATTTTCATATAAAGATGATAAACACGAATTTTCTGAGATTAAAAGTATCTATTATAAGGTATAACAATAAGCACCACGGTCAAATTTTATTCAAACCCACGTAGAAAGACTGTTTCAGCTAGAACTCCGAAATAAGCTGCGCTGAACAAGTTTTAGAAGTCAGAAAACTCATTAGTCCAAGACGAGTTAAACTTAAAGTAGAGTCTAATGTCTTGCCCCTGTAAAATGTATAGAATAGCAAATAGACTAAATTACCCAGTAGAGCGATGATATCCGCAAGTTGGCTTTCAAACACTACAACAGAGTAGACGAGGAACATGCACATCGGCGTACAATAATTGGAGGTGCCTATGTTCAGCATAGGACTGGTAATAGGCTGATGATGAAGACTTAATAATATGGAATTGGAAAGTTACAAACCACAAACTTACTAACAATATAATTCGCGAAGTGAGTATCTTTTTAATGTTTAAACGATATTATCAAGTATTTTTTTATATACCTAATCATAGTGTTGTATCTGCAGAACTTCTAGCAGAAGTTCTGCAGACAGTCCACTTGCAGCGGTACCACCACTTTGCCAATTGAATTTAGCCATAAAATGGGAATATTTTTCGGTTTAAATGGCAAAGTTTGAGAGGCGCAGTGCAGTGACATGTAAAATTCTAGCCAGAATGTTGCATGCCGCTGTATCTGTAACAGGTCGAAGTCATCGTATACCATCAAACGAGCGTAGTGCTTGTCCTGACACCTTATATTATAAAAACAAAAACAGGCTAAGCCGAGTTGGACTTGCCCACCAAGGCTTCCGTACCGACGTTGGTTAGTACCAATTAAGCTAGACCTCTATATTGTATGAGCGCTCACATAACTCAGAGGCCTATCTTGATTGGCAAAACTATATAGGTATGGGGACACACTTTAATTTTCAACGTTTTTTATTTATTTATTAATTTTTCCTTTATTTGTGCTGAAAGACCTTGCTTCTTGCCAAATTTCATGATTCTAGATCAACGGAAAGTACCCTATAGGTTTTCGACCCAAAACCTATAGAGTACTTCCGGTTGACCTAGAATTGTTAATTTTTGTCAAAAGCAAGGTCTTACAGCACAACGAAAGTAAAAATTCCAAATAATAACATAGTTAAAAATTAAGGTACATTTTCGTACTTACAAGTTTTCGCGAAACTCCCCTATATTTGCCCATATCTTTTTATCGTGTTGATACTCCCTATTAGGTGTATAAAATCAAGGCAAGAAATAGATTTTTATACAATCAAAATCAAGGTTTTTATACACCTAATAGGGACTATAGACTTCAGTATCTGGTATAAATTTCAACTTGCTAAGTCCACCCGTCTCTGAGAAAATCGGTGGTGACACACGGATAGACAGACAGACAGACAGATAGACGGACAGACGGACAAGAAAGTGATCTTGTAAGGGTACATTTTTTACCTTTTGAGGTACAGAACCCTAAAAATGACATACTCAATTAAGCAATGAGATAACATTGATAAAAAATGAGTACCTAGCAACTATAAATAAACTCTTCTTCAGTAAAAATAAAGTACTAGAGTACATCCAGTCCCAAGTGAACGACACGAGCTTTAAATCGAAACCAATTAAACTAATTGGTCGGTCTATAATAGGTCGCCTCGTATTCGTAGGACAATGTGAACGGTTAGACACCTGCCATATGCTCAGACGGCGGCTAATTTTATTGTTCATAGAATTAGACCTAATAGAACTTAATGCTTCGATTTGTATAAGCATTGTAAAAGAAGATGAAAAAGTAATTCTAATGATTATACAAGTCGCGGAGAATTTGATTGATATTTATTTATTAATTACTAGCCACAGCCCATGGCTTCTCTTGTGTTATTTTATTATGTAGTGTCTTTTGTCTACAACACTATCTAAATATTAAGGTATTATTATTTAGACTTCTAAAGTCAAATGTAACGGCATTTATTCAGTACATGAGCAAATTAAAAATCTGCACTTACACACGTCAAATGACATGAAATAGATCATATCAATAATAATTATTCAGGATATAAAAAAAACGAACTTAATGCTTTGAATTTAAAAAAAATAATATAAGTAATGGGCCATTCAGCTATCATTTAAACGTCGAACGTCACACTTAAAAAAAAACAATTCACCTGATTAATGTAGGGTTGCCAGCCGTACTATTACGTGCACCCCCAGTGCATGTTTCAGTACTGCAGACAATTTTTATCTAAAAAATAGTCAAATAATGAAACACCATATATAAATAAAACGCAAGCAAATCGCAGTACAAATCATATTCTGAATGGAACTGATTGTCCGTCTTCTGTGACTATGTCCTATCTGCTATAACGATAATCTGTATGCTAATTTTTACAATATAATATAGTATTAAAAAAACTGGCCAAGTGCAACTCGGACTCGCACTCGTAGGGTTCCGTAACACAGTTAAGTATACCATTACTATGATTTTTCGCAACTACAACATTAACTTTGTTTTCCATAGAGTTTGTATGAAAAACAAAGTTATCTTTGCGTTCGCCATATCTCTAAAACTGCTGACTGTATCTCGTTCAAACCAATTTTCGTTGTTAGTTTTTATTGAGATCTACAGCATATATTTTTTTAGATTTTTCACTCCCATACTTTAAAAGTTAGAGGGGGGGGGGGACACACATTTTACCACTTTAGACGCGCCTATCTTTCAAATGATTGACTTTGAGAAAAAAATGATTTTAGGAACCTCAATGTCATTTTTAAACACCTATCCATAGACACCCCATAGACCCCATAGACACGTATAGGTTTGAAGAAAATATTTTTTTTTGTTTCAGTTCTATGTATGGATCCCATACATAGAACTGAAACAAAAAAAATATTTTCCCCCCCTTAAACTTTTATATATTTTATTTTTGTATAAAAATCGGAAAGCGGTTCACAGAATACATCTACCTACCAAGTTTCAATTCTGTAGTCTTAACAGTTTCGGAATAAAATGGCTGTGACATACGGACGGACATACAGACAGACAGACAGACAGACAGACATGACGAATCTATAAGAGTTCCGTTTTTTGCTATTCGGCTACGGAACCCTAAAAAGGATGTACGAATCATTACAGATTCAAAGACATTACTATATATAAAATAAGATAGGTATGTATAAATATCTTTGGGTATATTTGAATTTGTTCTAACGATTTTTTGGCCAAAAATTTCAACATATCTGAAACTGATTAAATGCTTAGAAACTGAATTGGCAATTACAAAATGTTTAAAGTAACTTCTATATTTACAAAATTATTCATACAACATTTGACTTGCCATAATACCAAAAATAGTACCAGTAATAGTAGTACTACATTTACATACGCGATGTAGGTAACACAATCGCTTATTTTAATATTCTTAATCAAATTACAATCTAATTAATTTAAATTCAGATCTTTTAAACAATTTCCAACTACCTTACAGTTAACTTAAATTAAAACAATACTTTCCCAACAAAATTTCAAACTTCTTTGAAAGTACTACGGTCGACTTTGGCGCGCAAATTTTGACAGCTGCGTTTGGTATTGCCATGTATACAAATTTTACTTTCATTAAATAAAGTTTGCGTTGCGTGACTATTGCAGATGGCTTGCTTATCTTTAAAAAAAAAGAAAGTACATATATTGTGTACAAATAGTTTAAAATAGTTTTTATAAGGTCGTATTTAATTAGGTATCGACTGTTTATCGCTATATTATCGCAATAATTTGACTGTGCTCTCTACTGACATATTGGATGGGGTTGCATGATAAGTTAATTGTTTATGAGTGAGGCAACCTTTCAATTCGGCGGGGTTATTGCGGCCGTATAGTTGATGATCCCCTTTAGTAATGACATTATATCAATTTATCTTTGCATTGGAATTGGGAACTCGTTTCGTTTATGATCTATTTTAGGTACCAATATTTATGACGGTTAATTTTAAGTTATGCAGAAACAGGTAAGTAAGTAAAATCATAATATTCTTATATGAGTAACTTTTTGTCAGGATATTTTGAAAACTTATCAAGCATTGATTATAATACGACAATTTTTTATGTATTTTTCTCTCTTTTATAGGTACGGACACACCGCAGCGTTCTGCTTGCGCGATGCGCGACTGGCTCACATCAAATGAGATCAGAAAACAATTGAAAAGTCAATCAAGTCAAGTCAATAGATCGCAGGACGCCGCGGTGTGGCCGTACCTTTTCTGCCCTAGCTATTAATCCCGGATGTTAGTAGTTTTTTTTATTCTTTTCTCTCAAGGTATTCTCCTGCGCCTTAAATTATATCGCGGGGCAATTTACAATACTTGCCAAAGTGTTAAGCTTAGTACATATAATATTTTTCAGTAAGTCGCTACCGAGATCAAGCCTCTGTAGGTATATCCAAACTACTCTACTCAGTATATCAGTAGCACCAAATGGCACCAGACATTTCGCAAATGCAGCTTTCAAATGGACAAAAGAAATGACGGTAAGTAGTTTTTATTTCAGCTAATAGTATCGTTTCAAATTTTCTGAATTTCACAATTCACAACTACAGCTGACACAAAGTGCGGCTGATTGATTTTGCTTAAATACCACCGGTCACACAGTCTGCACAGGTGGAGCATAATATCGATGTTCCGCCTTTCTTGCTAAGAAAAAAAAATTGCTTACGGTGGTAAGCAATTTTTTTTTCATCAAGTGTGCCGCCATAACACAGCACTCAGCCCTTGAGAGTCAGGTTATTATAGGCCTAGTGTGTTCACCATCTTTGATCACATCATCGCTTACCGCAGGCGAAAAAGTCGGCAAACGCTAGTATATAATATATAAATAATATCGTTTAAAAACTAAAAAAGAACCGACTTCAATGCCGCGCTATTCATTTTCAGTACCAATTTTGTGATGTTTATCTCAATATCTCTGGAGATACTTATCAGCCCTCGATGAAATTTCCATGGTACCACACTTGGGATATCTCCTTTCGAACAAAAAAAAATAATCAAAATCGGTTCATAAACGACGAAGTTATCCGCGAACAAATATAAAAAAAAATATATATATACGGTCGAATTGAGAAACCTACTGCTTTTTTTGAAGTCGGTTAATAATTATGATAGTATAAAAACTAAAACAACCGACTGCCACGCCTTACGAGTCAGTTTCAGTACTAATTTTAAAGTGTTTCACTCCTTATTTCTAGAGATATGATTGGATTATGATACTTATCAAATTTCGATAAAATTATAATGGGACCAAATAATTTCGTTTAAAAACTAAAAAACAACCGACTTCAATGCCGCGCTATTCATTTTCAGTACCAATTTTGAGATGTTTATCTCAATATCTCTGGAGATACTTATCATACCTCGATAAAATTACCATGGTACCACACTTGGGATATCTCCTTTCGAACAAAAAAAGAATAATCGAAATCGGTTCATAAACGACGAAGTTATCCGCGAACAAACATAAAAAAAAAAATATATATATATATACGGTCGAATTGAGAAACCTCCTCCTTTTTTGAAGTCGGTTAAAAATAGAAACCTCCTTTTTTTAAGTCAAAATTGGTACTGAAAATTAATAGCGCGGCATTGAAGTCGGTTCTTTTTCGTTTTTTAAATGATCTTATTTTATTCTAATATATACATATATAATATATATATATTTATGTTTGTTCGCGGATAACTTCCTCGTTTATGGACCGATTTTGAAAATTATTATTTTGTTGAAAAGGAGATATTCCAAGTGTAGTACCATGGTAATTTCATCGAGGTCTGATAAGTATCTTTAGAGATATGGAGATAAACACCTCAAACTTGGTACCGAATATTAATAGCGCGGCATTTGAAGTCGGTTCTTTTAGTTTTTTAATCGATCTCATTGGAAGTCGGTTCAAAATATAGCATGCAAGCAGATGCAAACTTCTACAAAAAAAATTGAAGAAGCCCACATTAGCAGCTGGTCTCACTAATCCCTAAGTTATCTTGACGGTTCTTAAGCCACCATTTAGCCCACAACTTCTTGCTAATCTGCCAAATGTATGTAATATGACCTAAGCTTACCTGCCAAATGTCACGTCAGTACATATTGCCTATATGCCTGTAAATGGACTGTATATAGCTGATATGATTACAATTGTTCATTACAATAACAGGTGCCCACTCCGGCCGGTATTGGCCGCGGGCGCGTCGAACGTGCGAGCCTGCTCAGTTGCTCTTTGTGAACTGTTTAAGGTATAGGTGGTAGCGGATGCAGATTTCGTAATCTAATTTAATGCTATATAGGTATGTTTTAGAGTAGAGGCTGCCGTTCAGCAAACGAATTAAAATAAGATTTTGAGGGCCCGGTGGCGTAATCGGGAAAACGGTCGGCTTTGATGCTAGAGGTAATTAAAACCCCGCCGTGCACCAATGGATTTTTCTATCGAAAAATGTATGTGCGCTTCTCACAGTGGCCCTCCGGTGAAGGAAAAACATCGCTAAGAAACCAACAACCCCTGCATGGTGGTAGGGCACTATCTAGTGTCCGTCTGGCCAGCTACTACCCTCAAGTTAGAAAATCTATCGCCGAACATCTAATGTGTTCCGGCAGCTATCCTTGAAAGCCAGTCCTCATTTTAATCCTAACGTGCTTACCATCTTCGACCGCATCATCACTTACCAACAGGTGAGATAATGGTCAAACGCTAGCGATGAGATATAAAAATAAAACTGACCAAGTGCGAGTCAGCATCGCGTCTCTTATCGCACACTTATGAGGGTTCCGTACAATACGAAACATAACAGAGTTTCAACCTCATATATTTGATTAATTGATATTACCAAGAATATTTGGTTTGGTCGCGATCTAGAAAGACGGGGCGCTCGTTTACTAGCGCCATCTATGTCATTTTGCCGAAACTAATTAGATAGATTTTCAACTGTCTAACTATCTCGGTTAATGAGCTATAGCCTGGTGACAGACGGACAGACAGACAGACAGACAGACAGACAGACAGACAGACAGACAGACAGACAGATAGACAGACAGACAGACGGACGGATTTCATAATTGTATAGACTCTGTACAATTACGAACTGTTTTCATCCACTGTAGGACCTATTTGTGTGTAATAATAATAATATAGCCTTTTATTCAGATTTACTACTTATACTTAATAACAATATTCTAACATAATAATAATGTAAAACATAAAACTTAATCTAGTATTTTCTTCTTATTTATTTTTTAAAGATCTGTTTGCCAATTGGCAAAGGTCTCCTCCAACCTTTTCCATTCTGATCTTTCTTGAGCCACTCTATTCCACATCACTCCTGCCACTTGTCTTATGTCGTCATCCCACCTTTTCTGCGGTCTACCTTTCTTCCTTTTACTTTCTCTGGGGTACCATCTGGTTAGTCTTTTACTCCATTTGTCGTGACCTCTTCTCATATGCCCGCCCATCTCCATTTGAGTCTTCTGATTTTCAATGTTATTTCTATCAACAACCCTCCAACAATTTGTGTGTAATTTAATTTAAATTAATTCTCTCTACACACACACTCACACACTCGCTCACACACACACACACACACTCACACACACACACATGCACGCACATAAACGATTTAAAATAAGTTAGCATTAGTACTAACGCAAAAAGTCAGGGAGGGCTTGAAAAGTATAATAAGTACATAATTCGTTTTTTTTTAACTAACATATATTTTGTATTTGTACTTGTACCACAAAACTGCTTTAACGGGGTTTAATACAGTACGTAGACAAAGTGGTACTGGTTTATTTCACTGGACTTGGCTTCGACTGGACTGGCTCAATTTGTGTCAGTAATTGGCGATATAACAGATATCTGTGAACTCTTCGTATGTCAGGTCGGGTCTGATAGGCCAGCCTAATTGCCAGCGGGTGCAGTGGTGGGTTAATCTTGATCTTTAACCCATGAATAGTTCGGCGGTAATAGTTTGGGATGGTCTTTTAATGACTCTTTTCAATGACGGATGGATGAAATATCAGTAGTTCAATTTAGCCAATTTTGCTTTTTGTAATATTATTTAATATTACAAAAAGTTGAGTTGATATTATATATAGGTATTTTAGTGTCGTCTACAAATACTGGCTCTAAATCTACCAGTTTAGAATGTGTTTTCTGTATCATAATTGTACCTCTTCTTACGTTTTTAAAAATTTCAAAATCTAAAACCCTACTACTAAATATCACGATTTAAAATGTACGAAACAAAAAAATATTCTCATCTGAAACTTTTTTTACAAACTATTCAATATTTATCGTCTATTAAATAAAAAAAACTTTTTATTTATTTAACACATTATGCATAGTGATGCTCAGATAATAGCCGGTTTAAAACACATTGTCAGAAAATCTTGCGGCTTTGTTAGCATTTACCCGATAACTTGGAATAATTTCTAAAATTAGATCGTGATTTTTGAGCAGTCAGGTTTAACTAAGAAGTTAACTTACTTGTGGTATTTGTTATCAATTAGCTGTAGCTATTTAAACGCCTCACATCCTACCAAAGTTCAGATATGTATAGAGTCCCTTACAAACATCATAAGGTTACTTCTAGCCAATATGCAGAGTGATACGTAAATAAGGGTTATACAATGTAGCTAACAAGACGTTGTGAGCAATCCGATAGCTTTGTAGGCGATGCCTTTGTAGGCTTTGTACGGTATGCTCAGATCTGAGATGACTGAGTGACACGAGAACGGGAGGATTGTATGTTGAATATTCGCATATTGGAGTCTATAATAATCGGTGACCTGATATCCTATCAGGGGTGTCAGGTAGCTGAGAATAAACCTGGGACCTCGAAACAAATACTCATTTCATTTGATTTTTTAAAGTCTTTATTACTGATGTACTTTGTGTAGCTGATTATCTAGATAGTTGTAAACCTCTATTTAAAAAACACAATATATTACCTTTGCCTTGCCTATACATTTTTGAACTGTGTATTATTGTTCATAGCCATTGCTCTTTATTTGAGCTGCGTAATGATGTCGTTAGTAGACAGAACAATGGAAAAAAAATTAAATTGTATATACCACATCAGCGAATTCAAATGTATAGTAAAAATGTAAATTGTATGGCTATTAATGTGTATAATAAGTTGCCAGATGTATTTAAGGATATAAGTGTTTCTAAATTTAAAACAAAATTATTCAATCTGTTAATTGAAAAATGTTATTATTCTATTAAAGAATTTCTTGATGACAATATTAATCGATATTTTGTACAATAATATTAATTTTCATTTTTTTTATTGACATCCAACTTTGTATTTTGACATTTAATTTAACAATATTTTTTATAAATTGACATGGTATCACTAGGTTAACGTTTATCTGACATACAATGTCTCTCTTGACAATGACATTTGAGCAATATTCGATTCTTTTGACCTCATTAGTTTACTATGTATCACATTTCACAAAGTACTTTTCTGTTATGCTAATCAATTTGTAGAAAATGTAGTTAAATAATTAATAAATCTGACTAAACAATCATAAATAATACTAATATTATATCGATAAATTTGTGACGGCAGAATATGCAGGTTCAGAATGTATTATAGATCTTAAGTATTACCATATTCTGATAAATTGAATAAATGAAAAAATGAAAATGATTCCATTTTACTCTATTTTCAAAAACCAAAATAAAGGCTCAATTTTGAATGAATAATTCCATAAACGTTTTCAAAGTTAACATATCTAGTACAAATACCTATTACTTTAAAATACATTTGAAGAATTTTATCTAGTAACATCCACATCACAACACAACAACATCCACAGATATATATTATATATAACTAGCTGACCCGGCAAACGTTGTTTTGCCATATAAATAATTTCGTAGTAATTTCTAGTGTAGACAAAAAATAGCTTACTTATTGTAAGTATGTATGGAGGAAAAATGATTAAATTACTAAAATGGCTATTAAAAAATAAGGGTTGATCGTAGAAGGGTGAAAATTGAGGATTGTATGTATTTTTGTATGTTGTATCATAAAAAAATAGAAATTAAAAATGTAGTCTAAAAAATAAAATAAAAAATTTAGGGGTGGACTACCCCTAACATTTAGGGGGATGAAAAATAGATGTTGGCCGATTCTCATAGATACCGGATAAGCACAAAAAATTTCATCAAAATTGGTCAAGCCGTTTCAGAGGAGTATGGCAACGAAAACTGTGACACGAGAATTTTATATATTAGGTATATATTGTATATATAAAATATATATTGTATATATATTGTATATATATATATATACACAATATATATCTAATACTATAAGAATCTTTGTCCTGACATACTGACTGACTGACTGACTGACTCACTCACTCACTGACAGACAACGCACAGCCTAAACCGCTGGTCGTAGAGACTTGAAATTTGGAGGGTATATTTGTCTTAGTGCGTAAAGGTGTACTAAGAAAGGATTTTTCAAAATTCACCCCTTAAGCGGATGAAATGGGGGTTCAAAGTTTGTATGGAGAAACAAGATTAGACAGTCTTTTCTATCCGAAACTTCACACAAGTGCTTCAGTACAAAAATAAGTCAATACGTGTTTCAGGTTTTTTTTAATTCCACCCTTAACAGGGTGAAATAGGGTAACAAAGTGTGAAAATCAATATTGTTTCGGATTGCGCTGAAATTTGGCATGCAGATAGTTATTACGACTTAAGTTACCTCTGAGAAAGGATTCTCCAAAATTCACCCCTGAAGGGGATGAAACAGGGGTTCATAGTTTGTATGGAGACACAAGATTAGATAGTCTTTTATATTCGAAACTTAACACAAGTACTTGGGTAAGTGAGTAAATACGTATTTCAAGCTCTTTCCACATTCCACCCCTAAAAGGGTGAAGTGGGGTAACAAAGTCTGAAATCAATATTGTTTCGGATTGCGCTGAAATTTGGCATGCAGATAGTAATTTTAACTTAGGTATCCGCTAATAAATAATTTTTCAAAATTCTCTCTTCAAGGTGATGAAGCGGGTTTCAAAGTTTGTATGGCGAAACAAGATATGATAGTCTTTTCTATTCGAAACTTCGCACAAGTACTTCAATAAATAAAAGAGTAAACACGAGATTCATGCCCGTTTGCACTAAACTTAGGAATCGCCTAAAATTTAAAAATATCGCAATTAGAGCAACATCGGGAATCAAAATCTCAAAATATATCTTGCAGTTAGGCTTATGATCATATATTTATCTATATTTAGAGATTTTGATAGCCGGATTTGTTTATTTTGTGTTATATGGAGCTAAGGCGATTCTTAAGTTTAGTGCAAACGGGCATCAGACTTTTTCAAAATGCCACCCTAAGAGGATAAACTGAGGTAACAAAGTCTAAAAATCAATGATGTTTCGGATTGCGCTGAAATTAAGAATGCAGATAGTTATTATGACGTAGGTATCCGCTTCGAAAGGATTTTCTAAAAATTCCTCCCGGATACGGAACGGGGATTCAAAGTTTAAAGAAACAAGATGAGATAAAGTAGGTACGTGTTGTAGGATTTTTCGAAATGGGGTTGGTAACAAAGTCTGAAAATTTGGGTTTTTCGGGTTTTACAAATATGAATCCCGAATTGCCTTAGTCACATAGTCATAACATGAAAACGGGTGAACTGATTTGGTTAATTCTTATTTGATGTATTTAATGATAGAATCGTTTAACAAAAGAAAAGTTTTAAGTAAATAAAAGAAGTTTTTAACGCGGGCGAAGCCGCGGGGCACTTCTAGTTGTATATATATATCTGTGAACATATCCGTAGTCAGAAAGCAAGAAAAGATCTCTTCAAAGCATACCAAAGCCTTATTAAAATGTTTCAGCAATATTTATAACCGACTTCAAAAAAAGGAGGAGGTTTCTCAATTCGACGTTTATATTTTTTTATGTTTGTTAGCGGATAACTTCGTCGTTTATGAACCGATTTTGATTATTATTTTTTTGTTCGAAAGGAGATATCCCCAGTGTAGTACCATGGTAATTTTATCGAGGTTTGATAAGTATCTCCAGAGATATTGAGATAAACACCTCAAAATTGGTACTGAAAATGAATAGCGCGGCATTGAAGTCGGTTCTTTTTTAGTTTTTAAACGATATCATAACATTTCAAAAGTGTTAAACACACATGAACATACTTACCATCCTATAATTAATTGATATGATCGTTTAAAAATCTAAAAAATTTCAGTACCAAGTTTGAGGTACTTAACTCCATATCTCTGAAGATACTTATCAGATCTCGACGAAAATACTATGAACTGTACTGTACTATGTACTAATATTGTGATATTTCCTTTCCAACAAAAAACCAATCATCAATATTAGTTTATACACGACGAAGTTATCGGCGAACAAACTTAAAAAAATATAAACTCCTCCTTTTTTTAAGTCGGTTAAAAATAGACTCGTAATAAGATCGTTTAATAAACTAAAAACAACCGACTTCAATGCCGCGCTATTAAATTTCAGTACCAATTTTGAGGTGTTTATCTCCATATCTCTGGAGATACTCATCAGACCTCAATATAATTACCATGGTACTACACTTGGGAGATTTCCTTTCTAAAAAAAAAAGAATAATCAAAATCGGTTCATAAACGACGAAGTTATCTGCGAACAAACATTAAAAAAAAACATATATACGGTCGATTTGAGAAACCTCCTCCTTTTTTTGAAGTCGGTTAAAAATAATTATACTGTTTATCCTCATCCTATGCAAAGCCGGGTAAAAACACATGGTTATTTGATAAGTAGTTTGATGAAGAACCGGCGGCCTAATAAAATCGGTATAGCGCTTTCTCCCTAACAATGTATTCTTATAAGTTCATTCACGCTCCGCAATTTTCACTTTTCACACATATAGGTACCATAAATTCACACCAGATCAAATTAAAGTATACCCCAGCCTCATATCGAATTACAGAGTAGTGCTGTATCATCAATATAGGGCTGCCTCTTAAATGTATATGCGTATATGCCTATATTATCTTGGCAGAGGTATTGCCTCAACCGTTGCATCTTTGGGTCACCGAACCGGAAAAATTAATAGAATTAATATTATTCCAACGCCCAATAATTTTGGTGGTATGAGCATATTATATTTTTTTCTGCATAAGGTTCATATTTGGTTTGCGCAAATATGACCACGTCTCCTATTTCAGGCACAAACTCAAGTGGCTTCCTATAAGTCTCCGCCGGAATACACACATCCTCTCTCTTCTTCATTCTTCTTCTTCTTCTATCTCAAAGTAGACTTAGAGTATCTTCACTCTCAACACTCCCTGACCGATCTTCACTTCAGCCGAAGATCTTACTTTGCAAATCCCCACACATTCGACTACCTTCTTCGACAAATCCTTCACGGTACAGGCTGCACGCCTGTGGAACAGTATCCCTGTCGAAATAGGACAATCTCCATCTCCCCATACTTTCGAAGAAAGATTAAGGAAATGGTACTTATCTTATGATGACTGCTGATCCTGTTACTGTTTATTAATTTGGAAATTACTATTCACATTATTATTTTCTATATTGTATTAATGTATTACATTATGTAAGTGTATGTATTCTATAATATAATAAAGAGAGAACATTTGTATTTTTGTATTTTTGTATGTTTGTAATGATTTGGCTCAAAAACTACTGGACCGATTTAAAAAATTCTTTCACTAATATATAGAATGGACTTTCGAAAAGAAAAAAGGCTATATATTATCCCGTTTCAATCAAAGGTACATCCGTGGAGACCTAATTTGCAACCTAAGTCGACAAAAAAACGGTCGAGAAAATACGTTTCTTTCGAACGCTGCTCAATTGAAAATAGATAGAAGAATATTTTCTATGGAAGAGTTGTACAACTCAATAAGACCTACAAAAAAGTACGCGACAGCATATGTCTATCTCTTAAGGTTGACTCACAGTAACCATTTTAATCTTAAAATGTTTGTTAAAAAATATTATATAACTTCCAAGGCTATTTTCAAGTATATAGTATTAATCCTTATCCAAATAATTACGTTAATTAGCTTGGCCACATATTATAGATTAAAATTGTCCTTTACAATATACAATTCAAATGAAAACTCTAGAAGATATCACAGATTTCACATACACGCATCGCAAAATTAATAAAATATTTGCAGTGAAACCACAGATTAGGTAATAGTTACTACGAAAATATTATTATAGGCTTAGCTATGCTGTAGATCCCCACCGATCACAATCAATTTGAAGTCAATATAGTATAATAATATGATCTATTGTTTAAAATAATAATGATCTATATGTATAATAATATAATATTTAAACCCCGACCCGACTGATCTATGTATCAATCTTTTCATTAAAAGCATTCCAATGTCTCTAAACACGACATTTAAATGAGCTATAAGTTGGTGAGGATTTGAGTATTCTGTAGAGTCAATGATTCCATGTTGTTACAATATCGTTGAAGAAGAAGATTTTCGAATTGACCTATGAAAGTTGATTTCATAGCGCAATTAACTAGAAAAAAGCTCATAGTTTTATGACAATAGAACGAATTTTCATTAATCAAAGCTAAGAACACTCGATGAAGACATCTATGACAGACACACAGATACACACGTTAAACGTATAATACCCCTACTTTTTGTGTCGGGAAACGCCGTAAGGTTACGGTGGCAGATATTCTCCTTGGTGGTAAGCTACTTTTCAACCGACTTCCAAAAAAAAGGAGGTTCTGAATTCGTCTGTAGGTATGTTTTTTTTCTTTTTTTTGTGGATGTTACGCGATTACTCCGTCAATTGTGAACCGATTCGAATGATTATTTTTGTAAACTGAAATTGACTCGCGGGACATCGAAGTCGGTTGTTTTAGTTATCTTAATTATTGGTAGATTTAATGATCCCACTCTGTACGAAAACCCATGATTCATGAATGCACGTAAAACTTTCATTGGTGGGTATATAGCTAGGATTAGAACCAACGACCGTCGGGTCAGAATCAGGGTAACTATCCTTCACGCCAAAGGGCCGTCCAATATCACTACGTAAGTATCATAAAACAAATTCCATCACTGCGTCGGTCTGTCGGTCTGTTCGCAATAATCTCAATAGCTACTGAACGGATTATCATGCGGTTTTCACCAATAGCCAGAGTGTTTATGAGGAAGGTTTAGGTGCATAATTCGTTAAGGTTTTGTGTAAATTGGTTGAAATAAGATGATGATTGTTAAATATGTTAATATTTTACATTCGATGCAACAAACTGATGCAAATTTTGTAGGCATATATGTTCTACCCGTGCGAAGCCGGGGCGGGCTGCTTGCTAGTATGTGATATAGATGTAGGTATATATGTGTGTGTATATGTAAGTATTTGTGTAAATGTATATGTTTATCTAATGTATGTGTATAACTATATAAATAGCTAAGATTTAAAATGAATACGCCACACACACAGTCCGTCACAGTCTCTCAATATCACTATCAGCTTGGTTGTATGGAAGAAATCGCTTTAAGCCGTAAGACCGCCCTTTGCATAACTTAGTATAAGTCTGTTACCTTAAGTATTTTCTGTATTATTGGTGTGCAAATAAAGTGTTTATCTTTGTATATATATCGATGTTCTGCCTGGCTTGCTACTAAAAAGTAGCTTACCACTATTAATGAAAAAATCTGCCGCCATAACCTTACAGTGTTCCAGCAGCACACAACCCTTGAGAGTCAGAGTATTTTAGGCTTAGTTTGTTCACCATCCTCGACCGCATCATCGCTTACCTCTTAGATATAAAAAAAAACTCATGCCGCAGTAGTAGTCTTCAGTAGAAAGTTTAAGGTATTTATATTATCTATATCTTTGGAGATACGCTAGAGAGATCTGATCTCAACAAATTGTATATTATGTAGTAACAAACACCACGCATCGGCACCCTCTCAAACAAAAAAAAAATGTTCTGAGATACATCACACATAAAATAAAACGAATTGAGAACCCCTCAAATTTTTCTCCATTTTTAAAGTTGGTTAAAAATAAAAGTTGTACAGAAAATACATTTTAAATAAATATATGTATGAAGGCGCTCGTGAAAGTGGAAGAAGCGAAAGAGGTATGTCAGGATCGTAGCATGTGGAAAGAAGTAGTCTCTGCCTACCCCAACGGGAAAAAGGCGTGATTTTATGTATGTATGTATATAAATAAATATAACCTTAACCTAATAATAAAAAAATAACGTTGACAACCCTAAAACTAGCCGTTAAGGAGGTATCATTGCTGCAGCTTATTTTGAAAGCAAGTGCAATTTCCTCAGTCTATGTTTTATGTGAATTATTCCATATAGGTACTGGAATACGCAACTTTGTGACGATTTCTAATATTAATGTAATATGTGAAGTATAAACGTTTATTGTGTACGGTAAAGATAATTTATATAATACTAGCTGATACCCGCGACTTCATTCACGTACACCAAAAAAGTAGCCTATGATCATACTCATGTTTCCTTGTTAAATTTCAGTTAGATCGGATCGTCCGTTTAGGCGTGATTAGGTAACAAACAGACAAAGTAATAGAGCAACAAACGTTTATATCGACGGCTTCTGGGCTAATTGTATTAAGCGACACTCTGGGCGATATAGACTTTTATACATGTTTGGAATCAGCAAATTTTTCTGCATCGTTTGAGCTGGATTTGGTGACGATCGGAGCACTTTTTTGTCACTTAATACATCCGCATTATTGGGCCCATTTTGGACTGCAATGTATAAAGTGACACAAAATATTGACAAATTTAGGAACTGTGTACTTAAGCTCACTGCCAAATACCAGACAGTCGTATAAACTATTTTTCCTGGAGCAACAACTTACAGGCAACGTACGTTAAAGCATTTAGCCTGACCTTATATATATATAAACACTAGCTGTACACCGCGACTTGGAATAGTCCGCGTGGAATAGTGTCTTTGGGTGGCATTTTTAATTATTTAGGCTAATTTATTTTACAAATATGACACATTCGTATCCTACCTACACCGCACCGCACCACGCCGCGCTAATCTCCCCTTCCTTCCCTCCCCTCCCCCTTTCCCCTCCCCTCCCCTTCTCCCCTTCCCTCCCCCACACCCATTCCCCCCCTCCCCTCCCCTTTCCCTCAACTCACTCTCCCCCTCCTCTTCCCCGTTTCACCTCCCCTGCCCTCCCCTTCTCTATCTCCCTGCCCTCCCCTTTCCCTCCCCTTCCCCTCACCTCCCCTTCCCCTCCCCCTTCCACTTCTTCTATCCTCTCACAAACTTTGAATGGCATATTTATTTATATCAAATCAACAGCCTAAAAAATAAGTTTCAAGCTTCTAGCTCTAAAAATGACGATACTTCCATACAACATTTCATCCCCCCTTTCAACCCTTTACAACCCTTTTTTCGAATTAAAAAGTAGCCTATGTCCTTTCTCAGGCTCTGGACTATCTGTGTACCAAATTTCATTTAAATCGGTTCAGTGGTTTTGGCGTGAAAGTGACACAGACAGACAGACAGAGTTACTCTCGCATTTATAATATTAAGTTAGGATGTCAGTTCATACAATTAGCCTCTTTGTTAAATTCTTATCCAGTGTCGCTTAATACAATTAGCTTCACCTCATAAATATAAAGGAATTTATTTAAAAAAAACCAGTCGCACAAACTAATTAGCCATACATTATTATGATATGGTATTTAAATCAATTAGCTTAGGTTTGAAATATGACCAATTCTTTGATAGCACTTAGGTTAGAGCCATTATTTGCATGCATAGGCGGTTAAGTCATTTAGCTTGGAACAATAAATAATAAACCTAGGCGGTTCATTTATTTAACCTGGAATAAGAAACATTAATCATAGGCGGTTAAGTCATTTAGCCTGGAACAAAATAAAATGTTGGTCATTTTGTATTAAGCGACATTTATCTTCGTTAAAAATAGGAATATTAGAAAAAACAATTTATGCGATTATGGGGAATATTTTATAAAAACAGTAATATCCTTCTTCAAAAAAAATAATGCGATTTGCTAATTTTATATATTTTTTTCTAAAAATCGAAACTTTAAACTGCTCTGGTGTAAAGTTTAAAAAATGTCGGTTAATACAAATAGCCCGGAACCCGTCGATATTATATTAGTCTGGAAGTCTGAATAAGTCTGGATTGTTATTTTACATCTCAAACGGATTATTAGGCTGTCCGCACACGGGCCACCTGCATTTATTCTGCATATTTCCTGCAGCTTTCATACATTTTATATGGACTCGCCGCACACGTTTGACGCTGGTAATCGCCACATGGGGTTGGCTGGCGCGCATCTGCTGGCGTGGTCCACGGGAAAGAAGTTGCGACGTACCGTGTGCTCTGGTAACGAGGGAGGAGGGGCGAAAGCCTGTTGATCCTTGCGGACCTGGGTGGTACGTCCGTGTTGCGGATAAACGCCGACGGGGCCGCGGACGAGTACGAAAATAAAATGGTTATCGCCACTCGCTTACTCACTTTAGCAGCTTCTAGCTTCAGGTGGAGGCGTTTGTGGTTGTGGCTCGTGGCCCGTGTGCGGACAGCCTAAGGCAGCGTTAAGAATGAAAGTTCCCTGCAGACGGCTAGATTTTTACCGACATCTTCAATAATCATCGTCGTATTTCAACTAATTTACACGAAACCACACCTATACCATCCTCAGGAATCACTCTGTTGATGAATGAAAACTGCATTGAAAGTTCGTTCAGTAGTTTTGATTTGATTAACGCAAACATAAACATACATACAGACATACAAAAGCGTGTGGGACTTTATTTTATAATAATATAGATATATAGGCTAGCGTTTGGCAACTATCTCACCTGTCTGTGGTTTAAAGACAACGTGGTCGAGGATGTTAGCACGCCACGGACGTACCACCCAGGGTAAGACGTCCGTGTAGCACGCTATAGAATGGGAAATGGCTCTCAAAGACAGCTACCGGAACAATCGAATACTGTATTGGGACTTCTTCACGGTCAAGTCGGTCACGGCTGGACCGATGTAACTGAAATTTTGCACAGGGATAGCCAGTATTATAGATTAGGCTATAGGATACTTTTTAACGCGGGCGAAGCCGTGGGGCACAGCTAGTACTCCATATATATGTCACTGCTAACTAGCTTAATTAGCCGTTCAATCAACAGCCTAGCCTCTTTACTAAACAGCACCGTTCAACTAGAGGCCTGAATGATATTCAGCCGTAGCGTTTGTTACAATAGTTAATAAACTGGCCTAGTCTGGCACTAAGGCAACACGCTAGATAACAGTGACCACCGCGTGACGTGCGGCGAGCGTAGCGAGGAGGGGAGCCGCGGCAGTGTCCGCGCGTCACCAGAACCGACGCCATGGCGTTTAAATGAAGGTACAGAAGACCTATAGACATGTTTAGTAAAGAGGCTAGGCTGTTGATTTAACGGCTAATTAAGCAAGTTGGCTGCGACATATACATAAAGATAGTGAATATTTCCATCTAGCTACACATCAAGTCATAGAGTAATAATATGTTATTAAAAACATAAAGATCGATTCTTCTACGTGTGGATGCGTTAAGACTTGCACTTTAAAGTCTCAATGCCGAATTACGGCGCCGTAAACTACAACCTCTCTTTCGCAAAATAGAAAATAGTGTAGTTCAAGAGCTGCTGACTAGTTTAGTCACGATTTGTTTTAAACATTAAAATAATTGTTATTATATAATGTATTCTTTGCTATTTACAGTTATGAGTGTACGAGGAATACACTAATGATTAGGTTTTCTTTGACAAAAGATTTGTTTGCGTTTTTAGGAAATACTAGCAATGTCAATTAATTTTACTTATATCCCATCGACTGATCTATGTATGATATATATGCTGTTATTTGGTGATGTGTTGAGTTTTCTGTAAATTCCAGAAGATATGCCCCAGTATCAAGGTTTCAAATAATTTGTAATATTATTAAATTAAGAGACGCTGGGAGCATATTTATATCAACGTCCAGCCTGACTTGTTACCAAAAATACTTATACTATTCATTATTCTGTGTCGTAAGTATATCGAGATAAAAAGTATTCTATTTGTTATTCCAGGGGTTCAGTAGTTTAGTATTTATTCACGCCAATACATCGAACTGTAAGTGTATATCAAGAGTCGTAATTAAATAAACCGGTAACTCCTCTCTATCGGTATACATGCATGTATTTTCGTGTTTTGTCTGGAATCAGTTAATATTCATGTCGGCGAGATGTGCACTCGTAACTTAGCCAAATATATCGATACTCGTAAACATTTTAAATGTACGATAGGAAAGCAGACTCGATACGTTGGGAATTGCTATGACTGGATTGTCCATGTTTCATTATATTATTCTTTTTAACCGACTTCAAAAAAAGGAGGAGGTTTCTCAATTCGAACGTATATTTTTTTATTTTTTTATTTTTTTATGTTTGTTCGCGGATAACTTCGTCGTTTATGAACCGATTTCGATTATTATTTTTTTGTTCGAAAGGAGATATCCCAAGTGTGGTACCATGGTAATTTTATCGAGGTATGATAAGTATCTCCAGAGATATTGAGATAAACATCTCAAAATTGGTACTGAAAATGAATATTTGTAATAATATTTGTATAATTGAAGTCGGTTGTTTTTTAGTTTTTAAACGATATTATAATTGTAAAATATCTGGACGGGGGTTTCTGAGCGGAGCTTCTGTAAGGATGGTGGTAGGCAGTAAGAGTATTATTATATCGATGTTCCGCCTCACTTGTTACCAAAAAAGTAGCTTACCACCATCTCATCATGGCGTTTGTCTCTTATAGAGACACTCGGGTTTTCATGCATCCAAGAAACTCGCAGTGTCTCTATAAGAGACAAGTTGTTTTTTCTTTTTTTTTATATTTATTTAGAAATAAGATTTACTAGAAATGTCATGCTTGTGATTATTACAATTTTTTAACCGAGTTCAAAAAAAGGAGGAGGTTTCTCAATTCGACCGTATATTTTTTTTCTTTTTTTTTTTTTTTTTTATGTTTGTTCGGGGATAACTTCGTCATTTATGCACCGATTTTGATTATTCTTTTTTTGTTCGAAAGGAGATATCCCAAGTGTGGTACCATGGTAATTTTATCGAGGTCTGATAAGTATCTCCAGAGATATTGAGATAAACATCTCAAAATTGGTACTGAAAATGAACATTGAAGTCGGTTCTTTTTTAGTTTTTAAACGATATTATTGTAAATTCTATATGCACCAAGCGCTTAAATATGCCGCACTTGCGTAAGTGAAGACATTCAAACAAAGATTCGTGTCGAGTGTGACTCACCTTCTCTCCACATGGTCAGCTGCAAGTTTATTTCGTTGGGATGCACGGCCGATTGGCGATATGCCTTTTCGATGTTGGTGCAGAGACGGAATTTATATTGCGTTAATTTTATCAAGATGGACATGAGAGAATCTTATAGATACGTGTTTGGTTGTAAAATGTATTTGTCAGTGCGAATTAGCGAAAGATTGATTGTATAATTAGTTCTATGTATTGAATGTGTAACTTATTGTGCGATTGTTTGTATGATTGTTAGGGTGATTATGTAAATAATTGGATGAAATATTGTATAGATATTTGATTGTATGATTTTTGTCTGTATGGTCGTTTGTGTGATCGTACGAATGATTGATTGTATGGATGTGGTTATCTGCATTGTAGAGTGTTTGATTTGATAGAGAATCGTAGACTTAAGCGTGCGAATGGATGACTGAATGATTACATTGAATGTTAGTAGCCGAGTTTGAATGTATAGGTCCAGCTACTAGCCAGCCAAGCTTGGAATTGAAATTTTGGGTTCTTGGGTCCCATTGATTGTGTTTCAGGGAGCAAAATATCCCAGAACACGTCCGCCCCGAAGAGAACGTCGTTTTAGCTGGTAAATTTAAGTAAGGATCGGCCAACTTTATGTTATCAGGTAGTTTTAATCTTTATATGTTTGTATGAGTCTTGGGCAGCATGCCTGTAAGCTACAGAGCTTACTGAGTACTAGGCAAGGTAAGTTAGATTGGTATGGATGGTTTAGTGAATTTAATTGAATGGTGCAGCTTTCAACTACATTATTGCATTGTTGCCTATTCCAATTACCTTGATTGCATCAATTGATTGTGAACTTAGCTGTATTTTTTGTTTCAGAACATCCGATATAAAAGATGATTGTGGGCCACAGTCCAAAAGCGCGCGGACTATCTCGTGCGGCATGTGGCATACGTGTGGCATGAGTTGCCGGGTTCGAGACTTCGATGACCCTGCTTGGAAAAGTTGACAAATGTCTCTGTAAAAGTGGAGTCTGCTGAAGCTGTATCTGCGGGAATAATAGTGTTGTGCCTTTTGTGGCATATTCTACAAGAGCTTAATCGACAGTCAGTGATGGAATTACCTTGTCGTAGATAATTTTTACATAGATTGTGTTTTGTAATATCAGCTAACTTGTCAGTGATGTTTTTGTTTAGAAATATTGGACAATTATATATTCGATGTGGATTTTTGCAAATAATGCAAGAGAGTTTTATTTGTGTGTTTGTATTGTTTGTGTTTGTGGTTGCAAATGATTTTAAAAATGCATTTTTGTCCGGTCTGTTTGAATTGAGATTAAAATTGCCATTCTTCTCTGAGGGATGGCGTTGCATTGTTTGAGACTTGTCATATTTACTGCGATTTATTGCCTCTAACACATAAGCGCGATCTGTTAGAAACTTATTGAACTGCTCGAGGGTTGGTACTTCGCCGAAAGTATTTCGAAGTTCTTCCCATTTAGTTAGCGTGTTGTTATCTAATTTAGTGGACAATATGTAAATAATTAGAATGTCCCACTTGTCCTAAACTAGCGAGTGCACGTAAATTTTTAACCGACTTCACAAAAAAGGATGAGGTACTCAATTCGTATGAATGTTTTTTTTTTTTTAATTTTATCGAGATCTGATTAGTATCACCAGAGATATGGAGATAAATACCTCAAACATAGGAGAATGTACTAGTTTTAGTAGAAGAGTCCCAAGAAGATTATACACAATGGAGGTTGCTATTGCATATAAGATATTCTTACGGTAACTGTGAGCGAAATAGAAATAAAGGTGGGGATAATTTTTCTTTATATCTTATAGGCAAGCGTTTGACCACTATCTCACCTGTTGCTAAGTGATGATGCGGTCGAAGATAGAGAAGTGGACTAGAATGGGAACTGGCTCTCAAGGATAGCTGCCGGAACACATTAGATGTTTGGCGACAGATTTTCTGACTTGAGGGTGGTAGCTGGCCAGGCGGACACTAGATATGTTCTACCACCATGCGGGGGTTATTGGTTTCTTAACGATGTTTTCCTTCACCGGCGGGCCACTGTGAGAAGCGCACATATATTTTTCGATAGAAAAATTCATTGGTGCACGGCGGTTTGAACTCGGTACCACGGCATCAAAGCCGACCGTTCTCCCAATTACGCCACCGGTCCCTCAATAAATAATTATATATTAATAATTATAATAAATAATTATATATAAATATAAATAATTTGTCTTCACAGGAATGTTCTACCGGGCAAAGTCTTGTTAGGCTGCAAACTTTTTTAAACATACCTAATATGTTTTGACATGACATGACATTTGGCGAAGATGGCGGCCATTTCAGTCCCGCGACACTGCATACATAATTATATAACTCAGAATTATGAACGTACTTTGTACTAATCAACACAGCAAAAAAGATTATACGCATAAAACCACATATTATTTAATAGTTACTACGTAAATCATACTTTCCGTTGTTAGGTTGGCTACACAGTGCTTTCATAATTCGGGTATCCACAATATAGGGAAGTGCCTCTTATAACGTAGTAGAGTGATTCAGTACTCTGTTGGCCATATGGCGGCAATTAATGTTAATAATCGAAAATAATACTTTTCAATATTCATTTTGGAATACAACTAGTCCGTGTTATAAAAGTATTTGGAATTATTGTAATAAAATAGACAATTAATTATCGTGTGTGTCAGATGCTTTAATTGTACAGGGCCATTTTGGACATTGTCCTTTGATACCTTGATGACATCATTATTAATAGTGAATATTTTCACTTTAGCGCGGCATTTAAAGTCAATTTTTTTAGGGTTCCGAACCCAAAGGCTACCAAATGAACACTTTCTGAGACTTTGTTGTCTGTTCGTCCGTCCGTCCGTCCGTCCGTCTGTCTGTGTGTCTATATGTGCGCACTTTACAGATCTGTATCTTCTTAACCGTTATAGGTACATACTTGAAATTTTCAAAAAGTCAGTTCAAGAATTTTCAAATCCGTCAGTGTATAACGGCCCAGACACGAAATTTAATAAATGCATGTAAGTTCATTAAAACTTTTTTTGCACTAAAAAGGGTAAAATAAGTTATTTTTCAAAAAAAATAAATCGACTTCATAACCACAAAAAGGCACTCACAAGCGAAAAATAATTTACTTAAAATTATTATAAGCGTTACCCACTTCTCTATTTGAAGTCGGTGCCAGCCAAGTCTATTGGATATTAGATAGATACTATGTATGTAGTAGTAGTAAGTAGATACGTGTAGGTTAGTAAGTAGGTAGATACATGTAGGTATTATCTATCTACTACCTAAAGTGGGTAACGCTTATAATAATTTTAAGTAAATTATTTTTCGCTTTTGAGTGCCTTTTTGTGGTTATGAGACATCATAACTTCATGGTTTTATTTTTTTTGAAAAATAACTTATTTATAAGGTGATCTACCAGACTTCGTAGGGAACGTTCCGACTCGCGTGTGATCGGTTGCATATTGAATATTGCAGTTAGATGCTGATTGATAAGAACTCGATTATTATAATATCTGTCGCAAAGAAGCGACCACGCGTTTGTATAATTCGACGATGACACTTCGAGATTGGATATGACTCGAGCCGCATCTCCTTCTAAGTAGGAGAGTAAATAGTGAAATTTATTAATGTCAGTTATTTGTGTATTTTTATCGACGAGAGCTAAAAATGCATCTCGGTCTTGAGCCCAACGGAAACAAGATCCGTCAAATTTCGCAATTTCGATTTTATGTAATTGAAAATTAAAATTCTGATCAGTCTCACTACGAGAGTGAGAGCAGAGTGCCTCTCCGCCCTCTGACTTGCGGCGAGATTCTATTTTAATGTTTGCATTTTCAATAAGAACCTAAGCCCTTGCCATACAAGTAACGAGGTCTTGTTCGATTATCTCCTTCTCAGCAATCTCAGAATCTAAAAACTCGTAATTTAAAACTTCTATTTCTGTTTGTAACGAATCAAATTTGTTTGCTAATGTTTCAAATTTTGTTGATTTTAAGTTAAGTTCGGCTAATTCTAGACTACTAACTTAATTGATTCGAAGCTTGTAAGATAATGTTTAAATTTAGTAGTTTGGCTTTTAATTGAACGAACTACGTTTTGCGTTTAATTCTTTGATAGATATCATGGATTTTGATGAATCAGATGCCATGGCTTTTGTTATTAGATAAGTGATTGAATTATGATTAGAGTTTTTACTAAGATTGAATTAAATTGTGTAAAACAATGTCAAAGCTATATGTGTAAAATTCTCGTTAAATATTGAATATATTGATAAACTTCTATCTGACTTAGCTGCAGTAGGGTAAGGTCTCACTCTCCCGGCAGTGGTGCCGAGATCCCACTGGAACCTGGCGCGTGGTGACGCCCGCCAGCCGGCCCGTGCCGCCACTTGCTGAATACTCGTGACCGGGGCGCCCCGGTTAAATCTGGAATTTTCGGCGAATTGGGTCAAAACTAGGCATATAACACTAGTTCCTTTTGTCTTTGGATATACACAGGCTTTATTTAGATAGTTATAATGAATAAAATGGTATGTAGGTAGGCTCACAGAAATGATGATAAACTTGCTTGAATTTCGTATTAAATGATTAAATATATTTGAAAATGGAATCTGTATGACTTTGTGAGTATACAAAAATTTAGTATTAGCTAATAACTGGAGTGATCAATCGATATTTTTCGAATTTAAGATGTTCTAAGGCAAGATTGCGTCAGAATGACTTCGCATAGATTGTAGGTAATACAAAATTACATTTTGCACATATATCGTTGTAAATGCTCAAGTAAATGAATTTACGTGATTATATGAACTTTAAACGCACAATAAAAGCAATAACATTGAATTTAATCGTTAGAATATGGTATGGTAGAAAGAAGGAAGGATACTTATCTTTCTTTTTGCTGTAGTTCCGTGACCGGGCTTACTCTTATCACTGTTGCTTCGCTGCCAGATCTGCCGGTGTGTTAATTGCAATGTTCTTTCGTCTTCTTCACTGATTGAGCGTTGATTTTATTGGATTTTTTCGATATTAAACCCGTAAAATATGGTGAATTTCGTATATTGCCTTGAATGGTTAGTTTATTATGCAGACTTGTTGCCTGTCGGACGTTGTATTAGGAAATGAATGTATGTAATAGTTTTTTTTATATAATGAACTGGCCAAGTGCAAGTCGGACTTGCACTAGTAGGGTTCCGTACCACACTACAGTATTTTATAAGATCGAGCAAAAATACCACTATCATTTTTCGCCAGCAAAAAATAATAATTAATAAACATTTCATATCTTATAACGCTATCTAACGTCTAACAAAGGAGTTAGGGATCGACATTTCAATATAACGCCATCTATGGGACTTTTACCTAACTAAGCGTTCATAGATGGCGTGAAATGCCGAAAAAAACACGTTTCTTGTATGGGGACCCTCTATTATTTTTAATTTTATTCTGTTTTTAGTATTTGTTGTTATAGTGGCAACAGAAATACATTATGTGTGAAAATTTCAAGTGTCTAACTATCACGGTTCATGAGATATAGCCTGGTGACAGACGGACAGACAGACAGACAGACAGACAGACAGACAGACGGACAGCGGAGTCTTAGTAATAGGGTTCCGTTTTACCCTTTGGGTACGGAACCCTAATAAAAGTTGTTAGTGGGAGGGTAGATTATGTAGGGTAGATTTGAAATTTTTAATTTGAACATATTTTAAAGTTTGACGTATGGATTTTCTCCGGATACGCGTTGGAGAAGCGGCAATGTCAAGCCGTGACAGCGTTTGACCACTACCTCACCTGATGTTATTATATGAGGATATGAGGATATTATGATGGTAATTATCGTAACGGTAATAATATACTTTTTAACCCCCGATGAAGTGAAGGGGTGTTATAAGTTTGACGTGTGTATCTGTGTACTTGTAAGGGTATATGTGTGTCTGTGTATCTGTGTATCTGTGTATGTGTGTGTCTGTCTGTAGCATCGTAGCGCCCAAACGGATGAACCGATTTTGATTTAGTATTTTTTTGCTTCATAGGTGTCTTCATCGAGAATTTTCTTAGCTTTGTTTCCTCAAAATCCATTCAGTCAATAAGATCCGCTCTTTTTTGATTGATGAGACTACGATAGAAAATTTCGTAGACCTTTGACCGCAGACGTCAAAAATCAAAATGAAGCTTCGGCGCACTACTTACCTGCCACTCTGCTGCCGTCTGTTTAGCGTAGTTTACATTAGTAATATAAAATGTATTCATTTGAAATTCAGTTTCCTTTTACTTCAATGGTATTGCAAGAATGTGGTAATTTTGACCTAATGCTGAGACATCTTGAATCTGCAGAAAACTCAACTCCTCGTCTGAGATGTCGTGTTTCGGCACATTGAAATGGTCTCAATTAACAAATTATGCATATACAAATGTGTCGGGGCTGGTTTTAAATTTTAAATGTAGGTATCATTATTTTATATACCTAGTATGAAACGCGTTAACATAAATATTTTAACCATCCAGTAATGTCAACTCTATTCTAACTGAATGCAATCAAACCCCATATATCGACTGTACCATAACTTTAAACCGGCATACAATACTTAAAGTACGTATATGACGATAGAAGCGCGGTTCAAGGCATGCAAAATGTTAGCAAATTTTTATTGTAGTTGGTTATTATATACACTTGTTTACGAGGGTTTTACCTTCTCCTAATGCATGCAACTCTTTTCTAGGTCTTATCCACGTGTTTACTACAATCACAGATGGTGTTATATTTTTTGTGATATTAACGATAAAATTCATATTTCTTGCTCCTTGGTATACATACCTCTACACTGTTTGCCTCCAAAAACTGGCCAAGTGTACTCACACTCGTAGGGTACCGTCATACCCCTGACACTCGACTAAATCTCCATACAAACTAGCGTTTTAACGACCGACACTGTGACACCGACACAGACACTACACACGTGTCGTTTTTCTATACGTGCATTTGTTTGCGTGATGTCTGAAGTTGTCGCCCGTAATCACCGTATCACAGATTATACAATAGTTACTTCGTACATACGTACTACGTACTGACCGTATGAATATTTTTTGTACACTTACCCAAAAAGCTTTTAACACTAGAAATAATAGTCACTATTTCGTAAACCATCGTCTACAGAAACATTAAATCACAACACTTCAACTCAATTGCGAAGTAGGTAGGTAGGTAGGTACATACATCAAGTTCCTAATTGCTGTGTTATAAAAATGTATTACCGTGAAAGTTTTTTTTAAATATTTTACAAACTAAATGTTATTTACGCACCAGTATATATCGTTGTTTCATTTATGAAAATGAATTCTAAAATACGAATATATAGGTAGGTATATAAGTATTTATAATATACCTACATAATAAGAACCTACGTAAATTTGAACCTCCGGTGTCTACTGGTCTTAACATAAATGTATGAAGTAGTACCTATTGTTCTGTAGCCGTACGCGTGTAGCGTCCTTGCTCAGACTGACGCCTCGACAAATCAAAATCGGTGGCGGGGTGAGGAAGCCCGGAATTGGTGGGGGGAACAAAGTGTCCGTTCAATACGTAGTATTATTATCTTTTTTATGGTACCGTAACACAGTCAAGTATTTTACAACTATAATTTTTCGCCACCAAATAATTCGCTTTGTTTTTAATAGTGTTTGTATGAAAAACAAAGTTATATTTGCGCTTTTGCTTTTGTTCTATAGAAACCCCACCCCGCACTTATAGGTTCGATGAAAAAGTATGTTTTTGTTTCAGTTCCATGGGATACAGGGGGGGTTCTCCCTGTATAATTTTATATTGTAATAATATAAATATTGTAATAATTGCAAATAAGTACTTTAGTTTCTCAGTCTGGATACAGATATCATTATCTTCCTAACTATATAAAATTCTTGATTAATGTGAACAAAAGTACTCAAAGTAACTAATTAATAGGTTTCCGAGGAAACTAGATTTCTCGCGGCCAGTGATAGCAAAACAAGGTCAAGTCGAGATAAGTCTGAGCCGGCTGTGGCGGACTTAATAGACTTAATAGATATGTCGACTTAATAATCTAGCAATTATTATCTAGCTTTACAAATTGCAGTGTTTGATACTGGGAGTTTCTAAGAAAATAGTATCACATGATTGCATTTACAATCTTGTAACTAGTAGAAATCAGTGACGATTGAATATAAACTCTAACTAGTAACTATAACTTTTAACCGGTGATTTTATATGGAATTTGACAGATTTTTGACGTTTGTTATAGTTAAAGTAAGATAGTGCAACTCAGCCTAAATGAACTTAACCACAGATTATATAATAGTTACTACGTAACCTAAACCATACATCAACACCAATATTATAAATGCGAAAGTCAGTTTGTATATTTGTTTGTTTGTTGTTTGGGACTTCTTTACAGTCTAAGTCGGCTGTCAGTAAGGGATTAGGCTATAGAATACTTTTTAACAACAGGTTGATCAAATAAATTGGCCAAGTGCAAGTCGGACTCGCACTAGTAGGGTTTCGTACCACACTACAGTATTTTATAAGATCGAGCAAAAAATACCACTATCATTTTTCGCCAGCAAAAAATAATAAATAATAAACATTTTATTTCTTATAACGCCATCTAACGTCTAACAAAGGTGTTAGGGATCGACATTTCAATATTACGCCATCTATGGGACGTTTACCTAACTAAGTATTCATAGATGGCGTGAAATGCCGAAAAAAACACGTTTCTTGTATGGAGACCCTCTATTATTTTTAACTATTTCTGTTTTTAGTATTTGTTGTTATAGTGGCAACAGAAATACATCATCTGTGAAAATTTCAACTGTCTTACTATCACGGTTCATGAGATACAGCCTCGTGACAGACGGACAGACAGACAGGCAGACAGACAGAGGGGCAGTCTTAGTAATAGGGTCCCGTTTTACCCTTTAGGTACGGAACCCTAAAAAGCAAATGATAGCTACAGTAGATCTTGATTTTTTTGTAGTAACAAATTTTGTTCTAGAAGATTTTTCCAACGGGGGAAACGGGGAGATAAATTTGTATGGAAAAGTGCACCCCGCATTCCCTCTTAAATTAGCTTAAATCAACACATATTTAGCTGAATACTCAAAGATAATAGTAATACTCAAAGATAATAGTAATTCAAATTTGTAAACTACCCCCGACTGATGTTTTTATAATCTGTTCATTGAAAGCATTCCAATAAGCTCAAACACGACATCTCAGCTGTAAGTTGACGATTACGTGAGTATTCTGCAGATTCCAGAAGATGTCCCAGCATCAAATCATTGCTATCATGTTCTTACAATATAATAATACAAAATTTAAATAATTAAAGTTGATCTCATAAAACAAAGAGACGAAGTAGAAAAACAAAAAGAGGAGTTGGAAACAGAGAGCTGAAGATCGAGCTCAGTGGCGTGCCATAGTTGAGGCCTATGTCCAGCAGTGGACGGAGATAGGCTGATGATGATGGTGATGATCTCATAAAACTCAAAACGGCTGAACAGATTTTCATGAAACCAAGTTACGAACACTCTCGATTAAGACATCTATCAAACAAAAAAAACTAAATTAAAATCGGTTCATCTGTTTGGGCGCTACTATGCCACAGACAGACAGACAGACACACAGATACACACGTCAAACTTAATAACACCCTTTATTTTATCGGGGGTGCATAAACCGACACAACTTGTCGTGCTAGTCATGTTCAGTAGCACTAGCAAGTTTATCTACATATCCCTAGAGATGCTCATCAGATCTCAATGAATTTACAATGGCATATCCTCAGGAATATACTTACTCTATTGATAAAATAATAATTTTGAAAATCAGTCCGCAATTAATGGAGAAATCGATGGACATACTTACAAATAAAAAAATACATACGGACGAAATAAAAACCTTTCTTTTTGAAATCGGTAAAAAGTTGAAAGCTTACAAATGTACATAATGAAAAGATATATCCGCTGGACGATTCAATATATTATTGAGCATGTACCTCTAAGTAGGTAAATATTACCATCAGAAAAAGACAGATTGATGATATATTTTTCATGATATATTTATTACATGCCTCTTAGCTTCTATAAATAACAATTTTACCAGAAAAGCCGTCTTCGATCTCACTTGGAAACCGCTTATACCGATGTCGATCGCAAAAATTAATATTAATGTAAAACAATCTATCAATATTACTCCCCATTTCTGGAAGCCTATGGGATATATTGGCAGTATGGATAGTAACACATATTTAATTAACTGGCCAAGTGCAAGTCGGACTTGCACTCGTAGGGTTCCGTAACACAGTTAAGTATTCTATAACTAATAATTTTTCGCAACTAAAAAATTAATTTTGTTTTTCATAGTGTTTGTAAGAAAAACAAAGTTATCTTTGCGGTCGCTATATCTCAAAAACTGCTGAATGTATCTCGTTCGGAGCCGAGATGTGGACACTCACGGTTCGACTAGTCCACCAGTTAAAAGTCGCTCAGCGAGCTATGGAGAGAGCTATGCTCGGTGTTTCTCTGCGGAATCGAATCCGGAACGAAGTAATTTAGTTAACTTTGTTTTTCATACAAACACTATGAAAAACAAAGTTAATTTTTTAATTGGTTAATTTTAATTAATTATAAATTTAATTTAATTTCATAGTTATAGAATACTTTACTGTGTTACGGAATAGGTAGGAACTAGGATTGCGAGTCCGACTTGCACTTGGCCAGTTTTTTGAAAATATAATCATGATTTTTCTACTTAACTTTAATAACACAGATCACACAAATATTGATTTACAGAGCTTTAGAGTAATTACATTCTTGGTGTACGAGAACGAAGTCGCAAGTATCAACTAGTCGGATCAGACATGACGAAGTTCTTAGGTAATAATCATAAGTACTATAGTCAACTGTGAGGGAGTCAGTGAGGGCCCGGTGGCGTAATCGGGAGAACGGTCGCCTTTGATGCCGTGGTATCAAGTTCAAACCGCCGTGCACCAATGAATTTTTCTATAGAAAAATTTATGTGCGCTTTTCACAGTGGCCCTCCGGTGAAGGAAAACATCGTTAAGAAACCAACAACCCCCGCATGGTGGTAGGACACTATCTAGTGTCCGCCTGGCCAGCTACCACCCTCAAGTTAGAAAATCTGTCACCAAACATCTAATGTGTTCCGGCAGCCATCCTTGAGAGCCAGTTCCCATTCTAGGCCTAGCGTGCTTACCATCTTCGACCGCATCATCACTTACCAACAGGTGAGATAGTGGTCAAACGCTAGCCTATAAAGTATTAAAAAAAAAAAAAAAAAACTTTAAAACCTCTTTTTTGTGAGGTTTATGAAAAAAGCACAAATTTAGCTACTGTTATCATGTCTAACTAATGGTACATTAAAGCTAGTTCGTTAGATGAAGAAGCATAAATCTAAATCAACCGAAAAGCTACGCTGCCTCATAATCCGGTAAAGAGCTGACGCTTTTTGTGAAGGACGCTTTACACGGAACGATTGAATGACCATACTCAGAAGCTAGTATTAAAAATAAAATCGGTTCGTGAAGAATTGTGAACAAGGTCTCATTTGATGCTAAGTGATGATACCGTCTAAGATGGAATCGTGCTTGCCCGAGAATGGAAGATGGTTATGAGAGAATGTGCTGGAAATCTTAATGAAGTCTAATTCCACATCGAGTTAGAACTTAGAACTCTGCGTGCTGATTGGCGCCATGTTTTTGGTTGATAGGTGGTCTAAATTGACTACTCAGACAGAGCGACCGATGTTCGTCTAAGCATATTTTCTGTAAATTGGTTGTATAAAATTATGAATATTTAATACAATTGCTATATTATTGTTTTTTTTTTCATTTTCAGTACCTAATAATAATTAATTAGTGTGGTGGTAGCCGTAAGGTGACGTCACCGGTCGGCCCCACCTGAAGACCAGCGTTAGTTCTGACTTCTTATACTAACAACATGCTGAGTTGGGGCCGATTGATGACGTAGGTTATCAATAAACATTTTTTATTTCATTTAATTTCATTTCAATAATACATGGTTAATATCACTTTTTAAAGTTGATACTTTTTAAGGCGCGTTAGGGGAAAAAAAATTAAAGTGAATTTCTTCGATGAGCGCGCACAGCGGCAGAATTTCCGAGCTACACCATAAAGTTAGCCGATAAGTCGAAAGGGAGAATTATCGGCTTACTTTATGATATAGTATGAAGTGATATCTGTATTAAAACATATCTTTAATGGTAATATTCTTAATCTTTAATTCTGGATTTTCGACTTCTCTATCCCATCTCTTAGATTAGTATAAAGCATCTCGTCGATAAGGACACTGCAAACCCTAAAACCTAACCCGTGAATGGTAGCTTCTTAACAAAATGTCTCCAACCCCGTTTTGTTATCATAGAATCGTACCCTCTAAAAGGCAGATTGTATTTTATAGTCATTTTTCTTGTTCGAAGAGTTATAAATCACTCCACTATCGTACATTAGTTCGATTGAGCGATTCCATTACGGAGTTTTGCATATCGATTGCTGGCACCGGAACGACGGCTTTATTTGGTGCTTAAGGAAAGGCTTTCTTGCTTAAGTAATAGATTTGTAAAGGTTTTTATGGAAGGGCCGAAGGATTGTTATACACGACGTGATATATGGGTTATGTATAAGATACATTCAATACAATATATCAGACAGATTACTTCAGAGGTATTGAAACTAGTCCTTTAAAAACTATTACATGGAATGGTATTAAATGTAAAACTATTAAACAATGCTTAAATTCAAAAATTTAAAACAACCCACCCACAACCAATATTCATGAACTGTTAATTGAGACCAATCCGATGAGCCCAAACTCAACATCTCTGCTTTATGTTGGTGAGGAGTTGAGTATTCTGCAGATTCTAGGAGATGTTCCAGCATCAGGTTAATGCTACCAAGTTCGTACAATATCGTTAAAGTAAGAGTATGTTGAATTTTTAATTGACCAGAACTACAAAAGTTGATTTCATGGCGCCATCAACTAAAGAAAAGCTCAAAGTTTTAAAACAGCTCAACGGATTTTCATGAATCTAAGCTTAGAACACTCCTGATGAAGACACCAAACAAAAACAAAAACCAAACAATAAATCAAAAAATCGGTTCATCCATTTGGGCGCTTTAATACAACCAACAAGTACACAGATACATAAGTCAAACTTATAAGACTCCTTCTTTTTGCGTCGGGGGTTAAAAGACATTGCATTTACATACAGCAAGGTATACAGTCAGTTAGTGTTTTGAAGTATTATTCCGCACCGTATCTTCGGAGATTTTTTTAACATTTTAGGGTTCCGTAGTCCTGACAAGGAACCCTTATAATTTCGTCATGTCCGTCTGTCTGTCTGTATGTCTGTCCGAGGTTTTGCTAAGAGACCATCGTCTACCCCATTGTGTGGGTTGTCGTTGAATAGGTCTTTTAAAATGACTTAAGGGTTGTTAATACCATTTTAAATTATTTTAAACTTTAAAATGCAAATTTTTGTTCGAGTAGGGCGTCCCCCCCCCCTCTAAAAGCTAAACTGCTGGCTTGAAAAATCTGGAAAAATTCGTGATAATAGCGCATTTCATAAACTTTAAAGGAAAATTATAGCGGTTAAGATAACTTTATTAGTTAAGCAGTTTGAACTGTGGTGTTGGATAATTTTGTATCAAATACAAAATCCTTAGTATAAATCCTTTAAAGTGACAAAGTTGGAGTACCTAGTTGCTTGTTTATAACGGGTAAAGACTTGTATTGAATCACAGGCTACTACGGAACCCTACACTGCGCGTGGCCGGACACGCACTTGGCCGATTATTTTTTTATCTTGTAGGCTAGTGTTTGACCACTGTCTCGCCTAGTGGTAAGCGATGATGTGGTCGAAGTTATGTGTGGTCAAAGATGGTGAACACGCTAGGTCTAGAATATTCTGACTGCGAAGAGTAGTGTGCTGCTAGAACACCGTAAGGTTTAGGTGGTAGATTCATTCATTGATGGTGGTAAGCTACTTTTCCGTAGCTGTTGGACGGAACATCGATATAATATGCTCACTCCACCTGTGTATCAAAAACTAGAGGTAGGTACCGTAATTTTTCAAAACTACATTAATAAAACAACAAAAGGTACCATCACACAAATTGAGTACATTTTCTTCTTTTGTGAAAACTGTAAATAGTACCTACATATACAGTAGTTTGCTATAATTAAGGAGTAAAGCTGCCCCCATAACCCTATGTCATTCCGGCAGCACACAGCCCTTGAGAGTGACCATCTTCACCCACATAATTGCTTACCACCAGGCGAGATAGTGGTAAAACAATATTTAAAAAAAATTCCTCGACACTTTATTATTGCTCCAGAAATGTTTTAAATTCGATATACTGCAGATTTTAACGTATCGCGGGCACTATCGTTTTAAATCAAATTAACATACATTAATATCACATTATCTCCTGTGGCATTTTTTTGACACATTCTGCATAATAACAGCGTCGAATTTTTTTAAATTTTATTAAATTATTGTCACCTATCAGATTTACAATAGTTAAAATTTCGGAAACTCACCAAATTATGGACAACCTACTAAATTTAATAATAACAAATTTATTTACCTAAAGATACGTAGAATCCCCAGAGTTGGAGACATTGTATGCAAGTAAAGTGGCTGAAACAGAAATCTAATCAAATCGTTACTTACTCGTACATACTCGATTTATTTGAAGAAAAGTTACCAAACTGTAGTATGTCCCAAAAGCCCTCCCACCAATATTATCAGCATAGAGTTAACTGGCTTCGCTGGTAAGTCAGGCCCGAAACAGGAGTATCAAGCCTACCGCCGGGTTATGATGAATGGCTACAAAGATAGATAGGGCAGTGGTTAAAATTACACTGAAACTGCGGAATCTGTCAAACATGGGAATAATAAAAATTGTCGTTACGATAAACTTTTGAACTATTTAAAACAATAATCAAGATTGTTAAATAAATTCAAATTAAAAAATGTATTTAGGAATAAGCTACATTAAAATGTTTCATATTAAGATAAAATTTTATTACATTACTTCTGCTGCGGTGCTTAATTTTCATGTATGGTGCAGAAATTTCATATATATTTTTAAGATTTTCAATATTATTACATTGTTGATGCTTGAGACCTCAAAAATACCACTACGTGAATAGTATTACCTCATATACATGTCTTAAGTAATTATTTTAAACCTTTCTGTTTACTTTGGATTAGCAAGATAACCTAAGTACTTACCTTTTCAGACACCACATATTATTTTGTTCTTAGGTCCCTAGTTTTCGCACCGTAACTTTCCGCTAATCTATCATATTGCAGCACACAACCTGTTTAGATCAAATGTCTGTTTTGTACAGAATCTATTTTTTTTTAATAACAATACGATAATAATAAATATAATATCTGTCTGGCAATCCGGCCCGGCTTCGCACGGGTGAAATTTATATCTTATGCACCTTACCACCATCAAGAAGAAAATCTTCCAGCAAATCCTAACGATGGCCGGATCCAAACTACTAGGCAACTCCTGAGAGTCAGACCATTCTAGGGTATGATTCTAGGCCTAGCGTGTTGACCATTCTCGACCACATCATCGCTTCCCACCAGCCGAGATAGCAGTCGTTTGATTACCATATTTACCACCACTTCACTTCTCTCGGTCAATAAAACATCTGTCTTGGATTAAATATACCATTATAAAGTACCCATCATATGCCTCGACAAAACAATGTTCAATTCCTCACAAACGTTCACATTAAGATATTAATAACCACCTGCAAAGAATACAAACGTTCATGACTCGACAAACATCTTCATATTAAAATACCTAAGGTGAAGTATTCTTATATTAACATTGAAAAATGAGTAGACGAAGCAGAATGGCAAGAAATAATAAGAGCCTGTGTTAGCTAACCAGTCGTGACTCGAAGCTTTCGCTGCTATAGGGATGGGACACGCTGATATCGATAAATAGGTTAATATTTTATTAATAGGGACTCCAAAGTTACTGAATCAAAGAATCAAAGCATTTATTCAGTATGTAGGCAGTATAAATATACGCACACATACACGTCAAAATCATAAATCATAACCAATTATCAAGTAAACATAACAAAAGCAGAATTTAACGCATTGAATTAGAAAAAAAAAAAGTAATTAACCATTCAGCTGTCATCCAATCGTTTACGTACGTTACGTTTTCTGAGGTTAATTCATCATTCTTATATACGTTTAAGAATATTTTATAAAATAGGTATTCTTGTTATTCATTGTTGTTCTTATTTATTAATTATTTTCATGTTTAGTTAAAGTTGTGCATTTGTGGGTAATTGAAATATCCGTTAGTGGGTATACCAGACTAGATGTTCTGATTTCTCTGAATGCAAACATTCTCCCTTACCCAGTTTTTTATAACTGACTGAACAATCGTTTGGCTGCAATCTCACCTGATGGTAAGTGACGATACAGCCAAAGGTATTGCACGATTGCTTTTATAGATACCTTTTGTATTGAACATTTTGTATGATTTAACCTTATTTTCAACCGACTTCTAAATAGAAGGAGGTTTTCATATTATCTGTTGTATCTTATTGTGTGTTTGCTACGCGATTACTCCGCCAAATGTGAACCAATTCTAATGATTATTTTTCATGGATAGGACACATTTCCACGGTGGTCCCATTATAAGATTCAATGAGATCTGATGAGTATCTCCAGAGATATGGAGATAAACATCTTACAAGCTACTGAAACTGACTCGCGCGGCATATGAAGTCTTTTTTTTACTTTTTAAACTATCTTTTTAATAAAAAAATCTTTCGATATTTTTCAATAGGTACTTCATATTTCAACTTTCAATATTTCATTAAACTATCGATAAAATCCCTCCCCATCCCTAAACGCCTCAAGCGATCAAATCGTATCCATACATTAAGAACATTCATAGCTCGTAGAGGGCCTGTCGCTTAATGCAATTCATTGTACAAGGATCCTTATTGCAACCAACCGTAGATGGCCCCTCATTCAACGCCACAGTCCTAAACAAAGGGTTCCACTTAAACTGGACGTAAGGATCACTTGCATACATTTTGGCCATAACAAAATGAGCTACTGCACCTCCCTCTTCAAGTACTAGAATCAGGTTTTTGGATGCAGCTCTTCAGAATGGTACAGCTCAAGTCGTTTTGGACAATGTGAGACAGATGAAGCCTGTATTCTGCTTCGATTTACAAACTTAAAAGCACTGCTGTCGGATATCTGAAATTTTGATATTGAATAATATTCTGGTAAATACTGAAACACTACGAATGGCAGAGATTTAAATTTACAACAACCCACATTACTCATGTTTTATTTTAAAAAAAAAACGATTGAAAAAATATGGTTAAGCCTATCTAAAGCCGAAACTATCTACATGCATATTTTCTTGCATGGATTTTTTTAAAGTCGTACTCGTAAAATGAACTATTTTAATACGCTTTTATTAGCTTCAGACGTATGTATGTTTGTATGTTAGTATGTAACGGAATCTTTGAACATGATTTTAACCCCCTTCAAAACGTCGGATTAACTCGAAATTTGCCATACTTATTAAGGACCGATGACAATAAATAAATAAAAAAAAAAATAAAATAAAATAAAAAAAAAAAAAAAATTCGACTTAAAAATGAAAAATAAATAATAGTTTAAAAAAACTAAAAAAATACGCTCTTATAGAAAATCCAACTAAAAATTGAAAATAAATTTTAATAAATTGGAATTAAAAATAGTGTAAGAAAAAATGATTTTATTGTAAAAAAAAGCGTGGGGTGCTTTTAAGGATATTATCAAAATAACCCTTCTAGTCATATCTGTTATATATATATGTATATATGTATATCTGTTGTATATATATGTTATAAAATATTTGGAACTATTTATACCATGCACCCCACGCTTTTTTTTTTACAATAAAATCATTTTTTCTTACTCTATTTTTAATTCAAATTTATTTTCTATTTTTTAGTTGGATTTTCTATAAAAGCGTATTATTTTAGTTTTTTTTAAACTATTATTTATTATACCATCAGGCTAGATTCGTGTATAGGTACTATAATAATAATAAAAAATCGAAAATATAATGTATTTGACTCAAACTAGTTGATAGTACTTGTTATAGTTAGTTCTAAGTAAGATAAAATATGAAATCATAATCATCAAAGCACTGCCAAAGTATGGAATTTTTTGCCTGAGTCTGAATGTTCCGATAACTACCACTTGGAGGTCTTCAAGTCGCGAGTGAATAGGTATCTTCTAGGCAAGCGTGCTACATTTTGCACCACATCGTCACTTAACATCAGGTGAGATAGTGGTCAATCAGTTGCATCAAACAATAATATCATACATCATATCCACCAATCAGCACCGGCTGTATAGGACATGCGATAGATGGACGAAATATAATATCGTTTAAAAACTAAAAAACAACCGACTTCAATGCCGCGCTATTCATTTTCAGTACCAATTTTGAGATGTTTATCTCAATATCTCTGGAGATACTTATCATACCTCGATAAAATTACCATGGTACCACACTTGGGATATCTCCTTTCGAACAAAAAAAGAATAATCGAAATCGGTTCATAAACGACGAAGTTATCCGCGAACAAACATAAAAAAAAAAAAAAAAAAAATATACGGTCGAATTGAGAAACCTCCTCCTTTTTTGAAGTCGGTTAAAAATGATAAAAGAATAAGTATATAAGTATAAATGAGGCGATGTAATAAAAATTTCACTTTAATAAATAAGTTATTAGACAGTGACAAAGCTACATGCGAGAGTAGTGTAACAATATATTGGCTTGGTTGAACGTAATTTCATACTTTATCGACTACGTCTCTTGTCCAGTAGGTACTTATATTATTTTCTATTATAAAGTTAACTCAAAGCATCTAGGTATGATTAACTTAACATATAGTGTGTACAATAATGTCATAATACGTCCCAGAAGAGACACTAAACTTATCAAAAGTACGTTATGAATCATCTCTTTTACAACCGACGTCGATACTTGTGCTTTTTATACCGTAACTCATACCTTTTGATTGACAATACATGTTTTTCAAAAGATATGCCAACTCAACCAAAATAAACCTTATATTGAACGCACCAAAACTGAATTCAGTTTGAGTTTAAAAGCTATTTACTTACCATTAACTAGGCTTTCGTATGTAGTCATAAAATGCGCTGTTTTCATAAAACTATTTTAACAAATTTAACGCTCAACTCTAAAGAAATTTATGAACTTTATTGGTTGCAGCATAAAGTTGAAAATTATATAATTTTACTGGTATTGAATGATGGAGTTTTTGGTAAAATGTATTCAACTTCGTCAAAAAGATTTATGTGGTATTATGGAACAAATTATGTCTACTTTTTTATTGAACATAGATTTTATAGATTCGTCGAGTGATCGCTGGGAGTATTTTTTATTTCATTTATGGGTCATTACCTGGGTATAAGAGTGTGATTTTATTTATATTGAACATAGTTTTGTGCGTTATTTTTTTGAACGGAGTTACTGAGCAGATTTATTGATGTATTTTACGACGGGCCTTCTTCCAAGGACCTTAAACGGCGCGGGCATCTTAACGTTTGGCATCTCGCGAGCATCTTGCCGTCCGTGAAGTGAAGTATCAAATTCTAGGTTATGCCGATCCTCTCCTAGTACAAACATATCACTTAGTTGACATCTTCGAGGTAACAATGATAATATACTGCCATATCACAGCACGGACGATACTTGTCCGAATACGATTGCTTATGTGATACTAGCTGCACTCTGCGGCTTCGCCCGCGTTGCAAAACATTGCAAGTCTTATTTCTCCTATATTAGCTATTCCTGTGCAAAATTTCAGAGAAATCGGTCTAGCCATTTAAGAGGGAACGCGTTGTGCACTTTTCCATACAAATGTATTCTCCCCGTTTCCTCCCTGGAAAATGCTTCTAGAGCAAAATTTGTTTCTACACAAAATCAAAGTGTGCTGTAGCTATGGCCCCTATAATTTTCTTTTTTTGACCAACCAATTGCAAAAAGAAATATAAACCTTTTAATCTCCTCTTTAAGATTTTTGAAGTGTCATATTTCTTTAAGCAATTGGTTGGTCAAAAAATAAAATGACAGGGGCGTAGCTACAGCAAACCTTAATTTTTTGTTTAACAACCTTTACACTATAAGCGTTTTCCAGGGAGGAAACGGGGGCATACATTTGTATGAAAAGTGCACCCCGCGTTTCTCTTAACTGTGAAGAGGTACCAAATAATATACAAACAGATTATCGCATTTATAATATCACTTAGTATTGATTTTAACAATAAGATCGTTTAAAAAACTAAAAAAAGAACCGACTTCAATGCCGCGCTATTAATTTTCATTACCAATTTTGAGGTGTTTATCTCCATATCTCTGGACATAATTATCAAACCTCGATAAAATTACCATGGTACCACACTTGAGATATCTTCTTTCCAACGAAAAAATAATAATCAAAATCGGTTCATAAACGAAGAAGTTATCCGCGAACAAACATAAAAAAAAACATATACGGTCGAATTGAGAAACCTCCTCCTTTGTCTGAAGTCGGTTAAAAAGTGTGGTGTGGTTTTATGAAACCACGACGCAAGTGTAACTTTATGTTTCTATATAGCTATGGTAGCTAGCTACTATAACAGCAGTTGACATGACACATTAACATGTAAACAAATATGGCTGCAAAAGCGTCCGCCAATCACAAATATAGTTATAAATAAAATATCTAACTGAATTATTTAACTGTAATATCTAACTGAAACACTCAACTGAAGTATTTAACCAAAACATTCAACATAAATATCTAACTGATATATTAAACTGAAACATTAGACTGGAATATTAAACTGAAATATTAAACTGAAATATTAAACTGAAACATTTAACTGAAAAATGTTAACCGAAACAATATTTAACTGAAATAGTTGGGAGTCCGCTATGGATGTGTTGTTGAGTTGGGAGTGACGGAGTCGGCAGTCGCAGCGTCGTCGAGTGAAGGCAGCGACGCAGCAAGTCGGCGCGTGCACCAGGGACAACGACCTGCGATGCTCTGCCACCCACTGCACCCGCACGCACCACGAGCTCCACTCCCAGCCACCTGAAACATGAAATAGTTGGGAGTCCGCTATGGATGTGTTGTTGAGTTGGGAGCGATGGAGCCGGCAGTCGCAACGTCGTCGAGTGAAGGCAGCGACGCAGCAAGTCGGCGCGTGCACCAGGGACAACGACCTGCGATGCTCTGCCACCCACTGCACCCGCACGCACCACGAGCTCTACTCCCAGCCACCTGAAACACTTAACCGAACATTTAACAGAAATGTTTAACTGAAATGTTCAACTGAAATTTTTAACTGAAACTTAAAACTGAAATATTTAACAGAAATATTTAACTGAATTTTTTTAACTGAAACTTTTTAACTGAAATATTTAACTGAAATATTTAACTGAAATATTTAACCGAAATATTTAACTGAAATATTTAACTGAAATATTTAACTGAAATATTTAACTGAAACATTTAACTGAAATATCTAACTGAAACATTTAACTAAAATACTTAACCGAATATTTAACTGAAATGTTTAACTGAAATGTTTAACTGAAATGTTTAACCGAGATGTTTTACTGAAATGTTTTAACTGAAATATCCAACTGAATATTTAACCGAAATATCCAGTTATAAATATTTAAATACGGGACTTATCGCGCCTAAAACATAAATCTTATTTACTCGACGTTTCGACCAAGTTGCATTGATCGTGGTCACGAGACGACTCAGTTGAGTGTTTCAGTTAGATATTGCAGTTAAATATTTCAGTTAGATATTTTATTTATAACTATGTGTTCAAATCGCGAAAGTTTAAAGTTTACAATCACAAATATACCTAAATGTCATACATCATATCCACCAATCAACATTCCAATCAAGCTAAAGCACCGGCTGAATTGCGACATAGAACATGTGATAGATGGACTAAACATTTGAGGCGAGATGTAACAAAACTTTAAAAGTATATTATACTGGATGGTGCAAATATAATAGCACTATAGATACACCAATCTGAACCAAATAGGGTCATTACTTTTGCGCCACTCTATATATTATCTGTCAGCTCCGACGCACGACGGAGTTAACTCCCTAAATACAATTGTCTCTTAATATGACGTAAGAATTACATTTGACTTTAATATGCATGTAACACTTTTGAGTTTACGCTTGTATTACCGTGTCACTCCTCACAAAATGTCCATAACTGGGGCCTTACAGTCCGGCAAGTATAACTTGGCGCGGCTGTGCGCCACTGTGCTTTTACTTTGTACTTTGATAACAGTTTCTCTTAAACCACTTTTAATTACTTTTGGCATTATTGAACTATTTTAATGTAGCAGATTTATCAACAATAATGTCGTGGTAATCTCTCAAACTTCAAACTCACAGTTTCAAGAGAGCGGAATTAGTTCCAAAAACCACCACCGCCAAGTTATACTTGTGGTACTGTACATGAAAATCGACTCTGAAGGGTGCATAAAGGTAGTAAAAAAAATTGAGTAGAAAAAAAATGCGAAGTCTTCGTCTGTCCACCGCGGCTCTGATGTTTCAATAATTTAATGATATTTGGTGACATGAAAATTCTCTATTATTTAAATTTAAAATTAATTTCTCTAAGTTTTTAGGTTTGCATGATCACTGACACTATTAGTAGAACTAGTAACGGAAAAAAAAGACATAATAAAAAACGGCAACTCATAAATAATAAAAAACATGGTAAATATCCCGTTAATAGTTCTACTAATAATGAAAATTCTTCTTTATTAGGTCTTAGGGCACTTCTGTGTTTGCTTCGTGACTTTTTTTTATACAGGCTTACATACAGGCAGCATTAGACCACTATCTTGCCTGGTGGTAAGCGATGATGTGGTCGTAGATGGTGAACACGCTAGGCCTAGAATACTCAGCAACTCTATAAAGGGCTGTGCACTGTCGGAACACTGTAAGGTTATAGCAGCAGATTTTTTCCTTGTTGGTGGTAAGTTACTTTTAAGTAGCAAGTCAGGTGGAACATCTTTCAGTTTTAGAATCGTATATTTTTAATAAATTAATAATACGAGGTCTGTGATTTATTTACATAGTATGTCACTCAAAGAAACATTAAAGAAAAAATTGGTTGTCTGTAAAGTCGGAATACGGACGATAATTTTACGTGATAACGTCATACGATTGTGCCTCTCTATCGCTTGTTCCGCGCTCTCGCTTGCACGCGGAACGTGACACTTTTTCATGCGTGCAGCCGGCGTTCATCCATTTATAACGTTATCATGGCAAAAAACATACACAAAAGTCTGATAAAAGGTTTCTTTATACCTCTATACCTATACATACAGAATCAGTGTTGTTCCTGACAAATTTAGGGTTGCCGTATTCTAATTCTAAAATTGCCGGATTTTCAGGGAAATCTAAGAAAAATGCCATATTGTACAAAATGTTAATTTAGAAGGTTTAATTAATAAAAAAATATACAAGTGATGTATGTACTATGCGTGTACTACTTTTAAACTTACTTATTTTATTCTTCACCATATAAGTTTTGAATCGTTTCTAGTACCTATGATTCTGTCGCATGTAGGTCATACTGTTTTTTATTTTTCATTTTTCATACGAAATATTGTTTTTTGTTAACTTTAGTCAATTACCGTATATCTTACGGTATATACGGTAATCAAAGAGCTGCTGTATACCGTATTTATGATGCCTAAGATGCCTGAATGCCGTATATTACGGCAATTGCCGTATCAAGAACAACGCTGACAGAATATTTTGGACGTTTTTGATCTCACAAAAACACGAAAATAGACGTTCCCTCCAATGTCAAACTCCCATAAATACTCCCCAAAGTGAAATTAGGTAACACCCAAATTCTACACTTACGTAGAGAAAGGAACAGTTTTAGAACAGAAAGGTATACTTAGGTAGAGCTCTTCGTACACTAGATAACAAGTTCACGATACTAAATTAAATAGTTATTGTTACCTAACGAGTTAAGGTGACAGTCAAAATAAGTAAAGTAAGTGGAATTCGATTTGTTTTATAAGAGTGGCATACGTTTGCCAGACGATAAATTATGATCTCTACCTATAAAAGAATCAGAGCTGTGGCTAGCAAAACTTTGGCTGACGGAAATTTTTCGCGTCACTACATTGCACCAGTTACTTTAAGAGGCTTATGAAATGTGATTGAGTCTCACATTCGCAGTATTTTTTCTGGACTCTTTGTCCTTAAACCGTTAAAAATTGTTTAAAAAAGTTGAGTTTAAAAAGTTAAACTTCAAATTATTGTACTTATATTGTGTGTAGCAATCACCGATTAATATAAAATTGTATTGTCACCAAGTCACTGAATTGTATTGGGGAGCATTAACAACTTTCTTTTTGTACCTATATAAATTCTTAAAAATCAGTAAATCGTCTCATCGCTACGAAACTTTATCTTCCATACGACTAAGTTGATAATGATCTGAAACGACTGACACATGGATTCATCACTTGAGTAACCTAGTGTACGAAGGCCTTTATGTAGAGCACGGTCACGCATAATCCTACCACGGGCATAATATTTGGTCGATTTATGCGATCCGGTCGCAGGTCAGGATATCTTACTCTAGATCAGCTGAACGCGCGCTCCGTGGTACCGTTCGCAACAAAACTATAAAATCTTTTAATTTTTTTTTTCTTACTCGAGACAGAAAAGTACTATTGGACTATAAAGATAAGTTAAATGTAGTGTAATAATTAAGATACTTTAAAAACTGAAACAAACCCCTTCAATGCCCCGCGAGTCAATTTCAGTAGTAAGTTTGAGACGTTTATCATCATATCTCTAGAGATACTTATCAGATCTCAATGAAATTACGATTGAGCCACCTAAAAATAGACCCTACCGATTACAAAAAGAATCATTCAAATCGGTTTACAATTGACGGACTAATCGCGTAACATACACACAAAAAAAAAGGAAAAAAAAACATACAGACGAATTGAGAACCTCCTCCTTTTTGGAAGTCGGTTGAAAAGAAGAATCATGCTTGTGGAGAAGTGTCAGACTGAGCAGAGGATTGTGTGACGGCATTGGCCTACCAGTGTTGGCAGTTAAATATATTTTACATCTGATCTGATAGGCTTGCGTTTGACTACTTGCAGGTGATGAACAGCTTTATCCTGTCAGAACACCATAATACGTTGGCGGCTAAGTGTATAAATAGATTTATAAGTAGTAGGTACTCAGTAATTGATGAGTTTAAACTGATTTTTATAGGCTTCACACTTACATTTTAAGTAGAAAGAGTAAAGTAGGAAGATAGTTCTAATAATATATTAATTTGATACACACCTAAATATCAACATAGAATGTCGTGATGACATTAGTATATTACAACATGGTTGATTTAGCTACGGAGGCTCTTTACATAGTTGCCAACCGACGCTTTTTTATACCACACTGGGTAGCACTTGACCAATTTAATAAACAATATGACAGTCGATATAGATGTCGAGCCTAACAGCATAGTCATTGCGAATTCCTTACATCAACATAAAAGATTCTTAACTTTAAGCCAGATTGTTAATTGATTGGTCGAAACGTCGAGGTAAATAAATACAAAATACAAAAATATTTTTTTACATTTTTAACCGACTTCAAAAAAAGGAGGAGGTTTCTCAATTCGACCGTATATTTTTTTTTTTTTTTTTTTTTTTTTTATGTTTGTTCGCGGATAACTTCGTCGTTTGTGAACCGATTTCGATTATTCTTTTTTTGTTCGAAAGGAGATATCCCAAGTGTGGTACCATGGTAATTTTATCGAGGTATGATAAGTATCTCCAGAGATGTTGAGATAAACATCTCAAAATTGGTACTGAAAATGAATAGCGCGGCATTGAAGTCGGTTGTTTTTTAGTTTTTAAACGATATTATATATAGTTTGCTCAATACATTTTGAATCCATAAACTTCTGAACTATTTTAGCTGTGTCTCAGGAGCCAGTTAGTGTCTTCTCCTATATTTTAGGCTTATTATGACCGTATTAGTTATATCATTAGTACTATTTTTAACCGACTTCAAAAAAGGAGGAGGTTTCTCAATTCGACCGTATATATGATTTTTATTTTTTTATTTTATGTTTGTTCGTAGATAACTTCGTCGTTTATGAACCAATTTTGATTATTCTTTTTTTGTTGGAAAGGAGATATCCTCAGTGAGGTACCATGGTAATTTTATCGGGGTCTGATAAGTATCTCCAGAGAAATGGAGATAGATACCTTAAAATTGGTACTGAAAATGAATAGCGCGGCATTGAAGTCGGTTCTTTTTTTTAGTTTTTTTATACGATCTTATTTGAAAAATACTTTTTGTAAACATTACTTTTTGTTATATAAATATTTTAACGCGATAAGTCCCGTATTTTAATATTTGTATTATAATTTAATATTCCTCCTACTCCCGATACAACATTTTTCTGCGGAACGTACGCCACGTCCCAAAGTTGACCGCACTTATCTGCGGTGAGGTATGCGTTATTATGTGCGCTGTAGGCCGCTGTTACCTACAGATAGCTTTCAACAGCCTTCGCCCTATCTACATAATGAAACAGAAAAATATTTATTAGTTTGGGGAAAAGGTGATGCATCCCTGGGTTGGTCTTACTGAGACGCTTTCTGGCATCGCAAAGTTTTTAGAGCGAGATGAGTTGAATTTATTGTTGTAATGATCTATCTCGTTTTTGCCGACCTCAAAAAAGATTATCAGTTCGTCCGTATGTTATTTTTATGTATATCCACGTAATTTATTTTAAGACTGGAACGATTTTCAAAACGTTGTATACCCTCTCATTATACATTTATTGAGATTATGATGAGTATCTCCAGAGATATGGAGATAGACACCTCAAACTTGCTACTGAAAATGAAAAGCGCGGCATTTGAATTTTTTTTTTAAACTTTATTTTTAAACTTTTTTTTAAATCTTAAATTGTCCGGTGGAAGAAGCAAAATAGTTATGTCAGGATCGTAGCATGTGGAAAAAAGTAGTCTATCTACCCCAACGTCAAAATGGCGTGATGGTATATGTATTAAATTATCATAAAGAAAATCAGCCGCAAAGGTAGCAATATTCTTACATAACATTTAGCTAGTTTAAAAACTAAATAAACTGGCCAAGTGCAAGTCCAGGGACCATCAAGTTTAGGAACCTCAATGTCATTTTTAAAGATTTATCCATAAACACCCCGCTTGTATAGGTTTGATGAAACATTTTTTTTTAGTTTCGGTTCCATGTATGGAAGGGGTTCCATGTAAGGGGGCTCCCCTTTCATCTTTTTTTTGTATTAAATCGTAAAGCAGTTCACAGAATACACCTATCTACCAAGTTTCAACTGTGTAGTTTTAATAGTTTCGGAATAAAGTGGCTGTGACATACGGACGGACCGCAAACAGATAGACATGACGAATCTATAAGGGTTAGATTTTTTGCCATTCGGCTACAGAACCCTAAAAACGACTTTAAATGCCGCGTGAGTCAGTTTCAGTAGCAAGTTTGAACTGTTTATCTCCGAATCTGTAGAAATATTTATCAGATTTCAATGAATCGTATAATTGGAGTATCGCGGAGATGTATACTACCCACGAATAAATAATAGTTAAAAAAAAACAAAAAAACACGCTTTTTATAGAATACCGAACTAAAAAATAGAAAATAAATTTTAATAAATTTAAATTAAGAACAGTTTTAAAAATTTCAATAAATATAAATTAATAATAGTGTGAATAAAAAAAAATATTTAAAAAAAAGCGTGAGGTGCATGGTGTCAATAGTTATAAATATTTTATTGACAGATATGAGTAGAGTGATTATCATTTTGATAATATCTTAAAAGTACCCCACCCTTTTTTTAAATGGGGTGGGTGGGTCAAAATCGCGCCCAAAGAAGTCGGTTACAAACATACATACAGGTAAAGCTAATAAAAAGCTAAAAAAAAATCCAATGAGTTCACAATTGACGAAATAAATATACAAAACAAAAACTTGGCTGAAATTTCACACATAGATACCTAATAAGCAATAAATCATGGGTTATATATATTCTATGACACATTCCGATACTGTTTAACGCAGTCGAAACTGCATGACTCGACTAGTTTATAAATATTCGATTAAAATGATTGTGTGCGATGCTTTTTTCGACATAAGTAATCAACCGATAAAAGTCAATTATCATATCGATATAGATATTAATAATAACTCTAACAATATACGTAATCTATTGAACCGCGGGTCAAATCGTGATCTCGCTGCGTTATCGATGAATCGCATCTCTCGATTATATCGGTTTCTAAGAATCGAGTCGAAATCATTCGACCTTGATATCGATGATCGAGTTGGAGATCTCGATTCTAGATTAATGACGATGCGTTTGGAATATTTAATTGGGGAAAAGGAAACTTGTTGTTGCTAGGCGATTTTATGATCGTTTAAGATCGATTATTAAACGAAAAAACTGGTTAAGTGCGTGTCACATTCGCGCATCGAAGCTTTCGTACAAAATTGTCAAACTAATTTAATGGACAGACATAACTTTGCAGTTCGATCCATAGAAAATGTATTGCACCAACAGCAAATAATAAATTTGTAATAGTAAATTCACTTTATTTTTTTATTAAACTACATATTTACGCTTTTTAGATATTAGGTGATTTATGATTCTAGATCAACGGGAAGTACCCTATAGGTTTTGATTCGCTTGTGAAATTGCAAAATATGCGACCTAAACGATCATAATATCTTTTGATCGCGTTGATTGTAAGTCAAGCTTGATTTTTTCACAGCTAAAAGAGACCATATAACCGATTTGATATAAGTTTCAACATGATATCTCTACGCATTCCTGAGAAAAAGGGCCTTGACAAGTTATCCTATAAGGTTCTTTTTTCCTTTTGAGGTACGGAACCCTAAAAACATCGACTTTAAATACCATTTATCGTTTATCTCCATATCTCTGGAGATATAAAATCTCGATAAAACTACAATGGAACCAAACAGGAAGCCTATATAATCCTTTATCCTCTCAAATAAAATAATAATTTTAATAAATGATAAATGATGGAGTTCTGAGATAACAAACATACTTACGTAATTTTTCAACCGACTTCCAAAAATAAGGAGGACCTCAATTCGTCTTTATGTTTTTAATTTCTTTCATTTTTTAACCGACTTCACAAAAAAGGAGGAGGTTCTCAATACGTCTGTATGTTTTTTTGTGTGTATGTTACGCGATTTCTCCGTGAATTGTGAACGGATTCAAATGTTTTTTTTTTTAATAGGTAGGATAGGTTTCCGAGGTGGTCCCATTTTAATTTTATCGAGATCTGATAAGTATCTCCAGAGATAAGGAGATAAATACCTCAAACATAGGAGAATGTACTGGTTTTAGTAGAAGAGTCCCAAGAAGATTATACACAATGGAGGTTGCTATTGGATATACTTTTGAAGACTAAAAAATATGACCTTGAATAATGTTTTTACATCTTTCTTCTCGTTGATTTTGGTTTTTGACAGATATTCTTACGGTAACTGTGAGAAAGATAGAAATAAAGGTGGGGATAATAATTTTTTTTTTTAAATATCTTATAGGCTAGCGTTTGACCACTATCTCACCTGTTGCTAAGTGATGATGCGGTCGAAGATAGAGAAGTGGACTAGAATGGGAACTGGCTCTAAAGGATAGCTGCCTGAACACATAAGATGTTTGGCGACAGATTTTCTAACTTGAGGGTGGTAGCTGGCCAGGCGGACACTAGATATGTCCTACCACCATGCGGGGGTTGTTGGTTTCTTAACGATGTTTTCCTTCACCGGAGGGCAACTGTGAGAAGCGCACATATATTTTTCGATCGAAAAATTCATTGGTGCACGGCGGTTTGAACTCGGTACCACGGCATCAAAGCCGACTGTTCTCCCAATTACGCCGCAGGGCCCTCAATTAATAATTATATATTAATAATTATATTAAATAATTATATATAAATATAAATAATTTGTCTTCACAGGAATGTTCTACCGGGCAAAGTCTTGTTAGGGTGCAAACTTTTTTAAACATACCTAAGATTTTTTGACATGACATGACGTTTGCCGAAGATGGCGGCCATTTCAGTCCCGCGACACTGCATACATTATTATATAACTCAGAATTATGAACGTACTTTGTACCAACCAACACTGCAAAAAAAATGTATAAGCATAATACCACAGATTATATAATAGTTACTACGTAAATAATACTTTCCGTTATTATGTTGGCTACATAGTGCTTTCATAATTCGGGTTTCAACAATATAGGGAAGTGCCTCTTATAACGTAGTAGAGTGATTCATTACTCTGTTGGCCTTATGGCGGCAAGTAATGTTAATAATCGCAAATAATACTTTTTTATATTCATTTTGGAATACAACTAGTCCGTGTTATAAAAGTATTTGGAATTATTGTAATAAAATAGACAATTAATTATCGTGTGTGTCAGATGCTTTAATTGCACAGGGCCATTTTGGACATTGTCCTTTGATACCTTGATGACACAATTATTACTAGTGAATATTATCACTTTAGCAAGGCATTTAAAGTCAATTTTTTTAGGGTTCCGAACCCAAAGGGTACCAAATGAACACTTTCTGAGACTTTGTTGTCCGTTCGTCCGTCCGTCCGTCCGTCCGCCCGTGTGTCTATACATATGTGCGCACTTTACAGATCTGTATCTTCTTAACCGTTATAGGTACATACTTGAAATTTTCAAAAAGTCAGTTCAAGAATTTTCAAATCCGTCAGTGTATAACGGCCCAGACACCAAATGTAATAGATGCATGTAATTTAATTAAAACTTGTTATGCACTTAAAAGGGTAAAATAAGTTATTTTTCAAAAAAAATAAAACCGACTTCATAATCACAAACAGGCACTCAAAAGCTAAAAATAAATTACTTAAAATTATTATAAGCGCTATCCACTTATCTATTTGAAGTCGGTGCCAGCCAAGTCTATTGGATAGTAGATAGATAATAGTTTTCTTTAGTATTATCCACTATATATTCATTCATTATCCACTATATTTATCCACACATTATCGAGATTTGGACTTCGCACACATCTCGATTCAACCGGTCATTTCTCCCATACACTTGTAAATTGTGGAACGAGCTGCCGTCCGCTGTTTTCTCGCAGAGCTACAACATGGAGTCCTTCAAAAGGGGCGTTAAAAGAATCTTGACAGGTTGGCAACGTATGAGTGACACCTCTAGTGTTGCATGTGTTCATAGGTGACGGTGACCACTTCCCATTAGGTGGGCCGTCTGCTTGTTTGTTACTTATATTATAAAAATCGTTCAATCAAAATCATGTATTGCAGAAGAAATTAATATAAAATAATGGCTTGGGGGAAGCTGGGATAATGGCGCTCAGTGGGTAAAGCTGTTAATAACCTTAATAACGCTTATATACGTTACGTTACCTTTTATTAACCGACTTCAAAAAAAGGAGGAGGTTTCTCAATTCGACCGTATATATATATATATATATATATATATATTTTTTTTTATTTATTTTTTTTATGTTTGTTCGCGGATAACTTCGTCGTTTATGAACCGATTTCGATTATTCTTTTTTTGTTCGAAAGGAGATATCCCAAGTGTGGTACCATGGTAATTTTATCGAGGTATGATAAGTATCTCCAGAGATATTGAGATAAACATCTCAAAATTGGTACTGAAAATGAATAGCGCGGCATTGAAGTCGGTTGTTTTTTAGTTTTTAAACGATATTATTATATTCAAAGAAGAACTTTATGCGATAAATGACTTAAAATTTAATAAAAATGATTGTATTTAATAATTGACTTGCTTTGCTTGTGATGACTTTTTGAAATATTTTTATTGATGTAAAACTAATTTCGTATAAAACAGTTTATTTACTTTTAGTATGTAACTTATTATAATTATTAAGTACTTCAATTGTACACTTCGTTACACTTTGGACATGGACATGAAGTGTGTATAGTTGCACCTAAAGATGAATAAATGAATACAATACAATACAATTGAATTAGTAGATAAACAGAATACCGATAAGTCGTAATACCTCTTTCTATGAATTTTAACCGATCCTGTGATATTATTATTATTGTTCGTGGTGTCTGATGCAACAAGAAACGTCGTTAGCCTTTTAGGGGTAACATGAAAATGCTTCAATCTGTTCGGCCCTACTCACGTTCTGTGGCGTTATGATTCTCAATGCAGATTTGAATGTGGTGTAAAAATTAAGTATAACTTTCAAAGAACGTTATCATGTCACAACAACGGCTGAGATAAAAAATAAAAGAATTACATATCCAGGTTTAATCACAGAACAATTAATAGTATAGGTTGCGAAACAACAGAATTATTGTAGTAGGCTACGGTGAAGCTTTCGTAGCATAGCTAGATTGGCTGTTTGAAACTACAACATTATCATCACCCGTTTCTGTCCAATGCTATTTATTTTAAGTTCATTGCTTTAGCTTGACAACCACAGTGCATAGAAACACAGGACAAGCAGTGCATGACGTGTGACATAAATATAAATGCAGATATATAGCTACACAGATACTACTTATATGTACTAGCGACCCGCCCCGGCTCCGCACGGGTAGAACATATATGCCTGCATTTTTGCATCAGTTTTTTTAAATATTTTATAGACTAGCCTTTGACCACTATATCAGCTGTTGGCAAATGATGATGCGGTTGAAGAAGGTAAGCACACTAGGCCTAGAATGGGAACTGGCTCTCAAGGATAGCTGCCGGAACACATCAGATGTTTTGGCTACAGATTTTCTAACTTGAGGGGTTAACTATTTAAAGACTACCGTTTAGCTATGTTAACTACTCAGCTCTTGGTAGGTACTCAGACCTGTAAGAGCATTTATCACAGAATTAATAATAGTATTACGTAGGTACTTATATATCTACTGTCAACAGCTCCGAACAACAGATTTACCTCCTGATAAGTGATCTACAGACGTCTAACATAGATTACGATCACAGAAGTCTTAATAATAAGTTGCCAGGACTTCTGTACTTACCATTATTGTAACACTAATACATCAAGCATCTAACTAGAGTAAATGAAAGTTCCGAGTAGTTGCTAAATAAATGATCCACTTCAGATGTACGGGTAAAGCCTATTCTATTCCGACATAGAAGCCGCAATCTCCACGGCCCTTGTTCTCCAAATAAAACAAAAGGGCGAGTGATTTGAACTCTTCAACCGGTCACCACGCATCGCACGTGCACTACGGACGGTGCTGCTACAATGGACACATTTCAATTTTTAGAATATGCTTTTTTTAAAGCTAAACATGTTTTGGCGCGTTTGGAAAAATTATGACAATAAAATTTTTACGATTAACGCGCACACACATGATGAAGTTAGCTGTTAACTGTCTTTCAAATGTACATTCCTTTTACAAACAAAGAGTTTTGGCATATGGGATGGAATCTTTAGCTATTTTTGTTTTCTTACGCCAAAGAAGTATAACTTCTTACATAAGTACACACAAACGTTTTTATGTTTTTTTTAATATCATACAGCCTAGCGTTTGACCATTATCTCACCTGTTGGTAGTGATGGAAAATGTTTGAAAATCAAACAATTGACAACTATCTTACCTATATAACAGTTAAGATGCGGTCTGACTTGAAATCGTGCTTCTCTAAAAGAGGTTTAGAAAATGCTTTAGTAATTGCATCAACCGAAATTTGCATGTGTGAATATTAATAGGATTTTTACGGCACTTGCAGAATATGGAAATCTCACAAACAGTGTATTGCTGTAAATATCTAGTCCAAATATCTTGTGAAACTGAGTTTTTATATTGTTTGATGACATTAATGGTTGTAAGTCATTTTAATCCTCATGAAACTTATCAGACTGGGTTCGGATGATTATGATATTTGGAAAAAGGTCTCTCTAACTGAACGCCATTGAGCACAATCGTTGGCTAATCTTATAGAGCTCTTGTTAGCCAATTAACAAAGATTATTGCACCACTTGGTCTGAGGGCACACTACGCTACACTTACCAATCGTTTGCTTGGATTTCGTAGTGAATATTTCCTCCATTTTTAATGCAAGCTGGCTGGCAGCGTTTGAAAACAAATAGCTGAAGATCGAGTTGAGTGGCGTGCCATAGGAGAGGCCTATGTCCAGCAATAGATGGAAATTGGCTGATAATTATGATGATGATTTGCTGCACTGACAGTTTGACAAGTATCTATCTTAACACGTTAAACGTTTTTACATTATTTTTTTGCTGCCCTTTGATGCAGTATGCAAAGATTCGTGCTTACGTCTTAGATTCGTTTCGATCTAATCGTTTATTTCAGGGATATGCCTGAAAAATGCCACGAGGTCACGGGTGACCGTCGTGGCGTTTTAATGTAGAAATAGGCAATTTCGTTATCGTGGCGCCATGAGGTCGCGCACTCCGGTCACCCGCACCCCGCAGTCAAGCGTCGTGATTTGCTAAAAATAAAACAAAAAATGTTGCAACATACTGTGGAACCTGTCCGGATAATCCGCATTTGTGTTTGCCGTGCTTCAACAAGCTTCACCATTAGGATTGTTGCTTTTTTTTGTCAAAAATATTTTTATATATTATAAACAAGTAATTTTCATTAAAGTATAATATGTTTTATTTGAAACCAAAAGTGGGACGTGTTATTGTTATTTTCAATATGGTATAAGGTAACATTTTCAGTTGTATCAGTATTCAGTGGTAAAAAAACATATTCAATTCATCACTTACAAACTTTTCTTCACAAAAAAGTGCCTAAGACTACCAAAATATTGAGTCAGGCAAAAACCACTTAGGCGAAATGTTCTACAGCGCCATCCCGGTCACCCCGTTAAGACAAATCCATAGTAAACTTGACCGGCAGCGCACAAATTTACTTTAAAAACAGGTCTGCTCTGAGGTCACCGGTGCCCAACGTGGCGCTTAGATTAAGGCATGGTGAGGTCACCGGTGACCTACATGGCGTTTAACGTGTTAAGAAAAATCAAAACATTGCAAATACGACCATTATAGAACGACCATAGCCAAGTCACGCGTTGATATTTTGTTAAGGGCCATTGTAATGTAAGAAACGGAACGATTGTAAGACTCGTGTCGAGACTAATATGCTGATAAATTGGAGACTTAGTGTGAGCCTAGTTTAGGTAAATGGGTTAAACTTTCATCAGTCCCGTCGCCCTGTGTGGTTTTAGATTCCAAATATGGAAATCGCGAGTTTGAAAACAGCTTTAATACTATATAATTATATTCAATAAGAGTAATTAATACGAAATAAAGGTTGTCGCAATGTATATTTGAAGAAACAGTAGAGCATGTAGCGTGTGGTGACATCTGGACCAAGATGATAGAGCCACAGAACAAAAAGTTTTAAACGTGATAACGTCTTTTAAATCAATGAACGCTGGCTGCATGCACGAAAAAATTTTACGTTCCGCGTGCAAGCAAGAGCGTGAAATAAGCGACAGAGCGATCGTATGACGTTATCACGTAAAACTATATCGTCCGTAAACCGACTTTACAGACAACCAATTTTTTCCTGTCAAAGTGCTCAGTTGTATTTTTGCTCATAATTACCACGTACAAATTCTAACGCAATTACCTATATTATGATGCAGTCTCTTTCTCGTGTCAATGTTTGGATATAGCTAAATCTATTCTATCGTTCTATCGTAAAGTTCTATCGATACTATGGGGATTAGAATACAGTCAGTTGTTAAAAAATTTGAAGTTCAAAATTAAAAAAACTGTGTTTTGCATTACATTTATATTTGGATTTACACAGGGTTTAGCCATTGGATCGCACTTATCCTAAAATACCGAAAAATACCACATTTATTAGAAAAATGTTTACCATTTGCCTTTGAAATGATAAATCTTAAAAGGCCTACTGCCTTTTATATTATATATTTGTCTTTTGCACAAAAGTCTGATATTTTCGTGTTGCTGCGCTGCACCAGTTACACTACAACATCAAGATATTTGATACTTACATATAAGTAAATTCTTACAATATCCAACAATTTTACTAAATGTTGTTACGCTATAGGGTTAGAAATGACAGGTCGTGGAAGTCTCGACAATACAGAGACTTTCCTGACATTCCATATCGATATCAATGTAGACTCTACATTGATATCGAAGTCCTGTCATCGCATATGTCTAAGATAAGACAGTTATATAATTGCATCTCTGTTCTGAACGATGATCATCGGTTGAAATGTATCGCTATTCATGTAGAAACTACCGGCCCAGTCTTGGTAATGTCTATGCAGTTAACATGACAACCTAAAACGAAATGACGCCATGGCACACAAGATGACAGTATTAAAGTAAATCTCAGCACAGCATCAGAACCACTGTTATTTATGTAGGTTATAGGCAGTTGCCAACAGTTGTAGATAAGATCGTCATAACCGTTAGAACCAGAACGCAATTAAGTGAACCGTGTAATTATGTGATACTGGACGATCGGTACAGATCGCAGTCGTGACGATGTTATGTTGACTGCGTGGTCCGTTCACGTTGCACCACGGAGTTATTGGTTTTCTTAATGTATTGTAATTTTAGCAATATTGTAGTTTTTAACTTGTTTGTAGTTGTAACAAAAACGGTGTAGTTATGAATATTTTGACGAATACATGAGCTCAGTGGCGTGCCAGAGAGGTCTATGTCCAGCAGTGGACGAAAATTGGCCGTTAATGATGATGATGATGATAGCGGTAGATTTGACAAAAGTATTGTGTTATTACTTTCGTATGCGTTGGCGAGCACTGTGAGACCTTTTTTTATGTGAGATATATATATATATATATATATATATATATATATATATATATATATATATATATAAATATACATATATATATATATAAATATATATATATAGAATAAAGGTTATATATACAAACAATAGCTCACCTTTACGATATTCAATATTCATAGTTTTTGATATCACCCAAGTCGCCCCCCCCCCCCTCTCCCCCCACTCAATAGCGTGTGTGGTACACGCTATTAACGTTTAACTTTAATTTATACTTAAAATACCTACCATATACTTAAACTTAAAGTAACCAGTTAATTTTCTATTTAAAGTGCGTACGAGCATTGTGCGCTCGCAACATCATTTAGCGAGATACGATCGTTTCGAATTATTATAAAGTCATTATAGGCAAAGGTCACGACGATTTATCGAAGCCTACCATCAGCCTATTAGCTTGATCTGATGAGTAGAATAGATTATAGGTACCTAACTATATATTATTTGTTTAAAAATGCACATATGTTTAGTAAGAAATAAACTACCCCATTGAGTTGAATTTAAATATACTAACAAGCAAATTTACTCGGCATTCTTGCCGCGGCATAAGCAAAACTTTTGCAAAATCATTCGAGCCATTAGACCATAAAGTATACAAACTGACTATCGCCTTTACTAGCTAGTTGCGTACCGTGATTTCAAGCTTTGATAAAATGGCCTATGACTCCCTCCTGACTATAATTATGCACGGTCTTAAAAAAAACTCCCCCTAACCCAGGCATAGTAATAGGTCTGTCTAGTGTTCGCGTGAACAGCTCCTACCTTCCAATGGGAAAATCTGTCGCTAATGTATTTCGGCAGCTGTCCTCGAGAGCCAGTTTATTCTAGGCCTAGCCTGCTATCAACCTCAACCGAATCATCACTTACTAACAGATACTTACTTACCGTAAGATAGTAGTAAAACGGCAACCTATTCAAAATTTTAAAAAAAATTACAACATTCAGCTACTATCAGTCAAAACTAGTGTACTACTATTTGACTGTGAAGATTACGTTCAAATAAATCACATATTAATAAAATTAACGTTACTGGCTGTAGACATAGACATAGATATAGGAGAACATATTTTATGGCTATCATCCAGCAAGCATAAGACCGTCATACATAATATGTAAAAGGAAGTTAAGGAAACAATAATTAGATATAATGCACGAATCGTGTGATGGCCACAAAATAAAAGAAAGAAAAAGCGCGCGAATTATCATCAAAAATATTAAACTTTAACTGGAGTTTGCATGGTAGAACTCCGAAGACAAATAAAATAATAATAATCATTAATAAACAAATAATTTTTCTTAAGAGAACAAGCATAAAAAAATCACAAATAAATGGAAATTGAATTTTTCAGCTGGCTTATTGAGTAACGCAACTTCCTTTTATTATCATCCCAAACTTAAGGAAAGATAACTCACAAATCTGTCTTGATTTAATGAGGGGTCTTCCCTTCATAAAGAGTATTCAAAAATCAAATACAAAAATCGGCGACCGGTAAAAGGCCAAATTTACCAAATCGTGTCAAAAATCAGACAACAATCAGTCAAAAGACCTCTAATGAAGTCGCCAATTACGGGCAAGTCGCCGGCGAGACAATAACTTTGAGTCTCGGACAATTTTCAAAAAATGTAAACCAGAAAGTTTACCTCAGGAGTTTGTTTCCAATGCTATATGCCAGACGACTTTCTGGGATCATCGTTATATTTGCATCGTCAACTTACGTTGCATTAAACGTTTTCACAACAAATCCTATATCATTAGCGAATCCAGAAAATCTTCCAAGTCCGCTCGTTACTTTCGTGTCCATAATGTCAATGCAACCAGTCTCCAGGGCCAATCTTCCTCCCAAACCAAAATCCTGGATCCGCTACAGACCTATGTCCCAATCTAAAGATCCAATAATGTAAGAACAATAATTTTGACCTTAGATGGATAATTTCGAAGATTACCTCCTCCATCTTAACTTAGAATTAGTATTGATATGATTTTTTTTTAAATTTTCAGTGTGTTTTTATCTGGTTTTTATCATTGGTAGACAACATTTTACTTTATATATTTTACTTAACAATTTACAAAAACATTTTACTTGATTTGAATTGATGATGCGGTCTTAGATGGAATCGTGGTCATTCATTTATCATCATGGAAACAGTATCCAGCCATTATCAGTCCACTGCTGAACGTAGGCCTCACCCAAGACACGCCACGGAGCCCGATCCTTGGCTCTTTGTTTCCTGCCTCGGCACTGCTCACCGTTTTGCGAATGCCGTCACCTGGGCCGGCAGTCTCTACATGAATAGATATGAATTTCGACCGACGATCGTCGTTAAGAAAAGAGATGCAAATATTCAAATGTCTAGCTGCATCTCCCTCCATTACACTTTTGTGATGACAGGACGCGTCGATATAAATGTAATTACTTCCACCTCTGGTAACAGGGTGGTTGACAATGAACCTGTATAAATATCAATTCAGCCATGTAGCATTCCAATGACATTACAAGGTTTATTAGACTCATCACCCATTTTACAAGCTTTTACTTAACTTGCCGTATAAGTATGTGTGATAGTGTGAATCAAATCCTAGAAGCTAAATTAGAACCACGCCAGGGGAGCAATTTGCTTGTCCTATGAACTATCATGGATAAAAAAATACGAATTTCCACTGACAATGCGAACTCACGGCGAAAAATATCGACAAGGAAACGTACAAATTCCACAATACCTTCATTTGGATTCCTTTCATAAAAACAAATCGTGACCCGTTAATATTGTGGCAGAATTTTAAACAGGGCATAGGCCTGCGGAATCCAGGGAAACGAGAAATTTGCATGAATTACGTTATTTATTATTATCCTTAGGAAAACGGTGGAACCTTGGCGGAATAAATGAAAAAAAAAAACATTTCTGAAGTGGTAGAATTTCTGCACGGATTTCTGCAGCTCCGCCTGGGGTAGTACCACCAGTTTGCTAATTAAATTTCAGCTGTGAAATAGGAATATTTTTCGGTTTTGAAATGCCAAAGTGTTCAATGAAATTACAGGGCATGTGAGACTCAAGATCTTTATATCACAACTCACAAGGTAACCGGCACAGTGCAGTAACATGCGAAATGCAGGCTATCCAGAATTTTTCGTGTCGCTGAATCTGTAATAGACGTCATCGCGCTTACCATTAAACGAGCGTCGTGCTCGCCCTGTTACCTTATAACATAAAAACAAGAACCATGCAGTGCTTTGTGTGTACCTATATCTAGGTACTATGATTACGCTGCTGTAAGACTGACATATAAAAATAATTTTGACCTTATAGCAGCCCTCGTGATCAGCGAGATTACCACCTGCCGTCTTCAGACATTTCCACATCTTCACATAACATCATGTGAGACAGTGGTCATGATTTTACTTCACCATTACCGTACATATTTTTCAAGAATTTCAAGTTGTTATGACAAAGTTCTGACCCGTTCTGATAGTGTTCCTCTTTCCCATTTTCATTGTCATTCGGCACAGAATATTCTTTGCTGTAACGAGGTTTTGTACAGAAATATAAAATATCTCGCTCAAGTGAAATAATGTCTCGAGTTTGGTATTTATGTCTTACCGTATTTACAGATATAAATGTGCCTTCGAGACGTCTTGGGGGTGTTTTGTATGCTGTGTGGTCTTAGGGCCTTGCACGCCACGTTTTTTTGATGCACAGGCAACGCGCGTTTTTAATGAGTGCGTTCTCTGCGCGTTATCAGCGCATATTAGCAAACCGTATTGTTTTATTTACCTATTTTTTTATATTCAACAAAGGATACACCGGCGCCCTTGCGTTTGCTGAGCGTCCAGATAACGTTCTACGCGCATCGTCAGCGCATTTAAAAAACGTCGTGTGCAAAGGTTCTCACATAATTTGGTACACCATGATTTTGAAGAACGAGTATGTAATGTGTATTCTTTTGATTTGATGGTGTGAGATATTTCGAATATAAGGACAAGACGAGGAACGATCAATTTTCAAACATTCCTGTACGGGCAGACAACTGTTTGATATTGTGAGGATTTTTTGAATGGGGGAAAACTAGCAAAGAAATCAATTATAATATCGATTGTCCTCTGAGTACTGAGCTTAGCGAGACCTGTTAAAACCCGTTAGAAATCTAAATCCGATAGCCATTGTATATAGATCATTGATATAGTGGTAGGACACTACAATAATCAATCAATGATCTATATACAATGGCTATCGGATTTAGAGTTCTAACGGGGTTTTACGGTGTCCAGTGAAATTACAGGGCACGTGAGACTCGACATCTTTATGTCTCAAGGTAACAGACGCAGTGGAGTGACATGCAAAATTCTGGCAGTTCAGAATGCCGCTGTATCTGTTATAGGTAGACGCATCAGGCGTGCGTCGAGCTTGTCCTGTTACCTTTTACCATAAAAAAGAGCCAATTTTGACATTCCCTCATACAGTTCTTGACCGCCTATTAAAACATATCTGTCAGATATACTACAACGTTTATATATTATATGTGAAACTAGCTGTGCCCCGCGACTACACCTGCGTTAAAAATTACATTAATTTATTTAAAACTTGTATTTTATAAAATACTTTCTTTCATAAGAACACAAATAGAATTAGCCAAATCAGTCTATCCGTTCTCAAGTCATGGTGTGACCAGGGGAAATGGGGATTCATTTTTATAAATCCTGAAAAACCCCTGTTTCATCCCGTTAGGAGGTGAATTTTGGAAAGTCCTTTCGTAGCCTACCTACCTACGTCTATCTGCGTGCCAAATTTCAGCACAATCCGTACAGTTGTTTGACCTGTGAGTTGATAGATCAGTCAGTCAGTAACGTTTGCCTTTTATTATATACAGACAAAATGGTCCTAAGAGATTTTTCTTGTACCACTTATGTTTCAGTAGTAATAGTAACTAATATATGGTATATTTATCTGTGATACCGCCCCTCCCTAGTCTAAGAGCCAGTTTCACCGATTCCCGTTAATGTGTTAGATAGTTATCTGACACATGACGCCATATAAAAGCTGTCAAAAATCAGTCAGATATATTAGCGCTATCTGGAACCGGTGAAACTGGCCCTTATCTACGTAAGAAGTAATTACCATAACGAGAAGTTTTTGCCGCAATTAAACAGTGAAAGTGATCGGCATCTAACGCAACCGCCAGGTGTCGTCGCAAAAAGGGCATTATAACCATCTGCGTAATGTTGCCAGTGACCAGCGACCACTAATGCGTGAGTTGCTAGGACACAGGATGTTTTATGCAGTAGGGATAGTTGCCATATTACTCGAAGAAGCCTGAACTGATATAGAACATTATTTTTAGTTTAAAGGGATATAAATACTTTTCAGGTAGTCTGAGGGCCCGGTGGCGTAATCGGGAGAACGATCGGCTTTGATGCCGTGGTACCGAGTTCAAACCGCCGTGCACCAATGGATTTTACTATCGAAAAATTTATGTGCGCTTCTTACAGTGGCCTTCCGGTGAAGGGAAACATCGTTAAGATACCAACAACCCCCGCATGGTGGTAGGACACTATCTAGTGTCCGCCTGGCCAGCTACCACCCTCAAGTTAGGAAATCTGACACCAAACATCTAATGTGTTCTGGCAGCTATCCTTGAGAGCCAGATCCCATTCTAGGCCTAGCGGGCTTACCATCTTCGATCGCATCATTACTTACCAACAGGTGGGATAGTGGTCAAAAGTTAGCCTATAAAGTATTTAAAAAAAGTCCCATTTAAATTTCATCGAAATAGGTTCAGTATCTCCACAGATATTGAGATAAATTCCACAAAGTTGGTACTAAAAATTACTAGCGCGACATGTGAAGTCGGGTCTTTTAGTTCTTTAAACGATCTTCAATATATAGTATCGCCGTATTCATCAAATCAAATCAAATCAAATCAAAGCATTTATTCAGCATGTAGGCAGTATTAATATACGCACATATACACGTCAAAATCATAAAATAAATCATAATTGTTTATCAAGTAAACACAGCAAAAGCAGAATTAAAAAAAAAAACAAAAGCAATGAACCATTTAGCTGTCATCCCATTGTTGAAGCCAACTATTAAAAAAATATTAAAATAGGGTTGCCAACCATACATGTGTGTGTTTAAATACTTCAGACAATTGGTTGCCCCTGTGCGAAATGTAAGGGAATTTGGTCGAGCTTTTTGGTCGTAAAGAGCTCACAAACTGAATTTCGCATTTGTACTAAGGTGTGACAGATTGGTGTTCATAATATGAGTAATGAATAATTTGTATTCTGTTAGTTTAAAACCGCATCCTAGCGAGTTCAACTCGCTCTTGACCAATACCATATATATTGTTCTTTTCTTCAAAAATATAGTCTGTTAATACTCTCTTTTTTTTTTGTTAAATTACGATTTAAATCATTAATAATTATGTTCAAAATTTAAAACCACCCATGACCGGTCCATTTATAATCTGTTAATTGAGACCTTTTCGATAAGCCCAAACTTGACATCTCTGCTGTAAGTTGGTGAGAAGTTGAGTATTTTGCAGAGATGCCCCAGCATCAGGTGAACTCTACCAAGTTCTTAGAATCTTGAAGTAAGAGGATACCGAATTTCGAATTAAAAAGAACGAAAAAAGATTCTTTCATAGCGTCATCGTCGGAAAATGCTCATGATCTTAAAGCGGCTGAAAGGATTATCGTGAATCAAAGCTAAGAAAACTCTCTAACCACATATCAAAAAAAAATAATTAAATTAAGATCCATTCATCCGTTTGGGCGCTACGACACGACATGTAAAACTTATAACACCCGTTCATTTTGCGGCGGAGGTTAAAAAGACTTCAGCAAAACTCATACTAGGCAATTAATAAAAGACCATACTGCAGTCTATTTACCCTGTGGAAAGTACTACAGAGTAAAATAATAAGGTACAAACTGCGTAATGGTTAGCAATTACACCCATACTGCGTCTAACGTCTAAAAGTCTTTTATAATTCTATGCAAAATTTAACTTGAATTACTAGAAATGATACGATATCAAGTGAAAGGTGTCTTCTACAAATCGTTCCTAAGGCAAATTACTAGAAGCAAGGTGAGCCATTTATAAAATTGCTACCTTGTAATGCAAAACTTCAGAAAAGGTACAATTTTTTTACATCATCGTACTTGGTAGCTGTTCGAAATGGCGTCAAGTTTCAGACATTTTCAATTTGTGCGTTAATTCAATTTTTTGCAAGCAGACGTATCTAATGTCACTTATTGTTTTTAACCGACTTTAGAAAGTAAAAGGTTCTCAATTTAACTATTATTTTTTGTTTGTTGCCTCAGAATTTCGTTATTTTTTACTGATTTGGTAAATTATTTCACATCAAATCAAAATTATTTATTTGCGAACATAGGTTTATGGTGATAGTGAAATATTAAGGTTACCGCTACATTCTATTTATGCTATTTGGCGTGCAAATACAAAAAGTATCATTATAATAATAATTGACAATAATTAAAATGATACTAAAATTGAATTTCAAATTATAGATTTATTATTTAAACAATCTTGCACCGTATAGTATGCCTTGCTGATTAAAAATTTAAAACATTATTTAAATTATTTTTGAACACGTGTACTTTTGATATGTCTTTGATTGATGCAGGAAGTGATATTTCAACCGACTTCCAAAAAAGGAGGTTCTCAATTCATCTGTATGTTTTTAGGGTTCCGTACCTGAAAAGGTAAAAAAAAGGAACCCTTATAAGATCACTTTCTTGTCCGTCTGCCTGTCTGTCTGTCCGTGTGTCACCGCTGATTTTTTTTGTATGTATGTTACGCGATTACTCCGTCAATTATAAACCGATTCGAATGATTCTTTTTTAAATCGGTAGGGTAAGTTTTCGAGATGGTCACATTATAATTTTATTGAGATTCGATAAGTATCTCCAGAGATATCACGATAAACGTCTCTAAGTTGCTACTGAAATTGACTCGCGGGCATGGAAGTCGGTTTTTAAACTATCTTAATTATTCCTATTTTATCTAATCGTGTTGTATGGAAAGAGAAGAATAGATACACCTCAAAATCGGTTCTGAAAATAACTAGCGCTACATTTGAAGTCGGTTTTTTTGGTTTATAAACGATCATTAAATTATAACAAGTGAAAAAGTATGTTAAAAACTAAAATCCGACTACTGAAAAGACCATAATTACAAATGTACATAGGTACACATAGATGCATTTGGCATATTTTGTAATAAAAACATTACGGTATCGTAAATAATATTCTTTGTTTAATAAAAGGATTATAAGAAAATGAAATCTCACGCTTGCATCCATAAAAATCGTTTTAGCCAATCGTAAAATCAAATTTACAAAGAAATTCTAAATCTCCTCACAAAAGACTACAAAAGTACCGAAAGCATTCCGAAAATATTATTTTTATGTACTGCATATTGCATATTCTCCCGTCGGTCATAAGGACGTATTACAAAAGTAATTTACGATTTTTTGGCATTTATCGTTCTATGTCACAGTGTCGATCCGGTTTTATGAGCTGCGCAGGCGCTTGTGAATCATTCGCATTCACAAAGAGTAGGTATTGCGCAGATGCGTTAGTTGTTGATGCAGAGTATTCATGCGTTTTATGCCTTACCTTATAATATATATTATACCTTATTTTACCGATTTCATAAAAAGACGATGTTTTCAGTTAGTCTGCATGTTTGTTTTTTAATGTATGTTCTCCGATTTCTGTGTCAATTGAGGACCGATTTTAATTAAGATTGTTTTAAGAGTTTAGAGTATACTCCTGTGGTGGTCCCATTGAAAATTCATCGAGATCTGATTAGTATCTCTAGAGATATGGAGAGAAACACCTCAAACTTGAAATCTCTACTGAAAATTACATTCGTGGCATTTGAAGTCGGCTTTTTCGTTTTTTAAACAATCTAAAATTATTATGTGCATCCCTAATTTTCGGAAGTAGAGACCGTACTCGTAAATCGGCGTAGTCACGTTGAATTCCTATTTTGTAAACGAAATATTTAGTTTCATTACTAAAATAAAATGATTAACACGAACAATATGTAAGTAGATCATGTAAGTATTACAAGATTAGATGACATAATTGTTTGTTTGCTAATGTACACATTACAAAAATAACTATTTATTGAAGTAAGATACTAGGTACTAATAATATAATATTTAATTTGCATATCAATATAATTTTGGTTCATAATTATATATAAATGCCACATTATGTTACACTTTACCTATCGACCAACACACGTAGGTAAGTACGTTACGCTAGTTTGTCCATCTGTTATATTTTATTCTTTGTCCAAAACCTTTCAAAGAGTAATATTATCATTAATCCGCACATTTACAATGTAGCCCATCAGGAAGGTTTACGGCACGTCGGGAAAAAGTACAATTTATTTACCCAACGACGTTTACGATTCACCCATTGTCACCCGGGAATTTTAATTGTGGGACACATTTTTATTAGTTCACGTGCGTTTTTGTAAAATATAACGAAATTATTTTGATACTATACACAATGTTGAATTTATTTACAGAATAATAGGAAATAGAGTCTGTAATGTTTTTGAGGGTTCAGTGGGCAGTGGGAGAGTGGTCGGCTTTGAATTCAGAGGTAGCGGCTTCAAATTCTTGCGTACACACATGTTTTTTTTCTATTGACAAATTTATTTATTTATTAATTATTTCAGGTGAGATAGTGGTCAAAGGTTGCTTATCAACTTTAAAAAAAATGTGCGCATTTCACAGCGGTCAGGAAAAGTGAACACAGTGTGAAGGAAAAAGCCTTTAAGGGGTGGTCAAAGATAGTAAACACGCTAGGCCTAGAATGCTCTGACTCTTCAGGGCTGTTTGCGCCGGAACACTGTGAGGTTACGGCGGCAGATTGTCTCCTGGTAGTAAGCTACAATTTGTTAGCGAGTCAGGTGGGACATCGATATAATATTCGATTTCGAGGGCTCGGTGGCGTAATCGGGAGAACGGTCGGCTTTGATGCCGTGGTACCGAGTTCAAACCGCCGTGCACCAATGGACTTTTCAATAGAAAAATGTATTTGCTCTTCTCACAGTGGCCCTCCGGTGAAGGAAAACATCGTTAAGAAACCAACAATCCCCGCATGGTGGTAGGACACTATCTAGTGTCCGCGTGGCCAGCTACCACCCTCAAGTTAGAAAATCTGTCGCCAAAACATGTAATGTGTTCCGGCAGCTATCCTTGAGAGCCAGTTTCCATTCTAGGGCTAGCGTGCTTACCATCTTCGACCGCATCATCACATACCAACAGGTGAGATAGTGGTCAAACGCTAGCCTATAAGATATAAAAATAAAATAAAAAATATGCTCATTCCACCTGTACAAATAAAAATAAACAACATATTAATCAAAATATTGGTTTGATCATTGTTATTAAACAGAGTTTCAGCATGAATGTCAGCCATTTAGTAATGTTAAGCATATAGAAGTTTAATTGTATAGTAATTTTAATATAAGGCTGATACCACATCAACTCGTGTGACGCGAGTGATGTTTAGATGGCGTTCTGAGACATCTAAGGATTGCTAAAGGATCTTGGTAATATTATGCTAAAAAGATCTCTGTGGCCAAATCCTAGCAAACAAATGAGTAACCAAAATAATTATTACTTAAGACCTCTCCACACTCACACGCGAATCACGAAGTTATGCAGTCATGCTACTTATATATAAGTAATATATATACATAACTAGCTGACCCGGCAAACGTTGTTTTGCCATATAAATAATTTCCTAGTAATAATTACTAAAATGGCAATTAAAAAATAAGGTTTGATCGTAGAAGGGTAAAAATGGAGGATTGTATGTATTTTTGTATGTTGTATCATAAAAAAATAGAAATTAAAATTTTTGTCTAATAAATAAATAAAAAAATTTAGGGGTGGACTACCTACTACATTTAGGGGGATGAAAAATAGATGTTGGCCGATTCTCATAGATACCGGATAAGCACAAAAAATTTCATCAAAGTCGGTCAAGCCGTTTCGGAGGAGTATGGCAACGAAAACTGTGACACGAGAATTTTATATATTAGATGTAAAAAATAAGTAAGTGCATCTAATATAAATATACATATAAAGTCAATCTAAATAAGTAAGTGCATATATAAGTTAATAAGAATTATAAACATATTTGCGGTGGCAAGATATCTGCCTATTAAAAAAAACTTAACAAGAAAAGACTTCAGTAGTAGGTACCTTCTTCTTTTGTAAAGTAGGTCAAAAGCACCAATATTATACAACTAGTCATTACCGCAATAAAATAGGAAATGTATATCCACCCCTGTACACATCCCTCCCCCCTATTGGTATAACCATCCATTGTTATTGGGAATTTATTAATTGAGGGGATGGTTCACGTGTGAACTCTGTGGTATAATCCTGAGGCGATAATATTATGTAAAACAACTATAAAAATGTGTTGTAAATATAATATATAAAAAGTGTTACACATAAAAATAGTTATCAATAAAAAAGAGAACCTAGGTCGCTGTCTCCCGGTAACGTTCCCAAAAATCTGGCGACGTTACCTCGTTGAATTGCTAGATTAATCAGTTGGCCGAGGTTAGCACAAAATCTTTGGTCAAAAGTTAGGTAAAAAATAGAACCCGAGTAATAAAAAGTCACGCTGTAATTTTATAAATTATTCTTAAGTATCGGTTACATTCAAGCAAAGCCGTGAGCAATAGCTAATAATATTATGCAAATTTGAAATGTGCTAACTAAGCCCTTTCATATAATATATCGCATGGTGGTAGGACACTATCTAGTGTCCACCTGGCCAGCTACCACCCTCAAATCTAATGATTAGATGTTTGGCGACAGATTTTCTAACTTAGAACCGGAACACATTAGATTCTAATGTGTTCCGGCAGCTATCCTTGAGAGCCAGTTCCCATTCTAAGCCTAGCGTGCTTACCATCTTCGACCGCATCATCACTTACCAACAGGTGAGATAGTGGTCAAACGCTAGCCTATAAATAAGATGTATAACAAAAATACCCAACACGGCTAAATTACCAGAAAAGGTTCTTCAGTTCAAGACTTTATGTTCTCCGAAGGAAAAATATAAAAATAATATTGAATATTAAATATTTGAATATTCAATTTAATGTGTCATCACATATTATATAACTAGCGGATAATCAACACGCTATCAAGTCCCATCAATACGATCATTTAAGATCGTTTAAAAAACTAAAAGAACCGACTACATACATCGCGCTGGTCATAGCCAGTAGACGTAGTAACTATTACATAATCTGTGTCAGTAAATAAAGTACCAGCCAAGTAGTAAGTCGTCGAGATAAGTAAATGCGTCGTAATACAGATGTTGATATATTAAACACGGCTCGGTCAATTTCGTTAAAATTTAAATGGGACCACCTGGGAAGGGTACCCTTTGAAACAAAAAAGAATTTTCCAAATCGGTTCAGGCATATTAGAGTAATCGGTGAACAAACATAAAAAAAAAGATTCCGACGAATTGAGAACCTCTTCCGTTTTTGGGTTAAAAATAATTTATCAAATTATGTTAGGGAGCTTAGAAGTTATATGGGAACAGATGAACACACATACATACACGCATACCTACATAAAAATCAAAATCATAAACCGGTACATACGTACGTACCATAGCAAGTACCTTTCCTCACTATTTTACGTATATCTGACGCAAATATCAACCAACTAATATGGACCAAACAATAAAATACAAAAACAACTAGAACAAAACCAAGTAATTTAAATACAATCATACGCCGATCTCCTATCAAGGTCTAAAGTTCATTATTTCCAATGTGAATTAGAATTCCAGCAACCTTCAAATGAAGGGCATTGTTAACTACAACTGTTGCCTAATCTATGTACTTCGGTTACTAAAGCTTTGGCTGGAGTTGAGATTATATTTTAGCCGGATTTTGGTAAGCTTTTTTTTATACTTTATAGGCTAGCGTTTTGACCACTATCTCACATGTTGGTAAGTGATGATGCGGCCGAAGATGGTAAGCACGCTAGGCCTATAATGGAAACTGGCTCTCAAGGATAGCTGCCGGAACACATTAGATGTTTGGTGACAGATTTTCTAACTTGAGGGTGGTAGCTGGCCAGGCGGACACTAGATAGTGTCCTACCACCATGCGGGGGTTGTTGGTTTCTTAACGATGTTTTCCTTCACCGGAGGGCCACTGTGAGAAGCGCACATAAATTTTTCGTTAGAAAAATCCATTGGTGCACGGCGGTTTGAACTCGGTACCACGGCATCAAAGCCGACCGTTCTCCCGATTACGCCACCGGGCCCTCAAGCTTTCGATGGCTGCCGGAGATAGCGAAAATCTTATGTGACATAACATATGATTTATAACGCAATATTGTAAACATATAGTTGAGTGAATGCTATAATATTACAATGAGTAGTTGAAGCAACGATATTAGCAAGGCAGGCTGAAGTTAAAAGTACAATTGTAGATCGAACTGTATGAATATGTCAAATGAAAAACTTTTGTTCTCTGTGGAGTCGAGTGATACGAGTTAATCATGTTTGATTATAATTTATAAAGAATATAACAATATAAAAAAATATAAGAATAATCACGTATTTAAGTAATACAAGAATGTTTAAGTATAGGTAGGCACCTACAAAAAGCTATTATATAAACCTAAATTACAAAGGTACTCAGAAATAAATGCTTAGAGGGGTTTTGAAATTTTTATTGACTTCGTATTGATTATTCGGTGTTGCAGTTAAAATTCTGTGTTATACGACTACATAATATTCAATTTTTGCTCTACACATTTGGAACTCTTAATATGTGATTAGGTTTTCTTAATTTTCAACCGATTTCCAAAAAGAAGAAGGTTCCCAATTCGTCTGTTTGTTTTTTTTTTGTGTGTATGTTACGCGATTACTCCGTCAATTGTGAACCGATTTAAATGATTTTTAATCGGTAGGGTACGTTTTTGAGGTGGTCCCATTGTAATTTTATCGAGATCTGATAGGTATCTCCAGAGGTATGATGATAAACGTCTCAAACTTGCAACAGAAATTGACTCGCGGGGCATGGAAGTCGGTTGTTTTAGTTTTTACACTATCTTATTTATATTGCAAACAAGTAAATATATTATTGTTCGAAAAAAGTATGTGGAAGCTGAGATTACGCCGATAGCCGCTTTCTATCTCTAAAACCACTACTTTGTAAAGGACGGCAAATCACATAAATACTAGAATAATATGGAGATCGTTAAGACTCTACGCTTGTGCTTTTTTGGCATGCAATTGTCTGGAGAATAAACGCTTCGCTTAGTATACCCATAATTGTATTTATTTAAATGGCATGGAAAGGTAATGGTCATCGATATTTTGTATTTGGTTTCAATTGTTATTCGTATTCAATTATCTTTTGCCTGTTATACGGAATGTAGTCATAATACTTCATTTTAAAATCTCTCCGACTGATTTACTTGTATTTATCTTTATCTAGTGTTTCTGTGGGGTGTAGACTTCACGAGTCTATCTTTGCATAGCAATGACCCTGAAGTTTATCGGACGACAAAGTCGTTAGAAAAAAAAGTTTAATTTTATTATGGGTTACAAAAAGCTTTATGACATTTTTGAACATTTTCCGAAATGGCTGAAATGTGATTTTACGTTTTTAACATATCTCCACCGTTTTGAAATATTTCTAAAAATGAATCGTCAAAAAAATCGTCCATGTAATTATTGAACCAACTAACAACACCATTTGACGAGAATTGTACCACAGTTGTACATATTTACTTTGTAAATTGGTGACAAAAAAGAGTTATTATATTGTATTTGTTAGATAGAGTGTCTATTGGTGACAACTACAAGAAAATCCGTTCAGTATTTTTTTAGTTTATCGCAAACAGACAGACAGACAGACAGTCGCGGCGGGGGACTTTGTTTTCTAACATGTAGTGATGATAAGAGCAAGGTTCAGCAGATCCCTCATTTGAAGGAATAATAACGCCAACAATGCATTAGCGGCACTTTTCTCTACTTCCATAAGAAACGCAGTATCTGGCCATAGATTTCAAAGCCTAAATCAGGCACTTGGAGATATGCTAATCCACACTCCTATGTTTATTTGTAATCTATCGCAGTAGTGTCACAGATTATGAGACGTAGAGGTGACAGATTTTTAAACTTCTTTAGCGGCGTTTTGCACTTTTCTTGGGATTGGTAAAAAAGGTTAAACTCGCGTCAGGTCATCAGGTCACGTGTCCTGATCGAAAATGTGTAAAATGGAGCGCAGGGTGCTTGCGCGAGGTGTCATTCCAGTGGAGCGCAGGACGCTTGCGCGAGGTGTCATTCCAAAATATTCAAAAATGACGTGTTAATGTTTTATTTCTGCTGGCACTCCCCGAGTGAAACCCGTTTTTTTTTAAATATCTGAAGGATTGCGTTTTCTTACTACCGCGCCTGGTAATAAGCGATGATTATGGTCGAGTCGTCAACACAGTCATGCAACGCCTCTTACAGTTATATATAATGCCGAAACAGAGATGCGTTTTCCAACAAACAACATATATTTCCTCAACTCTAAAATGAGAAAACTTAAAATGTCACGTCTACAAACATCATCAATCTAAATCCAACTTAATCCATAATTTAATTAATACCATTTCATCTGTAATCATAAACGTAACTAAATACGTGCTGTATTAATGAACAAAGCTGCCAGGTGTCCGTTATCAGGACATGTCCTGAACACGATAGCTATGTTATAATTATTTATAGATATCATTTGACACGTGTAAATACTGGTATTATTAATTAAGATTGTCTAGGATGTTCTAGGTTTGTGTCTGTTTGTATTATTGAAGACGCCTGTAAGTCTGTGAGTTTTCTACGGCTATGTTGACACTGGCGACGCGCACAGTACTTTTTTTTTGTTTCTTTATGGCTCCACGTGATAAGTGTATTTAGCCAGTGTCAAGTATTATAATTCTACACATTTTTGAGAATTCAAGTCATAAAGATAGGTCAAAGTCACATTTCAGGTAAAGTTAAAGTTAAAGTCTAGTACAAGTCCATACCCTCAGTAAAGACGTGGACTTTACTGAAGATTTTCAGTGGAATTTTGGTGAGAAAGCAAATAGCATTTTTTTCAACATTGTGTTGTTTCCCTACACTCGCACACATTCACCAGCACTTACTGGTAAATAATCCACATTTATTACACATTATCTCGCGGAAGAACACACATTTTAGGAAAAAATACAATGCGAGCACTTAAGTTTCCCGCAAGACGTCCATTGTTGCAAACAAATGAAGATTGACAGATAATTCTTTAAATATTCAAATAAACTGTCCAAGTGCAAGTTGGACTCGCACTAGTAGGGTTCCGTACCACACTACAGTATTTTATAAGATCGAGCAAATAATACCATTATAATTTTTCGCCAGCAAAAAATAATAATTAATAAACATTTTATTTCTTATAACGCCATCTAACGTCTAACAAAGGTGTTAGGGATCGACATTTCAATATAACGCCATCTATGGGACGTTTACCTAACTAAGCGTTCAAAGATGGCATGAAATGCCGAAAAAAACACGCTTCTTGTATGGGGACCCTCTATTATTTTTAATTTTATTCTGTTTTTAGTCTTTGTTGTTATAGCGGCAACAGAAATACATCATCTGTGAAAATGTCAACTGTCTAACTATCACGGTTCATGAGATACAGCCTGGTGACAGACGGACAGACAGACAGACAGACAGACAGACAGACAGACAGACAGACCGACAGACAGATAGACAGACAGACAGACGGACAGCAGAGTCTTAGTAATAGGGTCCCGTTTTACCCTTTGGGTACGGAACCCTGAAAAAGAACTGCATATAATTATGTGGCCAATGATTTTCACCAAGGAGATTTCTATTTAAATTAGCCGTCAATTCCAAATAGGATTGTATATTTATTCTATTGCTAGTAATTTTTAAAATAACCTATTTAAGATTGGATAGGTGGGTTGAGTGATCGCAGGACGTAGCTCTCATACCGGTGACGCTGCTGCCCGTCACCGCATTAGCATTTACTGGATATACCACAATGGGCCGGTCGCCAGAGCTTCGTTAGCTAATCGGCAGGATGCACCGCGGGCAGGTGAGGTCAGCTGGGAGCACTAAGATGACATGTGCTTCCTTACGTCTCATATAATTTCCCATGCGGTTCTTAAGTGTTTTATAATGTCGCACATGCATTTTCAGAAGACATATCTAGTAGAATGTACTCATGATATACATATTGTATATTGTATATTAAATGCCGATGTGGGTAGACTGACATTACCAACAGTTGCAATGTGACCTAGCATCATTAGCTATAGCCAGCATCAATAAATGATTTCTAATTCTGATGACTATAGTGTCCACCACGTTATACCATGACTATAGTTAGTAAGGTGAAATCCTACTAGATGCTCTATCACTTATGTAGTAGACGCAAAAGAGCTACGTACTAACGAGCAAGAGTAAAGTATATAGGTAGTGACCCCTCTGCACAAAATTACAACATAATCTTTGACAAACAGAATCGAAGCCAAGGGCGAAGCGAGCTTATTCGTTGTAAATTATGCAGTAACTTTCTAAGTTAGAGCTAAGTTAGAGTTAAGTTGATGCTAAGTAAAGTTTCGTGTACAGCCATCTCGGTCAAAGTTGGCCGTCCGCCGCGGAAACACGTTGATTGCTGATATTAATAACTTGTTATATTTGTTTGAGTGCTAAGTTAGCTTTCATTTCCTGTAAGTTATCATTTCACGTTGAATGTTAATTTATGCTGAGGTACAATTCTGGATTGCTTGAAATCGTAATGTTTGCTTAAATTATCTTTTGTGTTAGATATAATTTTGCTTTAAAATCAAAATATCAACACTTTACTATTTAATGATTAATTTGACGCCAACCAATTATTGATATACCTAGTTTATGTATAGTATAGTATGTATGTAATATTATAAAAATAAAGTAACATATATATAATACAGTTTATCTCATTGCGTTGCTTTGCAGAGATTTAGGTTTTCTTATTTACTTCAAACTGGGTAGCACTTGATCTCAGTCACTATCTTGCAGTTAAGTGATGATGCAATCAATATAATATCGTTTAAAAACTAAAAAACAACCGACTTCAATGCCGCGCTATTCATTTTCAGTACCAATTTTGAGATATTTATCTCAATATCTCTGGAGATACTTATCATACCTCGATAAAATTACCATGGTACCACACTTGGGATATCTCCTTTCGAACAAAAAAAGAATAATCGAAATCGGTTCATAAACGACGAAGTTATCCGCGAACAAACATAAAAAAAAAATATATATATATACGGTCGAATTGAGAAACCTCCTCCTTTTTTTGAAGTCGGTTAAAATGAGAGCGCTTATCAGAAGATACCTATTCACTCGAGTTTTGAAGTCCCCCATACTGTACTTAACCGAAAACACTGATCTCAGACAAGGTATTATATTCCCTTGCGGTTCGTATATAGGTTTGTCTGGTCTACTCCATTGACGATGTATTGTAATGTTTTTCCTTCAGTATAAGATGATAGATATTTTATGTATTGAATTCTTTAGAACCCCCACAGACCGCAGACTTTGCAGTTTGGTTTCTTAATTAGTATAAAGACCGTTAGTAAGTTATATCGGCCAATCGGTTTCCCCAATCGTTATAATGTCCGTTCCTTATTAGCGACATCACCGAATAGTGTAATAATACAGGGTGATATTTAAAAAATCCAATTATGCAGTTCTGGTTTTCATCAAAATCGGGCCCGAGAGTCCTTTGAGTACTTTTCGCTTAGTTCTTCCTCATAGTTTCGAATTTGCCCATTAAAATAAAAACTGGCCAAGTGCAAGTCGGACTCGCACTCTTAGGGTTCCGTAACACAGTAAAGTATTATATAACTACTAGAAGTGCCCCGCGGCTTCGCCCGCGTTAAAAACTTCTTTTATTTACTTAAAACTTTTCTTTTGTAAAAACGATTCTAGTAGCATTAAATACATAAAATAAGAATTAGCCAAATCGGTTCACCCGTTTTCATGTTATTGCGTGACTAAGGCAATTCGGGATTCATATTTATAAAAACCGAAAAACCCAAATTTTCAGAGTTTGTTACCTACCCCATTTCAAAAAATCCTACAACACGTACTTTATCTCATCTTATTTCGGCATACAAACTTTGAATCCCTTTTCAGTATCCGGGAGGAATTCTTAGAAAATCCCTTCTGAACGGATACCTTCGTCGTAATAACTATCTGCATTCTAAATTTCAGCGCAATCCGAAACAATATTGATTTTTGGACTTTGTTACCCCAGTTTATCCTCTTAGGGGTGCAATTTCGAAAGAGCCTGAAACACGTATTTACTTACTTAAGTACTTGTGCTAAGTTTCGAATATAAAAGACTATCTAATTTTGTTTCTCCATACAAATAAAAAACTTTGAACCCCCGTTTCATCCCCTTCAGGGGTGAATTTTGGGAAATCCTTTCTCAGATGGAACTAACGTCGTAATAACTATCTGCATGCCAAATTTCAGCTCAACCGGAAACAATATTGATTTCAGACTTTGTTACCCCACTTCACCCTTTTAGGGGTGGAATTTCAAAAAAACCTGAAACACGTATTTAGTTATTTGTTTACTGAAGCATTTTTATGAAGTTTCGAATAGAAAATACTATCTAATCTTGTTTCTCCATACTAACTTTGAACCCCCGTTTCATCCTCTTCAGGGGTGAATTTTGGAAAATCCTTTCTCAGAGGTAACTAACGTCGTAATAACTATCTGCATGCCAAATTTCAGCGCAATCCGAAACAATATTGAATTTCAGACTTTGTTACCCCACTTCACCCTTTTAGGGGTGGAATTTCAAAAAAACCTGAAACACGTATTTAGTTATTTGTTTACTGAAGCACTTTTATGAAGTTTCGAATAGAAAATACTATCTAATCTTGTTTCTCCATACTAACTTTGAACCCCCGTTTCATCCTCTTCAGGGGTGAATTTTGGAAAATCCTTTCTCAGAGGTAACTAATGTCGTAATAACTATCTGCATGCCAAATTTCAGCGCAATCCGAAACAATATTGAATTTCACACTTTGTTACCCCATTTCACCCACTTAGGGGTGGAATTTCAAAAATATTTAAACACGTGTTTACTTATTCATGTCCTGAAGCACTTGTGTGAAGTTTCGAATAGAAAAGACTATCTAATGTTGTTTCTGCATAGAAACTTTGAACCCCCGTTTCAGGGATGAAAGGATTTTCTAAAATTCACCCCTTAAAGGGATTTAAGGGGTGAATTTTAAAAAATCCTTTCTTAGCTGATACTAACGTCATAATAACCACCTGTATGCCAAATTTCAGCGCAATCCAAAACAATATTGATTTTTACACTTTGTTACCCCATTTCACCCTCTTAGGGGAGGAATTTCAAAAAAACCTAAAACATTGTTTACTTATTTTTGTACTCAAGCACTTGTGTGAAGTTTCGGATAGAAAAGACTATCTAATATTGTTTCTCCATACAAACTTTGAACCCCCATTTCATCCCTTGAAGGGGTGAATTTTGAAAAATCCTTTCTTAATACACCCCTACGTACTAAGAAAAATATACCCTCCAAATTTCAAGTCTCTACGACCAGCGGTTTAGGGTGTGCGTTGTCTGTCAGTGAGTCAGTCAGTATGTCAGGACAAAGATTCTTGCTTTTACAATTTCAAATCAACATTTATTATCATAAAAATCACAGAATTTCATTTACCTATTCCTTTCCGTTTGCATTGAATGAATAATATAAAAATACAGTAGCTATTGACAGCACAAAACATAAAACTGAAATCTCTGGTGCTCTTCAACAATTGACCGAACATCGACGCTGGTGCAAAGTGTAAGCAAAGCGGGTAAAATATACTGCGATATGTATTGATTGGCATATAACAATCGTAAGGCTTATTTCATCTATTATTACATCATCATTATCAGCCGGTATCAGTCCACTGCTGGACGTAGGCCTCCCCCAAGACACACCACTGAGCCCGATCTTCGGCTCTTTGTTTCCAATCACTGCCCACAGCTTTTCCCACCGCCATTACATAACATCATATTTTTATTTTCATCGCCCAGCATCGTTTTCATGTCGATCGTACAAAGCACATGACCACAATTTTAGCAGACGGTAAAGGTACCACACCGCGGCGCCCTGCGTCCTGCGGGCGCGATCTCAATACTTTTCAATTGTATTCTGATTGCGTTTGGTGAGAACCAGTCGGTACTAATACTACAACGCTATCTGATCACCGCCTAGATCGCGCACGCAGAATGCTACGGTGTGTCCGTACATCAAGTGTGAATGTAGTTAAAAACCCAATCCTATCGCCAAACACGAGTGAGCTTCAGCAGCTGTTCTTGAGAGCCAGTTCATCTTCGACCTCACTATCACTTACAAACAGGTGAGATTGTAGCCAAACGCTAGTCTTTAAACTATTTGCCCGCCTGCCTGCAAGCTGGATACACTGACCTGCGAATTATAATTAATCAGAACATTTTGTACTGTATTCTTGCAAATAAAGGACTTGATTTGAATAAAAAAAATTAAAGTCGTCCGTAGACTGGACGCTGGACCACTGAATCTTCTGAATTGACTCAACTGAATATATGAATATATAATATATGAGCTATACAAGATCCAGGGCTAGCATGGCCTTATCCCCGGGGGAAAGACAAAATTATTTCCCTGTTTTTCGCCACTGACAGGAGATCAACACAACAATTTAAACGCTTGGTGAAGTTTAACCCCGAGTTTTGATTTTGTTTCGTATTAAAAAGTTTAAATAACCGGCCAAGTGCGTGTCGGGACACGCGCAGTGTTGGGTTCCGTAGTAGCCTGTTATTCAATGCAAGTCGTAACTCGTTATAAACAAGCAACTAGGTACTCCGTCTTTGTCACTTTAAAGGATTAATTATAAGGATTTTGTATTTGGTACAAAATTATCCAACACCCAAGATCAACGACTATTACTGCTAAACTAATAAAGTTATCTCAACCGCTATAATTTTCCTTTAAAGTTGATGAAATGCGCTATTTTCACGAATTTTTCCAGATTTTTCAAGCCAGCAGTTTAGCTTTTAGAGGGTGGGGGGACGCCCTACTGGAACAAAAATTGGCACTTTAAAGTTTAATATTTCGTAAATGGAGCATTCAATCTAAAAATGACATTAGCAAGCCTTAATTAATTTTAAAAGACCTATTCAACGATACCCCATACGATGGGGTAGACGATGAAAAAAAATCCCCACTTCGCATATATGGGAGCTACCCTAAAAAAAATATTTTTCACAATTTTATTTCAGCACTTTGTCGGCGTAATAAATATACATACCCCCACAAAATTACAGCTTTCTAGTATTAACGGTCTCTTAGTAAAACCTCGGACAGACAGACAGACAGACAGACAGACGGACATGACGAAACTATAAGGGTTCCTTGTCAGGACTACGTAACCCTAAAAAATAATTGATTAAAAGTCAGCGGGCGTTTATAATTGTCGAAAAACTTTACTTATAGTTTGCCTTCTCCACCAAACAAAACACGGATAGGTGGAAAGACAAAATAGTCCCCTTGCCATGCCCTACAGGCGTGTGTTTGCACTAAACTTAAGAATCGCTTCAATCAAAATATTTCAATTATAGCAACATCAGGAATCAAAATATATCTTGCAGATAGGCTAAAATGATCTTATATTAATCTATATTTTGAGATTTAGGTAGCCGGATTTGTTAATTTTGTGATATTTGCTAAGGAGATTCTTAAGTTTAGTGCAAACGGGCATAAGTGTAATACCTAATAGTGACCTCACTCCCGAGGAAGAGCGACTGACTCGCTCGAAACCTAGGTCGAGAAAATTCGACTAAAGGTACGTGAATTACAGCCGGTATATAACAACAATAATAAGTGTAATACAATCGCGTTCCCCCCTTCCCTTGCTACCTATAACTTAATACCACTCATGGCTCGTTGCAACAATGCACTGTACATTGTAAGCTCTGGACGAAGCCTCAGAACCATTGTTTCATTCCGTTTCGATAGCTTGCCGTCTTTAGATACTTTGTTTGTATATACACGTGTATCGAAGGCATCAGAAGGAACTAGAAGGTATTTCACGGTTTACATGGGTGCTTGTTTTTGGTAACGTGGGATTTGAATTCAGATGTAGCTATCTTCACAAAATAGTATGCGAGTAATAATAACCGGTCAAGTGCGTGTCACGCCACGCGCAGTGTAGGGTTCCGTAGTAGCCTGTTATTCAATGCAAGTCTTTACCCGTTATAAACAAGCAACATGGTACTCCGTCTTTGTCACTTTAAAGGATTTTTTCAAAGGATTTTGTGTTTGGTACAAAATTATCCAACACCCAAGTTCAACGATTATTACTCCTAAACTAATAAAGTTATCTTAACCGCTATAATTTTCCTTTAAAGTTCATGAAATGAGCTATTATAACGAATTTTTCCAGATTTTTCAAGCCAGCAGTTTAGCTTTCAGAGGGGGGGGGGGGGGGACGCCCTACTGGAACAAAAATGTGCACTTTAAAGTTTAATATTTCGTAAATGGAGCATTCAATCGAAAAATGGTATTAGCAACCCTGAAGTCATTTTTAAAGACCTATTTAACGATAACCCACACGGTGGGATAGATGATGGAAAAAAATTAATCCCCACTTCTCTTATAGGGGAGCTACCATAAAAAAAAAAAATTTTTCAAAATTACTTTGTCGGCGTCATTTATTTACATACCCCCATAAAATTACAGCTTTCTAGTATTAACGGTCTCTTAGCAAAACCTCGGACAGACAGACAGACAGATAGACGGACATGACGAAACTATAAGGGTTCCTTGTCAGGACTACGGAACCCTAAAAACTAAAGTAATAGTAACTTACAACCATCAAGGAGAAAAGTTATGTAGTTTAATACAAAAAAAGCAAATTCATTATTACAAACTTAACATTTGCGGTTGGTACATTAACCGTGTCTAGGCATTGGTCTAGGGATCGAACTGCAAAGTTAAGTTTGTCTTTTAACCTAGTTTGACAAGTTTGTACGGAAGCCTTGGTGTACGAGTAAACCCGCACTTAGCCCGTTTTTTAGATAATAATCCTAAAGGGATTGATAATTAAATGAAAATGTATGTATGTATAGATAATCCATGAATCACAATTTAATTAACCAAAAGACAATCAAAAAGTACCGAAACCCGCGAATTCTCTCCGAAACTCTTCACCGAACGCCACGGTAAACGAAAAATATATCTATCTACCCTCATATGAAACAAGTATATAATAGCAGCATAAGCATTCATTAAATTTTATTGGCAATGAAAGTTCATGCTGAATTCCTGACGGAGCTAAAGGGGTCGGTTTCGTCCAACATTTTGAAATACATATTTTAGCAAAGGTGGTAATGGTCACAATGATTACCGTTTGAGTCGTCTAGAGTTGTAGTAAGTTTTACATACCGATATAAATTGCGTTGTTTTTCGGTATGCATCGCGCTCTAATGCCCCCTGATTCCCAATCACACGAAAACCTATTCGGATTCGGAAGCTTCATTTTTAATTTTGTATATTGATAAATCTGTGAGCTATTTTGTCACGGAAACCTTTCCAATTAGAAACACTTTTTTTTCGAATTGAAATATTAAAAGTAACCGATCGGAGTGAATTGTAGAGATCCAAGTCAAAGTAAAGACAGTTTCCGAATCCGAATTTGCTTTCGAAATATTGAGAATAACCCTGCTGAATGGCTAACCTTCCATATGTTGAAGAAAAGTTTTTATAATTTCATACTGGTAGAAAATATAATACCATATCGTTTGTTGTGACAACTCGTACATTATATTATCAGACGGTCAGACAAGCTTACTATTTTTTTTTTTTTTTTTTTAAAAAAAGCTTACTCCCAATGTGGGTTTCACATTACTAGTATTCTTGTTAACCCCTCCAACTAAGCTATATATGCTTGTGTCTGGAGTGGGTTCACGTCAATAGTGCAATGGGTGGGGTGGGGTTCGAACTCACGACCTCTCGATCGCCAGTCCGACACCCTATCCATTGGGCTATTGCCGCTTACTGTTTCCCTGACATGCTTTATGTATTTGCCCATTGTTTTACAATACCTGGAGTAATACTTACCAGCAGCTCCCGATCCAGTTGAAATTTTGAAATACATATTTCTAGCAAAACGCCCCCGGGCAGCTGAAATGGGAACTATTCAAATATTCCCGACGCGAGGGAAATTCCCCGTTCGTTTTTTCATTGAAAATAACCACAGTTTAGAATAAGTGTCGTAATATGAGCTATGAGGCTCATATTGACTTTTAGGTGGCACGCCCACTAAACAGTTAATTAAGGACCATGCCTATTGGACAGTAGTTACGTCTAACGTATATGACATTATAATTAGTGTTGACAGCAAAGAGGTATTTGGTAGTTCTATATGATACGGGAATTAATTTTTTACTTCTCAAAATATTTTTGTATGATTTTTGAAATAAGTTGTTTTCTTATCAAATTAGTTGATTTCGCTTTATTTATTCAAGATTTCAAGGCAGTATGAAAACTGCATTAGTAGTGAGGAAGAACAGCCAAGTGCAGAGAAATCGAGTACTGAAGAAAAACCCTTACCCTATATGTCGATAAGGGTTGATGATGGTATTTAAGGTATAAAGAGAATTCAGTAAGTAAGTCAGCAGATTGGTCTAGTGGCCATAGTTTCAAATTTAGAAACAGAATTAATCACAAAGTTGGCAAGAGCCGCTCCTTTTGCTCTATTTTTCTTATGAAATCTTTATCACCTAAACAACCATTCGTCATTTACATTCAAATATTTTAATGATCAATTTGTGATAACGTTTTCCCGATTAAGCTTAGCCTAAATACGAAATTACACGAATCCCATTCTACTTTTTTTCTTTATGATCTGGGCCCTTATTCAGTATGACCAATGAGATAACTTGCCAAAAACGTGTAATGTTGTAGCGTGCTCTAAACGTAAACGTGTTCTTCAAACGCGCCACGGCACATTATTGAAAAATGGTATTCTGTATGCCAAACAATATGTTTTCTATGTCCAGTTTTCGATTCCACGCCATTCGTTCATAAACCTTACTTCCGGTTCCATCGGTAATTTTGCGGTTTCATACATTTCTTTATTTTTCTGTCTTATCTTTATATTAGGTCGATTTGCCAGCAATAAAACTTCAATAGCAATTCTGTAGCTTAATTTAAAAACAAAAAAACATTAAATAAATTATAAATATTTTTTATTGAAAACAATCAATGGATCCTCTTATAAATGCACTAGTTTTGGAACGACAATAAAAACTTCATTCTCTAAATGCCAATTATTGTCAATCATTGCATTGTCATTTTATCAATAACTACATGCGCCCCACAACTTCACCTGCGTTGAAAAGAAATCTATCATGTATCGGAATAAAAAGTATCCAAGGAGTTATACATTATAGTATTGTATATAAACTATCTATTTACCAAACTTTACCCAAATCCGTTCAGCCGTTTTTGCGTAAATATTAGTAGGATTGTTAATATAAGTTGTACATACATACAATCACTCATTTTTCCTGTTAGGGTAGGCAGAGAAGAAAAGTAAAGAAGTACCTAGGTACTTCTTTACTTTTCTTACTATTTAATATGAGTTTTACCAACTCACATAATTTAGGCTATTTTTGTAAATAGTTGAACATACCCTTAGTCCATCTTATTGCAAATGTAATGTTGGTCATCCTTGTATAGCTTGTTCAACAAACAGACGCCAATAATGAAAATTGTAAATGTTTTTATGTATATATCATGGTGCTCCGCGCATGCGTAGTTTTACGCGCGCTTTTTGTTTAAATTCCTCATGTCACTTGCTGTCAATTTTACTTCAAAAAATCAAGACGCGCGCGTTACACGCCATCTTACCTCACGATATTATGACAACTCAAAACGCGCTCACTACCGCGTTTGCCAAACTTGATATTGGCATAGAGCCTATAAATACCTTTGATGCGAATAACGTGGAAATATTGTAACGCGGCACGTTAAGACATTAAAATGGTCATGCTGAATCAGGCCCCTGGTCGTAGTCATAATTATGGTCGTATGATACGTTACAGTGGGCATATTTCCTTCGGGGTGAAGCGAGAATAACTTCAGCGCGGTTTCACAAGTTCAGTGTACTTTGCTTTTCATTAACCAGGTGTTTAACATTTAGTTTTGTACATTTTTTGTTTGTACTGTATGTTCGTCTGCAATGAAAATTATCTCGTGTGATATGTGTTTGAATATGATTGCAAATTCAAGCAGATTTTATAGTAAATATTGTTAAAACCGCCAAATTTGCATCTCGATCTGTCTGAACGTGATTATTTAATAAAAACATAATTTTCCTATCTTTATTTAATTTTTTTAACATCATATAGTTCAGCGTTTGACCACTATTTCTCGTGTTGGTAAGTGATGATGCGGTCGAAGATAGTAGCACGCTAGGCCTAGAATGGGAACTAGTTCTCAATGATAGCTGCTGAAACACATAAGATGTTTGACGACAGATTTCCCAACTTATGTGGGGTCGATGCAACATGTCTCTTCTATTGAGCTCTATCCGTTATCTATACAACCACAGCTTTCACAACTACATCTTTCACAACCATATTTTTCACAACTATATCTCTCACTAATAGAAATATACTACTTGTGCAAAAATTCAGCCAATTCGGTGTAGCCGCCGTATCGAGAACAGGCTTAGACGTTTTCTTAAAGGTGTAAGAGAACAGGTATCAAATAAATTACAAACTGACTGGCGCGTTTGTAAAATTGGCATTGCACTGATTGTTCGTACTTACTAACAATAGTAAAAAAAAAAGTTTTAATTTTATTGTATAATTTATAAAACATGCGTGTAAGTTATTTGTCTGAAATGTAATGAAAAAATTGCCAGTGAAAAACGAAAACTTTTTCAATCTTTTACTGTGTGATTTTATATAAAAAGTTTACTATACTAATAAAATAATATGTTGAAAAAAAATTGCAATTCATTTGGAATCAATAATGTGCATGAAAATAGAATTTGCATGAATAGCCGAAGTTACTGAGAAAAAATAACAATTGGTAGGATGGAATATAAAAAGTCCTTTAAACAGAACGCTTCAATATAATCCTAGCCAAAGTACCGTCAGCAAAAAAGCTGGCTACGTGAGACAGCGGACGTCTGTAACCTACATCAGGGACGAGTGGCAATTTTTCGAGTACTTTATGTCGAGATAGCCCCACGGGCACCAGTGGCTAATGCTAGGACTAACTGTAGGGTTGCCACTTTACAAAATAGTGCCTCTGTGACCGGTAAAATTACCTAGTAAAAAATGTTACTAGTTTTGTGTAAGCTGTAGAAGGTAAAATCGATTTAGGCTACTTTAAAATCTCTGATTGTTGTAGTTGAAAAATGTAAATTCTATGTTTGATTTTGTGTTTCCCGATGATTATTTTTTTATTTAAAATCATCGTGAATTTGTAAGATTATTACGTTATATACCGGCTCTAATTTACGTCCCTTTACTCAAATTTTATCGACCTAGTCATTGAGTGAGTCCGTCGCTAGTCTTAGGGAGTGAGGTCTTGCGGTATAATCACAATGTTCACGTACGTAAAGGTACGTGAATTGCAGCCGATATATATAACTATAAGATTAATAACTTTTTAATTGATACAATCCTTATTTAGTTTTGTTTTTGATTTTTGAAGAAGCAAAAGCACTATAAAACAAAAAACAATTATTTTCACGAACCATTTAATGTTTAAGGTGTAATAAAATAATACACCACAAGGCAAACCAACCCAATTTAAAACAAGCACTTACTTATCGAAAATATGGAAAAACACCTCGCATGATAACATCCCATGTGATATAGGGACACTTGAATATAGAAAATCCTTCAACCCCCACTATTTTTTTACCTTAGAGTATAAAGCCACCATTACCAAATCACAAAGCTCTTAAGCATTATTTTTGTGGCAACCCTAATGCTCTTAGTTCATTCGGGCTTTACAAAGCCTTGTTTTGCCGGAAAAATGTCGAAACAACGAAAAAAAATATTTTGTCTAGTTACAATGTTGGAGAACCCTGTATAAGCAGTTAGGGTGTTTTTCTATTTAAGTACAGAAGTTAAAGTTTGTTACAAATGTGTCAATTAATTATTTGTATCGAGAAACGATAAAATCTTTTATTTTTTACTGATTTAATGTATTTGGTGGTAGTAGTCAATCAAGACAATAGCTTTTTCAACTTTGATACCTAATTTATTTCTGTCTACTTTACCTACTGGTACTAGATTTTTATGCATTTTTTTTATATATTTTTTTTATTCTATTCAATTATGTCTACTTGTTTATATATAGTTTTAGTGTTATATTGATGTATATAATATATATATCACTATATTCATTCATGTCTATATCATGTACATAACTTTATTAACAACTTTATTTACTTGTACCATCCTATAATGTTTCCCTGAATCCTTAAAAATGTTTCAAAATGTTTCATATTATTTGATCTAATATATAGGTTGTATGTATGTGTATGTATAAGTATATTATATTATTATTATTGTATTGTATATAATATTTTGTGTATGTCTATTATTTACTTATTCTATTTTTATCTATTTTACTAGGTTGTCTGGAAGAAATTGCTTCAAGCGATAAGACCGCCGATTGTGTTGCCATTCAGATATATTTTATTTTATTGTTTTGTTTTTGTACAATTTGTTTAATTGGTAATCAATAAAGAGTTTTTGTATTGTATTGTATTGTTTCAATAATCTATACTAATATTATAAAGAGAGAACATTTGTATTTTTGTATTTTTGTATGTTTGTAATGAGTAAGCTCAAAAACTACTGAACCGATTTAAAGAATTCTTTCACTAATACATAGAATGGACTTTCGGAATGAAAATAGGCTATATATTATCCCGTTTAAATCAAAGGTACATTCGTGGAGACCTAATTTGCAGCCTAAGTCGGCAAATAAACGGTCGAAAAAACACGTTACTTACGAACGCTGCTTAATTGAAAATAGATAGAAGAATATTTTCGAAGCAAGAGTTGTACAACTTAATAAGACCTACAAAAAAGTCCACAACAGCATATGTCTATCTCTTAAGGTTGACTAACAGTAACCATTTTAATCTTAAAATGTTTGTTAAAAAATATTACATAACTTCCAAGGCTATTATCAAGTATATAGTATTAATCCTTATCCAAATAATTACGTTAATTAGCTTGGCCACATATTATAGATTAAAATTGTCCTTTTCAGTATATAATTCAAATGAAAACTCTAGAAGATATCACGAATTTCACAAACACGCATCGCAAAATTAATAAAATATTTGCAGTGAAACCACAGATTAGGTCATAGTTACTACGAAAATATTATTATAAGCTTAGCTATGCTGTAGATCCCCACCGATCACAATGAATTTGAAGTCAATATAGTATAATAATATGATCTATTGTATAAAATAATATTCATCTATATATATAATAATATAATATAATATAATATAATATTTTAAACCACCCCGACTGATCTATGTATAATAGCTTTTTCCAATGACTCTAAACACGACATTTAAAATCTGAGCTGTAAGTTGGTGAGGATTTGAGTATTCTGTAGAGTCCAGGAGGCTTCCATGTTCTTACAATATCGTTGAAGAAGAAGATTTTCGAATTGATCAGACCTATGAAAGTTGATTTCATAGCGCAATTAACTAGAAAAAAGCTCATAATTTTATAACTATTGAACGAATTTTCATGAATCAAAGCTAAGAAAACTCTCGATGAAGACATCTATCAAACAAAAAAAAAACTATCAATAATAAAAACAAAATCGTTTCATCCGGTTAGGTGCTAAGATGCTACAGACAGACACACAGATACACACGTTAAACGTATATTACCCCTACATTTTGCGTCGGGGAACGCCGTAAGGTTACGGCGGCACTTACTTTTTGGTAGATTTAATGATTCCACTACCACTGTACGAAAACTCATAATTCATGAATGCACATAAAACTTTCATTGGTAGGTATATAGCTAGGATTAGAACCAACGACCGTCGGGTCAGAATCAGGGTAACTATCCTTTACGCCAAAGGGCCGTCCAATATCAATACGTAAGTATTATAAAACAAAGTTCATCACTGCGTCTGTCTGTCTGTTCGCAATAATCTCAATAGCTACTGAACGGATTATCATGCGGTTTTCACCAATAGCCAGAGTGTTTATAAGGAAGGTTTAGGTGCATAATTTGTTAAGGTTTTGTGTAAATTGGATGAAATATGACAATGGTTGTTAAATATGTTCATATTTTATATTCGATGCAACAAACTGATGCAAATTTTGTAGGCATATATGTTCTACCCGTGCGAAGCCGGGGCGGGCTGCTAGTACATTAATAAGTCCTTACTGTTTTGTACATCTCGTGTGCATCCTCCCTTTTGTCGAAAATACCCATCGCACGCATTCGGATTTTTCAGGGATTTTGTTTCGGTATTAAATTCAGTAACAAATTTTACATACAGGCGCGGTGGGGACAAAATATTCGGTTATTTCCTATTTTAGAATGGGTTTAGCCTCGGAGCTTATACAGAATTCAAAGTAGTCTCTTTCTGTTATACTTTTGAAAAGGGTAACGAAATATGACGCCTGAGCTACATGGAACCTAGATTGTGGAAACAAGAGATTATTTACAGAGATATATTATCATAAAATGCGGCATGCATGAGGGCCCGGTGGCGTAATCGGGAGACCGGTCGGCTTTGATGCCGTGGTACCGAGTTCAAACCGCCGTGCACCAATGGATTTTTCTATCGAAAAAATTATGTGCGCTTCTCACAGTGGCCCTCCGGTGAAGAAAAACATCGTTAAGAAACCAAAAACCCCCGCATGGTGGTAGGACACTATCTAGTGTCCGCCTGGCCAGGTACCACCCTCAAGTTAGAGAATCTGTCACCAAACATCTAATGTGTTCCGGCAGCTATCCTTGAGAGCCAGTTCCCATTCTAGGCCTAGCGTGCTTACCATCTTCGACCGCATCATCACTTACCAACAGGTGAGATAGTGGCCAAACGTTAGCCTATAAAGTACTAAAAAAAAAAAAACACATTAACTTAACTTTAGCCTAAAAGTTCGTCAATAATCTTTTATTCACTGATGTCCTTTGTCAATCTGGTAGCCATCATAATCATCCGAGAGAACCATCATCAGAGAGATGCACCATCAGGACGCGCGGACGGTCACGAATGAGTAGAAACATCTGTGGACGCCTTCCACATCTTTATCTTGTACCTGTGTTTTCGTTCATCACCGAAACCATAGATGCGGTTTATGTTGGCGCCTTCGGGGTTGCCTCGTGAACATCACCACAAATCTTTTTCCACGTAAAAAAATCTTTTTTATAGACTCCTTTTTCTGCCGGCGGCACCAATTACGGCACGAGCTTCTCATTTTTCTTTGAAAAGCCTACATTTTTAGCCTACGTTTTTGAATGATTTACTACATTTCCGTGTTATGTTAGTATCGATTCTTATAGACTGATTTCCCAATTTTGCCGCTGTAATTCTTTCAATATTTTTAATTTTTAAAAACGTTATCTACATTTTAAATAAACATAATTATCAAAGAAGAATGAATCTTGAACATTATAAAAATACCACAAAAAACATTTGCCCTTACTAAGAGTTTTCATACCAAACTCGATATCGTATTTCGAACAAATGTTGTATGAAAAACATTACAGCGCCTCTAGTGGTTTTCACACTTCAGTAAATTTAGACCAATCAGGGAGCCAGAATAAGTCGAAAACTATGTGAGATCTGTCAAAATCGTTTACGACGAAGACTTGTACTAGGGGTACTTGACTATAACTTTCCTTGATGAAATGTGATACCGGAATATGATTTTGAAATCGGAATTTGGCATTGAAACGAGGCGTTGGGCTGCTAAATTTAGTCAAATAAATCAATCAATCGAAAATTAATACATCAATAAAATCGCAGATCGCGTTTGGAGTGAACCAGTCGGTACAAATACTACTGCGCTATTTGATGGCCGCCTAGATCGCGCACGCAGCACGCCGTGGTGTGGTCGTACCTTAAGACATGACAAAGAGAAGTTCAGAATGGAAATAAGTGGCGTATAGAGAAGGTTAATGCCCTACCGTGGGCGGAAATGAGATACAAATGATGATGATACAAAAAAAAAATTCGAATTGAGAATTTCCTCCTTTTTAGGGTTCCGAACCCAAAGGGTACCTGTCTGTCTGTCTGTCTGTCTGTCTGTCTGTCTGTCTGTCTGTCTGTCTGTCTGTCCGTCTGTCACCAGGCTGTATCTCATGAACCGTGATAGTTAGACGGTTGAAATTTTCACAGATGATGTATTTCTGTTGCCGCTATGACAACAAATAGACAGAACAAAGTTAAAAATGAAAGGGGGTCCCCATACAAAAAACGTGTTTTTACAATAGTTCAAACAATCGCTCATAGATGGCGATCTATGAACGATTGTTCAACTTATTAATTAATAAATAATATTAATTACCTAAATTTGTGTTATCGTTCACTTAGTTGGTGTTAGAAGTTCGTTAGATGGCGTTGTAGTTAATAAGCATGTTTGGTATTGCCACGGTAATATAATAGTATACATATATATTATTATACTGCGGTTCGGAACCCTCCGTGTGCGAGACAAAAGTCCGACTCGCACTTGGCCAGTTTTATTTGGAAGTTCAAAATAGTTGCAAAACATTTCAATATTAGTTACCAACTCTGGTCCCATTTTAGCCATATAAAGTTCGTTTGATAGGTCAAGAGTAGAAGCGAGCGATGGCTAGTTCATTTACAAAGGGTTTTTGCAAACAAAGGGATATCATTCTATCTAAAACAGTGTTGCAGTTTTTGTCAGAGATTGGTATCACAAAGTAAAAATGTAGTGAAAATACTTGATTTTTCGTGCCTCTATGAACAGAACTTCACAGTTTTAGTGTATAGGAAAAGTTTATAGTTACCGAAACAATAGCGCACATATAACTTAACACGTTAGGTATCACTTGATAGAAAACGATTATATGTAGTGTGAAAGACGTAACATTCTTATCTGTAAATGAAAGATGTGTGATTATATCTTTATGAAGCTAAATGGCCTAAAAATCAAAACGATCGCTTGGTGACCATAGTACCCGTAAGTGAATATTTGTGCATCACAGCATTGCGTTTGGATGACATCTATCTAATACTACAAGAATCTTTGTCCTGACATACTGACTGACTGACTGACTGACAGACAACGCACAGCCTAAACCGCTGGTCGTAGAGACTTGAAATTTGGGGGGTATATTTGTCTTAGTACGTTAGGGTGTAAAAAGAAAGGATTTTCCAAAATTCAGGGTGAATTTTGGAAACAAAGGGGATTTAAGGGGATGAAATAAATAAAAAAAGAAACAAGATTAGATAGTCTTTTCTATTCGAAATCTCATACAAGTGCTCCAGTAAAAAAATAAGTAAATACATGATTTTAGGTTTTTTTGAAATTCCTCCCCTAAGAGGGAGAAATAGGGGAACAAAGTGTGAAAATCAATATTGTTTCGGATTGCACTGAAATTCGGGAAACATGCAGATAGTCATTACGACGTTGGTTCTTTATGAGAATGGATTTTCCAAAATTTCAGCCCTGAAGGGGATGAAACCGGGGTTCAAAGTTTGTATGGAGAAACAAAATTAGATAGTCTTTTCTATTCGAAACTTCACACAAGTACTTAATAATTACTAAAATTAGTAAATAAATAATTCAATAATTGTTTCAGGTTGTTTAGAAATTCTACCCCAAAGAGGGTGAAGTGGGGTAACAAAGTCTGAAATCAATATTGTATCGGATTGCGCTGAAATTTGGCATGCAGGTAGTTAGTTATTTTGACGTAGGTATCCGCTAAAAAGGATTTTGCAAAATTCACTTTTCAAAGGGATGAAACGGGGGTTCAAAGTTTGAATAGTAATTTTATTTGAAATTTCATACAAGTACTTCTGTATATAAATAAGTAAATACGAGTTTCAGACTATGTCAAAATGCTTCCTTAAGAGGTAAACCGGGGTAACAAAGTCTTAAAATCAATATTTTTTTGGATTGCGCTGAAATTTAGAATGCAGATGGTTATTATTACGTAGGTATCCGCTCAGAAAGGATTTTCAAAAAATCCTCCCGGATACGGAACGGAGATTCAAAGTTTGTATGGTGAAGCAAGATGAGATAGTCTGTTTTATTCCAAACTTTACACATAAGTACTTTTGTAAATAAATAAGTAAGTACGTGTTGGATTTTTCGAAATGGGGTAGGTAATAATGTATGAAAATTTGGGTTTTTCGGGTTTTATAAATATGAATCCCGATTTGCCTTAGTCACGCGATAACATGAAAACGGGTGAACCGATTTGGATTTTTTAATTCATATTTGATGTCTTTAATGATAGAATCGTTTTTACATAAGAAAAGTTTTAAGTAAATAAAAGTAGTTTTTAACGCGGGCAAAGCCGCATGGCACTTCTAGTTTAGATATAATAAGATTGTTTTAAAAACTAAAAAAAGAACCGACTTCAAAGCCGCGCTTTTAATTTTCAGTACCAATTTTAAGGTGTTTATCTCCATATCTCTGGAGATACTTATCAAACCTCGATAAAATTACCATGGTACCACACTTGGTACACATCTCCTTTCTAGAAAAAATAATAATCAAAATCGGCTCATAAACGACGAAGTTATCCACGAATAAACATAAATAAATATATATACGGTCGAACTGAGAAACCTCCTCCTTTTTGAAGTCGGTTAAAAATATCAAACCAAAATCTTTCACAAAAAAATATAAAAAAAACTAAACTACACTCAAGTAGGTATCCAAGGACCTAAGTTATACTTGAACCTAACATAATGCGAGCCCTTTAAAAGCCAAACCTCCAACTACCTAGATCTAAAAGCCCTTGTAAACCTGCCCTCTCAAAGCAAGGGCCAGTAGCCCTTCGAAAGTTTTCCACTTATTTTAACGGACAGATGTTTAGCCATTAGTGTTTAACGGAAAGTTAAGCATAAAGCTTTAAAAGCAAGTGCTCTTTTACTAGAATTCCGTATTTCCGCTTGGAGTTAAGAGAAAAATTTGTCTTGTATTTAATACGGCTGTGAAGTAAATTTATTGAGGAAATTAAACCAAAGTATAGTATTTTTTTCTTTTTATGTATTAATTATTTCGTCACATAAAAAATAATAGAAATGTTTGTACTACCACAGATTATATAATAGTACTAATAATATAATGGTACTACATTTTTAACGATAATTTCATATGCGGTATTTCATATTTCCGAGGCAGTATTATTGAAAGTTACGTAAAAACTGAACCTATTCTCGTTATTATTAAAACTAACTAATTACGGGTAAATGTCTGTTGGTACCAATGATTTTATATCTTTACGGATATAGACGTGCCAATACCCACTACAAATGGTACAGAAAAATTATCTAAATCAGACTCATCGTTCAGTCATCGCATTTTTATCTTAGTTTCTTGTACTACATTGTTTTTTAAGCGACGAAAAAATAAACGAAGGAAGTTATCAAGTCGACACGTATATATTTTTTTATTTTTCTTATGTATGACCACGCATAACTTTTTACAGAGTAGTCTGATTTCGATAATTCTTTTTTTATTGGAAAGGGTATACCGACAAGGAGGTTCCATTTAAATTTTATTGTTTTCACGCTCGACTCGACACTTTCTCAAATAAAACTTAACAGTATTTATTCGTTATTGTAGGCAGTATAAAATATATGCATTCATTGCATTATAACAATAATGTAAAGTTAGTAAATAGATTTATATAATTATGTTACTAGTCAAATATAGCACATTCATATTTTAACCCTTTTAATAAAAATAATAGAAAATTAAGATTATCATCAATATTTAACTCTGCAGATAGACGTGTCTCTCCAAATTGATGCAAGATTTCCGACCTTTATATAGTACCCTTATATGTATTACCATGTGTCAAAGTCAAAGTCAAAGCATTTATTCAGTATACGGGCAAATTAAAAATTTGCACTTAAATTACATTAAACAGTAGTAGTAAATTCAATAAAAAATATTATAGATATATCAGAAATATAAATTATTGCTTTGAATTTACAAAAAAAAAAACAATTGAGCCATTCAGGTTTCATCTAGACGTCGAACATCACACTTAAAACACATGATTAAGTCCCCTGATTAATATAGGGTTAACCGTACGTACCGTACGTAGGTAACCGTACTATTACGTGCACCCGTATGTTATAAATCAGTCACATTACTGTCAAAAATATGTGAAAAAAGTATGCTCATACAGTGCTCAATGGCAAAGCATCAGCTCTGGTCGTTTATCGAAGGTTTTTAAGACAGATCTCAGCGAGACAACATTTTAAACGCCTTTTGTAGACAAAAACTTATCTTAGGTAGACATCATTGTTTTAGTACATAAAGATGTAATGATGACGGCAGACGTAAAGGTCTAATAATGGTCGCCTTGGTAGGGCTCGCTGTCTCCATTTAGGGCATAGGTGACATGCCTAGAGCGTACCCTTAACGTATCCATAATTTAATAACCAAACATGGTCATGAGAATGCGACGACTAATTCTTGTTCTGAGTGAGCTACTACTAATTACTGTTGATTTTAATTTTAAAGGCTAATAAGTAATAATATCGTTTAAAAACTAAAAAAGAACCGACGTCAATGCCGCGCTATTCATTTTCAGTACCAATTTTGAGATATTATGTTTCTTTGAAGTGTTTCACACTTTATATTTTTGTAAATTCAAAAACATGTTCCGGTGCTTTGCCAATTAAGCACCGGAACATGTTATTCCGGAGGTTGCGGGTTCAAGTCCCGTCGGTACGATGAAATTTTGGATTGTGTTTAACAATTTACAATTTTGAGATGTTTATCTCAATATCTCTGGAGATACTTATCAGACCTCAATAAAATTACCATGGTACCACACTTGGAATCTCCTTTCGAACAAAAAAATAATAATCAAAATCGGTTCATAAATGACGAAGTTATCCGCGAACAAACATAAAAAAAAAATATATATATATATATACGGTCGAATTGAGAAACCTCCTCCTTTTTTTAAAGTCGGTTAAAAAAGCTATTTTTTGCTTTAATGCGGTGCAGTTGTAAGGACGATAACTATAATTAATATTATCTAATTGTTATATTCAGTGTTTGCCTGGTAATTTATAACTACTGCACATTTTTTCATAGTAAATATAAATAAATGATTAATTGCTTAGTTAGACAAAAATAATAATGTTTTGGGAATTGGAAAATCATTAATCATGATAATTTATTGCATTACCGTACAAAAGACGGTGAAATAATGAAAATAAAGCTTTTACATTCCACCAATTTACATTGGTGTGCATTCGTGGCTACAATTTCTGAAGAGAAAGAGGCTTGGCCAATATTGTAATACAAGTATTATAAGCTTAAATAGAAGATAATTACATGTTGCACCACCTCACATAGGTTTCCACAGATGGTAGGAGCAATTATATCGATGTTCCGCCTGATTTGTTACCAAAAAGAGCTTACCACCATCAAGTAGAAAAGCTACCGTCTTGAGATTCATTCCATTTTAGGCCTACCGTGTTCACCATCTTTAACCACATCATTACTACAACCAATCCATGGGTAAGATAGTGGACAGATCAAATTTTTATATCATACTAAGAGCGCCCCGCGGCTTCGCCCGCGTTTAAATCTTTTTTTATTTACTTAAAACATCAAATTAGGATTAGCCGCTTCGGTTCACCCGTTTTCATGTTATCGCGTGACTAAGGCAATTCGGGATTCATATTTATAAAACCCGAAAAACCCAAATTTTCAGACTTTGTTACCTACCCCATTTCGAAAAATCCTACAACACGTACTTTATCTCATCTTGTTTCGCGATACAAACTTTGAATTCCCGTTCCGTATCCGGAAGGAATTTTTAGAAAATCCTTTCGCAGCGGATACCTACGTCATAATAACTATCTGCTTTCTAAATTTCAGCGCAATCCGAAACAATATTGATGTTTAGACTTTGTTACCCCAGTTTATCCTCGTAGGGTGGCATTTTGAAAAAGTCTGAAACTCGTTCTTAACTTATTTATTTACAGAAGTACTTGTGTGAAATGCCGAATAATAAATAAAATAATGTTTATTAACCCAATCAAGCTTAATACTATGTCACAGTTAACAATTTATTAATTATAATATTTATGTAACATTGTGGCTTGTTTATTGTTGGCTCTTCTTGCTCACAAAACCTATACTAGGCAATAGTGCCTGTGCTGTAGGTATATATTATGAATCAGAATAAAATTAAAATCCAAACCTTGAACCCCCGCTTCATCCTCTTATAGAGTGAATTTTGAAAAATTCTTTATACCTAAGTCAAAATAACTATCTGCATGCTAAATTTCAGCGCAATCCGAAACAATATTGATTTTAGACTTTGTTACCCCATTTCACCCTCTTCGGGGTGGAATTTAAAAAAAACCTGAAACACTTATTACTAATTTTTTTACTGAAGCACTTGTGTGAAGTTTCGGATAGAAAATACTATCTAATCTTGTTTCTCCATACAAACTTTGAACCCCATTTCACCCTCTTAAAGGGGTGAATTTTGGAAAATCCTTTCTTAGTACACCCTTACGTACTAAGACAAATATACCCTTCAATTTCAAGTCTCTACAACCACCGGTTTAGGCTGTGCGTTGTCTGTCAGTCAGTCATTCAGTCAGTCAGTCAGTCAGTCAGTCACCCATATAATTTACGTTTACTACAACTACTCGTAAGTATTTTTCCACAAACAATCACGAGTTACAACGTACATAAACTATACACAAAAATACCAAAAGAAATAGACTCAAATCAAAAAGCAGTTTAATAACACAGTAACTCTAGCTAGAATCAAATATATAAAACCTATACTACAAATAACTGTCAACGGCAGGGCAAATAAAACTGCCAATCGATTTAATAGGTGCTTCATTTTTTCCAGCACAAACCCGAATAAAAATTGCTATCCGGACACATGAGCACTTTTTGTTTTGCATGTACAAAGTATTGATTAACGCTCGCCTCTCAACGGACAGTATTCAATAAAAATAAAAAAGTGCAGTGCCTGTGGGCGTGCATTCACGATCGCTCAAACATGATATGTGAACCTACATAATATATTTAGCACGAGCTGGATTTTTTTGCCTATTATAAGAGTATGGCAGCCCGTACACACTCAATCTCGATCGCGATCTGTGATTAAAATCAAGGATCGCGATCAAGATTGAGTGTGCTCGAAGAAGATTGATGGATTGATGCATCTGATCACAAAATATCATGTAATGTTGTGGCGTGATCCCGTGATCCGTGATCGCGATTAGAACTCCCTGATTGCGATCGAGATTGAGTGTGTACGAGCTGCCTGTACTTGGTGAACTAGGCTTTTGAATGTTTTTTGAAGTGAAACGTCTTTAGGCGCACTGGAGTAAAATTTGACGGACGGTCTTTAACAATCATCATCATATTTGAACCAATTTGCACAAAACCTTGACCAATTATATACTTAAACGTTCCTCGTGAATCACTCTAGCTATTGGCAAAAACCACAAGAAAATCCGTTGCTACAGTTCAGCTCCATCATCAGACTAGCTCGATGGCACTTACATTGTCACAAAACTTTTAATGATCTAAAATTTTGCACCTCACTTACGAGGAAGTATGCTAAATTTCAGTTCAACCAATAATAATAAGGACAATCAGTTCTATTCGGAATATGATTTGTACTGCGATTAGTTTGCGTTTTATGTATTTAAATATTGTGTTTCATTATTTAACAACTTATGGATAAAAAATTCTGAAGGACTGAAACATGCATTGAGGGTGCACGTAATAGTACGGTTGGCAATCCACAAAAATAGTCAAAGCAATAAGATATGTATTTTGTTATATTTAGAATAATTATAATTGAAATTGGCTAATTATTCGGACATTGCTCATACAAACATTGCAAGATAAGTCTACCTAAATAAAAACTTGTAAATAAACTGTAATGTAAGGTAACACATCTAGTTGTACGCAGTAATTGGCGGTATCAAACAGGTAAGTGTTCCAAGGGAAGGAAGCCCATTTCCCATCAATTCGGTCACGAATGTCGGTGACCCGAAAATTAACAGTTAAACTTTTTAATGTTTTCAGCCTAGTGCTGAAACCACGGTGCGTTTGAAGTTGGACAAAAATGTGACAAAATCCTGCTTGGAGATGTTGCTGCAATTTTAGAACGATTTTTCGAATTTCAGTATGAAAAGAAGAAGAAAGAAGAAGACGTAAATAAGAGAATAATTAGAGATAGTCTTTATTGCATACGTTACTTACAACTTACTAAATGGCATTATAAGGGGTCTTATCTTGAAAAGCGATTTCATGCAGACATTTTTTGGACGACGACAATAATTTTTTAAATTAGCTCGTGGTGCTGTGCTCAATACATTCAATACAATGATGGCATGTTCAGTTGATACTGAACATGCCATGCGTGAAGGAAAAACATCGCTAAGAACCTCCAACACTATCGGCGGCTATATGCGGACACTATCTAGTGTCCGCATGGCCAGCTAACACCCTCAAGTTACCCTAAGTCACCCTCGCCAAACATGTGTTCAAGCAGCTAGCATGCTGCCATCCTCGACCGCATCATCACTTACCAATAGGTGAGATAGTAGTCAAACGATTTTTTTAAGTATGTTCGGGCATGAATATCTCCATCATATATAACTTGACAGACATTTAACGGATTTGCAAAAATGGTTTATTACGAAATTGTCTTCATTAAATATCCTATAGATGAGTATTTCCAGAGATATGGAGATAAGCACCTCAAACACAGTGCTGAATATGACTGGCGTAGCATTTGAAATATTTTTTAACCGACTTCAAAAAAGGAGGAGGTTTCTCAGTTTGACCGTATGTATGTTTTTTTTTATGTTTATTCGCGGATAACTTTGTCGTTTATGAACCGATTTTGATTATTATTTTTATGTTGGAAAGTAAATATCCCAAGTGTAGTACCATGGTAATTTTATCGAGGTCTGATTATTATCACCTGAGATATGAAGATAAACACCTCAAAATTGGTACTGAAAATTAATAGCGCGGCATTGAAGTCGGTTCTTTTTTAGTTTTTTAAACTATCTTATTTCAGTTTCTTATTAGCTATCATTCTTATTGACTCACATAAATAACATACTTACTTAATGTAGACAATTTAAAAGACTAATAAAGGTAATGAAAATAACTCCACTTGTGAAATTCGCATTTAGCGCTAACTAATACTTTTTCTATTTAACAAAAGTCGATCGGAGAATACGTATTCAATCGGTTTCGCAGAATCGAGATATAAATTGAATTCGAAAGGCTAGAAGCCATACAAGCACTACTGGGAAATTTTGACGCAAATAACTGGGCGTAGAAATGTGAGGCTTCACAAAATATAATATACTAGCTGTGCCCGCGACTTCGTCCGCGTGGAATGTCTTTGGGTAGCATTTACTAATACGACACATACGAATCCCAACTACACCGCACCGTACCAGGCCACGCTAATCCCCCTTTCCCCTCCCTTCACATACCCTACCCTCCCCCTTCCCTTCACTTCCACCTCCCTTCCCCCTACCCCACTTCCCCCTCCCCTTCTCCTCCCCCTTACCCATCCCCTCACTTACCCTACCCTCCCCTCCCTCTTCCCCTCACTTCCACTCTCCCTAACCTCCCCATCCACTCCCCCTACCCTGCCTTCCCCCTTCCTCTCACTTCCACTCCCCCTAACCTACCCCTCCACTCCCCATATGCTCCCCTCCCCCTTCCCCTAACTTCCACTACCCTAACCTCCCCCTACTCCCCTACCCTCCCCCTCCACTCTCCCTACCCTCCGCCTCCATTCCCCCTGCCCTCCCCATCCACTCTCCCTAGCCTCCCTTTCCACTCCCCATGCCCTTCTCACCACTCTCCTTACCCTCCCCCTCCACTCCACTTACCCTCCCCCTTCACTCTACCTCCCCACCACATCTCCTCCCCCTCCCCTCCCCTCCCAAACTTTTACAAACTTTGTATGTTATATTTATTTATATCGAATCAACAGTCTAAAAAATAAGTTTCAAGCTTCCAGCTCTAAAAATGACAATTCTTCCATACAACATTTCATCCCCCCTTTCAGCCCCTTACGACCCTTGTTTCGCATTAAAATCAATTCAATTCATTTATTTTTTAAATAAGTACACAAGTTACACTGATGAACATCAATAATATCATACAAACAAACAATAATATAAAATATAAAAATATAATCATCGCTTAAGTAACAAATAAACAATAAATAAACAAGTAAAATAATTATAATTATAAATGATCTTGCCATGATTTTCTGTCCGCGAGGAAATCGTCAATTTTGTAATATGCTTTATCCATGAATAAACTTGTTATAGTGTTTTTAAATTGATTTTCACGAAGATTAACTATATGATCAGGTAAAATATTGTAAAACCTCACACAGTTGCTTACCAACGATTTATTTACCTTAGTCAATGTAGTCCTAGATACAACTATCTTATTTTTATGACTAGTATCATGGTTGTGCACTTTTCTGGCTAAAAAGTAGCTAAAGAGAGTAGCCTATGTCCTTTCTCAGGCTCTAGACTATCTGTGTACCAAATATCAGTGAAATCGGTTCAGTAGTTTAGGCGTGAAAGTGAGATAGACAGACAGAGTTACTTTCGCATTTATAATAGTAGTAAAGAGTAAGGATTTCCCAATAGACGTTGAAGCACAGAAATATTACTTATAGAATAGAATAGAATAGAATACGCTTTATTGCACTTATTAAATAAAGTAATTAATGATAAAAGGAACACTTAACTAGAGTACAATCGGCGGCCTTATCACTAAGCAGCGATCTCTTCCAGGCAACCGTGGGTTGATAAGAGACACAATAGACACTAATTATGAGTGGTAGGAGTGCAAACGTAGTTTTTTGAACTAATTATGACAAAATCCATAAAATACAGAAAAATATGTATGTGTAAATACCTCTAATGATATACCTACTTAAACCTTACATAATATATAGGATATATGTACACACATATATATATATTTATATACACAAATATATAGGTACACAATTACACACACATATAAATATATAAAATATAAATATATATGTATAAATATATATACTTACAGTAATCGTATAATAGTTAAACGTTACAGATAGAAAACGACAGCGTCAATAAAATTATCACTATTAGCACTGGGACAGATAGAAGTTTTTGACACGGTTTTAAAATATGTTTAAAGGAGTAGATGTAGAATTTTATATTTTATGCATACTTATTTATACATTACTTATACATACATACATACATAAAATCACGTATCTTTCCCGTTGGGGTAGGCAGAGACAACTTCTTTCTACATGCCACGATCCTGACATACCTCTTTCGCCTCTTTTCATGAGCGGCTTCATATATGTTCGCTGGTTATAGTAATTTTGATTTAGCCTTTCTTTAACATCTAAAGTCATAAGATAAATCGTATTATAATCATACATAAAATAAATCATAATTAGGAAATAAGAAAAAGTAAACGTATGTCCCTTGCAAAATTTGAATTTCCGATATAGTCGATATACATCGGATTATATATATTAATATATATATATATTAACTGATGTTTGCGTTTATAATATTGATGTTACAAAAATAATATCGTTTAAAAACTAAAAAAGAACCGACTTCAATGTTCATTTTCAGTAGCAATTTTGAGATTTTTATCTCAATATCTCTGGAGATACTTATCAGACCTCAATAAAATTACTATGGTACCACACTTGGGATATCTCCTTTCTAACAAAAAAAGAATAATCAAAATCGGTGCATACACGACGAAGTTATCCCCGAACAAACATAAAAAAAAAAAAATATATATATACGGTCGAATTGAGAAACCTCCTCCTTTTTTTAAGTCGGTTAAAATATTCAAGTAATTAAGGTAATTAAAATTAAAGTTATTATTGTAATTAAAGTGGTATAAAATATCTTTTTTATATGTTAGCGCTTGACCACTATTTCACCTAGTAAGTGCCGATGCGGTTGAGGATTGTGGCATGCTAGGTCTAGAATAGGAACTGGCTCTCAAGGATAGCTGCCGGAACATATTAGATGTTTTGGCGACAAATTTTCTAACTTGAGGCTAGCTAGGCGGACACAAGATAGTGTCCTACCACTAGCGCGAGTTGGGGGTTTCTCAACGATATTTTTCCTTCACCGGAGGCATAGAAAAGATGATAATACTACGTATAGAACGGACACTCTGTTCCCTCCATCAATTCCGGGCTTCCTCACCCCGCCACCGACTCTGGAGCTGTCGAGGAGCTGCGCTGAGCAAGGACGCCACACGCGTACGACTATAGAACAATTACTACTCACGGAGAGAAGAACATCAACTTCATACATTTATGTTGGGACCAGTAGACACTGGAGGTTCAAATTTACGTAGGTTCTTATTACGTAGGTATATAATAAACACTTAATTATATTAGTATACCTACCTACATGTTCGTATTCTAGAATTCATTTTCATAAATGAAACAACGATATATATACTCGTGCGTAAATAACGCTTAATTTGTAAAATATTAAAAAAAACTTTCACGTTTAAACATTTTTATAACACAGCAATTGGGAACTTGATGTTGGTACGTAGTATTTATATTATCTTTACTTGATGTCGCTCTAACGTGCGAGCAAGACACACGACATTGTTTCGTACAGCTCTGGCTGGCCGCCAACACAGAATAAAAAATAGTTACTGTGGTGCAGTTTGTTCCATGCAAGTCGACTGGACCTGGAGATGATGGTTTACGAAATAGCGACTAATATTTTTAGTGTTAAAAACTTTTTGGGTAAGTGTACAAAAAAAATTCATACGGTCAGTACGTAGTACGTATTTACGAAGTAACTATTATATAATCTGTGATACGGTGATTACGGGCGACAACCTTAGACATCACGCACACAAATACACGTATAGAAAAACGACCCGTTTGTAGTGTCGGTGTCACAGTGTCGGTCGTTAAAACGCTAGTTTGTATGGAGATTTAGCGAGTGTCCGGGGTGTGCCGGAGGGCCCAAAGCCCACATAATTTTATTTATAAAAAAAATACGTTTCTGCACGGCGGGGATCGAACTCGATAACTCTGGCGTCAAAACCGACCATTCTCCCACTACACCACATGGCCCCTCAAACAAAAATTAAAAATATTAATTTCTATAATTTCACCAAGTCACTACTTTACTTCTCTTTCGTCCCATAGCGTGCCACCATCCCATATCTGTCGCAGTGTCACCACCGACGACGGAACGTGAGCCCCTACGTTAGGCTGTCCGCACACGAGCTACCGACCTCAACCACAAAACGCCGCCAACGACCTATTGCCGGTAGTTTTCACACGTTTTATATGGACTCTCCGCACACGGTTGACGCTGGTTATCGCCACTCGCTTACTCACTTTAGCCGCTTCATGTGACGAGGTTTGGGGTTGTCGCATGTAGCCCGCGTGCAACCAGACTTGCGTTACGTTTACGTTAACATTGGGGGAACCGATTCCAAACTTGTGTTTAACTTAATACCTTTAACGGCTTTAGTTTTGTGTTGCTTTTAGCCAAATTTTGTTTCATCGAAAGTGTTAGTGAAACTGTTTGGTACGAAATAATGATTTGTATACATAATAGTTGTTACAGATACGGACACACCGCGGCGTCTTGCGTGCGCGATCTAGGCGAAGACCAGATAGCGCAGTAGTATTTGTACCGACTGGTTGACACCAAACGCGATTAGAAAACAATTGAAAAGTACTGAGATCGCTCCTGCAGAACGCAGAACGCCGCGGTGTGGCGGTCTGGTTGTCCGATTGAAAAAAGGTGATGGGGGAATAAGTTCGTGCAGTTACGCGGCACACTCTCCGAAATGTATTCGATAAAAAAACCGATAAACTAGCAACTCTGCGTTGATGCTTTATGCTTTGGAGTCTTCTGCTTATGAGCACGTACTTCTTGATTAGCTTCATAGCTCTTCGCTCCAATGCCTCCAGTTGGTATTTAGCCGAACCGTCCCTGAGGTGAAAACAGTACAAGCACAAAATCCGATCATGTATAAAGATACATGATCGGATTTTGTGCTTGATACAGATTGAGCATCTGTCTGTATTTGCTCGTCCTTGTGAATCGGTCCTTGGGAATTACGGTCAAACAGTTAAACCGATTTAGTTGAACATTTGCTAAGTTATAGCAAATATGATATAATATTTCTAACGTCAGCGATGCCTCGAGGCGTAACTAGTAAATATATTTGCTTGTCAAAACTAATATTATTATAAAATTTAAAATTTAATTATTATATAATTAGGAAAGATTTGTTTGTTTGTTTGTAACAATTACTGCATCGATCTTAAAAATTCTTTCACTGATGGAAATTTACATTATCAGCAAGTAACATACGCAATATTTTATCCCCGTATTCTCACGGGTACGAAAACTACGTGGGTGAAACCGCGGGGCTGCCAGTATATAAGTAATAATCCTTCATACATTATAGTTCCTGTTTTGAAACCCTAAGAAGCTCCCGAAACATCCCCTTCAATCAAGCACGATGTAAGGCAAGGGTAACAAATTAAATTAAAGTTTACGTAGCAGTTTTACAGCACCCAGTTTAGTTTATAGTTATGTTTACCATGCTTATTTAGTTAAAGTAGGGCGCAGTTTTGATATTTGTTGATAAATAGTTGGGAATTGATTCGGGATTTTGATTGGTTTGCTTAGGTTCATTAGGTAGTACATTTAGCTTGTGGGGATATACATTGTAAATAAATGAACAGGAAAGTAATCGGTTTAGCTGACAAGGAAAGGATCATCATCAGAAAAGCAATAACACAGGTGGTAGGAGCATTATATCGATGTTTCGCCTGATTTGCTGCTAAACAGTAGCTCACCACCATGAAGGAGAAAATTTGCAGCTGTTCTGGCTAAAATCTATGTTCCGGCAGCACACAGCCCTTGAGAGTCAGCCCATTTTAGTCCTAGCGTGTTCACAATCCTAGACCACATCATCGTTTATCACTGTTTTGGCTATTGGATGGGTGACTGAGTGGCATTTACAACATAGCGCTACCGTTGTTCTGGGGATACGGTGAAAAATAGAACCGACTTCAAACGTCGCGCTTGTCATTTGCAGTACAAATTTTGAGGTGCTTATCTTCATATCTCTAGAGATACTGAACATATCTTTATGACATTTAAATGGAACCATATGTAAAGTTCAAATAAAAATAAAAAAACAAATCGGTTCAGGCGTCTTCGAGTAATCGGTGAACATATATATACATACAGATAATACATACATAAATACATACACTCGAACATAGAACCTCCTCGTTTTTTGACGGTAAGTAAATAAATAAAAAATGTGTTGTATTATATATAAGCTGCGGTGAATATTGAATAGATAGAACAAAACCATTAGGCGATTTAAACATCTTTTAAATACTAATCCTAAAAGCAACATATTTATCACAACATGTGGTCAAAATTCTTAAAATCTCTTCTAGAATGTAGCATCTTTGTATATAATCCTTTTTAAGCACTTTGTAAGTAACCAAGCGCTTCTCTGATCCTTTTCCTAGGAAATGTATTCCAGCGCTTCAAGCACTGTATTCAAAACCACGAAACACACTTCTCATTAGCGAGTTCGCGTGATTTTAATATATAAAAGCGCTGAGCGTTGGGTGGCAATTAGACGGAATTGCTTCCTAGGTGGCAGTCGACGACGATCGCTAGTAGAGGAGTCATGCTTGTTGGGGCAAAGTTACGAGTTTTTAGTGCACACACTTACACACACTTACACACGTACACTTTTACTTCTGCAACAACTATCTTTGATCTTTCGCGAAATGTTAGACGATGGGAGGTGGCGGAGTAGACTAGACACATTTTAATTTAAAAGGATCCAACAACAACAGACTGTTTATAGACTGTTATGAGTAGAAGGAGCTAAGAAGGTTTTAATCTTCGCAGAGGTTTGACAAGCCAAGCTGAAAAAAATAGAAAATACAATTGAAATCCATTGGAGATAAAAATAAAGATAGAATTTTTATTTACACCGCTGTAAATCACAGCCTAGTCGATTCGATGGTCGATCTAAATTCTCAGACTAAAGTCAACAACAGAATTGCCAACCAACTTCACACTTGTATTGCTGCTTTGGCAGAATTAGGGACATTAATGCACTGCGCTTGTTACTTGCATCTATCAGATTTACCTCTTAGAGCTGTGTAATATATCATAATGGTTACGATATCCCCTCTACAAACTGCGTAGTCGACGGCGGAACTGCAAATTTACATATTTTTATTGTGGCGCGATGGGATTGTGGACGAATTAAATAAATGTATGTTTGATTTAGTGTATATACGGTTATGGGAAGGCGCACGGAGTGTCTTGTTTATGTGACAGGCTACAGGAAAGAATGAAAATTAAGCCATTATAATGTTAATAAGGCATTATTACCGGGTGCATATGAAATTACATTTCCTGGTAGGTTGCAATGTACGAATATCTTCAACTTTTGCAGGTGTTTATAAGTTACATTATCGTGCCTTTCAAGGTATTTAGATTGAATGCATTCTAAAGATAAAAAGACTTCATTTCTCGTCTATTTATAGCAAGCAGTTTGCGTTATCGTTGCAGTTCCGATCTTACTTTCAAGATCAGTAGGTACTAGGAAAACAGCATGACAGTTGGTCATAGATTGCCAAGAAGGGGAACAGATGGGCATAAAGCAGAGGGCTTGTTTAGTCTGTCCCTTGCTGTCCTTGAATTAACTTCAAGACAGTTCGTATCAGAAAGCTGAGAGTCGCTTGAAGGTCTCTTCATTATAAATGATTGTTGTACTAGAACAAACTGAGATTTACAATAAGCATCATGTTAATTGTAGAACAAAAACTACTTAATCGAATCTTTATTTAAAAATATTTACATTTTTGGCATAAAAATAAATACTTAACCTTACATTTATCTTCACAGTAATCAGGTAACAACTAATCTTAAAAATCTATGTAAATACAAATATACTCTTACATGTGGTAGGAGCATTATATCAATTTTCTGCCTGGCTTACTAACAAATAAACTGGCCAAGTGCAAGTCGGACTCGCACTCGTAGGGTTCCGTAACACAGTAGAGTATTCTATAACTTAGATTTTTCGCAACTACAAAATTAACTTTGTTTTTCATAGTGTTTGTATGAAAAACAAAGTTATCTTTGCGGTCGCCATATCTCTAAAACTGCTGACTTTATCTCGTTCAAACCAATTTTCGTTGATAGTTTTTATTGAGATCTATAGCATATATTTTTTTTAGATTTTTCACTCCCATACTTTAAAAGTTAGAGGGGGGGGGTCACACATTTTACCACTTTAGGCGCGCCTATCTTTCAAATGATTGACTTTGAGAAAAAATGATTTTAGAAACCTCAATATAATTTTTAAAGACCTATCCATAGACACCCCACACGTATAGGTTTAGAATTTTTTTTTTTGTTTCAGTTCTATGTATGGGATGCCCCCCCTTAAACTTTTATATTTTTTATTTTTGTTTAAAAATCGGAAAGCGGTTCACAGAATACATCTACCTACCAAGTTTCAATTCTGTAGTCCTAACAGTTTCGGAATTAAATGGCTATGACATACGGACGGACAGACAGACAGACAGACAGACATGACGATCTATAAGGGTTCCGTTTTTTGCCATTCCGCTACGGAACCCTAAAAAGTAGCTTACACACAAGGAGAAAATCTGTCGACGTAACCTAACGATGTTCTGACAGCACATAGCCCTTGAGAATTAGAGTATTCTAGGGCTAGCGTGCTCGCTATTCTGAACCACATCGTCGCCCACCACCAAGTGAGATAGCGGTCAAATGCTAGCTAATAAGGTATAAAAAAAATGTTGAAACTGACAATGAAAGCTGCAGCTGCATTAATTTAGATGTTCGCGCAGATACCAGCCGATTAAGTTGTCTGTCTTCGCTCCACCATCGCAAGCCTATCACTGGATAGACTGAGGCTGTTGACTTGAGATGCGCGACTTTAGAGCTAATTGCTTTTAGTGGTAGATAGTATTAGACCTGGCCAACAGTAGCTCAGAACAAGGATAGAAAAGAATAGAATGATTCTTTATTGTACACCAAAATAAAACAGACAGAAAATATTTTAAAACGAATCAATGGTCAATTACCAGATAACCTATAGATGGACAAGATTTCATATATATGTAAAAGGATAGTGCGTAGTAGATGAGAAGAGGATAAGTAAATGAGAGTGAAATTGATGATGATTTTTAATGGTAACGGACTTTTGCTTGCCCGTCTGTGATGGAGCCACCGCTATGGCAGTTCTTCAGCTGTGATAGAACCAGTGAAATACATGGCAAAGCGTGTCTCAAGATACACACATCAATTCTTCAGCATCTCTTTTGTAATTTACAATACGGCTCCACGTTTTACTTAAATACTAGTGTTCTACAGCTAAAAAAATATAACAATCAAAAAAACTACTTACCATCAAATCAATAATTTGATTTCTAAATAATAAACAACAACAAGAAATTGTTACTTTGTATAATATGTAAATAAGGTGAAATTGAAACGACTGCTCACTTTACCTCCATTCTTTATCTATTTCTGTTCTTTTTTAGGGTTCCGTACCCAAAGGGTAAAACGGGACCCTATTACTTAGACTCCGCTGTCTGTCTGTCTGTCTGTCTGTCTGTCTGTCTGTCCGTCTGTCACCAGGCTATAGCTCATTAACTGTGATAGTTAGACAGTTGAAATTTTCACAGATGGTGTATTTATGTTGCCGCTAGAACAACAAATACTAAAAACAAAATAAAGTTAAAAATTAAAATGTGTTTTTAAACGCCATCTATCCAATTAGTTTCGGCAAAATGACATAGATGGCGCTAGTAAACGAGCCCCGTCTTTCTAGATCGCGACCAAACCGAATATTCTTGGTAATATGAATTAATCAAATATAATTATGAGGTTAAAACTCTGTTATGTTTCGTATTGTACGGAACCCTCCCTAAGTGTGCGATAAGAGACGCGATGCTGACTCGCACTTGGCCAGTTTTTTTTCTACATCACTACATGATAAATAGCAATAAAAACCGCTTCTACCTATCACCAAACCCTCAACCCAAACCGAATTTGATGTATTTCCAACCTGAATGTTCGAGCTTAGAATTTAACGCAGTGTTGGTTTTCGGCGAGCGCTTGTAATCAAATACTGCTACTACACGGCTACCTGAACTCACTAAAATAGCAAACAAAAATAATCCTTAACATTTATGCATTAAGATACAGGTTTTGTGGCAAAATTTGTTATTTTCATTTAACGCAGCGGTTCGATGTACGAGATTGGAAAATGCACTCGATGTGCGTAATTGTTTTTGATGTCGTGATTGTATTTTATGCATCCATTTTACTTTTAAATGTAATAGTACCTACATGAATCAACACTGGGAAAACCTATTGAAGTCAAATTTATGTTCAGTCGATGGTCTGATCTAGACACCACTCACACGACAATCTCATACTTGCGGTATTAGGCTTGACGGTGTCGTAAGAGTCACGTAGACTGTCATACCTGGTTCAGATCAGGCGAATTTTTAACGGATTTCCTAAAAAAGGAGGAGTTCTCAATTCAACTGTTTTTTTTCTTTTTGTTTTAATATATTTGTTACCTCAGAACTCCATCAAATCTTAACCGATTTGAATTTTTTTTTGTTTGAGAGATCATGCCCTCTCTTTTGGTCCTATTAAAATTTTACCGAGATCTGACAATTATATCCGGAAATATGGAGATCAACAATGTAAGCAAATTTGTATACTTTGATGACATGCTTATAACTACTTATTTAAATATTTTAACTAGCTACTTTGACTATCGCGGCATGTGAAGTCAATTTTTACCGTTTTGTTAAAAATCTTAAGTAGTTAGTTAAAAGTTAGTAAAATCTTAAAATACAGTGCCACAAGTATAACTTGGCGGTGGTGGTTTTTGAAACTAATTCTTTTAATTGAAACTGTGAGTTTGACGTTTGAGAGATTACCGCGACATTATTGTTGATAAATCTGCTACATTAAAATAGTTCAATAATGCCAAAAGTAATTGAAGTGGTTTAAGAGAAACTGTTATCAAAGTACAAAGTAAAAGCACAGTGGCGCACAGGCACGCCAAGTTATATTTGCCGGACTGTACGTTGTTCAACTTCCTAGGGATTTGCTGTAACTCGTATCATACGATACGAGTTACAGCAAATACTCATTCGATACTTTTCTATCAATTAAATCGTACTTAATTAGCCAATCAAAAAGCTTAATTCTAAAGCTGTTTATCGCCTTATAATGCCAGCTTAAATATTCTTTGAGACAAATAATGGAGTATCGAGATGAGTACTTTTAATCGGTTCCTACTCAGTATCGATTAAATCATGCTTGATTAGCCAATCAAATAGCTTAATACTAGACCTTTTTATCGCTCTTTAATGCCAGCCTTAATATTCTTCCTAAACAAATAATTCAGTAATGAGACGAGTACTTTTAGTCGGTACCTACTCAGTATCTATTGCAAAGTATCGATACTTTGAGGACTTAGAATCGAAAGAAAAGTACGTCCCTAGGAAGTTGAATAACAAAAATCGGCTGTTATGAACTCGGCATTAGACAATTCTATGGACTTATGAATAGAAAGTAATTACACTAACTATAGACGTTATTTTGTGCCAATATGTTCTTGAGTAAAGAAACAGTGAAACCAAACCATTTTGACTAATGTAAGGACATAACAATGTAAAGCGCAAGTGCAAAGCATAAAGCCTTGGCATAGTAGTGCAGATTATTCAGAGATTTTACACAATGTTATTATTCCCTGCACTGCACCCTATACATTAAAACATATTACATTCTAAGTCTAATATATCCTGTAAGTTTTTAAACGCTTTACCATTTCAGAGCTAAATAACTGACAAAGTGTTGGTTAAAATCCTTCAATACCCATCACTCAGAGTGATAATTCCAACCTGCCTTTTCCATTCTATTTCCATTTAAGTTACCATAGAATATACAGAAGGTAACGCAAGAGAGGTGCAAAGGTAGAGTACATTAATATTTAAACTCGTAATAGTCCAGTCGGTACCTAGAACCTAGAGCAGTCTTGATAGAGAATACTAAATGTATTTACTCACTCCGCTGAAGTTTTATGAATTTCATGCTGTAACTTTGTGTGTTGTAATATTTAAAGCTTTTACATTTACGAAATATGAGACAATTTGTACTCTACCTCTATTCATTGTTTGATCTGACAGAAAAGCACTTGACAGCTATCTCTACTGATGTTAACTGAAGATGCGGTCTAAGATGAAATCGTGCTTTTCTGGAATTGGAAGAGGGCATTGATCGCAACTATCCCGACCCGTCTTCCATTTAGTGGTATTTTTAACCAACGAAAAAACAATGGGAGGTTCTCAATTTGAAGTGTTTTTTTTTATGTATGACCTCGTATAACTGTTTATTGGATTGTCTAAAGACGATTGTTGTAGTGCTCAAATGTGGAACATTACGTTGTAGTTTAAAAGGCTGCCTAGAATCTATACAACAAATTTTATGCACACATAATATTCAACAGTTGTGAGCAGCATTTTACCTGATATTAAGTTAAGATGTGATCGACGATTTAGCATACTTGTCTAGAAGATACCAGTTCACCTATGATTTAAAGACCTTTGGATTCATATTGTCATATGTCAAACATAGACTGTGAGACGTAGTGCAACCATAACGAGCCATCTATCGAACTCGCATCATCACACCAGTGGCAGTCTCTACATTGGTAGCGATGCGTCCTGTCATTGCAAAAGTCTACTAGAACGTGATTCAGTTGTATATTTGCATCCTTTTCATTAGCTTTTTATTAGCTTCACCTGTATGTTTGTATGTTTGTAACCGACTTCTTTGGGCGCAATTTTGACCCACTTTAAACGGCCAGATTTCGTTCAAACTTTGTAGATTTATCGAGGACCGATGACAATACACTAATTTGATAAAAAATATTCCATTTTTCAACTAAAAAGTAGAAAATAAATAATAAATTGTTAAACACAACATGTTCCGGTGCTTTGCCAATTAAGCTTAATTGGCAAAGCACCGGAACATGTTATTCCGGAGGTTGCGGGTTCAAGTCCCGTTGGTACGATTAAATTTTGGATTGTGTTTAACAATTTACAAAAATATTAAGTGTGTAACACTTCAAAGAAACATCATATTAAATAAATAATAGTTTAAAAAAACTAAAAAACACGCTTGTTATAGAAAACCGAACTTAAAAATAGAAAATAAGTTTTAATAAACTTAAATTAAGAATAGTGTTAAAAATTTCAATAATAATTATTTAATAATAGTGTAAATAAAAAAAATATTTTATTTTTAAAACAGCGTGGGGTGCTTTTAAGATATTATCAAAATGATAATCACTCTACTCATATCTGTCAATAAAATATTTATAACTATTGACACCATGCACCTCACGCTTTTTTTTAAATATTTTTTTTATTCACTCTATTATTGATTTAAATTTATTGAACTTTTTTTTCTTATCGACGACTATCGGTCAAAATTCATCGCTATTTATGTAAAGACTACCGACCCAGAACATGACGAACCAATCGGCAACATTTCTTTGTACCCGTTTTTACCCGCGTAGACATCGTTTCCGTGTGAATATCAGAATAATAAACTGGCCAAGTGCGAGTCAGACTCGCAGACGTAGGGTTCCGATTAAACAACATTTTCCGGAAAAATTAAGTATCTACATAGTTTTAACATCGATATATATAAATACCGTGTCAATACTAAACATGCTTATTTACTACAACGCCATCTAACGAATGTCGAACGAACTTCTAACACCCACCATGTGAACGTTAACACAAAGGTCAGTGACCTTTTTGTTGGTTACCATCGTTCATAGATGGCGCTATAGTAAAACTAGTTTTTTGTATGGGGACCCCTGTAATTTTTAACTTTGTTCTGTTTTTAGTATTTGTTGTTATAGCGGCAACAGAAATACATCATCTGTGAAAATTTCAACCAGACGGTTGAACTATCACGGTTCATGAGATACAGCCTGGTGACAGACGGACAGACAGACAGAAAGACAGACAGACGGACAGCGGAGTCTCAGTAATAGGGTTCCGTTGGTATCCTTTGGGTTCGGAAACCTAAAAACTACCCTATGTGGTATTCCAGGGTCTAGGCTATCTACATACTAAATTTCAGCTCAATCGGTGGAGTAGTTTTAGCGTGAAAAATTAACAAACATACATACACATTTTCGCTTTTATAATATTAGTATGATCTACAGACTAACTGTGATAATCATAACAAGAAGTTCTCGACTAGGTAAACGTGCGAGCTGAATATAAGCGCCTTGCGAGTTACACAAACACAAACCTCAATAATGTTGGAGTAGCCCGAGCAAAGCCGATGTGCATAAATGTTTGATCAGGTAATAGGTTCAATCGTACCGCACAGATAGTTGGTTATACGTACTAGCAGGCTTGTATGTAGATATTAGTCGAGTCTGTAATTATAGTTAGATAATGATAGTAATGTGTTTTTTTAATATATCTTATAGGCTAGCGTTTAACCACTATCTCACATGTTGGTAAGTGATGATGCGGTCGAATATGGTAAGCACGCTAGGCCTGGAATGGAAACTGGCTCTCAAGGATAGCTGCCGGAACACATTAGATGTTATGGCGACAGATTTTTCTAAGTTGAGGGTGGTAGCTGGCCAGGCGAACACTAGATAGTGTCCTACCACCATGCGGGGGTTGTTGGTTTCTTAACGATGTTTTTCCTACACCGGAGGGCAACTTTGAAAAGCGCACATACATTTTTCGATAGAAAAATCCACTAGTGCACCGCGGGGATTGAGATCGGTACCACTGCATCAAAGCCGACCGTTCTCTCGATAGCGCCACCGGGCCCTCTAAAAAGCGTGTAGTTCTTTTTTACCCTCGACACAAAAAGACGGGTGTTATGAGATAGACGTGTAGGTATATCTGTTTGATTGTGAATAGCGAGTGAATAGGTATCTTGTAGCCAAGCGTGCTACATCGTCGACCACATCGTCACTTAACATCAGGTGAGATAGTAGACAAACGCTTGACTATAACGAATAAAATCAAAAAATAATAATAATAATAATAATCCCATTTTGATTTAGTTTTTTGATTGTTGGATAGATGTCTCAATCGAGAGTGTTCTTAGGTTCGTATCAAAAAAATAATTAGAAAGGAAATACAAAATTTGATTAACTTCACACTTTTATAATTCTAATTCTATATATCTATATGTACCTATAAAAGAAAGTCGTGTTAGTTACTACACTTATAACTCAAGAACGGCTGGCGCAATTTTTATTATTTTTGTATTTTTGGAATTGTCTTTGTCAGGAATAGGATAATAAGTATTAAAAACAATAAATAATTGACCTAAAAACATTATATGAGAAAAAATGTTTTCCCAAATTTTCCTGGGTTTCAAAACTGCCCATCATTTGATGTTCAATTGTTTATCCCGTCGTTTTTTTTTTTTTTTTGTTTCTTTATGGCTCCACACGATTAGTGTATTTAGCCAGTGTCAAGTATTTAAATTTTTCAAGTTTTTATGAATGTTAGTCGTAGAGATGGGTCAAAGTCACATTTCAGGTCAGTTGTCAAGTAAAAGTCTAGTCTAAGTCATATCTTCAGTAAAGATGTGGTGTTTACTGAAGATTTTCAGTGGAATTTTGGTGAGAACGCAAATAGCATGTTTTTCAACATTGTGCTGTTTCCCTACACTCGCACACATTCACCGGCACTTAATGGTTAATAATCCACATTTATTACATATTAACTCGCGGAAGAACACAAGTTTTAGGAAAGAATACAATGAGATCACACACACTTTTCCACGTTCCCGCCAAAACTCCTATCCCGTCGTTACGATAAACCGCATTATCGCATATTTTTTTGTATAATTATGGCTCCACACGATTTAGTTTATTTATTTAGTGTATTTAGCCAGTGTCACGTATAAAAATTCTTCAATTGTGAATTCAATTCATGTAGATTTTAAAAATGTCAAATACTATCAGTAATGACAATTGTTTGACATATTTATTGATTGTCAAATATGCGTGCCAAATATATGTATGCTATAACTTATCCATAACAAAAATTCCTTATAAAAATTGTCTTGCTGACACGGGGTTGAAGTACTTGATTATTGTATTTTTATTGAATTTTTATTCGTTATCTGTATTGCCATAATATATTAATAAACTTAAATATCTCTATTGTATTCATTTATTACGTTCATAAACGCCTAAATTGAGTTCATCTAAAAGGTAATACGACATTCATTGTCTGTTAGCTGGTACGAAGTTCGCCTGGCCAGCTAGTTTCTTATAAAAATGTATAGACACAAGAATTTAAAAGAAGCCCACAGCAGAACGTCAGTGCAGATCTTATCTCAGCTACACTGATGATAAGATCATTTAAAAAACTAAATACAACCGACTTCACTGCCACGCTATTAATTTTCAGTACCAATTTTGATGTGTTTATCTCCATATCTCTGGAGATGCTCATCAGACCTCGATAAAATTACCATGGTACTACACTTGGGATATCTTCTTTCTAACAAAAAAAGAATAATCAAAATCGGTTCATAAACGACGAAGTTATCCGCGAACAAAGATAAAGAAAAAAAACATATATACGGTTGAATTGAGAAACGTCCTCCTTAATTTGAAGTCGGTTAAAAATATACCTAGATAACAGAGCTTAGAAACATGAGCAATACTTGACCTAAATAGTATTAGCAAAGGTAGAGTGAAACCGAGTCGATTGTCCGCTGAGTCACGCCACTTATCGCCACGTATGGCGGAAATTTTATCACCAGTTATGTCGGTCAAATCTGTTCCGGTAAAATAATACATAATGTAGGTAATCAAATATATTTAAAAAATATTGGGATAAATAAAAAATAAACTGGCCAAGTGCAAGTCGGACTCGCACTCGTAGGGTTCCGTAACACAGTCAAGTATTCCATAACTATGATTTTTCGCAACTACATAATTAACTTTGTTTTTCATAGTGTTTGTATGAAAAACAAAGTTATCTTTGCGGTCGCCATATCTCAAAAACTGCTGACTGTATCTCGTTCAAACCAATTTTCGTTGTTAGTTTTTATTGAGATCTACAGTATATATTTTTTTTAGATTTTTCACTCCCATACTTTAAAAGTTAGAGGGGGGGGGGGGGGGGGAGGACACACATTTTACCACTTTAGACGCACCTGTCTTTCAAATGATTGACTTTGAGAAAAAATGATTTTAGGAACCTCAATTTTTCATGTCATTTTTGAAGACCTATATATGTCTATATATCATACATGGAACTGAAACAAAAAAATAAATTTTCTGCAAACCTATCCGTGTGGGGTGTCTATGGATTGGTCTTCAAAAATGTCATTGAGGTTTCTAAAATCATTTTTTCTCAATGTCAATCATTTGCAAGATAGGCGTGTCTAAAGTATGGGAGTGAAAATTCTAAAAAAAATATATGCTGTAGATCTCAATAAAAACTAACAAAGAAAATTGGTTTGAAAGAGATACAGTTAGCAGTTCCAGAGATATGGCGACCGCAAAGATAACTTTGTTTTTCATACAAACACTATAAAAAACAAAGTTAATTTTGTAGTTGCGAAAAATCGTAGTTATGGAATACTTAACTGTGTTACGGAACCCTACGAGTGCGAGTCCGACTTGCACTTGGCCAGTTTATTCGGTTATCCCAAGAAGTAAATTAATCTGCAGCCGTTTGGTATTATTTATCAAAATCGATTGAAAATGTAATGTTAATTTTAAAACTTACATAGTAAATTGTTTAAATACTTAGTAGATCTAATGTTGTCATCTCGCATGTCTAGTTTTATAGTAAATGCCTGTTTTAAATGTTATATAAGTTTATAAGCTTGAAAAACATGTTATATATATACATATATATATATAAATAATATATATATTTATCATAGTTTTTATACTCCTAGGTTCATTAATGACACTAGTACGTATAATATTAATAAATGACCACTAAAACATTAAAAATAAAAAAAATACTGTCTCAACCTGTCTTCTCAACTGACTGGCTTGCACAAAACATGAGAGTATCCAGTGAAATTACATGTGTGTGAATGTGAACACTTAACGCCTTTATTTATCTATTACTACAATGTATGTACTATCACGGGGAAAGCTTTAAGAGCACTACTTCCGTCCCGTTTTCAACCAAATTTCTACGAACGAGTATGTTCTCAATTCGTATTTGTTTTATTTTTGTATACCTATATGTTACGCGATTACTCTATCAATTATGAACAGATTCAAATCATAGTTATTTTAATTAGTAAGGCACATTTTCAAGGTAGTTCCATTGTAATTTTATCAAGTATCTCCAGAGAATTAAGATAAACGTCTCAAACTTGCTACTGAAACTAACTCGCACGGCATGGAAGTTGGTTGTTTTAGTTTTTGAACTATCTTTATCATTACCATCGTGATTCCCGCTACTGTCAGCATGCTCATCCGTACATAATGGAAACGTGGTCGTCACATACAACTCATTTTACCCTCGTACCTATAAGTTGTGGAATGATCTCCGTTTGAAAATTTATCCAGAAATGTTTCATTTGGCAACCTTTAAAAGTGACGAGAATTCTATTTAATCATCATCACCATCAACATCATCAACCGGTATCAGTCCACTGCTGGATGTAGGCCTCTATCCATCGCAGGTTCTATCTAATAAGGGTAGGCAATACCTTCTGGTATTACAGAATGATGTCAATCGGCAGCGGTGACCTTTTACCAACAGGTAGGTAAGCCACCAGCTAGTTTTCCACCACTAAACTTAAAAACGTATTACCAGATTTTGATCTGTAACTAAACACTCGAAAAACTCACCTCAAATAAAAAACTGTAGGCAATTAAAAATCACGTCTTGAATGACTAACGCTTATCATTGTACTCGCTATCGCCCTACGGACATTACGTCCAAATGCACGTGGTCGTATTACGCAAGTCGGACTTGATAGTGCACTGAATCATCCATTTGCTTTAGTTCGACTGCACACTGGCTGCTATCACCTCAGAATCCGGGCGATAGTTGCCATCAACATCATGCTATCTCTAATACTCTCGATTAGTATTTGCATATTTGCATCGTGCTTGCTTGCATGCTAATTGGTGCTGGAAGTAAAAACTGAAATCTATGAGCCAGTATTCTGGGTATCCAGGTTTTTAATTTTTCAATTAAGCTTTATTAAGTTCCGTTGCTACTACTAAATGAATGCTGAATGGTTCATTACTTTTTTTTTTCTAATTCAAAGCGTTAAATTCTGCTTTTGCTATGTTTACTTGATAATTGGTTATGATTTATTTTATGATTTATGATTTTGACGTGTATATGTGCGTATATTAATACTGCCTACATACTGAATAAATGCTTTGATTCTTTGATTCTTCTTGACTAAACAGTTGTATGTGCTACTGTTTCACCGCTAAGTTGTGTATGGTTGTTCTGTGGTTTGATCAACGCATATTCTGTTGTAGACGTGTTAGCTACTATTAGGAGAGTTCAAGTTGCTGTCTAGATGTGCTTCAGCGTTGGTTGATGTGTTTAGCGTTTACTAACGCTATTTAGTTATGTTCTAAATTGCAGTAACTACGAATTGTTTAATCAAGCAAGAATTATTAGCTTCTAAGTTTATTTTTTTGTAAAATTGTGTTATTTTTATAATTACACCTACACGAAGGTAAACTTAAAAAGCAAAAGCATATCTAAATACAATATTTCTCTCAAATCGTTAAAGCCATTCGCAAGATTCGCAAATTTGCTCGTTTAAATATAATACATATAAGATACTCGATGTGCGGTCAGCCTTAAATGGATTTTAACATTCAATTTCGAGAAATCATAATGTCAGATGAAAATTGCCACGTAGATTCAAATGTTAATTTGTGGTATAGTTACGACTGGTCAAGGTTATTTGAGAACAGTATTGCGTTATGAGACGTGTTTAGAGATGAAAACTGCACGTGGTATTGAATTATCTCTTGTGTCCTTACGTAATTATACAATCAAAACTTTATTATATTACGCAAAAGATTATCCGTTGAGTATTTGGATGGGTGACCGCGACTGATGCATATTGAGCACTACGGTATGTCAGATGTTTCAAGTTCATTTGCTTTAATGAGCCCTGTAAAGTATAAACTGTGACAAAATTTACTGCTGCTTTGCCTGTAATACAGTTATTGCATACTATGTATTTACTCCATTTTAAGCGTAAGGAAACAGTTAAGATGAGTACTCTATGGAAAGTTAATTTCTGAACCGCCAGGAAAAGATGAGAGAATAAAAAATGTTGCCCAAAATCATAGCAAAATTCTTCATAATCAAATGCTAAATAGCACTGACTGACAGAAATGTTGACTGACATTCCTGGATCCGGAAACATGACATTTTGTACAAGAGTAACCTGAAATTAGTCTGATTTAGTGAGATAGTTTATGGCCTATCTATTCTTAGTCTTATGTGTCCTGACATCTGCACACAGACAACCACACTAGAAGTATCATTGGTTCTGGATCAAGCACCCAATTTCATCCAATAAATTCAACATGAGAGCGAGAGAAGAGAGTGAGAAAGACTGATAAATTCATGTTCAGAGAGGGTTGATGAAATAACCTATCACACCGCTAGCAACAAAGTTCTCCGCCGCGTCTGTCTGTCTGTTTGCGATAAACTCAAAAACAAAAAAAAACTACTAAACGGATTTTCATGCGGTTTTTACTAGATTGTTTCAAGAGGAAGGTTTATGTGTATAATTCGTTTTTGTGTAAATTGGTTGAAATATGACGATATTTTTTTTTATACCGAACTGGGTAGCACTTGATCACTATCTCACCTGATGTCAAGTGATGATGCGATCGATGATGGAGCGTGCTTACTCAGAAGATACCTATTCACTAGCGATTTGAAGACCCCCATATTGTACTTAACCGGAAACACAGACTCAGGCAGGGTATTCCATTCCTTGAATATTAATTGTTAAAGATGTTAATTAATACTCGACTCGACTCTATTACTCGGCTCTATTACTCGTTACGAAACAAACTCATACAAAAAAATTAGGTATAGATGGTCTACCCGTGTGAAGCCGGGGTAGGTCGCTAGTCAACAATAAATATTGTACAAACGATCAGCCTGATTCGATTACTCAAAGCCTGCCCATAATTCTAAAATGTAATCTGTTAACAAATTATTTCTATACATTTCGACACCCCCATAATAATTAAACAATCAGGAAAAGCTTGCCATAATCTCTGCCATATACATTTCATTTTTTTTTTTCAATTTCCCTAAAAACGTTGCGGTCAAAGCCGGTTATAATCCGGCGCGGGCCGGTACGCCAAGGGTGTTTTATGGCAACACACTTTTTTTGCTCAACACACCTCTAGGCGTGAAAACGTTGAATTTAATTTAGCTAAGAAATAAATGGTATTGTTTTTGGTAATTTTTGGTTAAGGAAAGTGTTTACTAATGTGTAGTTATAATGTAATCGAAAATAATAATAACAATGAACCAAAAGAGGCAGAAAAATACAATATTTGTTAAAGAAAATTACCTTGCTGAATTTTTTTTCTTGGCACCCCCTTTTTCAAGTCGTTTTAAAGTTTAGATCGGCAAGACATGCTTAAGAAATTGACACTACAAAATGTAATACGCTATTGCTACGTAGTACTTATCTATCAGCTGGAAGCGTTTTGCTTCCACATTCATCATTTAGCAATTTCTTGTAGACTCTTGGTTTCCTTATAAGTAGGTACAATTCGGGGTTCTGTAATCACATCGTATTTAATGACATAAATAATAATGAATCATTTGCCTAGACACAACAAAAAGTTAAGAGAGAACGCAGGGTGCATATTTCCATACAAATGTATTCCCCTGTTTCCTCCCTGGTAAATGCTCCTAGAGCAAATATTTTTCTACATAAAATCAATTTCCGCTGCAGTTACACCCCTGTAATTTGCTTTTTATGACCAAACAATTGCAAAAAGAAATATGACCCTTCGAAAACCTGAAAATGGCCTATTTAACTGCCCGATCTAAACGGCTACCAGACAAACTTGAAAGGGTTTTGAGACAAAAAAAAATGATAGAAGCACGGATCTGCAAAAATGTTGTGCATAAATAAATTAATCAGATCAGGGGCCTTATTCAGTATGACCAATGACATAACGCGTTCCTTAACGCGCCACGTCACGTTACTGAAAATTTGTATTCTGTGTGCCACACGATAGGTAAATTATACAAAACGCGCGCGTTACACGTCCTCATATGTCACGATATTTTGACAGCTCAAAACGCGCTCATAACCTTACCCTATCGCGTTTTAATTGGCATAGAGAATACCATAACGCGGAGATAACGTAACACGGCACGGTAAGACTTTAAAATGGCCATACTGAATAAGGCCCCAGTTTTCGAGGAGAAAACAAGGTAATACGAAACCGTATTTTATTAAACATTTTGTAGGTAAAATGGGTCTTAGTTGCAGTTGTCTCTATTGAACTCTTGTTGGTTTTTCGTCGGGCATTGCGCGACGGCAATAGTTTCTTTAAAATACTGAGTTATCGTTTCCTCTTAAAGTATATCACTTGACAAAATCTGTTCTATCATAACTTTGAAAATCTTATACAATACTAGCTGTTACCCGCGGCTTCGCCCGCGTTACTTGAGTCATTATGACATTTGAGGTCAAGATCGATGATCTCTTAGGCCTAGTCACCATAGATGACCCTAAAGTCGAACTCAATATCCTCCATTGTCATTTTGGTTAAGTATACAAAGTTATGCTGTTTAAATGTTTGACTCAACACAAAAGTTCTTGAAACATTTCTTGCAAAGAAAATAAGGTATTATATAATAGCTGCGCGAGCGAACATTTTTTACGACTTTTGATGACCCTAACAGTTTTTATAACCTACTAAGTCAACACCGATGACCCTAAGGTTAAACTTGATATCCACTTATTTTAAGGCTAATTATGATTATTGAAGGTTGAACTGTTTCAATGTATGACTCGTTTTGATGCATGTGGTTATTGATATACAAAAATAGTTTAAATATTACGTTCAAAGTAAATAAAACAAATATATGCGCGAGCGTAGCGAGTGCGAAAAATTTTACGACTTTTTATGACCCTGACAGTGTTTATGACCTACTAAGTCAACGCCGATGACCCTAAGGTTAAACTTTATATCCACTTATTTTAAGGTTAATAAGCATTATGATTATTGAAGGTTGCACTGTTTAAATTTATGAGTCGTTTTGATGCATGGAATGGGGCTATTCATATTCAAAAGTTTCTGAAATATTTTCTACAAAGTAGATAAAACAAATGCTTGCGCGAGCGTAGCGAGCGCTTTTAATGCGCGAGCGAAGCGAGCGCGAAATTTTTTACGACTTTTTATGACCCTGACAGTTTTATGACCTATTAAGTCAAAACCAATGACACTCAGGTTAAACGTGATATCCACTTATTTTAAGGTAAATAATCATTATGATTATTGAAGGTTGTACTGTTTCAATTTATGACTCGTTTTGATACATGTGGCTATTAAAATTCAAAAGATGCTTAAATATTTCCTACAAAGTAGTTAAAACAAATACTTGCGCGAGCGCGAGAAAATTGTACGTCTTTTAATGACCCTGACAGGTTTTATGATCTACTAAGTTAACACCGATTACCCTAAGGTTAAATGTGGCTGTTAAAACACGAAAGTTTCTGAAATACTTGTCACAAAGCAGATAAATACGTTAGGCAAGTAAAGCCAGCGCGTAAATTTTGATGACTTCTAATGTCCCTAACAGTTGTATGGCCTAATTAAGACACTAACTAAGTCATTATAGACGAACCTAAGGTCAAACTTTTATGATTGTGTTAACTCTATGTAAAGTTAGCAAAAAATATAGGCACCCACACTTAACTGCCGAAAAAAAGTTTTTTTTTTGCCCTTTTATGCCCTATTAAATAAATGTCTATTAAATTAAAAGTCTTTGTACAAAATGTTATGTGAGTCGGTCAAACCTTTTGGCCGAAAAGAGCCCACACATTTATAAAATTCAATAATAAAAAACTGTCAACCGGACTCGATTGTAAAAAAAGTTACCTATGTGTTCGGATAATAGACTCTACTCTTGGTCTATGTCTAATTGACTGTCTCTGTACAATTTCAGCTCAATCGGTCAACTCGTTTAACCGAGATGATGTCACACATTTAAAAAATTCAATAAAAAGTTTGTTACCCAGACCTTTGTCGTTCTATGCCCTATTAACTGCATTTGTACAAAATTTGAGCTGAATCTTTCGAAACGATGGTCGGTAAGAGGCCACACATTATTCCATAATAAAACTCTGGACACCCGAAATTTTCAGCAAAAAAAAAAGTATCCTATATCTTATTGAGCGTCTGTGTACAACATTTCAGCTGAAATGGTTGACCCGTTTGACTAAGAAGAGGCCACACATTTACAAAGTTCAATAAAAAAAATCTGGACACCTGGACTCGAGAAAAAAGTATCCTATGTGCTTTTATGCCATATGAGCTGTATATGTAGAAAATTTCAGCCGTATCGGTCAAGCCGTTTAGCTGATAAGAGGCTACACATACCCAAAATTCAATAAAAAAATCTGGACACCCAGACTCCATAGCCAAAAAAAAGTATCCTATTCTGCCCTATGAACTGTCTTTATACAACATATTATCAGGCAAATTGTTCAAGCCGTTTATTCGAGAAGAGGTCTTATATTTACAAAATTCAATTAAAAATATTTGGACCCCTGACTTGATAGCCAGAAAAGAAGTATTCTTTATCCTATTCTGCCCTATGAATTGTCTTTATACAATATGTCAGGCAAATTGGTCAAGCCGTTTATTCGAGAAGAGGTCTTATATTTACAAAATTTAATTTAAAATATTTGGACCCCTGACTCGATAGCCAGAAAAAAAGAATTCTACATCCAATTCTGCCCTATGAACTGTCTTTATACAACATATCAGGCAAATCGATCAAGCCGTTTATCCGAGAAGAGGTCCTATATTTACAAAATTCAACTAAAAATATCTGGATCTATGTATGTTTTATTGATTATACGTACCGAGTTTTGAGTGAATCAGACCAAGGAATATGGGAAAATAAATATTACTGAATTTTGTATAATGTTTACAAAGAAAATTCATTTTTCAAGCCCCCTAGGTATGGTTTTGAAAAAATGAAAAACACGTGTCGCATTATTTGTTTTAAGGTTTATTTGTACCGAGTTTTGAGTAAATCGGCCCAAGGAATAAAGTTTTCCATAGAAACGTTATCACCCTATTTAACCCATTTAGGGGATGATTTTCAAAAATAATATTAGCCTATGTGTTAAAATAGAACTTACACTATCTACGTTTTAAATTTCATTACAATTGGTTTAGTGGTTATCGAGATACGTGGTAACAAACATTCACACACACACACACACTTACTTTCGCATTTATAATATTAGTAGGATAGGATCATAGAAAATAAAATAAAAATGTTAAATTTAATTTTTTACCACGATACAATTTTGGCACAATAACAAAAAAAAAATTTTTTCATCCCCTTAAAATTTGCCTATAATAATATATATATTTTTTTTAATTACGCCATAGTGAAAAAAAATTAAAACCACTTTTTGGTCCCTATTATGAATTTACATATTATACATTACATGCTCGCTTTTAATTACTTTTTTCTGCTATTTATGTACATATATACATGTACATCATCTATTAAAGATTATATTAATTTTCAAAATAATAACAATACCTATTCTATTGTGAAAGTAAATAAATAAAACATTCAATTATCAATTTTATTATTAAATCTTAGTTAGCTCTATGTTTCAAGGAACAAAATATTATTATGACACTTTATTAGGGTTCCATAGCCGAATGGAAAAAAACGGTACTTTTATAAACGAAACTATTAGGACTACACAGTTGAAACTTGGTAGGTAGGTGTATTCTTTGAACCGCTATACGATTTAAATACAAAAAATTTAAAAATATAATAAGGATGCTCCCTACACATGGAATAGAAATTTAAAAAAATAATTCATCAAACCTATACGTGCGGGGGTGTCTATAAAGGAGAGGTCCTTAAAAATGACATTGAAAGTTAATCATTTGAAAGATAGACACGTCTAAAGTGGAAAAATATGTGTCCCCCCCTCCAACTTTTAATGTAAGGGTTGTTAATGTAAGGCTGTTTTGACACATTTGACCACTTTAGACGTGCCTATGTTTTAAAAGATTGACTTTGAGAAAAAATGGTTATAGGAACCTCAAAGTTATTTTTGAAGACCTATCTATAGACGCATATATAGGATATGCATATATATCCCGCACGTATAGGATTGATGAAAATGAAAATGTTCCATGTATGGAGAGCCCCCCCTTTATATTTTATACTCGAAGTACCCCGCGGCTTCGCCCGCGTTAAAGACTTCTTTTATGTACTTAAAACAGTTATTTTGTAAAAACCTTTCTACCATAAAAACATCAAAGAAGTTAAAGCCAAATCGGTTAAAACTTTGAACTTTCATACTCTTAAAGAGTGAATTTTGAAAAATCTTTTCTTAACGAATACTAACGTCAAAACAACTATCTGCATGCCAAATTTCAGCGCAATCCCACTTCGCCCATTTAGGGGTGGCATTTCGAAAAAGCCTGAAATACCTTTTTTCTTATTTACTTACTGAAAATAGAAAAAACTTTATTATATTGTTTCTACATACAAATTGTTGAACCCCCGTTTCATTCCCTTAAAGAGTGAATTCTGAAAAATTCTTTCTTAACGGATACCTACGTTAAAATAACTAACTGCATGCCAAATTTCAGCGCAATCCGAAACAATATTGATTTCAGACTTTGTTTCTCCACTTTACCCTTTTAGGGGTGGCATTTCGAAAAAGTCTGAAACACCTATTAACTTATTTATTTACTGAAGCACTTGTAAGAAGTTTCGAATAGAAAAGTCTATCTTATCTTGTTGCTTCATACAAACTTTGAACCCCCATTTCCATCCCCTTGAAGAGTGAATTTTGAAAAATCTTTTCTCAGCGGATATCTGCGTCAAATTAACTATCTGCATACCAAATTTCAGCGCAATCCGAAATAATATTTATTTCAGAGTTTGTTACCCCACTTCACCATTTTCAAATTTCAAAGCAATCCCACTTCACCCATTTAGTGGTGCCATTTCGAAAAAGCCTGAACCACGTATTTTCTTATTTATTTACTGAAGCACGTGTGTTAAGTTTCGAATAGAAAATACTATCCAATCTTGTTTCTCCTTACAAACTTTAAACCCCCGTTTCATCCCCTTAAGGGGTGAATTTTAGAAAATCATTTCTCAGAGGAAACTAACGTTGTAATAACTATCTGCATGCCAAATTTCAGTGCAATCCGAAACAATATTGATTTTCAGACTTTGTTACCCCATTTCACCCTCTTAGGGGTGGAATTTCAAAAAAACCTGAAACACGTATTTACTTATTTTTGTACTGAAGCACTTGTGTGAAGTTTCGGATAGAAAAGACTATCTAATCTTGTTTCTCCATACAAACTTTGAACCCCCATTTCATCCTCTTAAGGAGTGAATTTTGAAAAATCCTTTCTTAGTACACCCTTTCGTACTAAGACAAATATACCCTCCAAATTTCAAGTCTCTACGACGAGCGGTTTAGGCTGTGCGTTGTCTGTTAGTGAGTCAGTCAGTATGTCAGGACAAAGATTCTTATAGTATTAGATAGATTACTTGTAAATATAAGTAAACTTCTTGTATCAAGACTGAAACCTGACGCTTTCTGTCCATGAAAGAGAATATTATTACATCGCGCGAGAATCTTGTAAATTCCAATTTTGAAGCTGCTAAAATATGAACTGTCTAACACTAAGAAAAGGGTAAGCGAAGTGGTTATGGGTGGGGTGCTATATAAAGCGGCCAATAAGATATTAAATGTGTACGGCCAATGTCTCATACTTTTGTGCCCTAGGTACTACACATTATGCTAAAATACTAAAAAGCTCATACTCACACCCATGTCATACCCATGTCATATAATAATAAATAATAATAAAAAAGTTGATTTTCTCTCACAAAAGGTTCTTAAATTGTATTACAGAACTTACAGACAAGCTTAAGAATATCCAATCCATCTTTGTGAGAGACTGGTGGCTGAAATAGGTTTAAAAAACCTGTAGTTCAGGTCACCAGTGCCCTCCCGCGGAACGTTGTACATACTATACTATATTGTTCGTGTCTTACTATAAATAAGTTAATGATAATAATCCTTAATGACGTTAACCCGATGGAGACGTACAAGCAATGTTACTAAGTCAACGCCGATGACCCTAAGGTTAAACTTTATATCCACTTATTTTAAGGTTAATAAGCATTATGATTATTGAAGGTTGCACTGTTTAAATTTATGAGTCGTTTCGATGCATGGAATGGGGCTATTCATATTCAAAAGTTGCTGAAATATTTTCTACAAAGTAGATGAAACAAATGCTTGCGCGAGCGTAGCGAGCGCTTTCAATGCGCGAGCGAAGCGAGCGCGAAATTTTTTTACGACTTTTTATGACCCTGACAGTTTTATGACCTATTAAGTCAAAACCAATGACACTCAGGTTAAACGTGATATCCACTTATTTTAAGGTAAATAATCATCTGGAAGAAATCGCTTTAAGCGATAAGACCGCCCTTTGCATTACTTAGAATGAGGATTTTCCTCTGGTATTTTTCTGTAATTATTGGTGTGCAAATAAAGTGTTTATCTATCTATCTATCTATCATTATGATTATTGAAGGTTGTACTGTTTCAACTTATGACTCGTTTTGATTCAAAAGATGCTTAAATATTTCCTACAAAGTAGTTAAAACAAATACTTGCGCGAGCGCGAGAAAATTGTACGTCTTTTAATGACCCTGACAGGTTTTATGATCTACTAAGTTAACAGCGATTACCCTAAGGTTAAATGTGGCTGTTAAAACACGAAAGTTTCTGAAATACTTGTCACAAAGCAGATAAATACGTTAGGCAAGTAAAGCCAGCGCGTAAATTTTGATGACTTCTAATGACCTTAACAGTTGTATGGCCTAATTAAGACACTAACTAAGTCATTATAGACGAACCTAAGGTCAAACTTTCATGATTATGTTAACTCTATGTAAAGTTAGCAAAAAATATAGGCACCCACACTTAACTGCCGAAAAAAAGTTTTCTTTGCTCTTTTATGCCCTATTAAATAAATGTCTTTGTACAAAATGTTATGTGAGTCGGTCAAACCTTTTGGCCGAAAAGAGCCCACACATTTATAAAATTCAATAATAAAAAACTGTCAACCGGACTCGATTGTAAAAAAAGTTACCTATGTGTTCGGATAATAGACTCTACTCCTGGTCTATGTCTAATTGACTGTCTCTGTACAATTTCAGCTCAATCGGTCAACTCGTTTAACCGAGATGAGTAACAAACTTTTTATTGAATTTTTTAAATGTGTGACCATTTAAAAAATTCAATAAAAAGTTTGTTACCCAGACCTTTGTCGTTCTATGCCCTATTAACTGCATTTGTACAAAATTTGAGCTGAATCTTTCGAAACGATGGTCGGTAAGAGGCCACACATTATTCCATAATAAAACTCTGGACACCCGAAATTTTCAGCCAAAAAAAAGTATCCTATATCTTATTGAGCGTCTGTGTACAACATTTGTTTGACTAAGAGGAGGCCACACATTTACAAAGTTCAATAAAAAAAATCTGGACATCTGGACTCAAGAAAAAAGTATCCTATGTGCTTTTATGCCATATGAGCTGTATATGTAGAAAATTTCAGCCGTATCGGTCAAGCCGTTTAGCTGATAAGAGGCTACACATACCCAAAATTCAATAAAAAAATCTGGACACCCAGACTCCATAGCCAAAAAAAAGTATCCTATTCTGCCCTATGAACTGTCTTTATACAACATATTATCAGGCAAATTGTTCAAGCCGATTCATTCGATTGTTCAATTCGAGAAGAGGTCTTATATTTACAAAATTCAATTTAAAATATTTGGACCCCTGACTCGATAGCCAGAAAAAAAGAATTCTACATAGGATGTAGAATTCTTTCTAATGACCTTAACAGTTGTATGGCCTAATTAAGACACTAACTAAGTCATTATAGACGAACCTAAGGTCAAACTTTCATGATTATGTTAACTCTATGTAAAGTTAGCAAAAAATATAGGCACCCACACTTAACTGCCGAAAAAAAGTTTTCTTTGCTCTTTTATGCCCTATTAAATAAATGTCTTTGTACAAAATGTTATGTGAGTCGGTCAAACCTTTTGGCCGAAAAGAGCCCACACATTTATAAAATTCAATAATAAAAAACTGTCAACCGGACTCGATTGTAAAAAAAGTTACCTATGTGTTCGGATAATAGACTCTACTCCTGGTCTATGTCTAATTGACTGTCTCTGTACAATTTCAGCTCAATCGGTCAACTCGTTTAACCGAGATGAGTAACAAACTTTTTATTGAATTTTTTAAATGTGTGACCATTTAAAAAATTCAATAAAAAGTTTGTTACCCAGACCTTTGTCGTTCTATGCCCTATTAACTGCATTTGTACAAAATTTGAGCTGAATCTTTCGAAACGATGGTCGGTAAGAGGCCACACATTATTCCATAATAAAACTCTGGACACCCGAAATTTTCAGCCAAAAAAAAGTATCCTATATCTTATTGAGCGTCTGTGTACAACATTTGTTTGACTAAGAGGAGGCCACACATTTACAAAGTTCAATAAAAAAAATCTGGACATCTGGACTCAAGAAAAAAGTATCCTATGTGCTTTTATGCCATATGAGCTGTATATGTAGAAAATTTCAGCCGTATCGGTCAAGCCGTTTAGCTGATAAGAGGCTACACATACCCAAAATTCAATAAAAAAATCTGGACACCCAGACTCCATAGCCAAAAAAAAGTATCCTATTCTGCCCTATGAACTGTCTTTATACAACATATTATCAGGCAAATTGTTCAAGCCGATTCATTCGATTGTTCAATTCGAGAAGAGGTCTTATATTTACAAAATTCAATTTAAAATATTTGGACCCCTGACTCGATAGCCAGAAAAAAAGAATTCTACATCCTATTCTGCCCTATGAACTGTCTTTATACAACATATCAGGCAAATCGATCAAGCCGTTTATCCGAGAAGAGGTCCTATATTTACAAAATTCAACTAAAAATATCTGGATCTATGTATGTTTTATAGATTATACGTACCGAGTTTTGAGTGAATCAGACCAAGGAATATGCGAAAATAAATATTACTGAATTGTGTATAATGTTTACAAAGAAAATTAATTTTTCAAGCCCCCTAGGTATGGTTTTGAAAAAATGAAAAACACGTGTCGCATTATTTGTTTTAAGGTTTATTTGTACCGAGTTTTGAGTAAATCGGCCCAAGGAATAAAGTTTTCCATAGAAACTTTATCACCCTATTTAACCCATTTAGGGGATGATGTTCAAAAATAATATTAGCCTATGTCTTAAAATAGAACTTACACTATCTACGTTTTAAATTTCATTACAATTGGTTTAGTGGTTATCGAGATACGTGGTAACAAACATTCACACACACACACACACTTACTTTCGCATTTATAATATTAGTAGGATAGGATAATAGAAAATAAAATAAAAAATGTTAAATTTAATTTTTTACCACGATACAATTTTGGCACAATAACAAAAAAAAAAATTTTTTCATCCCCTTAAAATTTGCCTATAATAATATATATATATTTTTAAATTACGCCATAGTGAAAAAAAATTAAAACCACTTTTTGGTCCCTATTATGAATTTACATTACATGCTCGCTTTTAATTACTTTTTTCTGCTATTTATGTACATATATACATCATCTATTAAAGATTATATTAATTTTCAAAATAATAACTATACCTATTCTATTGTGAAAGTAAATAAATAAAACATTCAATTATCAATTTTATTATTCAATCTTAGTTAGCTCTATGTTTCAAGGAACAAAATATTATTATGACCCTTTATTAGGGTTCCATAGCCGAATGGAAAAAAACGGTACTTTTATAAACGAAACTATTAGGACTACACAGTTGAAACTTGGTAGGTAGGTGTATTCTTTGAACCGCTATACGATTTAAATACAAAAATTTGAAAAATATAATAAGGATGCTCCCTACACATGGAATAGAAATTAAAAAAAAAATAATTCATTAAACCTATACGTGCGGGGGTGTCTATAGAGGAGAGGTCCTTAAAAATGACATTGAAAGTTAATCATTTGAAAGATAGACACGTCTAAAGTGGAAAAATATGTGTCCCCCCCTCCAACTTTTAATGTAAGGGTTGTTAATGTAAGGCTGTTTTGACACATTTGACCACTTTAGACGTGCCTATGTTTTAAAAGATTGACTTTGAGAAAAAATGGTTATAGGAACCTTAAAGTTATTTTTGAAGACCTATCTATAGACGCATATATAGGATATGCATATATATCCCGCACGTATAGGATTGATGAAAATGAAAATGTTCCATGTATGGAGAGCCCCCCCTTTATATTTTATACTCGAAGTACCCCGCGGCTTCGCCCGCGTTAAAGACTTCTTTTATGTACTTAAAACAGTTATTTTGTAAAAACCTTTCTACCATAAAAAACATCAAAGAAGTTAAAGCCAAATCGGTTAAAACTTTGAACTTTCATACTCTTAAAGAGTGAATTTTGAAAAATCTTTTCTTAACGGATACTAACGTCAAAACAACTATCTGCGTGCCAAATTTCAGCGCAATCCCACTTCGCCCATTTAGAGGTGGCATTTCGAAAATGCCTGAAACACCTTTTTTCTTATTTACTTACTGAAAATAGAAAAATCTTTCTTATATTGTTTCTACATACAAATTGTTGAACCCCCGTTTCATCCCCTTAAAGAGTGAATTCTGAAAAATTCTTTCTTAACGGATACCTACGTTAAAATAACTAACTGCATGCCAAATTTCAGCGCAATCCGAAACAATATTGATTTCAGACTTTGTTTCTCCACTTCACCATTTTAGGGGTGGCATTTCGAAAAAGTCTGAAACACCTATTAACTTATTTATTTACTGAAGCACTTGTAAGAAGTTTCGAATAGAAAAGTCTATCTTATCTTGTTGCTTCATACAAACTTTGAACCCCCATTTCCATCCCCTTGAAGAGTGAATTTTGAAAAATCTTTTCTCAGCGGATATCTGCGTCAAAATAACTATCTGCATACCAAATTTCAGCGCAATCCGAAATAATATTTATTTCAGACTTTGTTACCCCACTTCACCATTTTCAAATTTCAGCGCAATCCCACTTCGCCCATTTAGGGGTGCCATTTCGAAAAAGCCTGAACCACGTATTTTCTTATTTATTTACTGAAGCACGTGTGTTAAGTTTCGAATAGAAAATACTATCCAATGTATGTAATAACTATCTGCATGCCAAATTTCAGTGCAATCCGAAACAATATTGATTTTCAGACTTTCTTACCCCATTTCACCCTCTTAGGGGTGGAATTTCAAAAAAACCTGAAACACGTATTGACTTATTTTTGTACTGAAGCATTTGTGTGAAGTTTCGGATAGAAAAGACTATCTAATCTTGTTTCTCTATACAAACTTTGAACCCCCATTTCATCCCCTTAAGGAGTGAATTTTGAAAAATCCTTTCTTAATACACCCCTTCGTACTAAGACAAATATACCCTCCAAATTTCAAGTCTCTACAACCAGCGGTTTAGGCTGTGCGTTGTCTGTCAGTGAGTCAGTCAGTATGTCAGGACAAAGATTCTTATAGTATTAGATAGATTACTTGTAAATATAAGTAAACTTCTTGTATCAAGACTGAAACCTGACGCTTTCTGTCCATGAAAGAGAATATTATTACATCGCGCGAGAATCTTGTAAATTCCAATTTTGAAGCTGCTAAAATATGAACTGTCTAACACTAAGAAAAGGGTAAGCAAAGTGGTTATGGGTGGGGTGCTATATAAAGCGACCAATAAGATATTAAATGTGTACGGCCAATGTCTCATACTTTTGTGCCCTAGGTACTACACATTATGCTAAAATACTAAAAAGCTCATACTCACACCCATGTCATACCCATGTCATATAATAATAAATAATAATAAAATAGTTGATTTTCTCTCACAAAAGGTTCTTAAATTGTATTACAGAACTTACAGACAAGCTTAAGAATATCCAATCCATCTTTGTGAGAGACTGGTGGCTGAAATAGGTTTAAAAAACCTGTAGTTCAGGTCACCAGTGCCCTCCCGCGGAACGTTGTACATACTATACTATATTGTTCGTGTCTTACTATAAATAAGTTAGCTTATATACGTTTCATAAGTTCTGTAGCGAGAAATACAAATCCTTAATGACGTTAACCCGATGGAGACGTACAAGCACCACCTGTGATAACTGGTTTGGAATAAAGTTAGGAAAGCACAAATATCACACACGTGCTTTGTGTTTGTGTACGAAACTAGAGTTCGTTTTGTAGGTTCTTTATTGCATTTTCTATTACAAAAGAAACACGATTTTTACTTTAACCACATTAGCAGTTTCACTGACTTCAATATTAGTTAAAGCTGCCATATCTACATTAACATTGGATAGGTACGTATAGTAAATAGAGTTCAATTCCGTGGTTACAAAACCTATAAAAACCAATGCCTTCTACTTAACTATTAATAAAGCATTACAAAACTTGACTGTTCCTATTTCCCGCTGTTTGTCCCACCAGGCCTCATCGTCCGGCCGCGGAACCCTCGTGATATATTATGTATCCGCGGAGCGGAGTTTTCACGCCGACTGACACTAATTATACCTCCAAAGTTGGGGGAACGTTATGAAAACTTTTGATTTTTAGGCTTGATTAAACTTTGGTTATGCGCTCGAACAGTCATGCCTAAAGTTTACATCAAAAGTTTAACATTGCATATTTTTGGGTCTGGAGGTGTAAGTTGTGTTTTTGTTGACTACTGGGCAATATTTGCTGATGCCATGTGATGGGTATATTTGGAGCACACCTAACCAGAAGTTCATTTTTATTTTTTATAGGCTAGCGTTTGACCACTATTTCGCTTATTGATAAGCAATGATGTGATCGAAGATGCTTGATTGATGCTGCTGAGTTTCTTCTCAAAACTCTAAAATAAACATTGAATTTTAAGTCGATTTTAAGCATGTTTTTGTTTCAGGTGTCTAAACATTATAAAATAGTTGTTGTATCTTTCGGTGTCCTAAATGATCAAATTTTTAGCAGCACTTTAAGTACCTACGTTTTAAAGTATTACGGTGTAACGACACAAGTCGCACCTATTTAAATCGTCCATCATCACCTTACAGAAAGGCTTCAGTATACACACTATGAACATGTTATATACTTACATCCAATGCCGTAAGGATTTGGACATTTGGAGTTTTTTTTTTATAGTATATAGGATACGAGTTCAAATATCGTGTATGGCTCAAATGGGAAAACGACATACAAATGGCAGCTATTTGTGAGTGAGTGGAGAGGTGTTGTGCTGTGCTGTGCTGGAATATGCTGGTCTTACCAGTCGTAAGACTACCTAACTAGTACGATAGAATAAAATCTTGGCGCATACCAAATAACTCTCGACGAGTTTAACACACAAGAGGTTACTCAATTTGTTGGCCCTACATAAAGTTAGATATCGATGCGGTAGGCCCGGCTCACAAGAGATGGAATAATAAATGGGACACCTTACTTTGCAATTGGTCCAATCAAGTAAAATACTAAGATTATTAATGTTACATACCGGCTGTAATTCATTAAACATTGCGATCTTACCGCGTGACCTCACTCCCGAGGAAGAACGAAGGACTAAAATGTTACTAAAAGCTTACAGCTAGTATATAAAATTTTAATAATAATGTTACAATTTCACGATAATTGTAAAACAAAAATACTGACATGTGTAGAAAAAGGGGCTTTCTTGTCGTATGGTACAAACAATACTGAGTAAAAGATCAAAATGTGGGTAAATAGTGACAACTGAAGGCCGTCAAAGTACCCATACTGGTCTCTATAAGCTATTACGCCACCCTGCTGGCAATTATCGTGAATTTTTCAAGAGTACGATCGATAGTTTCACACGTGCGCGTGTGATAATGAACTGTTTGAATATTTAACATGATTTAACTGAAATTAATGATGGCACGTCTTCATTAGTGCCGCTAATCGATGGGGAGGAAAGCAACGTTTTATTTGTTTGGCCGCTTTTTTACTGTGAATTTTATTTTGTAATGGCTTATGGTTTGAACAGTACATTTTTTTATTTTTGTACGGTACATTTACGATTGGTTTACAGTTTGAGCAGGAGTTATTGTTTTTAACTGCTGATGCAAAAATGGGGTGTTATAAGTTTGACGTATGTGTCTTTGTATCTGAGTGTCGGTCTGTGGCATAGAACATAGATATAGTCTGTTCTGTGGTCTGTGGCATCGTAGCGCCCAAACGGATAAACCGATTTTGATTTAGTTTTTTTCTTTGATACGTATCTAATCGAGAGCGTTCTTAGCTTTGATTCACAAAATCCGTTGAGCCGATTGAGGACTATGAGCTTTTTCTAGATGATGACGCTATGAACTCAACTTTTGTAGTTCTGACCAATTTGCAATTCGGTACGCTCTTACTTCAACGATATTGCTAGAACTTGGTAGCGTTGACCTGATGTTGGGGCATCTCCCTGAATCTTCAGAATACTCAACTCCTCACCAACTTACAGTAGAGATGTCAAGTTTGGGCTCATCGGAATGGTCTCAATGGATGGATTATAACCGATCGGTCAGGGGTGGATTCAAATTTTGAATTCATTGTTGAATAATGTAATGTTTCTTTTTAATCCAGACGGAGAAGTAGTTTGGTAAAGCATTGATTATTGAAACTTGCAAGGCTCATATGTTGTTGGTTGCAGAGAACTGCAAGTGATTATGAGATTTCGTCACAAATTGCATACTTAATTTTAATTTGATTTGCATCTTTATACGTTTTATCTTATAGGCTAGTACTTGAACAACCTAGGCCTATTGTATGGTTGGCAACCCTACTTTAATAATTTATTAATAGTCTGAGGTCAGCGATTGGATAACAGCTGAATGGTTCATTACTTTATTTTTTTTAAATACAAAGCGTTAAATTCTGCTTTTGCTATGTTTGATTGATTATGATTTATGATTTCGACGTGTATATGTGCGTATATTAATATTGCCTACATACTGAATAAATGCTTTGATTCTTTGATTAATACTCAAGGAAACGAAAGGAGGTGGCCCATGCCCAAGCCAGTGGGTGGATTAAGGCTGACGATGATGGTGTTTGGCGTGAAGTAAAGTATTCTAGACCCTGGGATATTCGCCATCTTTGACACATCATCGCTTACCACCAGACGAGATAGTTATCAAACGCTAGCCTATAACATATAAAAAAAACTTGCGATAAGCGCTAGTGAAGGTTAGTTACATTTTGGTAGCCACTAATAATATATACATAAAAGAAGCATTGTCACTTCATAAGCGATATATAGGCCAAGTTAGATATTCATAAAGTCACTTATTATAATATGCATAATTTATTATTTCATCCTATTTCATAATCTCTATCATAAACCATAACATAAACAAGTGCCAGAGTTCAGTAGGTAGGTAGGTATTACACAAAAGCTAGTAGTAACTACGCAAAAACTAAGTGTAAACACATCGAGACAATGGTATTATCATAATATGTCTAGTTATCAACAGTAATAAGGAAAAGCTTGTGTTTTGAAGTACTTTGTGTTCTCGATAGAAACTCGAACCTTGAAATGAATATTACTAATGTCTTTTGTCATCTAGAGTGCATTTAAATATAGCAAATTTAAAAAACGATTTTCGTTGTTTTTTTTAATGTATGTATAGCTTTTATTCCACCGATACGAATCGGTTTCCTTATTTATTAGCTGGTTGTATACCACACTATGTCAATGTTTGTACATCTTTGCTTAATGCTAAGCCAATGCTCGCACTGGCTAGCATTGGCTTCTGGAGATAAACTTATCTTAAAAGATGATTTATTTTTATATCATAAATATTTTTGTGGTGTTAGAGCTCATACTATCTGCATTTTTTACCCGACTGTGCCAGAGGGTTATGTTTTTCGAGTATGTTTATGTATGTTTCTTTGGGACGCTCTGTAGCCTAAACGCCTTGCTGGGTTTTGGTTTGAAAGATATCGTTAGATTAGTTTTTATTGCGAAGTAACACGGGGACCAAATTAGTCACTAAATAAAGTCATTCAAATCTCACGTAGTTTTTTCGAGAACTCGTAGTGTTTCATCGATACTGACTTACTACAAATAGGTAGGTATAGTTTTACAAAACATTAGTTCTACGCAGAAACTGCGGTTTCGTATTACTATAATCATTATAATTATTACAAACATTGATATTACCTTTTCTTGATAATTATTGTTTAGTTCTTCGTGTCTGCGTTTGTTTTAATTTGCGTGGTAAAGAGAAGGGTCTTGTTTATGAAAAACTTTAGTAATATTGTTTTTAGCTAACGTAAAAAATGAGTCAAGTTTGCCAAATAGCTACATTTATTAATTTTAAAATGGAATTTAATTTGACTTATGCGATATCGATCTTGCGTAAGTCACGTAAAATTCCCGTTTTCAACTGACTTCCAAGAAAGGTTCTCAATTTGTCTGTACGTTTTTTGTATGTATGATACGCGATTACCGTCAATCTCCGTCAATTGTGAACTGATTCGAATGATTCTTTTTTAATCGGTAGGGTACATTTCCGAGGTGGTCCCATTGTCATTTCATCGAGATTTGATAAGTATACAGAGATACAGAGATATGACGATAAACGTCAAACTTGCTTCTGAAATTGACTCGCGGGGCATGGAAGTCGGTTGTTTTGGTTTTTAAACTATCTTAATTATTAAATTAACAAGTTTCAAATAAACATCAGTTTATAATAAGATCTACATTGCTTACACTATTTTATTTACTATGCTAGCAATAGAGCTATGTATCTAGCAATAGAGATGTAAACTATGTATCTAGCAATAGAGATGTAAACTATGTATCTAGCAATAGAGATGTAAACTACTTATCTAGCAATAGAGATGTAAACTATGTATCTAGCAATAGAGATGTAAACTATGTATCTTGCAATAGAGATGTAAACTATGTATCTAGCAATAGAGATGTAAACTATGTATCTAGCAATAGAGATGTAAACTATGTATCTAGCAATAGAGATGTAAACTATTTATCTAGCAATAGAGATGTAAACTATGTATCTAGCAATAGAGATGTAAACTATGTATCTAGCAATAGAGATGTAAACTATGTATCTAGCAATAGAGATGTAAACTATGTATCTAGCAATAGAGATGTAAACTATGTATCTAGCAATAGAGATGTAAACTATTTATCTAGCAATAGAGATGTAAACTATGTATCTAGCAATAGAGATGTAAACTATGTATCTAGCAATAGAGATGTAAACTATGTATCTTGCAATAGAGATGTAAACTATGTATCTAGCAATAGAGATGTAAACTATTTATCTAGCAATAGAGATGTAAACTATGTATCTAGCAATAGAGATGTAAACTATGTATCTAGCAATAGAGATGTAAACTATGTATCTAGCAATAGAGATGTAACCTATGTATCTAGCAATAGAGATGTAACCTATGTATCTAGCAATAGAGATGTAAACTATGTATCTAGCAATAGAGATGTAAACTATGTATCTAGCAATAGAGATGTAAACTATGTATCTTGCAATAGAGATGTAAACTATGTATCTAGCAATAGAGATGTAACCTATGTATCTAGCAATAGAGATGTAACCTATGTATCTAGCAATAGAGATGTAAACTATGTATCTAGCAATAGAGATGTAAACTATGTATCTAGCAATAGAGATGTAAACTATGTATCTTGCAATAGAGATGTAAACTATGTATCTAGCAATAGAGATGTAACCTATGTATCTAGCAATAGAGATGTAACCTATGTATCTAGCAATAGAGATGTAAACTATGTATCTAGCAATAGAGATGTAACCTATGTATCTAGCAATAGAGATGTAACCTATGTATCTAGCAATAGAGATGTAACCTATGTATCTAGCAATAGAGATGTAACCTATGTATCTAGCAATAGAGATGTAAACTATGTATCTAGCAATAGAGATGTAAACTATGTATCTAGCAATAGAGATGTAACCTATGTATCTAGCAATAGAGATGTAAACTATGTATCTAGCAATAGAGATGTAACCTATGTATCTAGCAATAGAGATGTAAACTATGTATCTAGCAATAGAGATGTAACCTATGTATCTAGCAATAGAGATGTAAACTATGTATCTAGCAATAGAGATGTAAACTATGTATCTAGCAATAGAGATGTAAACTATGTATCTAGCAATAGAGATGTAACCTATGTATCTAGCAATAGAGATGTAAACTATGTATCTAGCAATAGAGATGTAACCTATGTATCTAGCAATAGAGATGTAAACTATGTATCTAGCAATAGAGATGTAAACTATGTATCTAGCAATAGAGATGTAAACTATGTATCTAGCAATAGAGATGTAAACTATGTATCTTGCAATAGAGATGTAAACTATGTATCTAGCAATAGAGATGTAACCTATGTATCTAGCAATAGAGATGTAACCTATGTATCTAGCAATAGAGATGTAAACTATGTATCTAGCAATAGAGATGTAAACTATGTATCTAGCAATAGAGATGTAAACTATGTATCTTGCAATAGAGATGTAAACTATGTATCTAGCAATAGAGATGTAAACTATGTATCTAGCAATAGAGATGTAACCTATGTATCTAGCAATAGAGATGTAACCTATGTATCTAGCAATAGAGATGTAACCTATGTATCTAGCAATAGAGATGTAAACTATGTATCTAGCAATAGAGATGTAACCTATGTATCTAGCAATAGAGATGTAACCTATGTATCTAGCAATAGAGATGTAACCTATGTATCTAGCAATAGAGATGTAACCTATGTATCTAGCAATAGAGATGTAAACTATGTATCTAGCAATAGAGATGTAAACTATGTATCTAGCAATAGAGATGTAACCTATGTATCTAGCAATAGAGATGTAAACTATGTATCTAGCAATAGAGATGTAACCTATGTATCTAGCAATAGAGATGTAAACTATGTATCTAGCAATAGAGATGTAACCTATGTATCTAGCAATAGAGATGTAAACTATGTATCTAGCAATAGAGATGTAAACTATGTATCTAGCAATAGAGATGTAAACTATGTATCTTGCAATAGAGATGTAAACTATGTATCTTGCAATAGAGATGTAAACTATGTATCTTGCAATAGAGATGTAAACTATGTATCTTGCAATAGAGATGTAAACTATGTATCTGATTAAATTTGTTTCGAAAGGTCACACAAATAAATTTCAACGTGATTTGAAATCGTAAAGATTTTTCTTAATATTTGTTTAAGGGACATGCGACTCTATATATGCGTCGTAGGGTTCCGTACCACACTACAGTATTTTATAAGATCGAGCAAAAAATACCACTATCACTTATTGCCAGCAAAAAATAATAATTAATAAACATTTCGTTTCTTATAACGCCATCTAACGTGTAACAAAGGTGTTAGGGATCGACATTTCAATATAACGCCATCTATGGGACGTTAACCTAACTAAGCGTTCATAGATGACGTGAAATGCCGAAGAAAACACGTTTCTTGTATGGGGACCCTCTATTTTTTTTTACTTTTGTTAGAGATCTCTTGAACAACTAGTAAGTTAACTGCACTAAAACACCGTGTTACGTTCAAAGCATATAATACCAATATCTCCGAATTTACAATTAACTTTACACTCGACTGATGTTCCCTAAGGTACCAATCAGAATAATCCATCGACTCTATGGTAGGGCTCATACACAGCCTTTGTTATTGTTAAACTGAAATTTGACCGTCGTCATCCGGGGCCCCAAACCAGAGGTTCTCGTAGTTCGTCTTGATGATGTCATCGTTGCTAGGCCGCAGCGATTGCCAACACGGCCATTCTACCTGGTGCTTGTCCCACCAAGCACCCCACGAGTTCAGATAAAGTGCTGAAATAACATTTATTTTGTTAGTTTACAATAATTTACCACATATTAAAATGGACGCGCACTTTTTGGACTTGAGTATATAATTCTCTCATCGTTCTTTGCACATATTATTAATTAAATTATCTCAGAGTAAGCTTTAGCATTAATAAACCATGGGCACTTAAAGGGAACTTGCCACACTTAAGTGTCCATGTTCTTATTTCACTTGCACTCAGAGGTTTTTACCATACTTAAGAAGCGTATCCAAATTCATCCTAGAACCACTTGCACTCAAAGAGCTTTTGCCACACTTAAGTGTCCCAAGTTCATTCTAGGACCATTTGCACTCAAAGGGCGTTTCGCCACACTTAAGCGTACTAAGTTTATCGTAGAACCATTTGCACTTAAAGGGCATTTTGCCACACTTAAGCGTACTATGTTTATCGTAGAACCACTTGCACTCAAAGGGCGTTTCGCCACACTTAAGTGTACCAAATTCGTTCTACGTTTGTAACTTTAAACTGCAATACTCTCTTTAACTATTATGTGCAATTTACGATACATTAAAGTTTGTAGCATTTTATTTTAACTCGCACACTATAAACAAATCATTATAACTGAAAATAATTTAACTTAAAATATCATTTTAGATGGTATTTATTATTCACCTTGCCAACACGGGTAAATTACTAATAAAAGTACGTACAATTTAGGAGGATGTCCAATCATCAATTCTTATCCATGGTTTCATGTTTTCAGCAGCCACCACGCCAGTATACTTTTTATAGCTTCTTTCGCTGCCTTTTATATCTGTCACCTCATATCTATCATTGCCCAGTACTTTTTGTACTTGAAAGGGGCCTTTATAAACAGGCATTAACTTGCGACTTTTCCCGTCGTTACTTTGGGTTTGTATTTTAGTAAGAACTAAATTCCCTTCATTGTCCGCCTGGCCAGCTAGCACCCTCAAGTTAGAAAATCTGTCGCCGAACATCTAATGTGTTCCGGCAGCTATCCTTGAGAGCTAGTTCCTATTCTAGGCCTAGCGTGCTAACCATCTTCGACCGCATCATCACTTACCAACATGTGAGATAGTGGTCAAACGCTAGCCTATAAAATATTATTAAAATAACAATATCCAAAATTAGATCGTGGTTTTTGAGTATTCGGATTTTAGTTTTTGTTCTTACTTATTAAACTTGTATACACTTAAATTTAATAAAATGTACTAAAAGCTGACAATGAAAAATGAAAAATCATTTATTTACAGCAATAGAACATCATACAAATAATCACAATAATTAAAATCTAAGGCTGATTTATTTATACAACAGGGCTAATGATTTGTGATCTTCACACTAGGCAAGCCTGTATCGTGAAGACATACTTCGATCTACATACTAACTGTATTAGACATTGTAGTCATATTATTTCAAGATTAGTGAAAAAAAAAGCTGCAAATGTAAAACCCGTCATCGACTCCCCATACACTATTCCACTTGAATACATTTCATTTCACATTTCCACAGGATTGTGCAACAAATATTTTCCAAAAAACTATATTTATTGCCTTCGGCGCTGCATTTACAAATGCCGACTGGGCATAACGCGGTTTGTGTGGAACCACACTAAGCTTCAGCCGAACACTCTACCACTGTACACAGACCTTCCCACCCTCCCCCAAAATCACTAAAAACACCATTAACAGAGGAAACAGAGGGCAGTTTTAGAGCTCAAGTTAAGCTGGTGAAATGTGAGCTTTGACGATTTACAACATAGTCTGATTTACTTTTAATGGTGCCGTAGTAAATTTACCCATTCATAAATCAATATGGGGTAGAAAATTCGGCTGAAAAGTCGGATTATGTTCGGTTATTATGAATTCTGATTGTGAATACGCTTTTGAAATTTAATGCTGTAAAAAATTTTTGCGAAATATTTTTGTTTTAAAGTTCAGTTCGACGGGATTGGGAAATATCGAAATATTTTAAATATTATTATATGATGTTTTCATCGTTCGCGAAATGTATACTAATAAAGGGACCTTTTTTATAAGTACTACAACTTTTAAATAGTTTTAATGACTTTAAATTTCTCCGTAATTGACTGAATGTAAAGTGAGTAGTGACAGACTACATAGTACTCGCCTGAAAGTAGAAGTCGGTTACAATGCAAGGTAATGAACAAATAACTTTTGTTGTATTTAAGTTTATTCCAACAACTCCAATGAAATTACAGGGCATGTGAGACGCAACATCTTTATGTCTCAAGGTAACAGGCGCACTGCAGTGACATGCAAAATTCTGGCAGTCCAGAAATTTGCATGCCCCTGTATCTGTAATAGCTAGACGTCATCGTTTACCATCAGGCGAGTGTTATGCTTGTCCTGTTACCTTATATCATAAAAAAAACTCCTTTTCCAACCTATCTCCCGAATAGACGAACGGATGGGTTATTTTTGATTAAGTTCAGTCTATGATTTAATGATCAGTTAGAAAATAATCACAATAATTATTAGCTACGGTAAATAAAGGTTTATTGGAAAAATATTTGGACAAAAAAAAATTAAACTCGACATAAGTATTTTAAACACTCGATCAAAGTATTATAGTCATAAGATAAAGCGTTTTTACAATAGGAAAAACTCAAAAGAAAGTGGTTGGTGTTTATCTAAATATACTATGTTAAATATTATATTTCTTTAAGTGTAACACACTTTATATTTTAGTAATATACTAGTTATATACTACACTCACGGACTCATAACTGCATCAAAGTTCAGGATTACTTTCGAATTCATTGAATGATCCTTTCCGAGTCCGTCAATGTACAAATTTAAATTGAAACTTATAGCGCAGTACCATATCCTTAAGTGTATGTTTGTATACTAGACAGGACCATTTAATTAATTTAAAAGTAATTTTAAACTTTGATGCAGTTTGAGTTATAGATAGATAGATAAACTCTTTATTGCGACACCAAAGATACAGAACGTCTAACAATGGGCGGTTTTATCGCTAACAGCGATCTCTTCCAGACAAACCTTTGTATGGAGAGGATCGAAATAGTACCTAATACAGGGTGCGCCTAATTTAAATTAAAATGAAAAGAATAACAATAACATATTTTACCTAAACTAACGTAATCATACCTAATTTACCTATAACAATAAACACAGATTACTTACATAAATTCCTAAACACGCATTCTTTAAATTTTAAACAGATTGACAGAATAGAGAAGCAGCTTGACACTATTTATAATGAAAGATAAGCTTTTAAACGGCTCTTGAAAATATGAAGGGATTGTGAAGATTTCACACGTTCGGGAAGAGAGTTCCAGAGGCTAACAGCCTGGACGGTAAAAGCTAAAAGTTTTATTATCTAACTAGACTCATTTTAGGTCTGTCTTCTTAAATATTTTGTAAGCTTTTAATTAATATAATAAAACATATAAGTATTTTAAAAGGTTGTAGAACCATTTTCACGTTGCACGTATGAAAGCTCACAAAGAGTGATCGGTAAGCTCGCTCGAAGCTAATAAAGCGATGTTCTGCACAAATTAATCAAAGGGAAATATTCATGCAGACATACGCTATGAAATAATAATGAACTCGTATTGATGGTTGGAGTGAGGCAAGAGAGCTAGCGGTAGCGATCTAAGATCCTACTACCAGGTTTAAAAAGTTACTCTAGAGAGAGAGAGAGAGAGAGATAAATATAGAGTTATGCTTTACTACTTTTAGGTAGTATTTTGCCTTCGCGTGCGATTTAAAATCAAAATATAAATCTTTGAGATCTTTTGGTAGGCCTCTTGAGTTCTCGAATGTAACTTATATGCTGACGCAAAATAAAATCAGTTTCATTTAATTTAAATGAAAAGGATCGAGAATTTCTATTTTATTTGAGCGACAAAATATTGTTCGTACATTGTATGTGCTAAAAATATACCCTTTGATATGTAGGACAGTCATTTTTATTTCTAGAGGTGGGATACTCAAGTTAACATACGAGTAATAGTTAAATGTAAGAATGTATTATAATAATAATACAAAATATTATACATATTATTATAATCTTAAATGAGAAAAAATATAAAAAAATATTTTTTGCATATAAAAACACGAAAATTAAGCTACTTTGCTTTAGAGTCAATATAAGCGATCTTATCGCTTGAAGCGATCTCTTCTAGACAATCTTACAACAAAAAAAGCATAAATAAGCACTTGTCAATGGAATCTAAATTATCTCTACTAAGAAACCTGCAAATGATTATAAAAATACCGACTATTATCTTTAAAAAAATATACGTTTTAAGTAAAGCATTTTATAACATGTTTTTAAACATATCTTCGATAACTAAAGAACCCGCCACATTCTTGTAACTTGTGCCACATTTCACACACAGGGTTAGCTTACGTGTAAAATAATACGGTATGTGTCAGTGCTTCTGTCTGTCAGGACAATTAGAACAGATATGCTTTGACCCATAATTTCCTTTCAATTCCATATTGTTCAGGGACTGAAAAAGCATATCAATTAACCGGTATTAAGTTTTTGAACCTATTTATAGAGAGCCTTGCTAGGTTATCAGCGGGTTCATAAACTCAATGCATATCTCAAAGCAAACGTATGGGGAAGACCTCTTTTCGAATCGGAAGAGTGAGACGTTGTGGATTATTCTTATGTGTTTTTTATCAATAATAATAACTCTGAGCTACAGTCACTGAATAAGTAATAATACTACGGACGGCCTGTGTCTGGTTTTGAACTCTAAAATTGAGCTAAGAAAGTTTTTTTGGTTTTTTTATATGCCGCTGAGGTAATGCAAACAACATAAGAAAATTATGTTTCTTTGAAGTGTCTCACACTTTTTATTTTTGTAAATTGTTAAACACAATCCAAAATTTCATCGTACCGACGGGACTCGAACGCCACCAATGCATAATTGGGTTAACAAATGCAATCCACTAATTTCGTCGTATCGATGGATCGAACCGTGGCTTAATTGGCAGAGAACCTAGACGTGTAATCCGGGGGGTGCGGGTTCGAGTCCCGTCGATACGATGAAATTTTGGATTGTGTTTAACAATTGACATAAGAAAATGTTGTAAATAAAACCGGCCAAGTCGAGTTGGACTCGCCCACTGACGTTTTCGTACCAACTTCTCAAACGAGGTTAAAGAACAATCTCAATTTTGCAGTTCGATCTATAGAAAATGTCTTGCACCAACCGCAAATAGTAAAATTGTAATAATAGTAAATTATCCTTTTTTTGGTTATTAAACTACATATTTACGCTTTTCTAATTTATTCCTATATTTCAATCAAATATTTCAGTTCAATATCTTGCTTCTTGCCAAATTTCATGATTCTAGGTGAACTGGAAGTACCCTATAGGTTTTGATTCCCTTGTGAAATCGCAAAATATGCGAAAATATGCGACATAAACGGTATATCATACATATATCTTTTGATTGCGTTGACTTACAGGTTTGATTTTTCACAACCTATAGATACCGTAGACCCAAGTATTTTGTTCAAGCTTCAACGTGATACCTCTGCACATTCCAGAAATAAAGGGTCTTGACAGATAGACAGACGGACAGACAGAGAGACAAACAGACAACAAAGTGATCCTATAAGGGTTTCTTTTTTCCTTTTTAGGTACGGAACCCTAAAAAGTAGCTAGTTACTTATTGAGTACCTATATGAACATTATTTTATAAGCTGCTCTACCATACAACTTATAGTCAAAATATGTTAGAGCTTTTTAATCATAGAAGCACATCAGCAGGGCTAGCATGGCCTTATCCCCGGGGGATGGACAAAATTATTTCCCTGTTTTTCGCCACTGACAGGAGATCAACGCAACAATTTAAACGCTTGGCGAAATTTAACCCCGAGTTTTAATTTAGTTTCGTATTAAAAAGTTTTAAAAAAGAATTGATTAAAAGTCAGCGGGCGTCTATAATTGTCGAAAAACTTTATTCGTAATTTGCCTTCTCCACCAAACAAAACACGGATAGGTGGTAAGACAAAATAGTCCCCTGGCCATGCTAGCCCTGCTGTATATAAAAGAAAGTCGTGTTAGTTTCTACACATATAACTCAAGAACGGCTGAACCAATTTTTATGATTTTTGTATTTTTGGAATTTTCTGTGTCAGGAATAAGATAATAAGTATTAAAAACAATAAATATTTGACCTACAAAAATTATATAAGAAAAAATATTTTGCCAAAATGTTCCGGGGTTTCAAAACTGCCAATCATTTGATGTTCAATTGTTTATTTATCCCGTCGATACGGTAAACCTCAATAAACGACTACGATAAAATTAAATACTGGTGAATATATTTTTACGATTAAAATTAAACTCAATCGAACTAAATTCAAGTTAATAACTTATCTATAACAATAATAACATTGTTTCATCGCATCATGTCTTGCTGACACGCGGTTGAAGTATACTTGATTGTTGTATTTTTATTCTATTTCTGTATTGCCATAACTTTGATTATTTACTTGATAATCAAAGTGCCATAATACATTACTAAACTTAACATCTCTTTTTTATTAGGGTTCCGCAGTCCTGACAAGGAACCCTTATAGTTTCGTCATGTCCGTCTGTCTGTCTGTCCGATGTTTTGCTAAGAGACCGTTAATACTAGAAAGCTGTAATTTTTTTGGGGCAATGTATATCAATTACGTCGACAAAGTGCTGAAATAAAATTATGTTTTTTTTTTTATGGTAACTCCCCTATATGAGAAGTGGGTATCGTTAAATAGGTCTTTTAAAATGACTTCAGGTTTGCTAATACCATTTTTGGATTGCTTGCTCCATTTACGAAATATTAAACCTAAACTGCTGGCTTGAAAAATCTGGAAAAATTCGTGATTATAGCACATTTCATGTACTTTAAAGGAAAACTATGGCAGTTGAGATAACTTCATTAGTTTAGCAGTAATAGTCGTTGAACTTGGGTGTTGGATAATTTTGTACCAAATACAAAATCCTTAGAATAAATCCTTTAAAGTGAAAAAGACGGAGTACCTAGTTGCTGGTTTATAACGGGTAAAGACTTGCATTGAATAACAGGCTACTACGGAACCCTACACTGCGCGAGGCCTGACACGCACTTGGCCGGTTATTTATTCATTGTATTACGTTCAAAAAGGCCTAAATTAAGTTTATCTAAAAGGTAACACGACATTCATTGTCTGTTGGGTGGTACGAAGTTCGCCGGGCCAGCTAGTTTATTATATTATTAAAATAAAACTGGCCAAGTGCGAGTCAGCATCGCGTCTCTTATCGCACACTTAGGGAGGGTTCCGTACAATACGAAACATAACAGAGTTTCAACCTCATATATTTGATTAATTGATATTACCAAGAATATTTGGTTTGGTCGCGATCTAGAAAGACAGGGCTCGTTTACTAGCTACTAACTCTATGTCAGTTTGCCGAAACTAACTAGATAGATGGCGTTTAAAAACACGTTTTTTGTATGATATATTTACCCTTTCATTTTTAACTTTATTTTGTTTTTAGTATTTGTTGTTCTAGCGGCAACAGAAATACACCATCTGTGAAAATTTCAACTGTCTAACTATCACGGTTAATGAGCTATAGCCTGGTGACAGACGGACAGACAGACAGACAGACAGACAGACAGACAGACAGACAGACAGACGGACAGCGGAGTCGTAGTAATAGGGTCTCGATTTACCCTTTGGGTACGGAACCCTAAAAATATGCTTTCCATAATTTTCCCAATCTCCATTATCTTGGGTTAAAGAACATCTTTTTTGCTTATCAATGGATTTAATCCATATATTCTGATTTTTTCAATTTCCTGTTTAACGCTATTCAGTCCTCAAATAGTATTCCATATATCCACTGTATTTTCAAATATCACCGCTTTGACATTGGCTGAATTTGGCTCACAATTCGAATCTATAAATCTGGATTATTTAGTATGAGTCTCGAATATCAGTATGAGAACTTGCAGAAAAGTCCCTGTTAAGATTTTGGTCATATGTCTGACTTATAAGCAACTTAAGCGTTATCGCATCTGATTTTAAGTGAAGACGCGGTCATAGATGGAATTGGACTTGTCTGGAATTGAATAACATCGTTAAAAAAAACTAATAGAACCGACTTCAAATACCACGCTATTAATTTTCAGTACCAAATTTGAGGTGTTTATCTATATACCTCTAGAGATACTTATCAAACCTCAATGAAATTACCATGGTAGGTACCACACTTGAGGTATCTATATTTCAACAAAAAAAAAGAATCGTCAAAATCGGTTCATAAACGACAAAGCTATCCGCGAATAAACATTAAAAAAAATATAATAATATACACGGTCGAACTGAGAAACCTCCTCCTTTTTTTGAAGTCGATTAAAAATTGAACGAGAAGTAGCGCTCGACAACTTTTTTTTCTGGGTTGGAGAAATCCTACCCCCACCACTGAGACACGGTTTATGTTTTTCATGATACATTATGAAAAACAATCTGATACATTTGCACGAACACATCAAACGAATATAAACACGTCCACAATTAAATTTACCTAATATGTAATAAATAAATTCTGGCCCTCTCATACTCCACTCCGCATATTAACATTACTTGTTATTTGTTTGTCCGCGTCGTAGCATCCCTTTGACGTTCATCGTGCAAACTTGGCTTCGCAAATGTTAGACGTTTAGACATCGATGCGTGAACACAGCGTGTGCGTTGGTGACTGGGTTATGATATCAAACGGGTTTATTTACGTGCTTGTGTTGACAAATTACAGAGCCTTATTGATATGGCAACCCAGTGAGTGCTTGAAAATTAATGTCATATACTTGGAAAAAATATATATTGCGGAGACCGTGAGGCCGATCACGAAAATCATTGAATGAACGAAATGACGGAGATGCAGCTATGTAGGCTGTATAGCTCCGTCCCTGTCATTTAGTTCATTTCGTTCATTCAATGGTTTTCGTGATACGGGGGCGTTATATGTTGTGGAGATCCTTGACTAATAAAAATCTACGAATAATGTTTTGGACTTATTGTTAACATTGCAGTTAGGTATTTTGGTTACAATTGCAATGTTTAAAAAGAAGCCCAGCTTTAGCTTTCTTTTTTAAAACTTTAGTTATACATTTATTTATTATATTTTTCACGATCAATGTAACTTGGTCGAAACGTTGAGTTAAATAAAATTAATATTTTAGCGCGATAAGTCCCGTATTTTAATATTTATAACTATGTGTTCAGATCGTGAAAGTTAACCGTTTATAATTTAATTTTCTTTTGTATGAGTTACAGCATAAATTCTTCAAAAGATATTTGAAAAGATTGAGATCTTGATCGACGCCAACTAACCAAGGTATCTTCAGTCTACCACAACTTCTGTGACCGTCGGGTCAGATAGCCCCCAAGTTGATATTATCATTTTCTACATACGCTCTTCATGACCTAGACATCCGACGTAAGTTTTACTGACTTGACTACATTCGGATCGACATTCGTTAACACCTGGAAGCTCTCTACATTGATATCAATGCGTCCTGTCATCGCAACGCATGTCAACTTCTAATCTAGGTGACGATCAGATAGCGCAGTAGTATTTGTACCGACTGGTTCACACCTAACGCGATCAGAAAATAATTGAAAAGTACTGAGATCGCGCCCGCAGATCTCAGGACGCCGCGGTGCAGCCGTACCGTTATTAGAAGTTTGCGACTTACAACTTTCCGTCCGTCTATGACGGAGATACAGCTAGTACAGTCTGTATATTTGTATCTCTTTTTTTACAAGCTTTTATTTAACTTGCAATGTATGTATGTATGTATGTATGTATGTATGTATGTATGTAACTATGTATGTTCGGGTGGAATCTTGGAAGCTAAATTAGACCCACTTCCCGATGTCCGATTGGACTCAAATTTGGTGTACTTATGTATCTTCGGTGACAATACAATGATATGGTACCATGGAGCTGGTCTGATGATAGAGACTGAAGGTGGCCACGGCATCTCTATGATAAAACAACATAACCCCACCGAATTTGAGCTCGATTGATTTGTCTTGAAGAGAACTTTACGCCTAGATGATATTCAGGGTCTGGTGCTGAAGCTGGAAGTTGGCCACGGCATCTCTGTGATAAATCAACATAACCCTACCGAGTTTGGGCTCGATTGATTCGTCTTGAAGATAACATTTCACCTAGATGATATCCAGAGTCTGATAATGAAGCTGGAAGGTAGCCACAGCATCTCTGTGATAAATCAACATAACCCTACCGAATTTGGGCTCGATTGATTCGTCTTGAAGAGAACTTTACACTTTAATGATAGCCAGGATCTGACGATGAAGCTATAAAGTAGCCATGGCATTTCTGTTATAAAGCAACATAGCTCCACCGAGTCGTTTGATTTTCCTTGAAGAGCACTGTACCCATAATCACATCAAATATCCGTGGAATATTTTAAAACATTATGCCTTCTCTTAAATAGTTAGGTAGTAGGTAAGTAGTCGGTATCTATACCTACCTACTAAAAAGTTATAAATAAAATTATAAGTAAAAAATATTATAAAAAACAAGCTTTTATCTGGGACAATGAACTAAAATGTTAAAAATAAATTCTAGTAAGTATTTGACGTGTAGGTACCTATATGTTTAAAAGCGTGAGGCACTGAAGTATAATAATTACCTAGCCTGAAAAACGGGTAGTGCTTCAAGCTTTTAAGAATATAGGTAAGTACCTACACGCCAAATACTTACTAGAAATTATTTTTAACATTTTAGTTCATTGTCCCAGATAAAAGCTTGTTTTTTAAAATATTTTTTACTTATAATTTATTTTAGCGAAGATCATCGCCCGAAATTTATCTGTATTCATGTAGAGACCTTAGCAGAGACCATTAAATGCTTGTGAAGACAAGACGCTTCCAAATAAAAGTACAGATTGCCTCACCCCAGAATGACCAACAACAAATTGACTGTTAAGAGGGAACGCAGGATGCACTTTTCCATACAAATGTTTTCCCCCGTTTCCTCCCTAGAAAATTCTTATAGAGAAAATATTGTTTCTACAAAAAAATGTTTTACCCACCAATTGCAAATAGAAATATGACCCAAATATTATAAAGAGGAAATTATAATGCTTATATTTATTTTTGCAATTGGTTGGTCAAAAAAGCAAATGATAGGGGCGAAGCTACAGCAGACCTTGATTTTTGTAGAAACAAATTTGCTCTAGAAGCATTATCCAGGGAGGAAACGGGGAAATACATGTGTATTGAAAAGTGCACCCTTCGTTCCCTCTTAAACTTACAACTTTTTTTAATCCTAACCTGTCGGATTCATATACAATAAAATCAAAAAACCTACCCTTTTTCCAGTGATTAACATTAATATATTGTTTTAACTACAATCCAATTAAAGCGTTAAAGTAAAATCTACTAACGTAATACCAGTACAGAGTTTAATCTACTACGAGACAGGCTGCGTTGGCTAATTGAAAATAGCTGTCAAGAGTACACCTGACGGAAATGCACATCTGCATAGCTACTTAGCGGAATGCAATTTAGTTTTGTCGGGAATTTTCCGCGTCGAGAGTTTAGGGTTAATTTATGGTGATGTGGAACAGAAATAATCAAAATGGGGAGTGAATGGGACAATTTGTAAATGTGTTTGTTTATAAAACTTTAAAGTGAACAGACTTCAAATGTTAGGTGATTTAAAGTTCTTTTTAGGGTTCCGTACCCAAAGGGTAGAACGGGACCCTATTACTAAGACTCCGCTGTCCGTCTGTCTGTCTGTCTGTCTGTCTGTCTGTCCGTCTGTCACCAGGCTATAGCTCATTAACCGTGATAGTTAGACAGTTGAAATTTTCACAGATGGTGTATTTCTGTTGCCGCTAGAACAACAAATATTAAAAACAAAATAAAGTTAAAAATTAAAGGGGGTCCCCATACAAAAAACCTGTTTTTAAACGCCATCTAGCTAATTCGTTTCGGCAAAATGACATAGATGGCGCTAGTAAACGAGCCCCGTCTTTCTAGATCGCGACCAAACCAAATATTCTTGGTAATATCAATTAATCAAATAAAGGAGGTTGAAGCTCTTATGTTTCGTATTGTACGGAAGACGCGATGCTGACTCGCACTTGGCCAGTTTTATTTAACTATCTGTGCCCCGCGGTCTTACCCGCGTAGGCAGCTTTGGCGTGCGAATATCGAGATAAAAAGTACTCCTTGTGTTATTCCACGGTCTAGGCTATCTACGTACCGAAGTTAAGCTCAATCTGTTGAGTAGTTTTAGCGTGAAAAAGTACCATACATCCATACAAAACTTCGCGTTTATAATATTAGTAAGTATTTATTTAACTTAAAAACCCGGCTGCATATAAACCCGAAACGTGAAACCAGTTCCCCTAGACAAAATCCAATTTCCTTCCTGTTTGCCTTCACGCTAACGCAAGTTTAAATTGTATGGAATGACATTTATGTTTCCGCAACAAAAATGTCATTCCCAAACATTTTGAACTTGCGTTAGCGTGAATGCAAACAGGAAATTGGATTTTGTCTAGGGGCACTGTTCAGAGCATATTTAGCGGGCAAACAGCCGGCGCGTTCATATTAAATATGAATAAATCTCGCGAAAACTAAAAAAATAAACAGCATGTAATAAAATAACACAGTTATTTGATAGTAAATTATTTTACAATTTCAATACTACTCATACGTTTGAAGTCAATTATTTAACTTCCTTACAATAGGTTCTATTAGTTGAAGCTAATTGAAAATTAAACTGTCAGTAACAGAGAATATGTATGCTCTCAGACTACGGACGAGTGTTTAAAACTTTATAGGGAGTATAGGAGATGTCATGTTTTGTAGACGAGGACTTATTTAATTGAGATCTCTTATCTTATGTTGTATTAAGATTATATTTTAAGTGGCCCAGTTGTGTAGTGGGAGAAAGAAAGGCTTGAAAGCCTGAAGTACCGGTTCAATCCCCGACGTGCACCAATGGATTTTTGTATCAAAAAAATGTGCGCTTTTCACAGTGGCCCTCCGGTGAAGGAAAATCATCGTTAAAAAACCTCCAACCCTCACATGGTGGTATGACACTGTCTGTGTCCGCCTGGCCAGCTACCACCCTTAAGCTACGTTGTAACTATTATATAATCTGTGCCTCAAGTAGTGTTATTATCTTTTCTATGCCTCAAGTTAGAAAATCTGTCGCCAAACATCTAATGTGTTCCGGCAGCTATCCTTGAGAGCCAGTTTCCATTCTAGGCCTAGCGTGCTTCCATCCTCGGCCACATCATCACTTACCAACAGAGACCCCTGGGTCAAACACTAGCGTAAATATATATTTTAAAAATAAACTGACCAAGTGCACGTTGGACTCGCACTCGTAGGGTTCCGTACCACACTATAGTATTTTATAAGATCGAGCAAAAAATACCACTATCATTTTTCGCTAGCAAAAAATAATAATTAATAAACATTTTATTTCTTATAACGCCATCTAACGTCTAACAAAGGTGTTAGGGATCGACATTTCAATATAACGCCATCTATGGGACGTTTACCTAACTAAGCGTTCATCTGTCTAACTATCACGGTTCATAAGATACAACTTGGTGACAGGCGGACAGACAAACAGACTGACAGACAGATAGACAGATAGACAGACACACAGACAGACAGACAGGCAGACAGACAGACGGACAGCGGAGTCTTAGTAATAGGGTCCCGTTTTACCCTTTGGGTACGGATCCCTAAAAAATTACTAGAGACTTGCCCACACGGGTGCACGCGCGGTATGTAGGTACTAATGTGGTATCAGTGTGGAGTAAAAATTCCGTCACACATTGTCCTAATCTTATATATATAAGAGAAACTCGTGTTAGTTACACTATTTATAACTCAAGAACCGCTTTACCGATATGGCTGAAAATTGGTGAGGAGGTAGCTTAGAGCCAGGAGACGGACATAGGATACTATTTATTTTTATTGAATTTTTTTGCTGATTATATTTTTACAATCAAAATTAAACTCAATCGAACTAATTTCAAGTTAATAACTTATCTATAACAATAATAACATTGTTTCATTGCATCATGTCTTGCTGACACGCGGTTGAAGTACTTGATTGTTGTATTTTTATTCTTATTTCTGTATTGCCACAACTTTATTATTTACTTGATAATCAAAGTGCCATAATACATTACTGAACTTAATATCTCTTTTGTATTCATTGTATTACTTCATAAAGGCCTAAATTAAGTTAATCTAAAAGATAACACGACATTCGTTGTCTGTTAGCTGGTACGAAGTTCGCCGGACCAGCTAGTAATATTATAAATGCGAAAGTGTGTATATTTGTTCCCTTTTCACGTTAAAATGACTAGACAAATTTTGATTTATTTTAGTATAGAAATAGATTAGACTTTGAAAAAGGACACAGTCCTCGTGGACATAGTTGCAGGCACCAGCTAGTTGTTTTATATTTTAAATGAATAAAGACAGCATTTTCGATTAATGCTTTCAGTCGCCTTGATTTCTTCCGACATCTTGAACAAAATTGTCGTTATTTTTCAACAAATTTACACACTACAAATTGTAAATCTATACGTATTCATACGAATAGTTCATATTACAGTTATTTTATTATTATGTATTACTAACTATTTAATTATTATTCTTTTGATGAAAACCGCATTAAAATCTCATCATTATCAGCCGGTATCAGTCCACTGCTGGACGTAGGCCTCGCCCAAGACACGCCACTGAGCCCGATCTTCGGTTCTTAGTTTCCAGTCACTGTCCACCGCTTTGCGAATGTCGTCGCTCCACCTAGTCACAGAGCGTCCTGCGCTACGTTTGCCGATTCGCGGTCTCCACTCTAGAACCAGTCTGCCCCAACGGTTATCGGTCCTATATCCTGGGCTGGTCATATCTGCATTAAAATATATTGCGTAGTAATTCTAATCGTACAGAGGGAACGACAGACGGCGGGAGCAACTTTGATTTATACTATTTGTTACCTTAGACGGAACGGAGACTGTATATGCGTTTGGGGTGAGAGGATGTTTGTTTGTGTGTGCAAATCCATGTTGCCATATTTCTCCAAAACGTCTAGTCCGATTTTTATGCAACTTTCAGTTATGGGTTTGTGTTTGATTGGTGCATGTTCTTAAATAGGTGTTACGGTGTCAACTTACCAGGGGGCGCTGCAGTAAACATTTGTTTGTGCAAATCCATGTTGCCATTTTTCTCCAAAACTAGTTCGACTTTGTCTTTAAACGGTTCGTAATTAATCAGTGGTGGTTCTTAGATAGATTTATGACGTTAATTATCTAAAGGACATTGTCGTGGGGCTTTATTCAAAATTTTTATTTATTTACTTGTTTTTAAAAAAAAGCTTACTAGCAATGTGGGTTACACGTTACCAGTTTCGCTAAATATGCTTGTGTGTTGAGTGGGTTCATTACAATAGTGCAATGGGTGGGGATCGAACACACGACCTCTCGATCGCAAGGCCTATCAGGCATAAAAAAGACACTCCCATAACCAAAAATCAACCCCGTAATCCAAAATCCCGATGATGAATACCCCGCTCTAGAAACATCCCCTTCCTGTCTAAGTGACGTCTTATTCCCATCGATACGTCATCTGTCATCATTATCCGATCATTTGAAGCTGCTTCTGTTATAAGAAGCTATACGAAGCAGATGGATTGTGTTTCTTTGACATTGATGGTATGGCCACGGTAATATTTATGTGGTGCTATGGTGGTATAGCCGTAGTATGGCCAAGTGGTCAAATAGCGTTTGGTGAATGATAGTTGTATAAAAAGTTAATTTGGAGATATCTTTGTGTACAAATCCTGAAACTTTTGTGGCTATTGCCACGCAATGCCATTGTAATTTTTACGCGATATCGAATGTGACATAATACTTTATATGCGTAAACTAACGATAGCGACTTTGATTACGCACACCAAGAATGGTATCACTGTAAAGCTCTGTCAATCAGCATTTATGTGAGTTATTTAAGTTATGTGTAAAAATTATGATTTTATTTTTACAATAATCGGCCAAGTGCGTGTCGGGCCACGAGCAATGTAGGGTTCCGTAGTAGCCTGTTATTCAATGAAAGTCTTTACCCGTTATAAACAAGCAACTAGGTACTCCGTCTTTGTCACTTTAAATGATTTATTCTAAGGATTTTGTATTTGGTACAAAATTATCCAACACCCAAAATCAACGACTATTACTGCTAAACTAATAAAGTTATCTTAACCGCTATAATTTTTCTATAAAGTTCATGAAATGCGCTATTATCACGAATTTTTCCAGATTTTTCAAGCCAGCAGTTTAGCTTTTAGAGGAGGGGGGGGGGGGGAAGACTGGCCGTCAGAGTCATCATGACTTTACATCAGGTAAGATAATGAACCTAATTCATCTAAACGTAAGGCACTGACAACATTTCGCAACTAAAATACAAATGATTAAAATAATAAGGCAAATATAGGGTATTATGCTTGATTTTTAAATTTCGAGGTATAAGTATAAAGTAACAATATAAACTGACACTAACATATAAACTAACACTATAAGCAGGAATACATTTTACGTATATGGTAGTTTATTTTTAGTATGCGAAAATGGGTAACGCTTGACCCCTATCTTACCTGATGTTATGTCATACTTATAATAGAGAAAACGAGTCTAATTTAAGAAAGTTTGATCTTAAATCGAATTTGTGACTAAAATTGTGAAAGTAACATTTGATGTTGACTATTATATTTCACCAAAAGTATTTTAGTGCGGTCACATAAAATACCATTTCACATCCCAAACGTTCACTCTTATAATATCATGAAAATAAATGTTTTATGTCAATTCAAGGATCTCTAATTTATTCCAACAAGGAGTCATGTTGGAATGATCTAAATGATCTTAATATAGTTTTATAGTGATTCTAATAAATGCAATACTAATGGTGTCGCTTTTAATACAAATTAACAAATAAAATTATTAAACAAGAATGCTAAATACTATATATTGATGAGGCGCACGAGTTGTGAAGCGTAAACTAGGGTTTACTTTACAGTAAATATTATTTTCCAATACTAATACTTACCGAAAAGCATAAAACGAAACACTTGTTAATACTGGATACGGTTATTACAATATAATTATTAAATACCTTTATCCTTACTGTTTTCGATTTCTTTTTTATTAGTTGTAACTTTCAAACAAACGCTATACCAAGTTTTTTACGATTGTGTTTGATCTTATGGAAAATCAAAATAAACTTTCTTACGCTCACAGGACTCTAACGTTAAAACAATATAAGCCTATGTAAAGATAAAGATAAAGATAAAGAGTATTTATTTGTCAAAAACATGGTATGCACACATTATAAAAACGCATGCAAGATGGTAACAGTTTTCATGGCAACATTCATGTTTTTAGCCATTAAGGCGTACAAATTGTGATACAATTCATTGCATTTTTGTTTTATGTATTATATAATAAATAATTATCTTATTATTATTATTATTTCATCATTATAATTTGAATGTAGTTGAAAATAAATGTCAAATACGAAATAAACACCAAAAACAATGAAGACGATCTATACAACAGTAAAATTAAATTATACATTAACATATTACATTTCAATAACGTATTAAATAATCTTTCATATTTGCTTCAAACATTGCATGTACGCTTTAATTAGTTTTGGTAAGAATAATTTAAGTGAAAACAACATTCAATAAGACTGATATTAGAAAGATATAAACAAATTACGCTTATAAATGGTGCCCAAATCCAGGCTTATACGATGATATAAAAATGGTATAAGAGCAAGAAAACAGTGGTCTAGAGATTATTTTAAGTGTAGTTTTTGCTGGTTGGGGTACTACTACAGTACTACTATAGTAGTACTGTACTTGGGAAAGCAAAAATAATGCACAACTAACTAACTTACGGGTTTGATTTAAAACTTGGGTGCTAATAACTGAATCAGTGTCGATATTTAGTCTGTTGGAGCTGCTTATCAATAACTATATAAATATTTTAACAGATGTCGCCACTAGTCCCGAAACGCAAGTTAGATTCACCATTATTTTGCTATGTAGGTAGTTCGATATTTATCTTTTTTAACCGACTTCAAAAAAAGGAGGAGGTTTCTCAATTCGAACGTATATATATTTTTTTTTGAATGTTTGTTCGCGGATAACTTTGTCGTTTATGAACCGATTTTGATTATTCTTTTTTTGTTGGAAAGGACATATCCCAAGTGTAGTACCGTGGTAATTTGATCGAGGCCTAATAAGTATCTCCAGAGATATGGAGATAAACACCTCAAAATTGGTACTGAAAATGAATAGCGAAGTCGGTTCTTTTTTAGTTTTTAAACGATATTATATGAATTGAGGGTTTAGACACAATTGTATAAGTCAGTTGGAAATAGGTACATTGATCTCGAGTCCGTGCGTGTTTGATTTCGGAGATCCTTTTTCGAGGCTTGTGGGACCTGCCATAAGTAACGTGTCGTTCAAGTCCTTTTTAACCGACTTCAAAAAAAGGAGGAGGTTTCTCAATTCGACCGTATATACGTTTTTTTTAATGTTTGTTCTAGGATAACTTCGTCGTTTATGAACCGATTTTAATTATTCTTTTTTTGTTAGAAAGGAGATATTTCAAGTATGGTACCATAGTAATTTTATCTAGGTCTGATGAGTATTTCCAGAGATATGGAGATAAACACCTGAAAATTGGTACTGCAAATTAATAGCGCGGCATTGAAGTCGGTTGTTTTTAGTTTTTTAAACGATCTTATTAGGTTTGCAAAGATATTGTTTTAATTCCATGCGATACCGACTGTGATAAATCCAAAAGTTATCTTTCAAGTAGTAAAAAGGAGGTAATAGCCACAACTAAACGGATCGTAAACAAAGTCCTACCCTGACAGAACTAAGCAAATAACCACCAAACATACTGCAGCTATAAAACTACTGAATAATCTTGATAAAAACACCAAAAAGCACTTCCATTCGAACAACAACGAAACAGCAGTTAAAACTAGGCATTAAGATAGAACGTACTGTACCAACAAATCTCTAACAACTACGGTACGAGTAGTAGTACTTCTACGCTGCACTAATTCACAATTAATGCTTTCCCTAGTAGATCCGGTTTAGACCAGTTTAAGTAGATACTAACTAATGGCGCTTCTACGTACGTTAAATTAAATAATGTTGGGTGGAAAAGGTTTTTTCTTGGATTTAAAGTGGATGTATGTGCTCCTTTATTGAATTAGTCGCTTTGTAGATGCTCTTGTGTAGCGGTGATTATAAAGTAGTTGATCGTTTTTACCGACTTCCAGGAGATGGTTATTAGTTTGGATGTTTTTTTTTTATGTATGTTCGGGATTTGCAAAAGTCTGTTTTTGTTTAAAATAGGTTTATTTATAAATGGTTCCATTTTTTGTAGAGATTTCACAAATATCACTATAGAGATAAACACCTAAAACTTGGTACTGAAAATTACTGGTACAGCATTGAATGTCAGTTTCTTAGATTATTGAGCTATCATTCTTGTGTTTATTACCTTTAGATTCGAAGGGTAGATTTGTAGGATAAAATATAAATATTAGTTCCAGTGCCTAGTCTCATGTAGAACATTCTCGAAGTGTAAAGTTGTTAACACAGCCACAATGCCCTAGGACATAGGAGAATGCTCATTCATACACAAACACGTACGAAGTACAAGCGGAGCTACTGGAACAGTTTTGCTCTAGCTAGAAATAATGCAAGGAGCTGAGAAATTATGGAGAATGAATGTAAAATAACATGTAAAAAAAATTAATAAGGTTATGTTAAGACGGGAACTTAGGATGGGACGGGATTAAGAAGTAACTCAAACACTAGGAAAGATACTTTGACTAAGCATTTTTTCTGTTTATACTTTTAATGGATTTGTAACGCTTTGACCAGAATTTGAACTTGTTTAAATCGAATCTATCGAGGCCGGGTCTCTAACCCATAACATATTACGATAACATCTTCAACAACGCTATACAAAATCACTAGTAATTACGAGTCTAAGACGAAAAAAAACAATTTTTTTATTGGTTCTCAAACACACCTCTGGCTTACAAATTACAATATTCCTACATCCAGAGCATGCGACACTAGTGTTTGCCTCGGGAAGTTCCTGTCCAATTAATTACCGAGCTCAGTCGATTTAACTTGTAAACGAGTGCACTGTAGGATTAGTTCAGTTGTTATTGCTGCTGCCAATATCCTGGCTATTTGTTAATACGTAACTTAGTTTAACTTCTGTTCTGTTCTAAGGAGCTACAAGAACTTTGCCAACATTATTTGTGTATTGTTAAAGCGTTTTGGGCTCTAGGTTATGTATTTGTCCATTTATTTTTGTACATTAAAAGATGCTTAATCTTTTGTATACTCTGTATATAGTATGTCCATTGACAAGGAGCACTAGGTATTTTTAGAGTTGGGTTATGAATTCCTTAAATATTTTACTAGCTTCGAACGCATCTTAAGATTACATGAGCACCTAAGCAAATCAAAGTAGAGTTAATAATCCGCTCTGACCAGTTATTGAAAAAGAAAAATTTTTAATCCAAAATGTTTGATTAAATAATTTCATACCCCACACCACCCCAGAGATATCAGCAAAACACAAAACAAATACGAAACCCCATTATCCGCCAATTCAAAACTTACCAAATTATTTTCCTTCATTCCAACATTTACATCCCTTTTGTTTTATGAACAAGTGTCTAGTCTATCGGAAAGTACAAAACCGACCTAAACCGATGCCAATTTCTATCTACTTTCAAACGGTTCGAAAATATCCGCTAAGTCCATGCAACTAGATTCAAATGGACCGTCTACAAAAGTTTGTTTTATTCTTCATACAACAGATGTTACTGGCACTTTATAGAAGTCGAAGAACTTAAGTTTTGCAGTCGCCGTCGGTTCATGAGATGAAATTTTATTTGGCCTTTTTGAATATGCGCCGAAAGTTTCAACTTTATTGTTTGGAGTTGGACTCCTGGTTTTGGCAGTGGATTGAAATTGAAAGTTTTATAGGTTATGTTTGTCTGGCATGCTTTACGACCTTGAACATATAGTTTGAAGGAATATCATTCGATATTCATATTATTATTAAATTCAGTAAGCAACAGGAAAAAGCCAACAAGACTTACAATACCTACTTATATTGTTACTTAGGTATATCCCTTTTCTGTTTAGAAACAACACTTTGGTTTTGCACTCTAGAAAATCAAAACCGACGAGTATTATTCGTCAAGAAACAACACAATTATACCATTAAAGACATCCGAGAAGCAAAACATAAATATTGTAGACCAATTATAAACCAGTTTTATTGAACTGACATTTTCGACCATTAATCTGACAACACTGCCTCGAGCTATCTCGAAAAAGCGATAGATCTCATTTAAAAATGTTTCTTCGATATCCAATATTGATTTATGACAACCCTTGGGCCTATTTAAAATGATCTACACTTTTGTTTCATTTCTACCCTTAATTTTTTCTACTTGACTATTCGGCGGATTCGTTTCAATTGAAAAAGTTTCTTGATCACGCCAGTTAAGGTAGAAAATTGTGTGGCAATTGGTTTTTATAACTTTGGATAGGATAGTCAGATTTTCAAACAAAAAAGTCTTGCACAAAAACACTTTTGTAGTAGCAGGTAGTTCTAAGAAATTCGATGTGATTTCTAAGAAGTTTTTTGGTAAAGGGCGATCCCTTAGGGCGGGTATAAATTGGTTTGTGGCGTTGAATAGCCTTCAAATAAATTACGGCCCGTAAAGGTAGTTTAGGTGTCGCTTTGGGTATGAGGTAAGGAAATACTGAAGTATAGTTGAATTAAATAATTCAAATACGAAGAGCCTCGAGCCGTCAGTTCGTTCTCAATGTGAGAACCTTCTACTACTACTTCTACAACATTTTAACCCATATCTACTCAATGTTTTCTAAAAACCACGTTAAAGTGATTGATAAGTGATAAGCACAGATCTAGGATTTCACTACTTTATGAAATCCTAGATCTGTGATTATAAGCGTAAATATATTCATAGAAAATAAACGAATTATGACTTAATGTAACGTCCGGTGTCCCGTCTTCCGCTGCATAGGCAAGTTCTGATTCAGACATCATTGCGACAAATACGTACGATCTTTGACCTACCGGAAGACGAACATGACCTAGTTTCAACTAAAATCAAAAAGGGAGCTCAAAATAAGATGTAATCAATAGAATTTGGTCGCTTAAATTGGTTTCATAGCAGCTTAACGAACGTATTGGTTTTTTTACCTGACTATTATGTCGGGTTATGTGTTTTACCGGTATGTATGTATGCATGTTCATCTGTTCTCGCATAACCATAACTCCATAAACGCCTTATTATATAATTTGACATATGAAGAATCGTTGGATGTGTCTTGATTGCTAACGTGAAAGCTGTTCAGCTAGCTGTTTGAAGATCATCTTAGCTCTTTATAGGGTTCTGTACCTCAAAAGGTAAAAAAAGGAACCCTTATAAGATTACTTTCTTGTCCGTCTGTCCGTCTGTCCATCTGTCTGTCTGTCTGTCTGTCCGTGTGTCACCGCCGATTTTCACAGGAACGGGTGGACCTAGCAAGTTGAAATTTATACCAGATACTGAAGTCTATAGTCCCTATTACGTGTATCAAAATCAAGGCCCTGAGTCAACACAATAAAAATATGTGGGCAAATTTTGATTTTCCCGAAAACTTGTAAGTACCAAAATTTACCTTAATTTTCAACTGTTTTTATTTTTCGGAATTTTTTCTTTCTTGTGTTGTAAGACCTTGCTTTTGACCAAAATTGACAACTCTAGGTCAACCGGAAGTACCCTATAGGTTTTGGGTCGAAAACCTTTAGGGTACTTCCCGTTGATCTAGAATTATGAAATTTGACAAGAAGTAAGGTCTTACAGCACAAATAAAGGGAAAATTCCAAAAAATAATAAAAGTTGAAAATTAAGGGGTGTCCCCATACATACATAGATTCTCCAATTAAGATAGGCCTCTAAGTTATATGAACGCTCATACAATTTAGAGGTCTAGCTTAATTGGTACCAACCAACGTTGGTACGGAAGCCTCGGTCGGTGAGTACAAGCTTCCACAGATTAAATCGATATGAAATTTAGTATCCATTTACTTCAATGAATTCCCAAGAACATAGGTAGCTAATCTAACCTAAAGCTAACCTCAAGCGAAAGCATTCCTGAATACTTAACTAACTTACTTATATAGGATACTTAACTCCTTACTAATACTCCTTACAGCAGAGGTGTCTTTTGAGCTGCGCTGCGTCAAAAATTGTACTGATACAATTTTTAAAACTATAGATGTGAAATATTGGCATTAGATGAAACGGAGTGTTTGATCGTTGTGTATTGTAATGGATCAAATTCTAGTACAGTTTATATTCAAAAACTATTCGAAGAAGTTTCAGCAATACGTGTCAAAATAGTTAGCTCGTAACGTGTCAAACTCCCGGAAACTTTACAAAAATGGCTTCATATCATGACCCAAAACACTTCCCAAAGGGAGCCCTACCACGTGACTCACGTTGCTTCACGAGTCACGCTCGCCGAATTATAAAACAACAAGTTTAATCATTTTCCTAAACTTGCTCAAAAATTACTTTGGTAATCTTCAAGGAGGCCATAAAAAGTTTCTGTAAATCCAAATTTTCCGCGACACGTACGGGAAATGATCTAATTCCGGCTGTTTTTAATTGTTATTGTTTTGTTTTGATGTTGTTTGTGTAAATGTGGTACCTACCGTGGTTGGTCACGTTTGTTTATTACATTTAGAATGTAACGGTAATTTGATTTATGATATTTTTAGGTTTTTTTTACCTCAAAAGGCAAATAAAAGTTATTCTGGGAGCATTTCATCTCTTTAATCTATTTGTCAGACTATCAAAATTCTCTACGTCATGTGTGTGTCCTTCAATTTGCAATGAATTAAATTTGGAGTCCTTATAGAATGTTCATTGTCCGTCTATCTGTGAGGTTGTCTGTAAAACTGTACTTTCCTAAAACGCTTAAAGTTGCAGTAAAATAAAAGAGTTGATGCCGGTTCTGATTCGCAACGAGACATTATGTTTAAACAGTCCACACGTGGTAAACTCCCTCCTCTCTTGGCCTAAACAATAGGAACCGGGTTGCTTAGGAGTTAGGGTCGCCATCAATACTATGCTAGGCAGGATAGAAAAATAGGATACTGTAGTTGGTGATTATTAATGGAAGAAAGTTTTTCAAAGTAACTAATTGAAAATTCAATCTACCTAAAATAATAATAGATATTTTTTATATATAAGCAAATCACTAAAATAAGACAGGCTGTGTGAAACTGAAACTAAAGATGGAAAGTCACACACAAAGCCAAGGCCCCAAGGCAGTGACTGTACAAAAAGAGCCGAAGATCGGGCTCAGTGGCGCATCTTGGGAGAGGCCTACGTCCAGCAGTGGACTGATATCGATTGAAGATGATGATGATGTAAAACTAAATACTGAACTAATGCTTAGTTATCGGCAACTGGTTTTTCTTACGTAGCTGATGATGGCCAAGGCCAAAGACTTTACTAAAGTAACCGCACTAGATCAGTATCGATAAGTATCGAAGAACAGATGCGGTTGGCAATTTTTATTTGACGTTCTCTATTGGCTTTATTTTCTTTTATCTATAACGCACACTGATTGGCTTGCGCCAAATTATTATAGCGTGTGCATAACGTTATCTGATTGGCTTGTGAATGATTTTATTTAATAGTGTACATACTTCATACTAGTTTTTGAAATCAGATGGAGAAGATAGAGTTTATGTGCAAACCAGAAAGAAGAGCCATAGGATGTAAGACATAGACGCGTCTTTGGCTAGTCCTCTCTATTAAGGAACCCCCGGCATGGTGATAAAACACTGTCTCGTCTTCTCCTGGCCAGCTACCACCTTCAAGTTGCAAAATCTGTTGCCAAACATCTAATGTGTATTTTAGTTTGAAAGTTTTCGCGAAAATTATTCATTTTAATGTGAACGTGTCGGCTTTTGTTCGCGTGTATTTATTTCGAATATGTTCCGACCAGGTTTCAACCTATTACGTAGGTCATCGTCTGGGAGCGGCTAAGATAGCGGCGCAACTGATGTGTAGCTGTCCTTGAGAGCCAGTTCTTATTCTAGGCCAAGCATGCTACCATTCTCGACCACATCATTACTTAAAACTTACCACTAGGTGAGATAGTGGTCAAACGCTAGCATATACGATAAGATATAAAAAGACACCACGTCTGCACCCCTTCCGCGTTATTACGTTTTTCTGCATAATCCAGGCAGAACAACGTAATGCGCCTCATTGGTTTAATAATTTTGATTTCTAAATAAAATGTTGTTCATCAAATAAAATACATATATTTATTTACTTAGACAACTTACTAAAATATTTCCTAATAAACAAAGTTCAAATCATTCACATAATATGAAAATAACTCACCCCTAACTGTTCCCGGTGCAAAAGTACCCTTAAGGCTGGCGGCGTTTCCGCGTTGTATAGCAATGGCCAGCCTTTGCACTAGGTACGAGGTACTACATAAATTGTTGTAAACTAGGCTCAATACTCAATATTCAAAGTCAAAAGTCAAAAGCCAAAGCATTTATTCAGTACAAAATCTGCACTTACACCACAGAATAATGAATAGTACCTTACACACGTTAAATAACAATAAAGAGATCTTATCAATAATTATTATTCTTATCTTAGCGACCAGAAGTGAAAAAGGCTAAAAAAGATAAACACTATCACAATACCCACAGCTATATAATGCCACAGAACCTGAACATAATAACAATTACATAATGTGTCTAAGCTAACAACATAACCATTACGTCCGAACCGTACGACGGCCACACGAAGACTGAGTCATGAGACCCGCGTAAGGGTAGTTGGAAATCTTCTAATACTTCATTATTTATAATTATTCAATAACTTATTGCTTTGAATTTAAAAAAAAACAAAAGTAATGAGACATTCAGCTTTCATCTAAACGTCGAACGTTACACTTAAAAAAAGTGTAATTCCCCTGGATAATGTAGGGTTGCCAACCGTACCTACTATTACGTGCACCCCTAATGCATGTTTCAATACTGCAGACAAATTTGATTAAAAAATTGTGAAATGACAGTACTGTAGATATCTTATCCCGAGTCCTTCCGAATCCATAGTCCCCATGCCATGGGACATTATTCTCCCAATCCCGCATTACATTAATAGTTATTCACGAACCAGTTTCGCAACACACCGTGTTAATTGTATGGGAGAACTCCATACAATAACTGTATGGTAATGGTCATTAAACCGATTCAGTTGCAGGGTATTTGCATTTGTATGGACCCACCTGATGGACCATTGACTTTTGAATGGTTTTCGTAGAAGTTTGCTTGAATAATAGAATAATGGTAATCTGTGCGATGGATGCGGGTTTCTGTGTAACTGCAGTTTGAATGTTTAGAGTTTGCGTTTCGTTCAATTGTAAATACAAGAGCTTTTAAGAAGTACCAACTTCCAAGTCTAGAGTTAAGCTATTATGGCTTGTAAGTACAAAGCACAAAAAAAATATTATTTATATTACTTCGTTCACATACCCCAAAAATGTTATCCCTGTAAAGCTTTATTAAATCAACAATTTTGTGTGATCTGAATTATTTAACTAATGTCTAAAAATCATGATTTTATTTTCATAATAATTAAGATAGTTTAAAAACTAAAACAACCGACTTCCATGTCCGGCGAGTCAGTTTCAGTAGCAAGTTTGAGACGTTTATCGTCATATCTCTGGAGATACTTGTCAGATCTCGATGAACTTACAATAGGACTACCTCAAAAATGTACCCTACCGATTAAAAGAAGAATCATTCGAATCAGATCATAATTGTCGGAGTAATCGCGTAACATACATACAAACAAAAAACATACTGACGAATTGAGAACTTCCTCCTTCTTAGAAGTCGGTTGAAAAGTAGCTATGTTCAGCAGACAATTACAATCCATAATAGCTTGAGGATTCAAGCTATTATGGATATTATGGATATTATGGACTATGGTCACAGATTATATAATAGTCACTATTTATTTAGCATACATTTTACTAACTTGACAGATATGCACTTGACTAGTATTTTGAATTGTACTAGAATTTGTACTGTAAGCATAGAAAAGATAATAAATACTACGGTGTAAGGGCCAGTTTCACCGATTCCTGATAATGCGTTAGATAGTTATCTGACACATGACGCCATATAAAAGCTGTCAAAAATTTGTCAGATTTCTTTATATTAGCGCTATCAGAAACCGGTAAATAACTGGCCTTTATTCTATGATACCTAGATAAATGTCATCTAAAGTTCCGGGAAAGTTAATTGTTCCCTGCCCATTAAATTGTCCACGTAATAAAACGTATGTGAAAATTTACACAGGAAGTACAGTTTACAATTTACTAAATGTTTATCTAGCACTAATGATATAGATATAAATACTGCGTATAATATTTATTTAAATTAGTAATCTAGTATACGAGTCATAGGAATATAACACATTTTGTTATGATAATGGTATATTATGGTTAACAATCTAAGTACCGACCCAAGTACTTAAAGATCTTTATATCATAAGGATGTTAAATAATCTTATTCTGTAAAAACACTGCAAGTTATTAGATTTATAGTCAGTGGTGATGCAAGATTTAATCAAATTTCATTAAAAACTAATTTAATGAAACATACAATGTGTTTGTATATTTCAGTAGTCTTACAAACATTTTATAAACTTAAATTAAGATTATCTATTTATACATTCACAATTGCTTGTACTTCTCAATACACTACAATATAATGTTTTTCTTTTGAAAATCTACGACATAAATAAAAACCCATGAGACCACAAACATCTCCGATTCCCCTGACCATCAACAAACTCCTATTGTGGCAACATCAACAAAATGACCACTAACTCTGGAACCGGCTCACCTAAATCAATTCCTTACACAAAATAATCTATCCATCTTCCTAGGAACTTCCCCTAACTTCACCGTAGAAAAAATACATAAGAATCAAAACAATATTCAATTCAAAGCATTTACTATTCGTGTAAAATGACCCTTTCAAACTGGTAACACCAAAAAGAAAAAGACGGGACGCACACTAGGAAAACACACGTGTAACTACAAAAAATAAACTTACAAGTATTTACGAATATATTTCAAGCGATTATGACTCGTACGACGTTAGGGAAAGAGGTGGAGATTCACATGAAGTTAATGGGAACAGTGGTGATAAAACATCAGCTGTTTGAACGAGTCTCGAGGCAGGATGCAGAGCTCTGATAATTTGGTGCAAACATTTGTTGATCGTATGTGTTGAGTTTACTTGTAATTATGTCGAAAGTTTAGAACTCTGAAATGAAGGATAAGACTTTAGACAACATTCAAACAAACAAACTTGATACACATGTCTTATAAGCAACATTACATATGATGCTTGTAGCGTGAGATGAAAGAGTAGGTGTGTATGTATTTATGGTAACAATTATGCATCAAAGAGGTTCTGTAGAAAACTTAGTTGAATATAAATCGAGATTGTTTTACAGAATCGTATAAAAAGACTCCGAATTCGCAAGTAATGGTGTTCTGAAAGATCTTTCCTTCACAAAAAAATAACTGTCTATAATTGCGTAAAATTTTCAACGTACAATATCAATTGGATGTCCCAATCCATCATGACTTCCACCATATTATCCAACGTTCAAGATAAGCAAAGTTTACGAGCAAATTCGTTTGATTTATCACCTTTCATCCCTTGACAATTGAAATGTCGATGACAACACATTTCTGTTATTGAATGAGTTTCACCAATTTTATCAATAATTGACAAGAATTAATCACTCCCCGGAGAGTGGTAAATAAAAAAAAATATCAATCAGTCAATGTTATAGAAAAACTTGGACAAAGTCGACAGCAATGATTTGACAATTTTCAATTTATTTTCAGAAATGGGTGCTATTGAGCGACAATTTAATGTATGTTTAGAATTGATACAATTTCTTAGACTTATTTCAATAAATTTCAAATGAATCGTTATTTGAGATATTAATGACATTTTGGTCTACAGTGATGTTTTTGACTGCAATTGTGGAATACAAATTGAATAAGAAATGTTTATAGACCTTAATTTTAACCCGTTTGGGTAAACTTTACGCAAAAGGTCATATAAGCAGTCGAGGTATCTATAGTCATAATACTATAGACAGACTTAAGTCTATCCTAACTTCCAACCCGGAGGTAGCTGGTTCAAATACTAGACGTGCCTCAGTAAATTATTCTTGTGAGTCCTTCCACAGATGATTATTCCATTGAATTCTCTTCAAATAATAATAAATATTTCTGCGTGAACCAACTAATATCGAAATCCACAAACGGCCACACAATCTCAATAAATATTTAGACTCCATTTTGTTTATCTTAGCAAGCTTTGTATCTCCGAGTTAACTTTAAAGTTTTATTCTCCAGAAGCTGTTTTAGATTCATCGGCATATCTGGACTTGAATAAACGCCTAGATACCTTTTGAATATTGTATTAGAAGCATCTCCCCTATCTCTGGGATGGACTCAGCTAGAATGCGAAGAGGCAAGTATTGTGCTGTATTATGTATTGGTTATTGCAACCACTTTTAATAAATAACTCCTTTTCTTTTATCATTTGAGATTTTTCACGTAAAATACGTTTATAAGTTGGAAAGTGTAACTGCTTGTATTTTGTGATTTCGTTTCAAGAAACTAGAGATGACATTTAATTCCATCTTCCTGTGAGTCTAGGCCATTACTCACCATAATCGACCACATCTTCGGCTGAGATAGTGAACAAACGCTAGCCTTATAATATAATATAATACATGAAAAAATCACTTAAAACTTAATTTTTCATTCTAAAAACTTCCACTTATCTAGGTAGTGACTATTTATATCACGTGTTTTTGCGGTAGGTAATTAAAAATCGCTTACTAAAATTCGCAATTTTTCATAATATAGAATAACTACTATTTTTTAATTCCTGTGTCATCAAACCTATCACGCCATGTGAAGTAGGTAGGTACGTGCTTTTTTGATTCTTATAGTAGTCTTCGTTTTTTTTTTCAAACTCCTATCAAAAATATATTTAAGTAGGTATAGATTGGTATCGTTCACAGGTAGATCCTAGCCAGGTCTATTTCCATTATTAAACCCATAGTGACTTGGTGGTATTCAATCCTCATCTCCACTCACTCATACAAACACTCCAGTGTGAGTGTAACTTACCACCACACACACACTGCTGTTACACACACACTCACTCTGCATTGTTGTGTGAGTAGTGTCAGGTAGCATCAGCTGTTTGCGTCCGCGCAGCCCATATGATTTCAAGGACACCCTGTGGGTTGTTTTTTTTTAACTTACGATAAATGTTTAGTTTCAAAGTTTCTAAATATACACGCTTTTGGTCGTAAATTTAGCTAAATTTAGCCACGCCGGGAGACTGTATCCTGGTATACATGAGGGAGCTTATGTGTTGAACTTGAATTCTAAAGTTGCTTAGAACCAACTTAACCTACTTGTAAGAGCCGAGTTTATAAGTATAAATGTTGGAAAATGGCTGCTCTGAATAGACTTCGATGAAACTTGGCACTAGAATACTTTATAGCCTGGTTTAACACATATTATATTTACATTTAACTAATATTCGCTATTTTAACGAACAGTGCATTTGGTTATAAATTTGTATTATATAATTAGGGCTCAGTGCCTTGGCGAAGACATGTTTCTCTTAAAACTTATGTTCTGGACTTAATCATACATCAGAGACTTTTATTTACTACTTCTATATAAATATAGATATTTACTTAATAGATACTGCTGTAATACTTCTGTTCTCAATACTTCAAATTACTTTTATTTCTTAAATTAATCTTGAAACCAGAAAATGTTGCGTTTATTTTCATAACCCTTTATTTAGTACGTAATTTTATTTGCTATTTTATGAAATGAGTTTAATTAAATATAAGAGCACATATTTCCTAAGTCGAGCAAAACAAAGGTACGGACGTACTATATTTTTCCATTAATTTTCTTGAAGATATTCGGGCTGTTTTCGACCCCCCTGTAAGTTCGTTCGTTTCCTTCGTTATGGAAAAAACTAGAAGCCTAAATTTTCAATGACCAATCTCGCTCCAATGAAGTGCTCTATGACATAGGTAGTCGTTCTTTTAAAGATTTATCTTTACAAAGACCATTCTTATCCATATGATCACCTGTATAACAAGGCGCATCAAATAGCTTAATCTAGCAATATATCCCCACATTACATATCCCAGCTTAATATACTGTCGAAACGTTCGTTCTATAGAGCTAAGTAGTGAAGTGTGTCGATTCGTGGAACTTTGCGTGACATTTAGTAAACCTGCATTCAACTGCGATAGCGCCAGTTGGATCATGTTGGATGATGAGTCGAGCTTCAGTTGGGCATCGGGTATGATGTTCTAGTCTAGGTATTCCGATGACATTTGATATTATGTTGTGTTATTGGAAATTGAGATAGTTGAAATGTTAGTAATAGACTTATGAACAGCTTTAGGTATAATTTTAGGACCATTTATGAAATGAAAATAATTTAAGATCGCGTACAAAACGAAAAAACCGTCTTTAAATGTCGTGCTAGTAATTTTCAGTAAGTACTAAGTTTGAGGTGTGTCTCTGGAAATACTTATCAAATTTCGATGAAATTTCAATGGAAGATGTCCCTACTAATTATTTTTGTAAAATTACCTTAAATAGCCATATTAATGTTAGTGCCTTGATGCCGATGATGACCGTTTTGCTCTGTTTTTTCTTTTCACAAAAAAAAAACGGATAATATGACGTCTTCTAAAAATGAAGCCTAGCTAGATCGATTTATGGCCCCCAAAATCCATTGCGTACTAAGTTTTATGAAAATCGTTGGAGCCGTTTCGAGATCTAGATTATACATATGATATGTATACGAGAATAGGTATAAAATAGATTACATTTTGGACTAGATTTTTTTAAATATCTTATAGGGTAGCGTTTGACCATCTCACCTGTTAGTAAGTGATGATGCGGTCCTATTACAAATTAAAAGTTTACTTGGTAGTAACATACATTTTTACATTTTAAGATTAAGCGGGCGAGCAGTTATTAGAAACAGTCATAATGACGATTAATGTCCCGACCCGCACCTCCAAGATTACTAATAATAACTGTCAACTGTTTTTGATTTAATTTTTCATATCAAGACTACTATCTTCAACATCATCGCTTACTACCAGTACCTTGTAGTACCCTAATTACGAGTTTTCATACCAAACTCGATATCGTATATCGAACAAATTTTGTATGAATAATATCGTTTAAAAACTAAAAAACAACCGACTTCAATGCCGCGCTATTCATTTTCAGTACCAATTTTGAGATGTTTATCTCAATATCTCTGGAGATACTTATCATACCTCGATAAAATTACCATGGTACAACACTTGGGATATTTCCTTTCGAACAAAAAAAGAATAATCGAAATCGGTTCACAAACGACGAAGTTATCCGCGAACAAACATAAAAAAAAAAAAAAAAAATATACGGTCGAATTGAGAAACCTCCTCCTTTTTTTGAAGTCGGTTAAAAACAGTACAGCGCCTCTAGTGGTTATCATATTTCACTAAATTTAGACCACAACCAGGGAGACAGAATAAGTCGAAAGCTATGTGAGATCTATCAAAAGCGTTTACGATGAAAACTCGTACTAAGGTACTACATACGATATAGTGGTCAAACGCTAGCCTATAAGATATCAAATAAAACTGGCCAAGTGCGAGTCAGCATCGCGTCTCTTATCGCACACTTAGGGAGGGTTCCGTACAATACGAAACATAACAGAGTTTCAACCTCATATATTTGATTAATTGATATTACCAAGAATATTTGGTTTGGTCGCGATCTAGAAAGACGGGGCTTGTTTACTAGCGCCATCTATGTCATTTTGCCGAAACTAATTAGATAGATGGCGTTTAAAACACGTTTTTTGTATGGGGACCCCCTTTAATTTGTAACTTTATTTTGTTTTTAGTATTTGTTGTTCTAGCGGCAACAGAAATACACCATCTGTGAAAATTTCAACGGTCTAACTATCACGGTTAATGAGCTATAGCCTGGTGACAGACGGACAGACAGACAGACAGACAGACAGACAGACAGACAGACGGACAGCGGAGTCTTAGTAATAGGGTCCCGTTTTTACCCTTTGGGTACGGAACCCTAAAAAGCATGTGTTTTGGACTACATCTTGCATTATTATACAGCTTAGTTACTGTACTATTCATTATTCTGTGGCTAAGTTAACTCAAAGATCGAGTAACTCAAACTTACACTGAGGCACAGAATAATGAATAGTTGACTGAGGCAGACATTTGCAAAATCCTTTAGATAGGTAGGTATAGCTACCATATAACTTTTTTTCATAGATTTTTAAATATTCTTCTTATAGGCTTGCGTTTGACCACTATCTCGCCTGTCGGTAAGTGATGATGCGGTCGAAGATGGTTACTTTTTTTTTTAAAAGCTTAACTAGCAATATGGATTTCACATTACTAGTAGGTAGTCTTGTTAACCCCTCCAACTAAGCTAAATATGCTTGTGTCTGGAGTGCGTTCACGTTACTAGTGCAATGGGTGGGGATCGAACTCACGACCTCTCGATCGCAAGGCCGACGCCTTAGCTATTGGGCTAATAATGCACAATACACGTCTCATCACCATACATCACTACCTGAATCCTCAAGTTCTCGCAACTCCACCCTGATCCACGTTCACCTCAAGCCAGTGAGCTCTCAAAATTACCTCAAACATCCCATCCCAACATACGCATTCACGCATTACCACTACACTCACACAACCACACGGACACGTGTTGCTTACACGGATTTACTCAGCTGACTACCCACACACACGCACGATGCATACAAATAAACAAACACGTCGTATGTTTACACGAACCGGCTTAGCTTGTAGTCGTAGGATGTTGACTGTTCACATAATGAGAGGGTTTCGAAAAAACGTGCATGAGATCTGGGGTAGACCGAGGGAGAGAGCGATAGAAAAGATGTAAAAGTATTCAGTTAGTGGGAGAGGGATGGGAGTATTTCAGTTTTTTTCGCCGTTGACGTGTTCCTTTTTGTAAGCTCGCCGGGAGGCAAGGTGCACGGTGCCTGCACGTTCGATTTTTAAATTGTGACCTGACTGATGTGTGACGTTTGGTCATTTTTTTGCATCTAGCCTAGAACATGGACGTTTTATGCCAGTGCAAGCTGAATTTATTAATGTTTCGGCTTTCTTTGAGTTTAAATAGCTGCATTTCTTGTTAACCTAACTTAACGAATAGATTGTGTTACTTGCCATCTGCCTTTAGGCATAGAATACAATTACAAGTGCAGGGTATATTAATAGACAGCTGCAACGCAGTATGAGATCTGTATCTAACTATGCTGTTAAGTTACATGCTTCAAGTCCTAATGGTTGATGAAAGACATATGTGTTAAACATTGATACTCGTATTTTATTGCTAGTTTGATGAAGTTTTACATTCAGTTTTTTTAAGCGCTATTATTGTTAATTTTACAAATAATTTCAGTTATTATTTGTAAAATTTGTATCTCTTAACTAGTAATGACATTTTTCTTGACAATTTTGGTTATTTTTATGTACTTTAGTTTTTTATAAATAGACAGCAAAACTGTGTTCCTAAATAAAAACCATTGCGATTTTGTAAAACGAATTAAGAAGCATATACGAGTATATTATGTCATTTCCACAAAAATGCGTGAATTTATCATCATAATTAGCCAGTGTCAGTCCACTGCTGGACGTAGACCTCTCCCAATATACGCCACTGAGCCCGATCTTCGGCTCATTGGGAGGGATATCCTAATGGCTAATCGCCACGCTGGGCAGGCGGGTTGGCGATCGCAGGACGCAGCTTCTCGCACCGGTGATGCTGCTGCCCGTCACCGGCCTGTAGTATTTAGCTACGTCATAATTTGAAATGGTTATACCGCCATTTGTCGGTCGCCAGAGCCCCGTCTGTTGGTCAGCAGGATGCACCACGGGCAAGTGAGGTTGGCTGGGAGCACTGATGCGGTATTTGTGCTCCCTTACATCCCATCATATTTCTGTGGTAATCATGAATCGCCTAGCTCATAAAATCGTGATTTTATTTCATTCATTCTTATCATGTAGACTTAGTTTCAAGTTCTCTAGCCATACTCTTAGACCAAACTCTGATCTGTTCTGACGCCATACAGCGTTATATTGCAATTGCGGATTTCTCAAAACATAGATAAATAATAATTTATTAACCAAGAATTTAACTGCTCTAAAGGCCTTTTCGACAAATTTATAATTGACAAGAATTGAAAAGAAAAAGTCGTGATCGTGACATTTATTGTCTAATCATAAAAAAAACTTAACCATTCTTCGAACTACTAATAAATCTCAGTTTCACGGGTTCCTGATAGCGCTAATATAAAGAAATCTGACAGATTTTTTAAAAGCTTTTATATGGCGTCATGTGTCAGATAACTGTCTAACGCATTATCGGGAACCGGTGAAACTGGCCCCTAGCCTATCAATGGGATGTATTGTATATAGGTATCATGTTTTCAGAGTAACATAATATATTTTTAAATATCTGAAAGACTGACTACTACCTGTTTCACCTAGTTGTATAGTGATGTGGTTAAAGACGGTGAACAAGCTAGGCCTAGAATGGTCTAGCTCTCAAAAATATATCTTTGATAGTATATATTAATAGTATCAGTAAGCATGAAAACTATAACAAAAATCCCGAGAATCGTAGAAAGCCTTCAGAATCTACTCAGGTAGTTTACACCGAAACCTTCAAATAATATAAGATAGCAAATTATATAGTCTAGCGGTCGACCAGGTATCTTATCGTTAGAATGCTACCACCTGACTTAATCCTAACCAATTTTATAACAAATTGTCTGGACCAGCTCAACGACTCTGCATTCCTCAAGTATGTTCTTAGACCGATTTGCCATGCCCCTTATGGAGAACAGCTGTGCATCAGCTGATCACGCGCACATGCGCACACGCATGTGTCTGAGTGGGGAGAAAAAAACAGGGAACCCGTCTAGCAAGCCCGGCTTTTGTGCATCCGCTGTGAAACCAAAGATTAGGTGACGTAGAAGTGCTATATTTTTTTGTAGATCCCTCCAAAATACCTTTATAGTAATAATAGTGGAAATTTGTAAATTGCCTTCAAAATTTAAGTTTTATTTTTATATTTGTTTAGCAGTAAGTTTCCCAAAAATAAATAAAATAAAATAAATAAAAATAGTAATTGTAGCAAATATATTACTCAGTTAAATAATACTTACATTTAAAATTAAAAACCACATTCTAATGATATATGTAGAATCAGTTCATTGAAATCATTACAATGAGCCTAAACCCAACATCTACTGCTCTTAGTTGGTTAAGTTAAATGGTTAGTTGGTTATCTAAAGAGTTGAGTACCTATTCTGTAGATTTCAAGAAATCTTCAGCATCAGTTCAAGGATACCATATTCTTGCTATATTATTGAAATAACATATATCAAATTTCGGGAATTTTGGGAACTTTACCTACTGGTAGTGGTTTGGTAGACTAAATTTTAGTTTTTATGGTTTTTTATTAGGTATATTTATTTATTTATAGTTAGGTAGTTTTAAAAACATAATAATGTATATAATTATTGTATATAAAAATTAAGTGAATAAATTTTTTATGACAATTGAAATTTAAAATGTAATTTCGAATAATATATATTTCGAAATTAGCCTCATCAACTAGATATCATCATCATCATCAGCCTGTGTCAGTCCACTGCTGGACGTAGGCCTCTCCCAAGATTAGCCACTGAGCCCGATCTTCGACTCTTCCAGTCACTGCCCACCGCTTTGCGTATGTCATCGCTCCACCTGGTCACAGGACGTCCTACGCTACGTTTGCCGATTCGCGGTCTCCACTCTAGGACAAGTCTACCCCAACCGATATCAGTCCTGCGGCAGATATGACCAGCCCACTGCCACTTCAGCTTGCTGATCCGTTGAAATCAATAAAAAACTAGACACACATTACAGATTCATCACAGATATACATACACGTTAAACTAATAACACGCGTACCCCATTTATAATAATGTTTGTGTTGGGAAATCTTTATGTAGGCAAGTATTTAAGGTTAACAAGTGCATAGTGACTTCTATACTCGTTCCTCATCAGAGCACCATTTTTTTCACCGGTCTCCAACTCCCCATCGGTTTACATGTCCGAGCGATGCATAGATCCCGGGTCTACCTGAGACGTTTCCCGTTTATGACGTCACAGTATGGTATAGCCCCAGTGTATAGCATCCTAAACTTGTATTGGAACTTTATGTCTATCTGCCGATACTTATTTGCTCAATTATCTAAACTATAATATTATAAAGAGTAAATATTTAATTTTTGTTTGTTAGTTTGTTACGAAATCCTATTCATATTGAGATAAAAGTTTCAAACTATTTTTAACATTAGAGATAGAACCTTCCTTCCCGTCATGAGTTTGTGTTTCCTGCCCCGTGATTGTCAATCATTCGAAAGCAAATTCGGATTCAAAAACTGCCCTTTAATTCGACTTGGATCTTTGCAATTCATAATGCTGCGATCGGTTACTTTTGATATTTAAATTCGAAAAAATCGGTAGTTCTATTTGGAAAGGTTCCCGCGACAAAATAACTCACGGATTTATCAATATTCAAACTTTAAAATGTAGCTACAGAATCCGAATAGGTTTTCGAATGATTGAGAATCAAGGAGCTGTTAGCAACAAGAGTGAATACATATGTATGTTTTAGGTGAGCACGTTACATCATCGACGTCTTCATCACATCAGGTGAGATAGTAGTGAAGGGCTACCCATAGATAGATATATAGATAGATAGATAAACTCTTTATTTGCACACGAAAAGAACAGAAACAATTTAAACAAAATATGCTCTAAACTTATAACTATAACTATGCAAAGGGCGGTCTTATCGCTTAGAGCGTCTACACATAAAA